>OX392543.1:2627500-3858028 GCA_947623455.1 Mimachlamys varia
CTAACAAGTTTTCCAGTCTCTGAAGTAATGCTTGAACCCCTTGGCATTCCCATAATCAATTAACAATAGTTTCATTTCCATGTTACAAAAAAAGTACATTAAGGGCTAAGGACAAGGTTTATTTTATGAAGAAATGTGTTGGTAACCAAGATGTGATGTAAAATTCTAAATTGGAACCCCTGCAACTTAGAACCTCTGGCTACTATAAAAGGTAGTTTAAATAATTTTGACCACTTTTCCATATCAAAATCAAACTCCTGATTCCATTTTCTGGTTCCATTAGGAATGCACACAGGAATAACAATATAATTGTAACGTATCGGGGGTCCGTACCCTAGTCACTTCTAAGGATCCCTGTGCTATAGGCCTGTCTATAACTATACTACAGTTGCAAATATATACAAATATGTGTTACTACCTTGTAACGCTAAGCATTATATACAGAATGTCACAGCGTACCTCGCTGTACATGTACACAGGACTCTGTCAACGGTAACGAAACACTGTAACATGCAGAGTTATCCTACAACCGCACATACAGGTACAAACGAGACTGCTGACACATAAAATAACTCAAGACATATATTCAAGTTGTAAACTATATACACTATACAGCTGCTTGCTGTCAATGCCCCTCAAGTACAGTACTATCGACTATGTCGCCGACCACCGTGTCACGACCAACGTCGATACCCTGTGCTCTACTCGGGCTGTGGTTATGAGCGTGTCGTAATCACACTACGCACTAACACAGGCTACCGTGCTAGCGACGACAACTCAAGACCTATGGTCATGAGCGCTCACGACGTACTGCAGTAGTCATGAGCTGCTGTATACTCGCGATCTCACGGTATACCCGCGACACAGGTAGCTGTGAGCAATGAAGCTCCGAACAATAACCACGGTACCTATCTGTAGTCGAGGCACTATATAACTATAGACAGGACACAAATCAAGGTACGACTTATTCAGTCACATCTATCTTTCTGTGTCCATGCCTATGGAATGAAACTATAAACAAAGCTATCTGCTCCGTATCAAATATAACTCACTACGACTACGCGTGTATATGTACACACACACTACCGTACACCTCACACCTCAGGCAGTGTCCCCTAGGCAGTCAACAGTAAAACTAACGCCGGCTACCAATGCACGGCACTCTCCCAGCTAGCTACGACAAACTCTAGCTGGCGACCACGCACAGTGCTTAATACACGTGCTCACGACTACCCTCTGGTCAGAACCACAGTACAGGGTCTAGTCGTCTGTTAACACTATACAGCTATGGTAGCAACTTCATGCCACCGAATGACCATTCTACAGTTATATGCTGGAACTATTTCATGCTAAGCGTTTGTATGGCCTTTTCTTTTTAATTTACATTAGTTTAAATAAGTTTTATTTTGAACGTTTCCCCTATGAAGTCGACTTGGTATTTATATATTTTTTATTTGTGTCATAAAAATAAAAAAAAACCAATTTATTTCAACGTATATTGATCACTTTGTTGGCCCGGGGCCTTGGCGCAGGAGGTCTTGTTATGAAAGAAAACAGGAGTAGGTCAGTTCTCGTTTAGAAAACTTGATGTTTACTTGGATGTGACAAAGATTTACACGGCGGGTGTCGTTGAGGAAGCAGAAGACGCTTATTCTTCCGGAACACCTGGTCTTATTTTCTTGTAATTTTACAGGGATCTCCATGTGGATCTTTCCCTTGTTCTTAATTTGCCCCTGGTTTAATCGATTTTGAGTTCGGATTATGATTTTGTTAAAGCTTTGGTAATCTCTAATTTATTTTCTGTTTGGTTATACCATCGTATTTGTCGCTTTTACGAGTATATGTGAATCAAACTTAAATGGCGAGAGTTTGGTCATAAATACTTTTTAAATGTGTTCCTGAGAAATATCGACCAAACATGATTGAAAGGCAGCAGGTATTTTATTTTAGACGTTTTTACTTTTTCCCTTTATATTTAACACATTTAATACAGAGAATATAACGCCAAAGAATATGATGTCTTGTCAAACCTAATCAAATAGTTAAATTGTTACCTAAGAATTGTCGAAGAAGTAGAAAGTTGTATTCCTATACACTCTTAACAGCCTCAAAACTTACAGACGATCAAATATTCCACATGTTGTTCTTCCCCTTGGCATCAATATGTATATAGAGTAGTTTTCCTACATTTCCCTTCTGCATTTAATAAAATACTGGGGAGACTAGCTTGATAAAAGCCTTTGCCATTATGTCTGAGCTGTGATTGAGCTAATTACAAACGGAAATTCGACGAAAAATATCTTTAATGATAGTGAACACAGCAGAAATAATAATTGTGACGTATGAGAGGTGACGCTTTGAAATATCCTGGTTAAAGTTAATGACCAATTTGAAGATTTATGCTATCAAATCATCATATCTTACTGTAATGACGAAGTAAGACAAAAAGTTGTCGCCAACGAAAATGTGTATCATTATCAAATGGCCTAAGTTTAACCTTTACGAAGGATTGCATGAAAGACCATTTATAATTGAAACAATTAACTCCTAAGGGTGAGTGATTATTTATGTTAGCAGAAACGCATAAAACTGTGGAATAGATAAAGGGCAATTTGAGGCCCTAAGGGGCTCAGTCAAAAACCGAACAGTATCCATTACCTTAAGTGCAGTTCAATATGTGCTAAATAGTACATTTGTATTCTGACAATCGGAATAATTAAACATATAACAGCCACTTGACAAAGTGTTTGGACGGACTTCTTTATCATACAGGCATATTGAAAGGTGGAAATAGGAAAATACAAAGCTTTTTTAAACTGAAAACAATTTTCATGATGGTGATATTTTTTCATTTAGGCAAATGATAATTGCAATAACAAAAATGTTTTTTTACATTATAAAATGTCAGTGGCAAATGAGTTAACAGACTCATAACTGTTACCTCCTCGACAATTTCATCCTCGATTGAATTTGAATTAAAGGCTGTAAATAAATGATAAAGCAATGATTAATTAGTTTTCAAATAAGATAACCACATATTGAATATATATAAGCTGTGTTGCTAGCATACTCACATATATACAGACCACTGGTAAGATCATATATGGGCTTGTATTTATATCATATCGCACAGCAGAAAAGACAACGGACGTGTAACGTCAATGACAAGGACCGTGTGCAAAATCAAACTTTTAAATGAGTGGATTATTTGTAGAAATATGTGTTCAGAAGATAACTGTTTAGCAAAACATTATTTCGCCAATGTTTGGTGCCAGATGCGCCCATTAAACGACCACGTATCACAAGCTAAAACACATATCAACTTCCATTTGATTTATGCCACCGAATGACCATTCTACAGTTATATGCTGGAAGTATTTCCTGTTAAGCGTTTGTGTGGCCTTTTCTTCTTAATTTATGTCAGTTTAGATAAGTTTAGGGGCACAGGGACTCGTATAATTCACTAAGTTTTATTATAAGAGAAACTAATATATAGGAAATATTTTTTTATCTTTTTTTTATTTTTTTTTTTTTTAATTTTCTGGAAATTTTGCATGAAATACATTGAAGACATAAAACAACTTTCACACACACACACACACGCACTAACATCATAATCATGATAAATCACAACCTCAAAATTGTCATCATAATAACCATGATGGTATTCTGTCCCGTCATCATCATCATCACAATCAATCATCATCATCATCATCATCATTATCATCATCATCACCCTGATATCATTTTGTTATCATATTATAAAAATCATCATTCCACCATAATAATCATTATCATCATCACAATTAATCTTCGTCAATCATATTAACATAATCATCATCTTCATCCCATCATAATAATCATCATCATCATCATCATCAGCAGCAGCATCATCATCATCATCATCGTCGTCGTCGTCGTCGTCGTCGTCGTCGTCATCGTCATCATCTTATCATTGTTGATAATTATAATAATTATCATCGTCCGATAGCTATCATATTTATCACCATCACAATCAATCTGCCATCATCAATATCAGAATATCTGTCCTCCTCCTCCTCCTTCTCCTCATCATCATCCAATCATTTTGTAATCATTTAATAAGAATTATTATTCTTATCATCACCACAACCAGCTTCAGCAATCTTAACAATCTATCATGATAATCGTCATCAGCATCCTTATCATCATCAATATTTAAACTCATACATCAGACTCTCACACATTTTCATACATGAAGATACAATGAACATCTGCTATCAACCCAAAAAGATTTGCAGGATGTACATTGTATAAGTATGTGAATAAAGTAAAAATAAAATCAGAGAATACAAAAGCGTCAACAAAACCATAATCCGAACTCAAAATCGATTAAACTAGGGGCAAAATAGGAACAAAGGAAAGATTTAGAAGGAGACTCTCGTAAAAGCACAAGAGAATAAGACCAGGTGTTCCGGAAGAGTATGCGTCTTCTGCTTCATCGACGACACCCGCCATGTAAATCTTGGTCACATCCAAGTAAACATCAATCCTCAAAATGAGAACCGAGTCATCATTGTCATCACAACAAGTAAACACACTAACAAGCAAACTCAAAAACGTCCATCTTCATATCACACAAAGATACAAAATATTTCTCGATGATATCAAGATGGCGACCATATAACTTGCCCATAGTCTTCATCAACCTGCATTTCTCGAATCCCTGTGCCGTAAGTTTTTTCGTCAGCAGTCGACATCTATAACGAAAATCGCGATATTCAGAGCAAGCCCTAGAATAACGAACGATCTTATTGGATCTTACAGAATCAGAATGTGAGAGATGAAGAGAGAGAAGGGTGGAGAGAAAGAGAAAGGGGTACAATTTCTATATTAAATAATTTGGTTTGGTTTTGTTTATTTTGTTTAACGTCCTATTGACAATTTCTATATTAAATAATGACTGGTGTAATAATTCAATATTTTAAGAATAACATAACCCGGCAAAGTCATGTATATAGTGTTATAAAACTTAACATAATAATTACAAAATAATCTAATTATAAAACTTAACAAAATAATTACAAAATAATCCAAGCATCCTATAGATCTAGAATTGGTTTCAATTTTCTCCAATATAGACCAAACTGACTATTAATTAGCTCAATTTTACTATAATTTAATATGTTTTTGGACCAAAAAGTAATCGTTGATAATATTAATGAGGGCGGTAAGATTCAAAGATTTGCTACGTTATCTGGTTATATATATATAGTGTTTAACAATTAATAATTAAGATTTCATTATCAATAATATTTCAATGTTCTGAGACAATTCCAAAAAGAATTGATATCTTATTATAAACAAAAGGTGTTAATAATACATCTAACAAGTTTTCCAGTCTCTGAAGTAATGCTTGAACCCCTTGGCATTCCCATAATCAATTAACAATAGTTTCATTTCCATGTTACAAAAAAGTACATTAAGGGCTAGGGACAAGGTTTATTTTATGAAGAAATGTGTTGGTAACCAAGATGTGATGTAAAATTCTAAATTGGAACCCCTGCGACTTGAATCTCTGGTTACTATAAAACGTAGTTTAAATAATTTTGACCACTTTTCCATATCAAAATCAAACTCCTGATTCCATTTTCTGGTTCCATTAGGAATGCACACAGGAATAACAATATAATTATAAAGATCTTTGGAAACTTTTTTGCTTTTAAAAAAAGATTTCTAATAAGACGGGTAAAAAGGGCTGTGAAAGGTCTTTCAAACGGAAAATCAAAATTCCTTAAATATTGTTTGACTGCTGTCACTATCCCTAGGTAGTCAAGAGAGTTTATTTGAAAATTTTGTAGAAATTCATCAAATGTATAAAATGTTAAATTGACTGGATCTTTAATTAGGTAATTTAATGAACACAAAGTTATTGTTAACCCGGATATCTTTGTTATACTAAAGAGGAGATTTTAGAATATGTTTTTGTCGAGCAAGTCTCGTATATTCACAGTTGTTAAGAATTTCCCAGGCTTTAAAAACATCCTTTCGAAATAGATTGTGGCAATTAACACTACATAACTTGACATATTCCTGCCCACAGTTAAAAAAGTTACTGAAATCTATAGTTGACCTAAGAATCAGATTTCATTTGCCTGATGAATGAACTATCCCTCTCACCCAGCCTAACTTGAGTGAACTGGCAAATGCATTTAAATCAATCATTTTAGACCACCATCTGTATAGTTTTGAATAGTAACATCCTTTTTAATCTTATGGCATTTACCATTCCACAAAAAGCTAAATAACAGAGAATTAACTTGTGAAATTTATTTCTGTGGTGTATTTGGCAAAGTGATAAAATGATAATTTAGGTGTGAAATCACTAGTAGCTTAATAACATTTATTTTACCAATTGGAGACAAGCTCCGTCTTTTCCAAGTATTAATTAGTGATTTGAGTTTAACAATTTTCTTATCAAAGTTCATTTTAGGAATCTGAGTAAATTCAACTAAAACATCAATACCCAAGACGGTAAACTTATCCCCCCCCCCCCACTGTCAATTTAAATCTGGTCGATATGTTATATTACTATATTTATAGCTCCCTAGCCATATATTTTAACCAGAAAAGTTTCGATATCTATTCAATTCAAAAATCGCTTCACTAAGGGATCTCTCTCGGGCATCCATAATTAGTGCAGTGTCGTTTGCGTACTGAACATTTAGTATTGGTACATTATATCAATATTACCACCATTAATGTGTATATTATTTCTAATGCCCACTGCAAGAATTTCAGCACAAAGTATGAATATGTAAGGGGCGATCGGGTCCCCATGACGACCGTCTTGTCGAACTTTTATACTTTCCGAAATATTACCACCTTGATTAATAGAGGCAATTATACCACTATGGAGTATTTTCAAGGAAATTAAAATATTCAATAACCTTAACAATAAAACCCAAAGAAACTGAATCAAATGCCTTTTTAAAATCGATTAAGATACAATTGCACCAGGAGAGTTTTGTTCCTCTTAATATTGCATCACATCATACACTGTTTGAATATTTTCTCCAATATATCTACCTGATAAAAAACCTGTCTGATCTTCATTGATAATATTATCTAAAACACAATTCTACGAGAAATAACTCCTGAGGCAATTTTGTGTGTGGCATTTAATAAAGGGGCATCCCGCGAAAGTAAGCTTTTTTTCATATTTTTTTTCAAAATATTACATACACATATCGAGTGGGTATTCTTATGGACTACGACGATCGGAATCCGCTGACATGTATTCATAAAATAAATAATTTCAAAATAACTAGTGGAATCCCAAAACGTCTGGCCAGACGTTCTGAATTGGGATTTCCACCTACCAACGCATGCGCAGCGAGCGCCGTTTCCATTGTAAACACTCTATCTGTTATTACCGTTACACTACGATAAGGCCGAACTACTAAGCGAAAAGTTGCCGAATGGTCAAAATATGACACAAGACTTCGTTACGGAATCATATTGAGAGATGGGAAGTATTCTAAGGAGAAACTACCTGCTCTATTGTGTGTATGTTACATATTTCTTCTGTATAACGGTAACATGCACAAATAAAGCTTTGATTTGGTTTTGAGGCTACCCAAGGGGAAACTGTTTCAGTCATCTGTTGCATAAAATGCGTGTGTAATATTAAATTTTAAAGTTTGTTTTATAATATTCTCTTTATAAAATTTTATGTTCCTGTAAAACAGTATGATTTAATAATATTGCTGGATAGAAAGACATTTTCAAATACTATATACACCATAACAGAAAAAAGTCGTTTGATTACGTTGTAAAACGGGACGTGCGACCGAGGTACATACGGCTTCAATTTGGACAAAAGGAATATAAAAATTTGTTTTCATGCGTAAAAAAAGTGATATTCATACTTAATCTATAAATTAGTGAAGGAACAAATATCATTGGGTTGCGACCCCGGTATTGAATTTGATACGAAAATATATACATAACTGGGAAAAAAATTAAAAAAAACCCCCAAAGTTATACAACATATACTTATTTGTTTATTCCATTCCTGCAGTTTTTTTTTTAAAGTCACCGTCCCTTTACAAGACGACAAAAAAGATGTTAAAAGAAAGCGGAAATATCATAACATATTCATAACGTGTAGTTATAAGTGTTTCAACAGTTCCAAATCTGATCATGTAGTCATGCTTATAGTGTGTCGTTATATGAGTGTGTGGACTTAAATATTCGCATTCCGTGATACGTGTTAACGTGTGATGACGCTAAAAGTTGGATAGATTTTAAATGAATATGAATGTACTTTGTATGTTTAGTCTGAAAAAAAAAAAATCCTCAAGACACTGAGTTGTAAAAAAAAATCGCAAACATTTCATGTCATTTTATTTTCGAACTTTTCAATGCATGTTACATACATTTTATGAAATCATCTGAAAAGTTGGTTCGTGAATATTACCTTTTACATAAATTAAGGTTTGTACCATGGCCGTATTCCGTGCCCATGTGTACCGGTCTCGGTCAGGTAAATATGATATAGATAATTCCTGGTGTCGATCGATATATGGTGCCGATATGCCGACAATTATTCTTCATTTGAATATCGGTATGTGTGCAATTGATGTCTAATTTCAATGTGAATGTGATTCAATAAGTTTATACACGGACTTTGTCTCTGTTTCATCAGCCGTATACATTACGCGTCCCCTCCCGTATGGCCCCTTCCGTCAAACTGAGCAGGAAACTTGCGGCACACCTATCACGTTGCGTCATCCCCGCTATTTTTATCTGGGCTTTCCCGAGGAATGCGATTTTGCAAGTGGTCATTATAGACATTTTTAGTGGACTTTTGAATTTGGGAATAACAGGAAAGTATAATTAGTAGTGCAGACGCCATGTATATTCAAGAACAGGTATTTAGGCTTTCGCGGGATGCCCCTTTAATTAACAAAGTAATTGGTCTCCATTTTTTTAAAGTGACCTTGCTTATCTCCGTGTCTCTGTGTGACTGAACACTGACCTACTGAGAAGCCATAATCTAAAAAACGGAGAACAAAATTACCTTAATACTTCCAAAAACATTTATAGAACTCTGAGGTAAAACCATGTGACCCCGGACTTTTATTATTGTTCATGCCTTTAAGAGTTTCCCCTGCTTCCTCTAGTGTAATACTACCCTCTAAACTATCCGATTCAGTGTTACTTAACCAAGGGACATTACAATTATTCAAATGTATTTCTAAATCAGTACTTTCAACTTCCCTGAGCTTATATATAATTTTTCATAAAATGACTTAATTTCAACTATAATGTCTTCTTGCTTAGTAATGATATCATCATTTTCTTTCTGAATTCTAAGTAAAATTTTTGAAGTAAATTTTCTATTTTCTAGATTTAAAAAATAAGATGTGGGGTTTTCCCCCTCCTCTACACATTTTGCCCTAGATCTGATTAAACTTCCCTTTACCGTTTTGAAAAGAATAAATTCCAAATCTTTTTTTAACCCCTTTAAAGCGCCTGGTCTGGGTCTGTTTCAGCCTCTAATAATGCATTCAAATTTTTAATATCATTTTCTCTGCAATTATTATCCTTTTTTCTAAATGATGCATAAGATATTGTCTTGCCCCTTAAACCCATTAAAAAAGTTTCTAAGAAAAGTTGGTCATTTCTCATAAATTGTAGTTCACTGTCTTGAATAAGGCTAATAGAGTTTAAATCATAAACAGGTAAACAATATTGCAGCTTAATATTCTCGATACAAGTTTTCACTAGGTCCAAATATTCATGTTCGTATAACAGAGTGTTGTTAAAGTTCCAAAGACCTTTTCCTTTTCAAAATTCATTCAAAGTTAAAGGCCCAATATTCGTAACATTCGGCAAAACTTGAAGCGAAAATCAAGCCTAATAACTTTTTGTATTTATAGATTGAGTTAAGATTAACTATAATATCAGCAATATTCAAGATGAATTCTTGCGCCGTTACCGGCAAGGCAGCAGTTGAAACTCGGTATTTTTAAACACGCGTCCATTTTGAACTGTCTTCTAACTTCGGCTTGTTGTAGAAGTGGGCCCCACCTGAATTACTTTCAATTCTTTGGATTTTTCTATTAGTTATCGCTCTGGTTTACTTGGTTTTAGGCTTATTTTTGCATGGTTATTAACTGGAGTTTTAGTCAGAATTTTTCAGAACCTGAAGTTACGTATATTTAGTAATAGATACAGCAAATATCGTTCTCAACTCCCTGGGGAGCATTCAACTGGTGCTGCCATCTAGGCGCTCACAGCCACAGGGACCTGAGAATTTGTTACAGCTAGTTTTGGACCTAAAAAGGGTATTTAGCGTAATTTTACACATTTTGGGTGTTAAGATCAATTTTCGATAAAAATGCTCCCTCAGTAGTCATACTGAGGGAGCATTTTTTGGGGGGGGGGGGTAAGATCAATTTTCGATAAAAATGCTCCCTCAGTAGTCATACTGAGGGAGCATTTTTATCGAAAATTGATCTTAACCCCCCAAATGTGTAAAATTACGCTAAACACCCTTTTTAGGTCCAAAACTAGCTGTAACAAATTCTCAGGTCCCTGTGCTCACAGCTAGCATCCTACAATTTCTAGCACAGCCCAACTATTGATCGGGACCCGAACTCGCAACCCTTCGATCACGAGCCCGGCGTCCTACATCTACCACTAGACCACAGTGCCTCTAAATATGTCTAGTATATATCAATAAAAAAATTATTTTGAATAATTTCCAATATTTTATCTCTAGCTGCAGTATTATTGACATGTCTATAGTTATTATCATAATTATATAATCTATTGATGGATCTAAAACGAAGTTAAAATCCCCACAAATAATCACATGATCATTCCCAAAACTTTCCACTACATCAGTGATTTGATTAAAAAGTCCGGGGTATCCTGATTTGGTCCATATAGGGAGATCAAAGTTATCCTAAACCTATCTATCTCGATATCAAGAGCAATTAAGTTTAGAGACAGTATGCCGAAAACATGAATTAAATTATTATTTAAAAGAATAGCCACGCCACGAGAGTTAGATCTAAACGAACTAAAATAGATATAATACCCCCACTCATTAAATATAAGATTTCCCTGCTCAGAAGTGAAATGTGTGTCCTGTAGACAATAAAAACTATATTTTTTCTCTTTGATTTTTATACCGAAAAAAATGTACGCACTTTGCATATGATGATTGACGGGCAGTAACTCCTAAAAGATATTCCACCCGCCCTGACCTTATTTGTCCTATAAATCAGTTTTGATCGGTCCAGGAACAATTCACTCACTATATGATAAACTTGTTTGTTTTCTATTTTATGAACTAATACAAATAGGATTCGATTTCATAAATCATAAAATATCACTGATTTATTTCATAATTTCTGGTATTTATATGTGAAAGTATTCTGTTCATGGTAAAACTAAACAGTTTTTTTTCAGTTCCCCAAAAGTACATAAATAATTTCATTTCTAAATCATTTTAATTGAAATAATACCACACTATTGACATTTCTTTTCACTTTATAACATCCTTGATTGTTACATTGATAATACATAGGTTGTACATATTGAATGGTGTCATGAAATATGAGAAATGTGTTAATTGTCGCAGATTTTATCTTAGTGGCAGAGCTATTAGGAACCTGGAGATCGAGAGGTCAAGTCCAGTACATACATCAAAAGTACGTAGGTGTCAGGCGTCAAGATTTTACTTCAAACTAATTATGATTCTATAATTACATCAATATGTTAACTAAACCGACGCAGTCCAGATAATCAAATCCTGATAAATTTATACACGTGTAGCTTTATTGAGTTGTGAAGCTTAAGTTTTAGCGCTCCAATGTAAATAGGACGGTGACAAGTGATGATGAAAATGCCGTCGCTGTGGCTCGAACCCGTGACCCTTGGCGCTCTACCGCTGAAAGAGAAATTCCCTATAACTCAATGCCTATCGAGGCAACCTAGCTATTGTCAATGCACAGTTGCTTGAGCTTCTGTCAGTAAATAATAAATATATACATATATATGGAGCCGCCCATTGCATATATAGTCTATACATGTATACTGTCCATGTACAATGTATATATTTATAATCAGTAGAGGATATCTACATGTAACAGTGTCTTCAGTTAAGCCAACTATATTTCACGAGTGTGGCCCTTTATTTTTGATATATTAGTCACACAAGTGAAATATGTTTGCTATTACTGAAGAAACTGTTAGATATTCTGTTTATTATATTTTTATAGTAAAATCTACAGTGGCAGCTTTTGCTTTACCCAAATGTCGTTTGTAAGCAGCGTTCTGATTGGTCACTAGTAAAAAATATCACTTTCATAGAATGAATAGTTTTCGATATTTCCCTGGTAAAAATGTAGTAAATAATTTAATTCATCTTTCGGCATATTGTATCTATTACTGAATTTAAAAGGTGCATCATGTGTGTGTGTTAATGTCATCTTTAATGATAGGAGGTGGCAGACTCTGCTGGTGGATTTTTGAGATCTCGAAGTTAGCTGGAGCCTCCATAGCCACAGTTAATCTCATTTTCGTAGTGGCACGGTACATAATATACACATTTTCGTAGTACACGATTTGAAATTATACAGAACTACTTAAATTTTACTTATAAATTCATAAATTAAAGGGGTTTCACGCACCTGGACCTTCTGCATTAGCTTAGAAATTTTTGAGTCACACCTTTTGGCCCATAGCATCACTGAAGAGTCATAGGAGAACGAAACAGCTGTATGAAGCAGTTTAATTCGTTTTTCGGCATACTTTACATGTATCTACATTTTTTGTATTACTAAATTCAAAAGGTGCGTATGTGTGTTACGTCATATTTCACAGCAGTAATACAAAAGGGTTGTGTATATGTCAATATTTACCTATCTGCTCTTTAATGAAATTACCCGCACGATAAAATAAATAGAATGACTTTCAGTCGATTTACTCGTGTTGGGAAATTCACAATCCGGATCTCATTTCCGTCACATCTTGCATTCTATTAATTTATTAGTGTACTACAATGTACTTCCTGTTTTCATTTGGGAAAACTACTTTCTGTTTGTGCGTATTGGTTGAGATATTTATCTCGTCATAAAGGTAAGATTGGTCCTTCTTATTTCAGCTATGGGGTGATGAAACCGAATGAGTATGTTTTACAATGAATTGATATAAAATTATCGAATTTGTGACAGAAAAATAGTGCTCTGCTATCCAGAGATGTACAGTACAGCACTTCAGCTGTTCAGCAGTAGTACGCATTTTGTGAAAGGCAGGCGTCGATTTAGCCACAGGCCCGTTGGCCCCAGGCCAGTTGATTTAGACTTGGGCCAGTTGGGTTTACAGTTAAGAAGACCGTCAGGCCAGTTAAAATTTAGGGTTATAGATGTGTAAGTTATATCTATTCGTAGTTGTGTACTTTCCAAGCCTACCGAGTGCTGTAATTGGGTAAATGTTCAAGATTTTGGTGGTTTTTATTGCTAAATAATGTTGTTGTTATTCAAAAGTGCTGTAAATCCATTTCCTGCCATTTAGGAATTCAAAATTTCATGGGGGAGACCCCCCGAACCCCCCTTACGAGAGAGGCATACAGCCCCTGACTCGGTGCTTTTCCCGTGGCTGGCACCTGAGCCCTCGGACAGGCCCGGGCCCGTGGCCTGTCTGGGTCAGTTGGGCCATTTCATTCCTTGTGCAGCTGGCCCAAAGGGCCAGTGACATTACAAATGTTAAGTCTACACCTGGAAAGGCCCTTGGTGTGACTGTCTGATCATGAGTGACGTCAAAATGGTGGTAAAAAGAGGTCATTATATTTGTTCGTGTATTTAAGAACACTGATACTCGTGTAATAGAACCCAGGTCTCAAGCTTGAAAATCAACGACGCTGCCAACTGCAGCTGAACAGACCAAAAGAAACATGATCCATCACCAAATAAAGTGATAAAGAATGTATTGTTTATATGTACTGTACAAGCCATATCGACCCACTCTTTTTACACTACTCCCCTGCTTTCCTCTGTTCTTCAGATTTCAGACCAAGTGAAATATCAGTTTCTTTACGGAACATATTGAGTATTTACATGTACATGTACTTTGTACCAGAAAGGATAAACCTTTCAGGACGTTCGTCTGGTAATTGCCAAAAAATTACAGGACATTTAAGTCTGATGTAAAAGATGTGCATTGATCAGGGCCCAGTTGTTCAAAAGGTGATAAGTTTAATCAGTGATTAACACAAATTTTAATTCTCCTGTAACTTTCAATTGAAACCACAGATTTAGTTACAACCTTGCTGATATCACATACAGTATGTATCTTGTGACTGGGTCGATCATCGGCGATCAGGTACAAAAATTTAGCTTAGTTGGTAGAGTGTTTGTCTAGAGTTCGGAAGGTCCCGGGTTCGAACCCCAGTCTGGATGCTACATTTTCTCTTTATCGTGTTACATTAATACATGTACCTTGCATATTTACAAAATTGTTAAAATTGGTAGGTAGATTATCGGTCTGGAAAGCCAAGGTTGCGGGTTGGAGCCCCAGCAACGGCACTATCTTTATCACTTTTCCTCATCCTATTAAAAACTGGTGCCGATGACCCTCCCCGTTTCAAGGAGGAGATAAGCCTTGGCAGGGAGTCAAAGAACCTGGTTTGGAGATTAAGAAAGAAGAGAGGAATAGTACTAGTGTAAAAGATGTGCATTGATTTGGTTGCCTTACAAGCATGAGCTGTAGGGAATTTCCCTTTAGCTCAGTTGATAGAGCATCGGACTGGAGAACCAAAGGTCGTGGGTTTGAGCCCCAGCAACGACACTATCTTTATCACGTTTCCTCATCCTATTACACTCATACAGGTCTTGCAAAATTGGAATCTTACTTTGTTTTTGAATTGATAGTCCAGCAGAAGACACATAGTATTGAACACTATCAAAGTCAACTTTAGTTTAATTGAATTATTTCACAGTTTATAATCCATCCCTATCAATATGTCAATATGATCATTGATGTTCCATTTAAAACTTTGTCTGAGAAAACATCAATACTTTGCCGAAAACAGCATGACTTGTAGGACTTGAATTGAATACAGGCTAACTGCGAATATTAAAATAAAGAACTAACATGTTAACATCAGGATGTTGTGGTCGAAGTCAGCGAAAATGACATTTTCAATCATGTGCCAATTTAAATGTGTTGTTACATTTCATGTTCATAAACTAAACAAAATGAAAGGTAAATCCTTATATTTACATTTCCGGTGTGTATTCCCTATATGGTACTACCAACGATTTTGACATTTACACTTCGGTAAACGTTAGTCCAGCGCGTAGGAATACAAGCCGGACCACTATCACGCTTACGCTATTCTTGTGAATGCGCATTGTTAATTTTTTACATTTGATTCAAACTTTGGATGAGCTTCATTTTTTAAAATTTTAATAAGCAAATGATAGCAATATCATAATGAAAAATAAAGTATCTTCAATTTCTAACGGTGACAAATAATGTTAATGTGGACTATATATATTCTGTTTACTTCTTGAAGTTGACAACCTTTCCCGCCAAATTGGAATCAGCTGTTTTGGTATTCCATCAGTTGTCTGCTGTTCCGTCAGTGTGTATAACGTTCAATAAATGACGATTGTTACTTTTGTAAGTTGTGTAAATCAATTTTAAAGTGTCAAAATGTAGATATAGGAAATAATTTGTCTTTTTTGTTGTTTACTGGTGTGTAAACTGATTTGTTCTACAGATATTTCAACATGACGCGCTGATGCGCGTCATTTAAAATATCTGTAGAAAACTCAGTTTACACACCAGTAAACAACAAAAAAGACAAATTATTTCTTAAATATATACACATGTGGACAGACTGGATCAGAACCATACAGTACCAAACATCCTGGTTCATATGGAGTCATTCACTAGCCTGGAAATGTTGCGATCGTGTGAAACCACATGTAAATCTGATTTTGAGCAGATGCAGTGTATCGAAAGGTAAAGTTTTCATTTTGAAATATTTCATTATATATCCAGGGAAAGTTTCTCTTTAATTGAACTGTATCTGGAAAGAGCATATGCTTTCACCGGGAACAAACCTGTGATCTCCAGGTTCCTAGTCCGGCGCTTTACAACTGAGCTAAATGGGAATTCCCTCTAGCTGGAAGCTAAAATGCAAAATCTACCATACTACTCCCCTGTTTTTAAATGTGTTTGGCACAAGCATCATAATCTTGGTTCTAACTCCATTGTCACCGCAGGGAGGGCCACAGACACCATTTGTAACAGGAAATAGAATAGTGTGCTTCAACCAGAGATCAAACCCTCGATCTCCAGGTTCCTACCGGTAGTCGAATGCTCTACCACTGAGCTAAAGGAAAATTCCCTGTAGCCCGAACCTAGAGGGCGACCTATTAATCCTAGGTACAATTGAAATCTGCCACACTACTATGAAGTAGACAGTTAATATTTTAGAAATCTAAAGGGTATTAAGTAATTTTGACAATTCACATTATGTGATTTCCACCAAAACTTGCTTTAAAGTTGGGTCCAGCTTCCGTACGTTAACTTACGTAACAAACAAATGCTCTATTTTCCCGAAATGAGGAATAAAAAGATGAGCAATAGGTTCTTAATTTCATAAAATCAATGCTATGTTTTCCAAATTCATAAAGAAATACTTAAACTGGTCTCAAACAGGTTACTGTAAAATTTAGATGCACAAAAATATGCAGGACAATATAAGTTGTAATTTCTGCTGTTCAATTTGTGTTTTTACATCTGGTTTTATGCCAGGATTTTCCTTGTACGTGACCTATTTACATAATTTAAATTTCAATTTTAAACACTGTGACATCAGTCACACATGTAACCAGCATTATGATTTGAAGTTGTGAAAGCTTATATAGGTATTTACATGTACTGTGTGTGGTAGGTAGTTAACAGGGAAGGAGTTATATTCAGGATGCAAGAAAATTCTTATATCCAAAAAAACGTATCTTGTGCAAGAATTGAAAAGTATCCAAATGTAAAGTGTTTTGGTATATGTATGTTTAATACATTTAAAATTCTTACCTGGAGAAATACAGATCCTATCTTTTAAATGACCTGTAAGTTTGTAAAGTAAATGTTAATTTATTTTAAACACATTGACGAGACAAGTGTGTATGTACATTTTGTATATATGTAGCTCAGAAGAAAATCACACAATCTTAAATAAATTTTCTACTTCTATATTTTGCTCTCTCTCAATATTTCTTGAATTAAATTGAAGTTTGTTTTATTAAAGGGCCTGTTTCCAAAATGGCCCCTTCTCTGATTCAAATTTCCTGTTAGTGGTGCATTGCCCATGCCGTTGTGGTCACAAATCTATAAAGTATAAAGATTTAGGTCACTTGGTTTGTTTTTTATGGCTCCTCAAAGTTGTACCTTTCAGAAGCTGTCTAAGTGTTGATAAAATGTGCATGTTATGTAAAATATTAATGAAAATCTAATCAAATGATAGTCACCGTAAAGAAGACATTCATGGCATGATTGTGACAAAAAATCATGTTTCCATTGCGCCATTTGGCTGTTTTATGGAAGAAACAATCTCAAAAATGTCATTTTCGATGATAACATTTTAGACACAAAAACTGTGTTTTTTAGAGAATACACCCTTTTATGGGCGTTGGATGCAAACCAATTTTTATCCTATCAAACAGTACGTAATATGCTATTGATGAGAGGAAAAATCATCAAAATGTAAATGGTGGAACATTTTCAAATCTTGGGTTGAATTAGCCTATGGTTGAATTGCCGATTTTCGACTTTCTTTAGATAATTAACAAAAACACGAGAGTATTTGCTCGGTATGTTGAGAATATGTACACAGATATGAAAAAAAGTGAGAGAAACACTTTTTCATGAAAGAAATCCAAGATGGCTACTTCACAAGTCCCCGTGGTTGAAGACATTGGCTGACAAATAGACAGAACAACACACAAAACGTGTTCCTTATGATTTGGTTGGTTTTTGCATTTACGAGAGTGTTCATAGCTACGGGCGATTGTATAATACCTATATTTATAAGTTTGGTGAGTCACATGGTAACGGGGATCTTTCATATCGAGCCCCAAACATACTTTTGACATATGACATATGACATTTTGACATGTTGCCGCATGGAAAACTATTTCAAGTTTTATCGGAATTTCTTTACCTGTGGTTGTAATGGTCGAGGGTTTTCCAACGCCCTGTAATACCCAAGGTACAATTGTAGTACAAGATACTGGAGATATGCGCACACATTCCCATCGTTCTCTCTCCAACTGGGCAATGGCAGTAGTAGTCCTTTATTGGGGCCTCATCATCAGGTGAAACGGTGAACCGTACCCAAACGTTATATTTCGTTTGGCTTTTGTATCGCGAATGTATTTGACATCGGAGAAGGTCTAGGGAGTGCTGGTAAAGCCGCACCTCATAGTCTCCGTCATCACTTAAATGTTCGGCGATGTAACCAGGAGCCAGAGATATCTGATACGTTCCACGCGTAATGGTTCTCAAGTAATCGAGATCGAGACGGGGAAACAGTACGGAAGATGCATCCATCTTGACAAAATCGGACCTTGCCCGTCTAGATAGATCCGGATCTGTCTTGACTCTCTGAGCTAAACCATTCGGTGTTGTCAAACGGTCCTTCATACGTTCAGCCATTAGCCTATCTTTGGCATCTCTCTCTGGAGATCTATGGTAGATCGGTCCTCTATAACCATTCAGACAGGCTGTGACGGTTCGAAGCAAAGCCTCAATGACATTGATAAAGCTGTCGGAAGAACGTCCAGTGTTTCAGACGACCATGATAGGATTCCACAATCCACCTCGATTTGGTGATAGTTCTGTCAAGATTTGCTTGGACGTCAGAATGTTGACTTTGACCGTGTTTCAGGTATGACGGCATGCTAGCATTGAGGCCAGAGGCTTCGAGAACTTGTAGGACATCTCTAAAACCTCGGTCAACGACAACATTGTCATCTGGTTGTAGCCAAGTAACTAGCTTGTCCATGACATCTTTTGTTATTGTAGCATCATTTTCGCTGCCAGTGAATGGTCCTACTGTGTCCAGAATGTAGCCATCTAGTAAGGCGATGCTCATGAATTTGAGATAGTTTCTCTTCTTCTGGCTAGGATGTTCTCTGGAGCTTGTGGTTGAAGCTTTTCTGGATATAAATATAGGTGCCATCTAATATGGCAATGGCTTTATCTCCAAAAAATGCTTCTGAAAAGACAGTATTGTGCCCGAGCAACTGTTCTCTTGTCAAGTGATCCGGCCCTAGCAATTGTGGGTCTATCGATGTGTCTAATGCTTGTACTATGGAGTGGAAAGTTTTGGACACACTTGACTTGGAAATTCCAAAAGGAGAAGAACACTGACTCCAGGAAATGTCGGTTTTCAGTTTTACCCAGAACAGTAGTAGAGCATCGTGTGTAGTCTTGGTATATATACCAGATGAAAGATATGGGGAACAGTGATAGTGGATTTCGAGGAACTGATCTTTGGACCAACCTGTCCAGGCCATGCATGCCAAGTCATCAAGAGAAGAAAAGCTTATTGCAAACGCAGACTGGTTCTGTGAAAGGACGTGCAACACTTCTAAGAGGTCATTAATGATTTCGGACGATTTTGATGGTAACTGAGATTCCAAGGAACCTCTACCATCAAAGACTACCTCTGTAGACGGATCTAAGTCGTTACCAATAAGGTGAATGGAGCAGACGCGGGATGAGGTGGGGCACCACAGATTGTGTGAATAGATCAGGTGATGTCTTTGATTCTGTTCCATTTATTGCAAAGGTAACAAGACAGAGACAGCATTTTTTGTGTGAAGATGATCCATTCAAAAGATCATGAAGGGTCAGCAACGGCAGGATATGGGACGGGGAGTCGTCTTCTTCCTCTATTTCCTGGTTCTCCTCGGTTTCAGGTTCAGGCTGATTTTTGTTCCGAAGATACTTCATGTAGCACTTCTGGCAAATGAGTGCTTGTTCCTTTGCTGACAACAATCCTTGTTGCACCAGCGTATCTAGGAGCCATTAATATTGTGGACTATTAACATTGCGTGCACTTCTGTTCTTATTGCCACTACGTTTCTTGAAGTATAGTTGGCAGCCTTCTCCAACACATTTACCCTCCATCTTGAAACAATAACGATTGGTTTATGAAGCGTTGATAAAGTAACAAAATAGCAAGCCATCGATGATTGCTGTAAACAGCTTATACTTAGTAGTGTGGAACAATTATGCGAAAATGTGTGATAATAACGAATTGATTGATTACTTAGAACAAAATAAAGTATTTCATATGGATAATCTATCTTATCGATGTGGCGTGGTCGGCAGGCACAAAGAAAGTGAAACAAGTCAGGGTCCCAACACTGACAGAGCCACAACGCTTTGGAGAAGGGAAATTAAAACAAGGAAAGTGAGACAAGAATAGCTAGCGTCGAGTCAATGATTCCGTAAACGTATAGACAAAGACAAGAAGATACGGATAAATGTTTAAGGTCACACGATCAGAAAATTCAGAAGAGGACAACTTGAGATACTAAAGTATTTATGTATCAGGGTGTCCTCAGTGTAAATCTTTATATCGATACTGTTTATTTAGTTGTTTGATATCATAAAACTGTCACGAAAATAATCGCTCTGATATTCAATATAAAATTTTGTATATAATAAGCTATATAATAGGGTTTCAGACAAGGTTGTTACTCATTTCCCCTTTTCTTTCAATTTACAACCACATTCAGGCAGTGATATGAGAACGTTCCACCACATGGAATTAGCTGATTTTTGGTACACATATGAAACAAGTAAAGCTCTTTCCGATTTTGTGATGGAAATTTGCATCCAAAACTATAAAACGGGAGAAAATTGCAATTTTATGGCATTTTTTTCCCTTATTGTGTCTCTGCAAGTGCATTTTCATCCGAGAATTATTTTTTTTTTATGTTTTATGAATAAACACGATGTTTTGCAAATATTTATCAAAAAAAAATTATACTATGTTGCTAATTACAATTTCGAGATAACCTTCTTTTATTTGCGACCTTGTGTCTTTAAAGCTCAAAATGACAACTTTATAAAAATACATTTTCACTGAAATTATGAAATCCGGGTGTCGGAAAGGTGTAAAATTATTCTTCGGAAAAGAATAAAACTGTAGTGGAGCTAGATAAGAAATTATACGGGGGCAGGCTCCTATGGAGAATTAACATTACTGGAAACAGGCCCTTTACACATATGTTACCAGGAATTAGGGGAAGTTATTTCTTTAAGTGTTGATCCCCAAATGTGTGGGGAAAATATTATACATTTGGAAAAAATAAACCTGCAATGTGCACATGATTAGCAAAATATTTTTCTCTTTAGAGCTGCTTTTTACAGTAAAATGTATTGTATGCACAGTTTTCATTGACTTAGATTCTTTAGACATCCATCCTAGGGTTACGATCACCAAAGCTCTCTACAGTCCTGGAATATGTCATGGCAAATCTGAAGATTCTGTGTGCGCCACCTTGTCGATGAGACAAAAAAACTGGTTTGACCCTTTGATGTACATCAAAAGAATCCTGTGGTCACATAACATAAAACTTGACAGACTTTGAAGTCGGTTGCAGCTCCTGTGTAATCTTCAAAGGACAGGCATGCAGCCTAGAGATTAGTCAGGTTTTTTTCCTGAGCCATACCTTCAGTTTTGTCATGACATATTCCTGGGGTGTCGAGAGTGAAGGAGAGCGTAATCCCTAGATAACGAGGATGATTCGTATATATAGGATATCTTATATTTTCTTGCACTTGTGAAAGATATCAAAATATTGGCCCACCTATGAAATATATCTGGCATTACGGAAGATACTGTAAAATATTAATCTACCAGGACAGCTTTTAATATTCCCCATTTGTGTTTGTTAAGAGTGTTTTGATTGGTCAAATAAAAAAGTGAGAAAAATATCATATTCACTAGTGAAAAATCTAACTTTATAGCATGAATAATTTTCAATGTTTCACTGGTAAGAATGTAATAATGCTAAAACCTACAACAATGCTTTCCGGTTTAAAAAGAAAGATTCCATCATGCATGTATGTTGATAATTGTTTATCTTTATTTATCAGATCAAAGATGTCATTCGAAAATCCCAGTAAGAATGAATCGACTGGGGATATACAAAAGTTCCCACTTCGACGCTTACAGCCAGCAATACAGAAGTTCCTTAAAGTAGTGGAAATAGACCTGGACCGGCTACATAAACATAGACTCAATATAGAGAAGGTAAAATGGCCTAGTTACATAAACATAGGCTTAACATAGAGAAGGTAAAGTGGCCTAGTTACACAAACATAGACCCAACATAGAGAAGGTAAAATGGCTTAGTTACACAAACATAGACCCAACATAGAGAAGGTGAAATGGCCTAGTTACAAAAACATAGAATCAACATAGAGAAGGTAAAGTGGCCTAGTTACATAAACATAGACTCAACATAGCGAAGGTAAAGTGGCCTAGTTACACAAACATAGACTCAACATAGAGAAGGTAAAGTGGCCTAGTTACACAAACATAGACTCAACATAGAGAAGGTAAAGAAGCCTAGTTACAAAAACATAGACTTAACATAGAGAAGGTAAAGTAGCCTAGTTACATGAACATAGACCCAACATAGAGATTGAGGTAAAGTGGCCTAGTTACAAAAACATAGACTCAACATAGAGAACGTAAAGTAGCCTAGTTACATAAACATAGACTCAACATAGATAAGGTAAAATGGCCTAGTTACTTAAACATAGACCCAACATAGAGAAGGTAAAATGGCCTAGTTACAAAAACATAGAATCAACATAGAGAAGGTAAAGTGGCCTAGTTACATAAACATAGACTCAACATAGATAAGGTAAAGTGGCCTAATTACACACACATAGACTCAACATAGAGAAGGTAAAATGACCTAGTTACTTAAACATAGACTCAACATAGAGAAGGTAAAATGGCATAGTTACACAAACATAGACTCAACATAGAGAAGGTAAAATGGCCTAGTTACACAAACATAGACTCAACATAGAGGAGGTAAAATGGCCTAGTTACATAAACATAGACTCAACATAGAGAAGGTAAAGTGGCCTAGTAACACAAACTTAGACTCAACATAGAGAAGGTAAAATGGCCTAGTTACACAAACATAGACTCAACATAGAGAAGGTAAAATGACCTAGTTACACAAACATAGACTCAACATAGAGAAGGTAAAATGGCCTAGTTACACAAACATAGACTCAACATAGAGAAGGTAAAATGGCCTAGTTACACAAACATAGACTCAACATAGAGAAGGTAAAATGGCCTAGTTACACAAACATAGACTCAACATAGAGAAGGTAAAATGGCCTAGTTACACAAACATAGACTCAACATAGAGAAGGTAAAATGGCCTAGTTACACAAACATAGACTCAACATAGAGAAGGTAAAATGGCCTAGTTACACAAACATAGACTCAACATAGAGAAGGTAAAATGGCCTAGTTACACAAACATAGACTCAACATAGAGAAGGTAAAATGGCCTAGTTACACAAACATAGACTCAACATAGAGAAGGTAAAATGGCCTAGTTACACAAACATAGACTCAACATAGAGAAGGTAAAATGGCCTAGTTACACAAACATAGACTCAACATAGAGAAGGTAAAATGGCCTAGTTACACAAACATAGACTCAACATAGAGAAGGTAAAATGGCCTAGTTACATGAACATAGACTCAACATATAGAAGGAAAAATGACCTAGTTACATAAACAAAGACTCAACATAGAGAAGGTAAAGTGGCCTAGTTACATAAACATAGACTCAACATAGAGAAGGTAAAGTGGCCTAGTTACATAAACATAGACTCAACATAGAGAAGGTAAAGTGGCCTAGTTACATAAACATAAAGACGCAACAGAGAGAAGGTAAAATGGCCTAGTTACACAAACATAGACTCCACATAGAGAAGGAAAAGTAGCCTAGTTACACAAACATAGACTCAACATAGAGGAGGTAAAGTAGCCTAGTTACATGAACATAAAGACTCAACATAGAGAAGGTAAAATGGCCTAGTTACACAAACATAAACTCAACATAGAGAAGGTAAAATGGCCTAGTTACACAAACATAGACTCAACATAGAGGAGGTAAAATGGCCTAGTTACTTAAACATAGACTCAACATAGAGGAGGTAAAATGGCCTAGTTACACAAACATAGACTCAACATAGAGAAGGTAAAATGGCCTAGTTACTTAAACATAAAGACTCAACATAGAGAAGGTAAAATGGCCTAGTTACACAAACATAGACTCAACATAGAGAAGGTAAAGTAGCCTAGTGACAAAACATAGACTCCACATAGAGAAGGTAAAATGGCCTAGTTACTTAAACATAGACTCCACATAGAGAAGGAAAAGTAGCCTAGTTACACAAACATAGACTCAACATAGAGGAGGTAAAGTGGTCTAGTTACATAAACAAAAACTCAACATAGAGAAGGTAAAATGGCCTAGTTACATAAACATGGACTCAACATAGAGAAGGTAAAGTGGACTAGTTACATATATATATATATAGACTCAACATAGAGAAGGAAAAGTAGCCTAGTTACACAAACATAGACTCAACATAGAGGAGGTAAAGTGGTCTAGTTACATAAACATGGACTCAACATAGAGAAGGTAAAGTGGACTAGTTACATAAACATAGACTCAACATAGAGAAGGTAAAGTGGACTAGTTACATAAACATGGACTCAACATAGAGAAGGTAAAGTGGCCTAGTTACACAAACATAGACTCAACATAGAGAAGGTAAAGTGGACTAGTTACATATATATATATATATATAGACTCAACATAGAGAAGGTAAAATGGCCTAGAAACAAAACCTAGACTCAACATAGAGGAACATAGAAATGGCCTACAGATACACAACTATAGACTGACTCAACATATAGAAGGCATATTTTAACTTGCCAACTTTTTGAAATTTCCATAGGGAAATTATGCATGCTTAGATTTTTTTCTGTTTATCATAAATTTGTTTGTAAATTAAAGTTAAAGTTTACTTCTTGGGAATTTTTTAACCAGTATAACAGACTTGAGGACTGGACAAACTTAGACCGAGAACAGGTGAACGCGTCCCGGACCGTTCAACAGATCATGGCAAACATTCGGGAGATGGAGAAGATGAGGAAACAGGTAAAGGATGAGGAGGTAGAGGCATTCGACAGAAAAACATCAGAAATGAGACAAACGGCCATTGCTGCTATCATGGAGTTTTTAGACCTCGGCAAAGGAAAAGTCACCCATCCAAACAAAGAAGAAGAGACAGGTGATTTTTGTGATTTTTTGTTTTAAATTCTTTTCTATTTGCAAGTCTGTATAGGGAATTAGCTAATTGATTTATTTGTTCATCAAATATGCAGCACATTGTATTTGTCTCAATTTTCCTATTTATTTTCTTTCACATCTACGGTCTAAATATATAATAATTACTTAATTAAGATGGATCTGGTCATCAGCTCAGATTTCCAGAAATTGTAAAATCAAATTAAAAACAAAAAACAAATAATTTCTAAATCATATTATTATATAATGTGTTTTTATGCCTAAAAATTCACGTTTGTCATCTTTACTCTTTATTTGTTATATAATAAAACAGTTATGGACTTTTTACTCGGTTAATAAGTTGTGATATTGACCAGAAGGAAACATCCTGTACGAAATAATTCAGTCAGACCAGAGTCCGAATACGTACAGAATTTTTAAAGCAAAATCTGTACGGATTTTTTTCCCCTTCTTTATTCTTTACCAAAATCCAGTCGTACTTTTAAAATCCAGTCGGAAAACAGGGGCGTAATATTGAAATGAGTAGTGTTGGATTTTCCATATATGGAAAATCTGTACGTAAAAAAAAAATCAGTTCTCGTGTAATTCATAAATAACAACACAAATACAGTATATATTTTTAATCTTTTTAATATTAATTTATTGAAATGAATCTGGTTGCGTCATCTTGATTTTGTGTACAAAGGGAAACAATGCCGATTTTCCAACATGGTGGCGTCCTTCAGATTTCTTGATCTTTCACTAAAAAAAAACTTGACACATATCTTTATCATTGTAGTTTACGAACTCCCGACTATTTTTTTTAATTTCCCTTAAAAAAGTGCACAAGAGTTTTTATGGTACCAATGATAAAACATTTGAGTCACGTTATGGATATATCCATACACAAGATACTTTGCTCCTCTTACTCCAGTCTACACAGCTGTAAATGTGACAGAAAAGAGTTGTCATTACGTTTCTGATTGGGACCTGTGTTATTTCTACAGGATTCTCTGACTCTGGGGAAGCCCAGTTCCTCCTTAGTTCACCGAGTTCGTCGGCCCCGGTGACACCTCAGCGAGAATACACACTGGTACCACAGAGTCTACCGCCGGACCTTGGGAAGTCACAGACCCAGCTGACCACACCCCCTCAGGACTCGGCCGCTAAGGAGTCCTGGGACAACCTTCACGAGGTCAGTGACCAGTACAAGTCATTTAGGATTGGCTAGTTTAAAGAAATTCTGTTAAAAATGCATACAAACTGTGTCAATTATTCCAGTTATGTTGAATTTTGAGACTTAGGTCAATTTGTATTAGTTTATGTTACCATGTTCAAGTATCAGTTCTGTCTGTGCCAACTCTCGTTACTGGCTTATATCACAATACATAGATATATAACACAGGAGTGATATCACCCCAATATTCTTCTGTTCTGTAATGTGTTTGCTTCTCTACATATCATCATTTCTCTTACAGAATTTGGTTGACCTAAATTCTATGATTCATGAATTTGCGACTGCAGTTCAGGTATGTCATTTTTACCTGTTTACTATTTTTTCCGCTCTATTTAGAACATAACAGATGATTATTCAAAATCAAAAGAACCACCTTTTCTGTAATACCATACTGAACATTTTAATTTTATGTTTTCAATTATGCATATGTCACTTGGTTGTTGGATGAACAAAATGTTTCCAAATTTTATTGATTTAATGAATTTTCATGAAAACATAATCGATCACTTTCTCTGCAATAAGACCTCTGATAAACTGTATATACTAACGGAAGTACATGTACCAGTATTAAATATCCTTAGATTTAGTTCCTATGCTGAAAAAAGTTGAATACAATTATATCATACAGTAAACCCCGATTACTCGAACCTGGTTTACTCCAATACTCCTCAATCATCGCACAGTTCGCTTGGTCCCGATTGAATTTTTACATATCAGACCAACCTCTGATTACTGGAATACCATGTTGCTTGAACTATTGCTTAGGTCCAAATGAGTTTGAATATGTTGGGTTTTACTGTACATGTATATCACAGAGTGTGTGGTTCTGTTATAGAGTCAACAAGAAAAGTTAGACAATATACAGGACAACATAGAAAACGCCAAGGACGATGTGAGGCAGGGAACACAGGAACTAGGGAAGGTAAAGTTTATATAGGGACACAGGAACTAGGGAAGGTAAAGTTTATATAGAGACACAGGAACTAGGGAAAGTAAAGTTTATATAGGATAAAGGAACTAGGGAAGGTAAAGTTTATAAAGAGACACAGGAACAAGGGAAAGTAAAGTTTATATAGAGTCACAGGAACTAGGGAAGGTAAAGTTGATATAGAGACACAGGAACAAGGGAAGGTAAAGTTTATATAGAGACACAGGAACTAGGGAAGGTAAAGTTTATATAGAGACACAGGAACTAGGGAAGGTAAAGTTTATATAGAGACACAGGAACTAGGGAAGGTAAATTTTATATAGAGACACAGGAAGTAGGGAAGGTAAAGGTTACATAGGGACACAGGAACTAGGAAATGTAAAGTTTATATACGGACACAAGAACTAGGGAAGGTAAAGTTTATATAGAGACATAGGAACTAGGGAAGGTAAAGTTTATATAGGGACACAAGAACTAGGGAAGGTAAAGTTTATATAGGGACACAGGAACTAGGGAAGGTAAAGTTTATATAGAGACACAGGAACTAGGGAAGGTAAAGTTTATATAAGACATAGGAACTAGGGAAGGTAAAGTTTATATAGGGACACAGGAACTAGGGAAGGTAAAGTTTATATAGAGACACAGGAACTAGGAAAGGTAAAGTTTATAAAGGACACAGGAACTAGGGGAGGTAAAGTTTATATAGGACACAGGAACTAGGGAAGGTAAAGTTTATATAGAGACACAGGAACTAGAGGAGGTAAAGTTTATATAGAGACACAGGAACTAGAGGAGGTAAAGTTTATATAGGGACACAGGAAATAGGGAAGGTAAAGTTTATATAGAGACACAGGAACTAGGAAAGGTAAAATTTATAAAGGACACAGGAACTAGGGGAGGTAAAGTTTATATAGGACACAGGAACTAGGGAAGGTAAAGTTTATATAGAGACACAGGAACTAGGGGAGGTAAAGTTTATATAGGGACACAGGAACTAGGGAAGGTAAAGATTATAAAGGACACAGGAACTAGGAAAGGTAAAGTTTATATAGGACACAGGAACTAGGGAAGGTAAAGTTTATAAAGGACACAGGAACTAGGGAAGGTAAAGTTTATATAGGACACAGGAACTAGGAAAGGTAAAGTTTATATAGGACACAGGAACTAGGGAAGGTAAAGTTTATATAGGACACAGGAACTAGGGAAGGTAAAGTTTATATAGAGACACAGGAACTAGGAAAGGTAAAGTTTATATAGAGACACAGGAACTAGGGAAGGTAAAGTTTATATAGAGACACAGGAACTAGGGAAGGTAAAGTTTATATAGGGACACAGGAACTAGGGGAGGTAAAGTTTATATAGGGACACAGGAACTAGGGAAGGTAAAGATTATAAAGGACACAGGAACTAGGAAAGGTAAAGTTTATATAGGACACAGGAACTAGGGAAGGTAAAGTTTATATAGGACACAGGAACTAGGGAAGGTAAAGTTTATATAGGACACAGGAACTAGGGAAGGTAAAGTTTATATAGAGACACAGGAACTAGGAAAGGTAAAGTTTATATAGAGACACAGGAACTAGGGAAGGTAAAGTTTATATAGAGACACAGGAACTAGGGAAGGTAAATTTTATATAGAGACACAGGAAGTAGGGAAGGTAAAGGTTACATAGGGACACAGGAACTAGGAAATGTAAAGTTTATATACGGACACAAGAACTAGGGAAGGTAAAGTTTATATAGAGACATAGGAACTAGGGAAGGTAAAGTTTATATAGGGACACAAGAACTAGGGAAGGTAAAGTTTATATAGGGACACAGGAACTAGGGAAGGTAAAGTTTATATAGAGACACAGGAACTAGGGAAGGTAAAGTTTATATAAGACATAGGAACTAGGGAAGGTAAAGTTTATATAGGGACACAGGAACTAGGGAAGGTAAAGTTTATATAGAGACACAGGAACTAGGAAAGGTAAAGTTTATAAAGGACACAGGAACTAGGGGAGGTAAAGTTTATATAGGACACAGGAACTAGGGAAGGTAAAGTTTATATAGAGACACAGGAACTAGAGGAGGTAAAGTTTATATAGAGACACAGGAACTAGAGGAGGTAAAGTTTATATAGGGACACAGGAAATAGGGAAGGTAAAGTTTATATAGAGACACAGGAACTAGGAAAGGTAAAATTTATAAAGGACACAGGAACTAGGGGAGGTAAAGTTTATATAGGACACAGGAACTAGGGAAGGTAAAGTTTATATAGAGACACAGGAACTAGGGGAGGTAAAGTTTATATAGGGACACAGGAACTAGGGAAGGTAAAGATTATAAAGGACACAGGAACTAGGAAAGGTAAAGTTTATATAGGACACAGGAACTAGGGAAGGTAAAGTTTATATAGGACACAGGAACTAGGGAAGGTAAAGTTTATATAGGACACAGGAACTAGGGAAGGTAAAGTTTATATAGAGACACAGGAACTAGGAAAGGTAAAGTTTATATAGAGACACAGGAACTAGGGAAGGTAAAGTTTATATAGAGACACAGGAACTAGGGAAGGTAAAGTTTATATAGGGACACAGGAACTAGGGAGGTAAAGTTTATATAGGGACACGGGAACTAGGGAAGGTAAAGTTTATATAGAGACACAGGAACTAGGGAAGGTAAAGTTTATATAGGGACACAGGAACTAGGGAAGGTAAAGTTTATATAGGGACACAGGAACTAGGGAAGGTAAAGTTTATGTAGGGACACAGGAACTAGGGAAGGTAAAGTTTATGTAGGGACACAGGAACTAGGGAAGGTAAAGTTTATGTAGGGACACAGGAACTAGGGAAGGTAAAGTTTATATAGGGACACAGGAACTAGGGGAGGTAAAGTTTATATAGGGACACAGGAACTAGGGAAGGTAAAGTTTATATAAGACATAGGAACTAGGGAAGGTAAAGTTTATATAGGGACACAGGAACTAGGGAAGGTAAAGTTTATATAGGGACACAAGATCTAGGGAAGGTAAAGTTTATATAGGGACACAGGAACTAGGGAAGGTAAAATTTATATAGACACAGGAACTAGTGAATGTTAAGTTTATATAGGGACACAGGAACTTGAGAAGGTAAAGTTTATTTAGAGACATGGGAACTAGGGAAGGTTAAGTTTATATAGGGACACAGACACCAGGTAAAGTTGATAGTGGGACAGAAGAATTAGGAAAAACAAAGTTTATATTTTTCTATATCATGCATGGACAATGAAGAAAATATATTATTCATGTAAATATGTGAGACATTGTGAAAATATTGAATTTGTTTTCGTAATTTTAGATATCTAATGACATATTAAGTACTTATTAGTTTATTTTGCATTTTTGAGTTATATTGCTTGATGTAGTATTTCTGTTGACTTCACAGGCCAGTGAAATAAAAAAAAATGCAGTATTTAGACCTGAAATAATGTGTACTTGACAGGCCAGTAAGTTAAAGAGTGCTATATTTCCGGTTGCCGGAGCAGTGATAGGAGGAATTGTAGCGGGACCTGTTGGTCTGGTCGCAGGACTCAAAATCGGTGGATTTGCTGGCGTGGTAGGGGGCGCTGTAGGTAAGTGACTGCTGGGACCCTCAACTTCCTTTAGATATGTCAGTATTTCATTTGCTGTTGATAGGTCTGTATTTCATTATTTTGCTGTCGATATGTCTGTATTTGTTCTTTGGTATAACCCTAATGTACCTTTTGTTCCTCTATGGTGCAAGTTAAAAACTTCTCTATTGAGAGGGTATACTTGTTTTCTTGCATGATTATTTCTTGAACTCTTGGCAGGATAACGTACAAAACATGACATCTTTCTTCTTCACATTTTATTCAATTCTGTACTTTCTTACAAAAGAGTTTAACTTTCCTTGCTTCTAAAGCCTACCTCTGGGTGCAGGACTTGGAGAGTAGCTAAAAAGTGTCAAATTGGCTAAAATTTCAACAATCTTCTTCTTCAGACCCAGATGTGCTGGAATTAAATTATAGATCTGAAGGGACTTAAAGTGCTTTATAAAAATTGTGAATTTCATTCCCCCTTTGCTATAGTTTATATAGGAAATTGGGTAAAATTAGGGATCTTCATCAGTGTAACATAAAATATGTCAAGAGTTCACAGAATTATCTACTGAGGTCAAAAACCAAAATCTATGGTCAAGGTCACTTTATCAAAGATCAAGGTCATTTTTTGTAGTTTTTACTGATGAAAATTTTGTTATGGCATTGTGAAGCAAAGTTGGTCAGAATTAAGCCAGGAGTTCACTGATCGAAAGTCATGGTCACTGGGTCAAGGTCAAGGCTTATTTGCGGTAAAATATGATACTATATATTTTCCTCATTGTGACCACATCTTTATTTAGAGTTTATTTTTCTCCATTGTATTTTCAGGGTTTACAGGAGGTAAACTAATTGAGAAAAGACAGAAGAAAGTTGTGGACACAGAACTTCAGAATCTCAGTGAAAAAAGGTCAAACTCCGTGCCTGACCTGTCCAACACACAGAACAAGACCAGTGACAGTTGGTTTCCGTGGAAATGATGACATCATAATAGAGGTTGTGAAAATGTAGAATGACATTTTAGTACTCATGTATATTGTTTCGTGCTTACTCCCAATCAAAAATGTATTACCGTATTCGCCATAATTAGCGCATCTTCCTCTATAAGCACCCCTTGCCCTTCTGCTGATATTAACGCCCCTACTAATTGTGGCACAACATAATTACTCTATATCATGTTACAGTAAACCTCCGTGTTTACATGAAAAATCCCCACAAATATCAGTAACACGTGGCTCATTCATGTACAATTGCATACCCGTTAACCCTCCCTCCTTACGAGGGAGACTCCCCCATTTTGACCATAATTTACCAATCTCTCTCGAAATCTCCCTCATCTCTCTCGAAACACACAATAACTCAAAATCTACATCCTGTGGTCAAATGATATCCTAGTTAATGTAGGGTGTGTGTAATGACCATAACAGGTGTGCCTGGATCAAATGAATACCTGATACTTTTTGAAGTTATTTTGATACATAAAAAGGGAAAAACAAATTGAGTAATGCAGTTTCAGACATATTTCACACACTTTCTCCCTCATTGGAAATATGGAACTAGGGACATCTCCCTCATTAGAGATTTCAGAAGTTAACACCTATGCAATTGTTCGACATTAATGACCACAATATTGCATATCATGATTACTACCCATTCTGGTCACATTACGTTGTTCTTATTGAAAGTATAAATGTAAATAGAACATTTTTTCCCAGATCTTAGTTGTGTTACTCTACTAAGTGTCCCTATTTAAGCCAATTTTTTTGGCACCCAGGGCGCTAATTACGGCGAATATGGTACCATCTTTTACTTATATATATTACATATCTGTTATCTGTTACCTGTCATCAAGATTTCTTTTTATTTCTCTGATCCATCACATATCGTCTGTCTTAATAACCTTGATTCAAACTGGCTAATATTTCCTCTCAGGTTCACTGATTTATGTACTTTTGAAGCCATGTTTCTATTTTTGTCTTGCACGTGGCAGTTATATTAGCCCTATACTGTTTAATGTCGCTGTTTTGATACTACATTGTAGCTGTTTATCTACTGACGGTTGTCATAGTTACAGTTGTCATAGTTACATTTACATCTTATTGGTATGTAATATAAAAACTCAATGGCTGTTGTCTCAGACTCTCTGTCAGTACAGTTTGTAGGATATTGATAGAGTGACCAAATTCAAAGACGCCACATGTACACTTGGTCAAAATAACATTATCAGGACAATATAACAATGTATTGACCTCGAAAACAGTCCATCATTGATAAAGTTAGGGTTATAGGTTGTGCATTCAACAATTTCCTAAAAAAACCTTAACCACAATAAAACTATGTAAACATATCTATTTGTTATACTGTATTCCACATTTTATGATAAATATGAATCAAATGAGATTTTTGTTTTATGAACAATTTCATGATTAATATTTGTAATATCTTTATAATTAATTTGCTAATGTAGGCAAAGAGTAAATTCGTGTAAGAAATGTTTTCGGATTCTAGAAATGTGACCTTGAAATGACATTTAAACTGGAAATGGGACTGATATTGTGTCATAAGACAACTAAAGGCTCAGTAAACAAATTTTGTGTATTTTCTTACTGATCGCGACATCATAAATTCACTCAAATGTATTCTTTTCATGCATATACTGAAATATTATCTGCCATGCGTATACATATACACATACCTATCTGTATTCTTCATCTTCATATATATACAGTCCTCCATCCATGGTGATGATTAGGGACAGTGAAGGGGGATTGCACAGAGGTGCGATTAAAAAAAAGTGGATAAGGAACTGTGATGCTTTGTAAGGGCTGCTGTAGTCACTTGCTGTTGTAAAGGAATGAGGCATTACCATGGTAACTCAGCTGTTAAGCAAAATAGTTTGTAAACAAGAGTGTTTTGATGATTTAAAATTACCTGACAATGAATGAATCTCAAAATTGATCTACCGGGTATCTACGTGTTATGTTGATTCGTTCTAACTGTATTGTTAAAATAATTAAATGTTGATAGATTATACAGTATTATAAGTATATGTTATTGAATTAAATAATTAGCCTTGTATGAATAAGAAATGCTTTGGTTTATCTTGAAACAGAAATAAAATTGAAATTTAAGTTTGTATTCAAAACAATTTTTTCATTAATTTTATACCATAATGTACCTGATGCTATGCTAACGTTCTTCCTAATTGTTGAGTTGCCAGCTTCTGTTGTTATGTACCTACAGTTGATAGAATGGACATGTATATTCTCTCATATCTCACATTGTTGGATAGAGTTTGCCCATAGAAGAAAGCTTATGTAAGAAAAATCTATCTTGTAGCATATGTCACGCCACTTGATATCACAGTGGCTCAACTATGACGTAGCATCATGAATCAGAATATGTTAAACTGTGATGCCGAAACGAGTAAGCGACAACAGTGAAATTAAAACCTTGAACAAGATTTTAACTGTAAGCATTCGAAAGGTGAGATGAATTTTTCTGTGCAAACTGTGTTTGCAAATATGGGGTATGCTAAATCTCGCCGTCAGATTCGTTTTCTTCAAAAAAGCTGATGGAAATTTTGAAATTTAAAAAAATGGTAGCCAGTCAAAACATATTGTAAATGGTTTTTGAGTTTATCCAGCTGGTTGTTGATATGAGGGAAAAATCCTTTTGCATGACAAAAGGTGTAAGATCAGAAAATTCCACCCTGTGGGTTTTCAAATTTGGCAAAACTCTTGGCTAAGCCTCAGGTTTGACAATATTTGAAAAAAAAATCTTGGCTGGAATTTCCCTATCTTACCGTACATCCCTTAATTGTCATTGAAAGAGTCTTATACGTTATAATCATACCTCATAGACTTAAAGTACAATACAATTAGACATGATACATACATTAACAGACAGTTTTCCCATTCTGTAACATTATACTTGACTGTTTTGGGGTATTTCATGTACTGTTGTAATGTAGCTGTGAGATTGTGTGACAGGGTATATACAACTCATTGTTTTTGTTAATCATTGTTAATTCTTTAATAAATACAGTTATCTATGATATTATGTGGTGCTTGAATAACTATTTTTATTATTATTAACATTTTGATGATGTACTTTTTGTCTTTTTATTTTTTTGAATGAGGATGACATTTTCATGGGGTGAGAGATTCTTGAGGGTCGACAGCTGACAAATTTCCCTGAAAATATTATATTTGGTGTAGTTTTCAATGTGTCCCCAACTGCTTGTCAACTCGAAAAGATGAGTGGAAATGAAGTAGTATACCAGCAAGACAATTCATGATTTCTGTAAGACGGTTACCGTAACCGTCTTACAGAAATCATGAATTGTCTTGCTGGTATATAATAATTATATACTAATACCTTCCTTGTTTCAACATATTTAAAGCATAGGCACTTGTGGCCAGGAGAATAACATCTATATATCTAGATAACAGCGAAATATAAATAATTAAAATGAAATATAAAAACAAAATTTCCAATTTTCTTTTTGTGTTATTAATCATCTAAAACCATAATGAAAATAATAGCAAAATTTCAGCTTGATGCGTCAAGCGGTTAAATTTCTCTTTTTCAGTGTCTGATAGTCATTTTTTTGTGAAATTTAACCACTTGATGCATCAAGCTGAATTTTGGCAACTATTTTTATTGTTTTTAGATGATTAATAACAAAAAGAAAATCGAAAATTTTGTTTTTATATTTTATTTTAATTATTCATATTTCGCTATATTATCTATATATATAGATGTTATTCTCCTGGCCACAAGTGCCTGTGATTTAAAGACCATGTGGTCAACTTTTGTCAATGTAGTGCAATGTTTGTTTGTATATCTTGTCAGTTTAGAAAATATATTTTTGTTGGGTATTAGTTTACTATTTTTATAAACTTTATGTTGTTCATTATTTCAATGGAAGAACCTAGAATGTAATTACTATGTTATGCCACAGACTTAGATTAAATTATTAAATGTACTTGTAACACACCATCAATTATGAATTTCAATATTTTCAATATTTTGGTGTGTAATGACATAATTATGCATGTGTACTATTGTTTACCAGGTTTAGCTATAATACCAATACGGAAATGAGAACACTGTGTACATGCACACTTGGATCGAGATAATTGAGTCCGCTGTATTTTTTCGGGGGTTCTTCCAGAAAATGGAAGCTGATGAGGATGTGTTCATTATACTGTGTAAGCAAACTTTTAAAATGCTTTAAATTCGTTTTGTTTGTAACCTCCTTGTGTGCTTTTTCAACCAATTATGGAATGGGTAGCTGAATATTAGTGTTATACTTCTGAAAATAATAGTAAGATAATTAGTTAAAGTTTCATATGTACAATCACGGATTTAGATTAGAAAAAGTCCGCGGTACAGTGCAAAATTTATACTTGAGATTTGATACTTCAAGGGGGATAACTCTTCAGACACTGTTATTTCCGGCTACTAAATAAACGTGCAGTAAAATGTAAAGGTCAACACGTCATAAATAAACACTATATGAACAGACAAGTGCATTGTTTTGGTTTTTTTTTTTTTTGTCACCTCACTTTTGTAAAAAGGAGACATTTATTAAGTTTAAGTTTTATTATTGTGTACAATGCAGAACATACATGACATATACATACCCCTATAACCAGGGTCACATATATACGTCCCTGTAATGTACAATAATTATAAGAGGCCGCTGATATGATTTTGCCGACTGCGACGGCGCCTATCAAAAAGTATCTCGCCGTGTTCATATGCATTTAGGTTTGATACTTCAAGGGGAATAACTCTCCAGGCACTATTATTTCGGCTACTGTTGATAAAAGATCTTGGAAAAGTAAGTTATTTTAATATTAACACATAAATATACAATGTAAGCACATACAAATGAATCTACATGTTATACAAAGTGACGTAGATGTAGTTTTGTGATTTTTCTTTGGTTGTGTCTGTTACCATTTGTTGAGTTATTAAAATCATTGTATGATAAAATGCATGTCCCTGAAGATAATATCGTTTCTATCATATTGTACTGTGTAAACATGTAAGACGAAGGTGTATATGGAAAATAAAAAATGTGAGAAATGGTTATGTTTAGGTTTTCTTCTTGGCTGCTCTATATATACTCACAGAAATAGTCCCAAAGAGGTGAACATAATTTTACTTGTGTGACAGCAAATTAGTCAACAATAAAGTCAGTATATAGTACTATAAAAACCTGAAGACCTTTTCCTAACGACAACTGGTTGATTGTGTGATATTGGTATAGTTTGTCTGTTTTACGGATCTTAAGTTTTATATGTAAATAAGTTGTTTTTGTTTACATAAGCAGGAAAGTCATCATTACCAGCTCATTCTCACCTGGAATTTCGTAATGAATTATTCCATCCTTTGAATTGGAAGGGTTCAAATTTGTCTTCATGGGTGAATAATTTAAAGACATACATGGGGATCTTCTGTGTATTTATATCAAAACATCTCTTCCTCATATATCCAAACATTTCTTACTCATTAGATATCTGCCAACCCTCCCACATTAGATTGAAGAATCTCCCTCGATACTTGTCCTTACTTGACACTATTATCTGACAAACGAGCAGCAAAGCGTACAAATATTGCATACAAATGTATAAATTGTGTACGAGTTGGTGCAAAAATTGTTCGATTTCATCTACGCTGTTAGGCGTGTGTACAATTGGAAAGTTATATTATTATCAGGTGAATTCCGGAAAGATACTGAAAAGTACTGAAACACAAGAAGGAAAGAAATTCACCAGATCCGTAAAAAAAGCAGTCAGAGTCCCAGATTATAAGACTCTTTCATGACCAGAGGTGTAAGATAGGGAAATTCCATCCGAGGGGTTTTCAAATTTGGTAAAACCCGAGGCTTTGCCGAGGGTTTTGCCAAATTTGAAAATCCCGAGGGTGGAATTTCCCTATCTTACACCTTTGGTCATGAAAGAGTATTTTTTCTCTCATTTCAACTACCCGAATAAGCTTAAAAAACCATGAAAATACTTTTGACTGGCCACCATTTTGAAAATGTCAAATTTTTCCTTGATTTTTTTTGACGAAAACAAATGATACAGCGAGATCGAACATACCCCATATTTGCAAGCATAGTTTGCGCTGAAAAAATAATCTCAGCTTTCTAATGTACACGAATTAAATATCGTGAATGGTTTTAATTTCATCACGTCGCCATTTTTCTTTTTTCGGCACCAGATTTTACCGAACTCGTGACGTCACGACGTTGTTGCGCCATTGTGACGTCACGCGGTGGCTGTATTGCATGGGTAGGTGTGTAATACAACCACAGCGATCATATGTGTATTGCCCTAGACAGGCCAGTATTACACACCTAGAAATGAGAGAAAAACAAATCGACAACCACAGACAATGCTATACACTTTCTCCCTCACTGGAAATGTCGAGTGAGGGAAGTCTCCCTCATTGGAGTGTTTTATATGCAGTGATTTGGAAAACCAAAAACAAACAGGGTATATTAATTCACTTCATAATTTATTTAACAGCATATCATTCATGAGAAATGCACAATACAAAACAATGAACAGATGTACATGAATATCTCTGTGTAGTAGACTGTTTACTCTAGCTTGTCTTGTTGAGGAACTAAAGCAATATGCCCCGTGCTGTTTACTATTTATTGACTTTTTTTTACATCGTAAATGAATGTAACACCCCCCCCCCCCCCCTGAATGAGTAAGTATACTGTGTCAATGAGATGACAGGAACAATGAAGAGGTAGATTGTGAATTGTCAATATTGTCGATGATAATATCTTTTTCTTCTGAAGTAACAAGTATTTTTGCACCAATTATGTGAATCCATTATGTGTTTTTGAAACGTGACAATACTTTTCACAATAGCAAAAATATGGTTAAATCACCATGTTTCTACATATATACTATAAACTTTACCCTGTATCTAGTTTGTTCAATTGAAAAGTCATTCTCATTTATTGTGGGGAAATTAATACAATTTGTCCATTAAATATATTTATTGCACGTTTAGTTCCATAATAATATCAAAATCATAAGTAGCTTCTTTTTCCGGGACATATTTTCACAATTATCTCCCCTTTCATTTGCCGAGACGGAGAATTGAGTATTTCAAAAGTTTGACTTTAGAGTATTTTGATCAACAGGTGCATACTTTTGATTAATATTAATAGGCAGGGTTATTTAATAAATTAATATATATATATATACATACATAAAATAATAATATATACAAGAACGTAATAATCAATAATCCTATCACATGTACAGTATTGGTGTACACATAATTGACTATTTAACACTAACTGCTTGGCACTATCATTGTCTGGTCATGCAGGTAGTTGTTTCTCATTAACAAAAAAAAACGACTGTGTATTTTGCGAGTTCATTTTGTACCAAATATTATTTTGTACAAACTAGACTATGCGCTTTCCTTAAAAAAAAAGTCTTTAAAAGTTCACAAGTTGCACCTCAAATGATGATGGAGCTGTGGAAAAGAACCTTTTAATTAGTGGAAAACCTAACACAGCGATAAACAACTTGCTGTACAGTTCCGACTCGACCTGCAACTTGGCCTGCCTGTCGTTGTCCCTGGACACGGCCTAGATTCACTGAGAAATATTAAGTCTTTGTACCTCTCTGACTCACTCTTATACCACTCTGTACTCATTCGGTATTGTTCTAAGTGTTGTTTTCACTTTGCACTCTGGTGCTATGCTGCCTTGACCACGCTGTAAATAGACGTCGTAGAACTGTTCTTTCATGCTGGTGATGCACTATATATGAAACACAGGAAATGCTCCAGGAAGGGTCCCGCGCTCATAGATCCTGATATCACTGTTGCGTTATTGTATTGCCGTGGAACACTGAAGAACCTTTTTATCCTCAATTATTGCACTTCCGGTCATGAAAGATTTCCTATGCAGTATTTCAATACCAGATCGTTAATTGAATAATACTGCCGTTTTCACAAAAGATAACGTGATTTTCGACTTCAAAAAGATTTTGCTTTCGATATTTCATCACATTCGGTGTTCTAGGACACGGAGTGCCGGATCAACTCTTGATCTGTCGCCATGGGAACTGGATTCCAGGTGTTGCAAGATTAACAATGTGAAATTCTTGCAACCACGCTGTTCCCAAAGAACGGCAGGTTTTTATGGAGAAGTCTCTATCATATTCATTTAGAAATGAGCAAGCTTCGCTTCATACTTTAAAGTATATCGAACACGATCAACCTTGTCCATTCAAAACGCTGGAAACGAGGTAACCCATGGCAACGGTAAGGGAGGTCAGCACGTGCAGGTTGAGGTGAAGGCCGGGGGCGCCGCTGAAGAAGGACGATAACTTGATGGCATTGGTGGTGTTGAAGGGTACAGCAACGTTACAGTAGGGCTTGTCACAGCAGGATACACATACCTGTCAATACATAAACAACATACCTGTAAATACATAATCAACACACCTGTAAATGCATAAACAACACACCTGTAAATACATGTACAACATTAATATACCTGTAAGTACATAGGTCAGGCAATCGGCTTAAAATGCAGATCCTTGTTCTCACTCCGTTTTACAATGATCTGACAACATTCCGTATGAGGTCACGTTCTGGTGACCTTTGTCGCCTCTTTACTTCACAATCCAGTAGAATTTTTAAAATGATGACAAGACCCAACTGTCATCTTCACGAAGTCATTTCGTCACAAAATGTACATTATTTTGTCTTGGCGAAATGATTAAACGCACAGATAAGGATAATGCAAGCTTTTTCGCCCCTAAAGATTAACAAGATTCTGAAAGTAGTAATTTAATTGGCTAATGGGATGATCACCAGAAAGTGACCACTATGGGATGCTATCAGATCTTGATGCAGCAGAGAAAAGTTTACGGAACGGCACAGAAATCAAGATATGCTTTTAAATGGTTGTAGGTTGCGATACTATATGTAAACGATAAAATAAGTCACAGATTGACACATATATATACTCGATAAATTAGTATGACACCATACCTAGTTATATTTAACAGAGGCTGATACTAAAATGTAACATGTCTAAATCAGGTCACAGCACACACATTTAAACAGACACTTCTAAGGAATTTACGATGAAGTCAACATAATCTTGATAACCTCAATTTTTTTTAAAATCCGATCAAGACACTAATACAGAAAGCCGTTAGAGCGCTGTGTCGTTTCCTCTTTTGATGTGTATAGTCTAAGAAGATCATATCAATGTCAAAAGGACCTGAGAATTTGTTACAGCTAGTTTTGGACTTAACCTGGGTGTTTTGAGCAATTTTACACTTTCGGAAGTGTAGATCAATTTTTGATGAAAATAACTACTGAAGGGGCATTTTTATCGAAAATTTATCTAAACCCCCCAAAAATGCATCGTCGGATACCCACGGTTGATCTCGCTTCCCTAACTCTGTGAGTTAGCGAAGCGAGATCAACCGTGGGTATCCGACGATGCCAAAAATGTAAAATTACTCTAAACACCCTAGTTTAGTTCCAAAACTAGCTGTAAAAAATCTCTGGTGTGATCAATGTCGCCAATGTCCATATCAAAACAAAAAACTCACATTTGTGAGTATAGGCGGATACAGTGCCAATTATCAATTTTAAATGTATTGATTAATATACTTTCAAGAGACTGGTTTTAGAAAGGGTGTGTGAAGGTGAGTGGGGGTGTATTTGTGAGTGGGGTGGGGGTGTATTTGTGAGTGGGGATTTGTGAGTGTGGGGTGGGTGGGGGTATTTGTGAGAGGGGGTTTGTGAGTTGGGGTGTGTAATTGTGAGTGGGGGGGGGGGGGGTATTTGTGAATGGGATGGGGTGTGTGAGTGAGGGGTGGGGGTATTTGTGAGTGGGGGTGGGGGTGTGTGAGTGTGGGGTGGGGGGTATTTGTGAGTTTGGGTGGGTGTGTGTGAGTGGGGGGGGCTACTTACCATGTGGTCGGTGTTTGGGACAGCGGTACAGCCGACAGTCTCGAGGTCACACTCGGAGGGAGGGGCGCACTGCTTCACGACAGAAACACTCTGGCCCGTGGTCTTGTCGAGCACGTGGGTCGTCTTACATACAGTGTTGTCTAAAAACGATACAGCACTGATTAAAAAGCGGCCTTAATTGCGAAGTTGTGAAATTATACTACAAATCAGTTTAGCACTCGAACGAAATTCCTTGTAACCACAAAAGGTATCTATATCCGTTAGAGTACTAGTGACGTCACTTTCATTTGTCCGATCTCTTGCTACTTCAGGCTGCATCAATTTAAGCTTGGGATATCCCCTTTTAAATTCCTTAACGAACTGCGGTTCGTGCTTATCACTCTGATTATGGATTTATTTAAAAAAAAAACTTATTTAATTTCAATATTTCATAGCAGAAACCAAACTAATTTAAAACAAAGTAACTCTGTTACTCCACTATATTGTGTCCATTAGGGAATACGCAGTTTCATTGAAATATATCGTATACTGTATGACCTTCTGACCTTTCAGTAATCGACCTTTGGACTTTGAGCTGACTCACGACTTGACTTGTGACTATGAGGTAAGAGGTCAATACTTACTGACAGGGCATTTCACATCCGGGGCCCAGTCGTTGCACGCGTCGTTGTTCTTCTTGATTGGACAGGTCCAGCACGTGATATCTGTTAGGAGACATGAGAAGTTTGATTGAACACTATTTTGAATTGATATTTTTCTATTCAGTTTACAAAAACGGGATAGTTCTACCGTTGTGAAATGTAATTGATTTAATCGAAATTCTATGTATCGAAGCAGATCCGGACGGTTTACCAACAAACGGTTTGGCACAGAGATGCATTGCAAATGCATGTTTGAAATTTTTAAAATATGTCTTTGAAATATTAATTGGAATATCAATTTTAAATCCCATATGAATTTAACATTAGCTAACATTTTATATGTGACTGTTGTCTGTAAGGTTTGAGTCGTCTGTCAACGTGGTTAGCAACCTACGTAACGTAAACATGTTAAGGACCATGTCACGGCCAGTGATATTAAAAAATTAGGATAAATGTAGTGAGTGTTATATGTTGTTTGTTTATTTTATTTTTTTTGGTAGGGGGGGGGGGGGTGTACTACTGCACTCGAGTTTGAATTAGAATGAAATTTAAAGATTTAAAGATATTTATTTGTTCCTGCCTTGTTGAAGTTCTAGCTGTACTCACCACTGGTTTGCTGTTCGTCTGCTGTGATGACGAGGTTGGCGGAGCACAGCTGAATCGCCACCACGAGGAGCACACTATGGAGTGTAAGAGACATCTCGACTGGAGGGTGATGGAGAGTCAACGGCGTCAGACTGCAGTTCTAATGACGTTAAAAGGTGCTGTAGCTATTTGTCAGATCTGAAAATTAAACAAATATAATCAGTTTTATACCAAATTCACATAACTCTATTGAAAATATCCATAAGTATTTCCTTTTTTCAGTGAACACCGTTTAGGCCAGGTCCCAGTTCCATGGACGTCCCTAACTTAATTAAATTCCTAACTTGAAATTTCTACAGGAAAGCATTACAAAGTTCATGAAATAAAAGCTTAAGATTCTCTCCTGAACATCTGTGATGCTTTCCCATAGAATTAGTTAAGTTGATGGATTTTCTGGAGTTCATGAAATTTGGGCCTGGACCCATTTATTCAAATACTTTTTAAAGATAACGTAACACACACATATGCTGCACCTTTTAAGTTTAGTAATAGATACGGGATGCCGAAAACATGAATTAAACTCACCATACATTTGTTTCTTAATCAACGAGTGGTTTACGCAGTTTTTTGACAAAATGCATTTCTAACAAATGTCCGAATATTCATTACATGAAGGATATTTTTTTCTGAGATTTTGAGTTCACATTTCATTTGTGGTAAATGAGGTATAAAGCTCATCCTACCCTGAACGACCAGGCCTCGGCGTCAGATCGAACTCACAGTTAAATAGTGTAATTTATCGCTGAGTTTAATAGGTAAAATCTCTTTTAACTCGCCGTCTCCTGTTCATTCTCTTCCCTTTGTGGGCTGTTCTATGTTTACAATTTACAGACGAAATATTCCTTTTTATCTATAGTTGATATAAAGATAGGGTTTTTATATCGGCGTTTTTCTGTTTCCATTCCGACTATAACTGATAACGACTTGACCTTTCAGTTAATTTGTCAATTAAAGTTTGTAGATTTTTGTCGACAGGGAATATGTGTGAAATCAATTAAAGTTTGTAGATATTTGTCGTCAGGGAATATGTGTGAAATCAATTAAAGTTTGTAGATTTTTGTCGACAGGGGATGTGTGTGAAATCAATTAAAGTAAAAATATAAATAAAACATTCTGTAGACTTTGAAGGTAAAGAAATAATCGTTTAATGTAATAGATAAGTTATATTAATTTATATATGTTTATGTTGACCTTCTTTATAGTACAGATATACTGGAAAGATGAAACGGGTAGTTAAATAGACAGCAATTTTATTTCTTTTTTTTTGGGATTTCAAACAATTTTTACGATATGTGGAATGCGAAAGTAAATAGAGGTGTAAATTTTATAGTTACAGATCTTACATAACATTATAGTGCAGAACTTGTCACGCCACAGACCCAACAGTGTGGATGACGACACGAAATATGTATACGATATTGATGTTCGGGAAAAATGAAAATTTATCGGAAACAGTGGGCACTGGTACGACGGTAAGGCGTATGTCGGTTAGGGTCCATATAATAGACCACGGCCAGGGTATAAAGCCTTTCTTTTCATTTTAGAAATTAACCAGCTTAATTCAACGTGTAGTTCCTCGTTCGACATTACCTATTTAGCAATATCAGTCTCACTAATGGAGTGATAATTAACATCGATTGGCAATGCCATGATAAAGAACAAGCATAATCGAGAGAGAAAAACAGTCTTTATGTTGCATAAAGCCATCACTTGTAAGATTAAGATTCTTAACCTATATCAGGCAATATCAAAATGATTAAGATCAGTGACGATGATTCTTAGGGTTCAGTCATGTATTAACGAGTCGAAAGGTTTTTTTTATATTGACCCCTCACGGGATCTATATACGAACTTAATTACGTTTAAGTCAACTTTGATTACTTAACACATGTATTTGTATACAATGAACAGACTGTAATATTGTCACGCATCCGAACCAGGGCATTGGTTTAATTTTTCACTAAATCTTAGCATGTGGTCAAATTAGATTTATAATTGATGATTGTTTTCTTTTTAAACTGATAAAAAATGAACTGCTACATGCGACGTTCTCGTTATAAGTTAATTCTGTTTACACTTTTAACCATATATAGACTTTATTGTTTATTTGGATGAGAATAACATCACTGTCCATTCATCATTTCAACATCATGTGAGACATAATTATAATGTATATTATGCTCCCTCAAAGAAAAGGAAACTAAACATTTAACTTTTAGAGACTCAATATTCAAAATAACACATACAACAAACAAATAACATTAAAACTCCATTTTCTCTACTTTTGATAATATAGTTGTGGAGTAATGAAAAATACAACCCAAACTCCAGCACGATAATGTACGATGCAAATACACGCATAAGATACGTAACGTGAAAACTGTTTTAGAAAATATTTTAACTCTTATATATAACATAGGTACAATGTGTAAGGTAGCATATAGCCTTAACCCTAACACAAATCACAGGCATAATGTGTAAGGTAGTATAAGTCTTTAACCTTAACACAAATCACTGGTATTGTCTGTAAGGAAGCATATAGCCTTAACTCTAACACAAATCACAGGCACAATGTGTAAGGTAGCATATAGTCTGAACCCTAACATAAATCATTAGTATGTAGCTTTATGTAGTGTATACCATTTAATCACTTATAGGTATGATATGTGAGGTAGTATAAGTCCTTAACCTTAACACAAATCACTGGTATTGTCTGTAAGGAAGCATATAGCCTTAACTCTAACACAAATCACAGGCACAATGTGTAAAGGTAGCATATAGCCTTAACCCTTATATAAATCAGATATCACACATGCATACAAGGTAGCATATAGCCTTAAAGAGTAACTGTAGTGCAAAACCATCTTTTGTGTATGGAAAGATTGGTAAATAGTAAGTGAGATAATTCTCACGAAAAATTTTTTTTTGTAAAAATTACGAAGTTTTGACCATTTTTCTAAATTTCACACCTGAACGCAAATCAGAAAATCCCCGATTTTGCCAAACGACCGGAAGTGACGTCACAACGGTGACCGCACTGATAGACTTGTGTAGTCATTATATTAAAATTATATGAATCGTATCACGACTTGTTATTTGTATAGAGTCTTCTATTCAAGAATATGGCACTTATTATATATCAAGGTTGTATGGAGTTCATTAATGACCCTACTGATAATTCCAAGGTGTTATATGCCCCAGGGGGCCGTAATTAGTGGTGAGGGGGGTCGGGAGTTCCACAGGTGTGCGGCACACGTGGTCATGATCACTCGACCATAAATCAATAACCGCCGGACTCGCTAACATGATTAACAGGTTATTATTTTGCGGAAAGACTTCAAAACATGCACTTGATATGATTAGGTATTAATTTTCTCATATGTTATTTCATATATCACCGCTGCAACGGCGTGTGCATTCACTGATGGTCACGTTGATTGCATGCACATATCAACAGGAACTGATCGTAACACCTTTTAAAATGCACGCTGAAAAAATTTAATGCATGTCGGTCGGCTGTATAAATACAAAACTACCTAGAACAAACCTCAAACAAACAGATAAGGAAAAGGATATTTGTGTTGCTTTAGACCACGGACTTAGATATAATCGAATTCCGTGTATAGACTCGGAACTTCGAAAACCATATATTTTATTGGACTTCAAAGAAGAACAGTTAGTAACGTCATATAGAACGACAAGACCAGCCTTTTTATACGTACAATACGATGTACGTATATTGGAAAATAAAAATATATAACTTTTATCAATGCTTTCGACCTGTATAAACTGTTTTGACGGGTATCACATTTCGACATCTTTTATCCTTATATATGTTTGAGAAATTATAGGTTTGTATAAAAGTTAACAGCTTTCTATCCATTGATAATTTATTTATGTCTATGCAGTATAAAAAAAACCCATTTCAAATCGTGAATATTGCAAAATAAATAGAATATGAGCGAAATCCTGATGTTACCTGTCTTCAGGCACATACATCGAAATAGAAATCAAGACAATGTATTTCGAATTCTGTTTGAGAAAAAATAAGATTAGATCTTTGAAAACCACTGTGTTTTACTGACAAGAAATGAACATGGACCATCTTTTGATAATAAGATGAGAAGATTAATTAATTGGTTTTAATCACAGACACTTGTGGCCAGGAGAATAGTCATCTAAATATTTAGATAATTTGCAAAATATGAATAATTAAAATAAAATATAAAAACTGACTTTATTAATTTTCTTTTTATGTTATTAATCATCTAAAACCATAATGAAAGCAATTGCCAAATTTCAGCTTGATACGTCAAGCGGTTAAATTTCACAAAAAAGAGAGTGTCGATTTTTTGTTAAATTTAAACCGCTTGACGTATCAAGCTGAAATTTGGTAATTATTTTCAATTTCATATCAAGCAAGTTTTAAGGAGATGGTTTTACATAAGCTCTAAGCTTGTTACCAAATCCTCTTGTATACTTTTGATTTATTGTACTGTATTACTTATTCTCAAATAAATATTGTTTAAACTAAGCAAGTTTTCAACAGAACTTTTCTCGTTGAATAGAAGAGTCAAACTCGAAATTAAAAAAGTGTCATATACTGTGTGAGTTGACGGTGGGTTACGGAGATTTCAAAAGATACACGTGCACTCGATAGTCTATGTTCCAGTCGAGATCTACATGTAACTACAGATTTAGATTACACATTTTGAAGTTATAAAGAGGGGATAATAACCGCAACATACTCAACTATTACAATTTAGTTAACTTTGATAGCCCCCCACCCCTCTCCAATATTTGAATAACAAGTTACGTGTGAAGTTATCGAACTGACCAGGTAGATTATCCCGCTAATCTGATTACGTAATATAATGGACACTAACATGAGATTTACAATATTCAAAGGTATTATTATAAGAGTCACTCTTGAATCATTGGATAAATGATATGTATAACTGACATTATAAATGACACAAAGTATTACAATATGATAGCGCATATATATATGGGTCCATTAAAATGAATTTGAACAATCAATAAACACTATATTTATGAAAGAATCAAAATAAAGTTATTTCAATGACGATTTCAGATTATTCTCCCGACCCCCATATTATGGTACGTGCCTTAATTTCATTGTATAATACATTTTGAATCAATAATCAACCAGACGTACATATTACTATTATATAGAGAGAGACATAGGACCCAATTTCTTGTGTTCCCGTTGTGACGTCACCAATACGTGTGCACAACTTTAAGCGGTTCGCGGTGCGCTTAATTAGCGTGTGGCAAAACAGGTAAAAAACCAAACTTCAACCTGTCGTAACTTTGTAACCGGTCGGCCGATTTCGATGCGGTTTTCGACAATGTTTTAATGCTGACACAACGAGTCTGATCATTTCAGTTTCTATTTGCACTACAGTTACTCTTTAACTCTAACACAAATCACTGGTATTGTGTGTAAGGTAGCATATAACCTTAACCCTTATATAAATCACAGATATCATACATGCATACAAGGTAGCATATAACCTGAACTCTAACACAAATCACAGGTATAATGTGTGAGGTACTATATAGCCTTAACTCTTACACAAATCACAGGTATAATGTGTAAGATAGCATATAGCCTTAGCTCTAACACAAATAACAGATATAATAATGTCATTGTGTAAGGTAGCATATAGCCTTAACTCTAACACAAATAATAGATATAATGTCATTGTGTAAGGCAGCATATAGCCTTAACTCAAATACAAATCACAGGTATAATGTGTAAGGTAGCATATAGCCTTAACTCTAACACAAATAACAGATTTTAATGTCATTGTGTAAGGTAGCATATAGCCTTAACTCTAACACAAATAACAGGTATGATGTCATTGTGTAAGGTAGCATATAGCCTTAACTCTAACACAAATAACAGATATAATGTCATTGTGTAAGGTAGCATATAGCCTTAACTCAAATACAAATCACAGGTATAATGTGTAAGGTTGCATATAGCCTTAACTCAAATACAAATAAGAGATATGTCATTGTGTAAGGTAGCATATAGCCTTAACTCTAACACAAATAACAGGTATAATGTCATTGTGTAAGGTAGCATATAGCCTTAACTCTAAAACAAATAACAGGTATAATGTCATTGTGTAAGGTAGCATATAGCCTTAACTCTAACACAAATAACAGGTATAATGTCATTGTGTAAGGTAGCATATAGCCTTAACTCTAACACAAATAACAGGTATAATGTCATTGTGTAAGGTAGCATATAGCCTTAACTCTAAAACAAATAACAGGTATAATGCCATTGTGTATAACCAATGCACAAGTTACGTGTACAGTGTATAATGTGAAAGTATACAACCTCAATTCATTATTCAAGTGTAAAATACCAGCCATAATGCTTATATTTTTATCTTTTTGCAGTAAAACTAATTTAACTAACGAAAACAATAATACCGATTTAAGCCAAATCTTCAAGCTCTTGTATGCTTCATTTTAAAAAAAAAACAACATTTATCACCCGTCACAAAATACAATTAATGTCATGGTTTATATTAAATACTGTTTACTGTATACCTACCGCAACGAGAAAACAAGTAAAATGTAATCCAAAATACAATTTCTGTTGCAATTTAAGGAAAAAAACTAATTTCCGCTTTAAAACGATGGGAAAAGGACCGTCTTCGTGTAAATGTATTCCGTGTGTTTATCGTAGCGAGATAAGAACGTTTGACATCATTTCCAATCAACAATTAAGTTCACATCGTTTTGTAACATGACTTGGATAGCTAAGAATTCTAATCACTGTTTCGTTATAGCATCGCGTTAGCCTTGTTCTTGGTAAAAAGGAATCGTCCATGCGATCATTCTAGTCTCGTGTCAGATTAAAGTTTATTTGTTATTGGCATTTAACTTTCGTGAATGATCCTCATTAAGGTCACAACTTTAAATTCTGGGGGATAATATGAACCTTTGGGTAATGATTAACTTATATGGCATTCCCCATTTACCTGCCGATTTTACAAACACACGGGGATAGATCCCGCATGGTTTTGTTTCCCGAGAAAATCTATATATGGGTGTGCACTCGGTGAATGAACATTTGTCGGCTGACAATTTCCTCCCATCTTCATACCAATTGATATCAATCTGATTTAAATACAGATCCTCACTATTACTATCGTGTGTAGGATCTGACAGCGACCAGTAGAAGGTCATGTGCAGATGACCTTTATTATTTCCATATCTTGGAAATGAACAGCCAATCAAAACGCACCTTGTAAATGGTGTTTGGTACACGAACAAAAATGGCGGCGGATCGAAGCGAAGAAAAGAAAATCATTACGGGCGTTACATAACAATTTGATTAGTATATTTTGTGAAAATTTCTTTACCTTCAGTTGTTATTTCTTTTCGGACAAACGAAAAATCTACTAATCAAGCTGATAATGTCTAAAAAGAACACACGCCTTGGCGTAGAGACCGCTGAACTGGGCGCCGCCATTTTTGTATACGGTCGTTCGGGTTTCTCGCTACTTTACTCTGGTCTAACGACAAGTATAGAAACAAATCGAATTTAGCTTTTCACTTTCAGAATCTGGTAAGCAGCGATTTGATTGGTGAATACAAAGGTCATCTGCACGTGACCTTCTACTGGTCGCTGTCAGATCCTACACACGATAGTAATAGTGAGGTTCTGTATTTTAATCAGATTGAATTGATATTTACAAGTTACAGTTCATTATGACGAAAAGGAAGCGAATTAAAATTATATTTATGCATGGTCCTTCTCACCCTCTATGACAAAGTTAGCTAAAACTGCATTCATAACTTTGGCTCTGATAGGTAAATACACGTACATAATGTACTGCTTAGAAAGGTGGGAAGTGATTAGAGGTTTAAGATGAAAATGATGGATTTGGTTTGGTTATTTTTCTTTTACGTCCTATTAACAGCCAGGGTCATTTAAGGACGTGTCAGGTTCTGGAAGAGAGGAAAACCGGAGAACCCAGAGAAAAATCACCGACCTACGGTCAGTATCTGGCAACTGTTCCAAGTGGGTTTCGAACTCGGTGGAGGGCTAGTGATAGAATGTTGGGACACCTAAACCATTCAGCCACCGCGGCCCAGATATGGATGGATTGTCAGGACACATTAACCACTCGGCCAACGCGGCCCCTTGAACTTCTATGGTGTTTATCGTTTAATATCTTCATTTGTTTAATGAATGTCTGTTAATTTTGTTTCATTTCAGAATAATACATGTTTCATTTGATTATTTTGTAGACACACCTGTTAATATGATAATTGATTTAATGAATTCCGATAATCCGTGTTCTTTCATTCGTGTAATCTGAAGAGTTTCCAAAATAAAATTTCTTTGATAAAAGTGTCATGCGATTGATATATCACACAATATGTTAAAGCTGTAAGTTAAACATGACTTCCAAATTAAAAAATAGATAAATAACATAAGATCGAAATACTAAATTAGAATAATCTCCCAATAATCATCAATGTTTCAGCTAGTTCCCACATGAGACGGCTATAGTCACCCAAAAAAACGTGTGGATATAAATATTTATAAACTTATACTACAATATCACGTTACTATTATTGGTACATACCTTCATATCATAGCACAACAAGTTTATGTTTATTGTTCCACATTAAAATAGTTTTAACTTTTTTTTATAAGCGCGATTTCGATTTCAGCTTTTATACGTCCTGCATGTCCTGGTTATCATTTTTTTATAACGATTAAATTTGTCATCATTGTAAGCAGGCACGCAACAACAGGTGTTTAATAAAAACGTGAGCATAAATTACCATATCAGCATATAGTTATGTCCGTGTTATTTACTTTACGTGTAAACAAATAATTAGAAAAAAAAATAATCTGGGAAAAACGAACCTGTCATCAGCCATAGTGGAAACACGGACTTACATAGCGCATTGAAAAAAAAGTGCGGAGTAAAAATCTACCTGTGATCAAAATAAAGGGAGGGGTATTTATAACTGTATGTGTTAGATTCCTAGATTATAAGATATAATTAAAATAATCTTACCGAATCCCCTCCAACAGTGTACAGTATTTCAATACCAGTGTTCGTAAGTCCGTATCAAGTTGTATTACTTTTAATGTTGTCCCTTCGATGGCTTGAAGAAGAATGACGAACTTTTTTTCGCGCAGACCTATGTCCATGTATGTTGTATACACAATACTACTCAAAACACTGAACTCGGAAATCTGAGTCCTAACATACATGTAATGACTGAGTGAGTAGCCGCTGTGTTGTCGCCGACACCGGAGAAATGAAATTAAGGTTTCAATGTTAAGTAAACGTCCAGCCAATTATCTCCCGGGGAGGGCGTGGTCTCGGGTAAAATAAATCTTTGTTTGTCAATAATTGAAAGGTAAAGGCGAGAAATGCTCCAACAATAGATCAGAACGACAAACCAACACGGGGTCCTTGTTAGGTAAACACAACACAGGTGGAGATGGGCTGATTGGCAATCTATGCTAATTAGTAGGTAATATGTTATTAGGGCGATTAAGAAGGACTCAAACTTCACGAGGCAAGGTGCTCTGGGAGTTTATTTAGCGGCTCCCGTAGGGAGGTAATGATGGTAAAAATTCCGGGGGAAACAAACACCCCCCGTGTCTATTGCTGTCATTGTGTTTGACGTGACGTAAACGTCACGGTATGTTTGGACACGGCTTAGATACAATGACATTCCGCAGTTTTGATGTTGCTTTTGAATGACAACTATTACTTTCTTCTATAATCATAACTATTTTTTGTTGTTCAATTAAAAACACGCCCAATGAAAATAAGAGATTGTCATGATGCTAGATTTAAAATGTATAAATGCTTCTTTGGTTAAAGTAACAGAAAATAAATATTTTGAAATAAAATACGGCAATTAAAGAAAGCATTATCTAAACCGATACTTAAAAAAATCAGAGAATACCAAAGCATCAACAAAACCATAATCCGAACTCAAAATCGAATAAACTAGAGACAAAATAGGAACAAATTTAAAAAGGAAGAATTAAATGGAGACCTTCGTAAAAGTACAAGAGAATAAGACCAGGGCCCAACCTCATGAAACCGTTCTCATGCTCAAGCATGATTTTTGTGCTCAAGTCAGCTTTCTTGTAATTTACATAAATCGTGTCGAACGCTGAAAAAGTATAATGTAAACATTGAAACAGTAAACTACAATGTATCTTCAAATTATTTCCAAATCTTTTCAAAATAATTCATTATCAAGAAATTGGGCTTGAGCGTAAAATCCATGCTTGAGGATGAAGATGGTTTCATGAATACGGGCCCTGATGTTCCGGAAGAGTAAGCGTCTTCTGCTGCATCGACGACAGCGGCCATTTAAATCTTGATAACGTCCAAGTAAACATCAAGTCCTCAAAATGAGAACCGAGTCATCATTGTCAATCACAACAAACTAAAAACTTTGAGAACATCAAAATGAAAACAAAATAAGAATTAAAGTTTATCGTAAAATTGTTCCTGAATTAAAAAGTATTCGTAATTCTAATCTTAAAACCGATTAACCATACAACTGTATGTAAAATACAGTAAAAAATGTTGTTTTTTATTTTGAAATGAAAAACTACTGGCAATTCTAAAACGATTAATCACACTATTGCATGTATCAATTACAGCTGAAATATAAACCATACAAAATATTTATATAAGAAAACAAATCTTTTGGTGTTTTATTACTAAACAAATCACATTGTGTCGGTATCGATTTCATAAAAGACCTCGGTATCAATCCCTTATAAAAACATTACACCTGTGGAATATACCCTAACGAGTGGCCATTGTACAATGTGCGACGTATTCAAGGTCGGTTACAATTTATTGATTAAGATCGTGTATTTCTCGTGTAATTTGTCAGTGTCACGTGACCAGAACTTATTTAAATACCTCAGTACCACACACCTGTTGAACAATCTCAATGATCGGAATTTAAACACCACGAGTATTGACACTTAAAATTAATGTTTGGCACTAAATAACGTCTATATTTGTCCGTTTTGACATCTAAGTGTTTTTAAATGTAGCTGACACGTGTACGAAACTATACTTGGAGGTTTCATTTACAATGAATAACTTTCAAAACAGTTTAATTTATCTCAACACATTTGACTGATACACAGATAATGTACATGTATCACAGGGCCATGAGACTGTGTTACCGCTAGCTTTGGATCGATCGCACCAAGTTTTTGCGCCGTGCGATACTTTTAGGTTTATAGATCATTCTCGATAAAAAAAGACCCTTCCCATCACTTTTGATATAGGCCTAGAATTGATATAAGCACCCCCCCCCCCCATTCAGTGTAAAATTACTCTGAACACCTCTGTTTATGCCCAAAACTAGCTGTAACAAATTCTCAGGGGCTTGTGAGTTGTCCAATGTAATCAGGTGTGTATCGTGTAGTTGTATTGTGTAATTTATGTACAGGGACCTGACAATTTGTTACAGCTAGTTTTGAACCTACATTTGTAAACCTTAACCAGGGTGTTTAGAGCAATTTCACGCTTTTTGGGGGGTTTATAAAGGCTATTGCGTAGACATTTTTATCGAAAATTAATCTAAACCCCACAAAAGTGTAAATTAATCTAAACACCTTAGTTCAGGTACAAAACTAGCTGTAACAAATTGTCAGCTCCCTATGATTGTTTGTATACTTATGCTTTGTACCGCTCACCTTTGCTTATATTTCATTGTGGATTGTGAAATCAAAACACAAATTCAACATATTCAATCACAAATTAGTTTCAAGTATTCAACTATACTCAAATATGCAAAATTTAAATAAAACGGCCACTTCTAAAAGAAGTGAGCCAATTTATCGCCACTATGTTTTGGTTTCTTATTTTGCATTTGTGTCTTATTTAATTATACAATGAAGCAAACAGAGCTTCACAGCATGGAGATGGTATATGAAAATATGTACGATTGTATTGTGAGGAGGGTCAGCACATGGCTTAAATGGAACATCACTGAAAAAAAAAGTATTTCTACTGGTATAATTTACAGAAGAAGCAAAAATGCTCTGTATCTGGTGAGTCAGATGACTTAAGGAATAAAGCACTTGAACTTGCGTACATCATTTATTGAGGGCAATGATCTTACCAACTTCGCAAGCCAAGGGTGTACGCTACTCTACTTTTCACCCTTGGCGGATCTCACGGCAAATTCGAAGTTCCTGCTCCTGCATTTTGATTGGATGCGGCTAGGTTTAGCCGACCAATCAAAACGTGCGCTGCAATTGTAAATAACAAAGATGGCAGCGCCCACGGAAACATGTCGTGTCTGTAACAACATGTTGCCAACGAAGTCTAGACGTGTGATTTTTGGCCCGACATTCACCTTTTCGACCAGCTGAGTCAGATTTTGGGATATGTCGCAGATCAGGCAGATAAAAAAAGCAGATACGTGTGTGGATTTTGTTTTACGAAGTCGAACAAACTATCGACTATGATCTCATTCATAAAATTTAAATGTTACAAAAAGAAAACACAAGCTTATTTCCCTGTTCTTGTTCCAACAAAAACATACATCATTTCCGTTGTTGATTGAGTTGATTGATCGTCTCTGTGTCTCGCGAAGTTCTTGAATTTTGAATTTTTCGCATATATAGCATGTTCATCAAAGGGCGCTGTCATTTCTGTTTATTTGTTGAATCGTACACATATAGTAAGAGCTATTTGATTGGTCAGGAATTACGTAAAACAAGGGACACAACTGCATAGTCCGCTAGATGGCGCAGTGCGGGAACTTCGAATTTGCCGCGAGATCCGCCAAGGGTGAAAAGGAGAGTAGCGTATTGTACACCGTTGGCTTGCGAAGTTGTGATCTTACCAACACGTCGACGTACTGGTAATTTAGGGGTCGAATCAAGCACTAACGCCAATATTTGATCACATACCATTTTAACGATGTTTCTTATTGTTATTACCCTGTGGTCCATAGGTAAAGAATACATCACATTCCCGTTCAGTAAAAGCAGAAGCGTACTAGCGTGTATGCGTCCAAAGGGTTTTGATGTATAGGCCCTGTCCCGGAACATCGAACTCCGTTCCGGTTATTAGATATGAAGTTATCTTTCACGAAGCCAATTTTCATATCGTAAAGTTTCTATTGCAGTCTATCAACTAGAACAAGTTTATAAATTTATAAATAATTTCTACCTATAAACAAACAATGAACAGTGTAATTAAATGATTTATACCTGGATTTACAGTCCAAATTCTATCCGCCTTACGCATTCCTTTCTTTTGTATTTGAATGTCGCAAACGCCATTTTATTATACTCATAAAATATACCATTGGTGGAAGGGCATTTAAACTATAGTAACCCAAATGACAGTTTGAAAAAATACACTGCGGATAAAGCCAATGTTTTTCCGTACAAAACTTGATTTTTGATAAGGACATTGGCATACAGAGTTTGGTTTGGTTTGATTTAATTTGTTTCCGTCCTATTAACAGACAGAGAAATTTAAGGACATTCCAGGTATAGAAGGTTGAGGAAAACCGGAGTACCCGGAGAAAAACCACCGACCTACTGCCCACGCAGATTTCGAACTTGTTACCCAGAGGTGAAGGGATAATGGTAGAATGTCGTCACGCCTTAACCACTCGGCCATTGCTCAATACAGAAATAAGTATCATAAATATGAAATGTGCGTGTATACTCATTTTTCTATGCTCAATTAAAACAATTATTTCTTTTTAAAAAAAACAAAGACAAAAATAAATGATGACAAAAAGGAAATAAGATATGTAAAATGAAAATAAACGTTTCTTTTTGAAAATAAAATTAAGATAAAATCAGAATTAAAAAAAAGAAATAATGTTCTATTTACACCCTGATCATGCTTGTACTGTATTGGTATAACAGGGTACATGTATTTTATAAGTAGAACTAGGACGGACAGGTGTGTGATGAGTCACGATATTGATTGGAATCTCGCTAGTGTTTAGGAATTGTCTCCAGGTAGATCACTATGACATCATTTAACGATTTTCCACGCGTGTAGCCGGTATCCTTAACCTAAATTTCCTGCCAATAAACCATGCGAACACAAACCGACATGCATTTGCTGTGATTGCGGTATTAAGTCGGCACGACGCGTCTCCTCACAAGCCTGTTGTTTAGGTTTCTAGGGACAGATTCACATTTTGTTCAATCCCGTTAATCGTATAAAGGTCCACATCTTTATAAAGATAAATCAGCATTACTTGCTCTCCAGATTCAGTCGTAAACTTCAAACGATGCATAATTATCTCCGACTTTTCCACAAAACAGAAATAGCATACATGTTGACAAAATTAGAAGCAGATTTGTACATTCTGACCTTTAACCCCGCGCCTCTGTCAACATTACATACGCTACCTTCATGGTACCGGAAGAACTAAACGATTGTACGAGAAGCATTACTATACCCGAAGTTGATACCTTTAGAATTCCTGATGTTCTGAATCTATTTTCATTGTTCCGGAAGTACCAAACTTAAAATCACGATAACGGAAGCCCTGCACGAATCCTCACTATACCGAACACACTTCGTATACATAGATACCCTCTCTTTATTCATGACGTACCTAATAACCTAGATTTATCAAAGGGACCCGAGAATTTGTTACAGATAGTTTTGGACTAAAACTAAGGGGTTTAGACCAATTTCCGATAAAAATGCCTCCCTCAATGGCCTATATTGACTCTGAACACGTAGTTTAGGTCAAAAACAAAAATCTCAGAACCATGTGATCTAATCTTTACTGTACCGGAAGCATTAAAAATAACCTCATTACCGGAAGCATTGCATGTATCCTCATCCTATACAAAACGTTACGTACTTTTAATCTGAGCATATACTGCAATCACAGTACGGCAAATAATTTCCCTTGACCCTTTCCTAACCTATAGGACGTACACTCCGTACCGGAAGTCCTACGACCGCCCGTCCAGTCACCGCAACTGGAACATTATGCCTTCCATGACCGGGAGCATAATTCCATACCCTTAACGTGCTGAAACTACAAGGCTTATATTACAACACGTCATCGTCCACTGTGTATGATTCATGTGTTGATCACTTCCTCTCCCCTCTGACTGACGTTTGACTGGTTTTATGTTACCACCTAGGTTTGAGGAACTGTAACCAGGGATACACGTGACCCGATCTAGCCCTAGCAATATGTATGTCCACTAATTAAACACGTAATTAACATTACATGGATTATCATTAATTATCCAATGCTGGACACCTCGGCCCGCGGTTTCCGTGGAAATGAGGTGTTATCTGTTGTTATTCTAGAACATCAAGATGTGACGGGATTATCATTACAAAATGAGCTAATAGGAGGCTGTGGTGTTTAATGATAAAACTTGATATGGTAAACACGGTCAGTCTGAAATTGATTTGTACTTGAAACAGACGTGCACTGCTACGAACGTGAATGAAGTGTCAGCCAGTCCGCCAGTAAAAGTCCCGACATAACAGTCAGCGTTAAAATTTAATTTCAACTTTCAGTCAGTTAAATGTATCAAACAGTTAGCTTGTTTCAGATTATTTTTATATCCATGAACCTTGAACATAACTTGTGGTTTCAAACAAATAAAACACGAATGACACCGAAGAATCATCTATTATACGCAATTCACATTTATTGTCTTTTTTAATTGATTTCAGATTTTATTTGTGTGGTTGGTTGAAATTGGTCCAGGAATCACAAAGAGTTCAAAGTAGCAAAAAAGCTTCCATATAAATGTAAAAGTAAGTAGACGTAGCATACCCCATTCAGTCTTTTAATTATCCTCGTCAAAGTAAGCATCATACACCCTTAAGTCTCTGTCATTGTAATGTAGCATACAGCCTTAAGTCTTCATGCCAAAGTAAGGTAGCATACACCCGTTTGTCTGTCACACAGTGAGTAACATACTCCTTTATTATTCGCGTCACATCAAGGTAGCATACATCCTTATTCCTTATTTTAGGTGCCAATGTCACAAAAAAATGTAGCATATACCCTTAATTCTCCGTAAAACACGAATGCTCATCAAGCCCCCATTTCACAGTTCGGTAACATACATATCTAAGTATCGATGTCATAGTAAGGTGAGTCTCAATGTCCGATCAAATTAGAATGTACATTAAGACCTCGGGTCAAGAATAGTACAGTGCAGCATACGACCGTAAGTCTCTGTTAAAAGAAAGGAAGCATGCCCCAGTAAAGTAGCATACACCCGTAAGTCTCTATTACATGCAAAATAAGATATAGTGTAACAAACATCCTTAAGTTTCAGGTTTCATGTTACATCAGTGAAGAACAAGCATAGCACATTATAAAGTCTCCATGCTCAAGCAAGGTAGCATACACCGTTAAATACCCATGTCAAGAAATGGTAGCATACACCCTTAAGTCTACATTTTAAAGAAATTATAGCATGCATCATGAAGTCTCCATGGCATGAAATCATAGCATACGCCCTTAAGTCTCTATGTCTAGAGATGGTAGCATACACCCTTAAGTCTACTTGTAAAGAAATCATAGCATACGCCCTAGGTCTCCGAGTCAAGAAATGGTGGCATACACCCTTAACACAGGACACACGTGTACAGGGATTGTCGTCATAATCGTTAGACATTTTATGACCCCAACATTAACATGTCACTGGTGTGTTGACTCAATCAATTCCGGGATGAAAAAAAATCATATTCAGCTTTGTGTTTATCCTTGTCTAATTCAATGTTATCTACGTTTTCAACAACACGCATAGTTTTATAATTGCCATATTGACCAGATAATTGAAATAACTCATTTACACAATAAAAAAATGTTTTTGACTTCATAAAGCAGTAAGGTACAGATTTTATCACAGTAACAGGTACGCACTCCTAAATCTAAAAAAACGTTTGATTGGCAGACGTTTTGTTGAATGAAAACTAAATGTATTGTTAGCCCTTTATCTATGATTAGGTACCCAGTCAGATGTGATAAACCTCTCCGCCTCTCTGTCAATTCCAATCAATTTACCTGTTTAATTTCAGTACTGTCATGTCGAGATGTCAACATAACATCGTTTTAGAGGTAAAAAGGGCAGATCTGGAATAGAAATTCCTTTCTTTACTCCTGCCTTCTCAACCCGCCGAATGATATTTTATCGTCGATTGTGTATATACGTAGACAGAAAACAGACTATAACATACATATACATGTAATTCCATGGGGATCTGTCGCGCGGCCGTATTCTACAATCCTACCTAACAGTATTCACAGTTTGGACGTCCTATCGTATTTCTTTATAGGAATAAATCAGTCTAATGCTTCTTTAAATCTGATACTACATACATACATTGATCTGTATTGTCTTTCTCATCTCTATGAAATGTATACAAGGGGCCAGTGTTTTGGACGTCTGACCGTCTCCACCGACGTAAGCCAGTCCTAGGCACTGACCACAAGCAGACCGCTGGTTTTCCTCCGGGTGCCCCAGCTTTCCTCTGCCACAATACTTTACACGTATCGAAACCACAGCCACCGTTAGTAGTACTGATTCACATATGAGGCGACTAAGGTGTAATGTCACATTGGTCGCCTCATGTTTTGTATTCGTCGCTGAAGGTAAACTTGCATGTATTCTACATATTGATGATGAATGCAGTACTTGAGATATATATATTTCTAATATTGGTGCTGTTATATTTTACTTCTCTCAGCTAGATACCTGTACAGCATGTCCCCGCCAGTGTATTTCACTTCTTGTCTGGCGCTCACCCTTTATCCTGGTGCAGTCTGTCATATGCACGTTCATATCTTTGTCATTAAGACAATGTCAATCTCAGAACTAACAAACAAATCCCTACCCCATTCTCATCACAAACATCGACTACACACCTGTACACCAGTAGCAGCGTTATAACCTATTTTATCTGTGCGCGGATTTAGTAGCGGGTTGCACCTGTCAGCCAATTCAATATGTTTTATATCTTAGTTTGAAATCAATGCTATCGATTTCGGCCGACAAGCAAGCCCTGTCAGAATCAGGCCTATCCGTGACACGTGAAACTAATCTAAAGGAAACAGACATGTTTTAAAGCGTAAACGACATGTGAAATTAAACCACTGTCAATCAAACGTTTCCATTTTTTGCCAGTGTATTTTTCCAGTGCTCGTAGAGTGGTTTTATCGTAAAACAATAAGAGCAACTGACGACAAAAGAAACCTCATAGTATTTTTAAAATTATAGTCTTAATTTTAAGATAATTTTGAATGCAAATCTATCTTATGATTTCCATGGAGAAGCTTTCTGATGACGCTTTACAAGTCTGATTGTTTACACACTGACAAAAGTCGGAATTACGGCAATAGTGAGTCGATGTACACTATTTATTGCAAGAAAAAGTCAGGAAGGTGTAACAGAAATTTCAAATCCTGCTTCCATTTTTTTTTATAAAACCTTTTCAAGAGAATCAATATTAAAACATACGCTAACAACTTCAGTGTACATGAATACTTATATTTGTAGAAAAACGAGTGTAAAACTAGCATTTCTTGTATATTATCAGAAGGTGATAACTTTGAATATGAGGACCTGTATATTTTGCTTCTGATTTTCATAAGTTCCAATTTATCTTGATATTCAACTAATGTTCAGCCGAATAGTTCAGGTATCCAAACATTTTCACACTAGCCCTCCACCTCTTGATTGCGAGTTCGAATCCGACGTGGGGCAACTGCCGATTACTGACCGTAGGTCGGTGGTTTTTATCCGGGTACTCCGGCTTTCCCCCACCTCCAAAATCTGGCATGTCCTTACATGACCATGTCTGTTAAAAGGACGCAAAACAAAATAAACCAAAACAAATCGAATCTCAAATTCGGACTAGCGCAAGTCTAAGACGAAGAGTTAAAAGTTTGTAAATCCAACTTCCCTGGTTTTAGATGTTATTTACGTTCGATCAACAGTTTGAGTCATTTCCTGAATGTCAGCTACACAAGGTAAACTATTTCTTATAAAAATATACATATGAATGGATACTCACCAAGACAAAATCCTTTCTATAATATCATTCCAACAGCAGAACGTGATATCGACACTTATATGTATAAACATCCCATTCCACTTCACAAACGTTGCCGGAGAAATACCACACCACTTTACAATTGTGCATGCGTGTGCATCGCCGCTTAGACTCTATAATAGACTGTATGCATGGTAAATGCACGTGAATTGTCATGGGATACGGCTCGCTATAGAAGTAGGAAGGGGAACAGCTTCGCAATGTTATGCTTTTTTATCACTACAACTGACTGAGTCATCATCCAATCGATTAACGAGAGAGATACTACACAGGAATATTCTCTACTACACAGGAATGAAACTGACATCGACAGACTCTGAAACCAACATCGGAAATAATTCACAAATCTTTTATGTACGATCATGGGAAATTAATTAGCAAATCTCGCGACCTGTAAAATAATGCACGTGCATTATTCACGTGGGAAGTTCCGTTGTAATATTAACCGATGTAAGTCGTCCGTGTAATTTTATTAGTGAGGTAATTTAAAGCATCGCTGCCCAATATTACCGGGCGGATATGACTATCATTTAGTGATATTTTATTGGCCGCCGAAACATCTGCTTCGTGCATGATTATAAAAACACGGGCACTTAGCATATGGTGTAGAAAACAAATAAAACAATAATCAGAAGGAATTAACAGCGCTCTAACGCTTTCCCAGACGTTTGCCAAATGCTGCAACCCGTTTCAATACACGGAACACACGTGTGCGGAAATAGCTAGTATATTTTACCGCGTCTTCTACCACAGACATCGAGCAGTTTATCTTACCAAATATTGTTAAAACACGGACTAGGTGACTAGTCAGCTTAATAAGTTCGCGGACACATTTGACACCGTTTTAATTCAATTTGTGAAGCCATAGGTAGAAGAAACAAATGTGAACGATCAAATTAAAATGAATTTAGGAATTCTAAGAATTCTAATGTTAAAATTAATATAGGGGTGGGAGGAAGAAAAAAAATGGTTTGAAATAATAAGTACCCAAAGCTGACAATGCTCGCACTAATCGACACCCGGAAACCAGCGTTGCGTTACAACGCTTTAACGGAACATTGTCTCGAGCAATTCATGCCCTAGTGCATAACGGCATAGTTAACGTTGTCACGCATCAATTGATCATGAGTTATCGGTTACCGCATGTTCACGGACCGTTATATTTAAAATCTGTCTCTTTCTAGCTGATGTAGACACATCCGACTGGAAGAAAATGAGCAATCGTGGTACAAAAGTGAAAGTAACACATCAATTTTATCTTCTTTTTTTTTCTGTTACCGAAATCGTAAGTATGAGTGCAATTGCATTTATCATCGTTTAATGTCGCATACTGCGTCACTGAGAAAATAGCTACGTCTTATTAACGACATATCCCCCTGTAATAAAGAAAGCCATCTCAATAACGACACACAAATATACCGTTATTACAAAATCTTCAGTCGCTATTAGGCCACAGCAGCATGTTGAGGTAGAAGAAGGGCTCTACAGCGAGGAAGACCATCCCCGTCGTGAAGACCACAAGGACAATAGAATTTGTTACAGTTAGTTTTTGACCTAAAATAGGGTGTTTATAGTAATTTCACACTTTAGGGAGGTTTGGATCAATTTTCGGTAAAAATGCCTCTTCGGTAGTTATAAAGACTACTGAGGGGGCATTTTTATCGAAATCAATTACACAAAACACCCTAGTTAAGGCCCAAAACTAGCTGTAACAAATTACATTGTATCATGTCCTTGTGGTCAGGGATAATAAATCATTGTTACGACTTGTATATTGTTCTTGTTTATTGTATCGGCCTCCATTGTTCTGTATTTATAGACAAGATTCAGAAGTTAATGTTGGCGTTTGTAGAACAGAACCGCATACATGACTTTAACAGTAGCTAACCCCCACCCCCACCCCTTTCCATTAATCTCTTTAATGGGGGGGGGGGTATTAGCTACCGATTTACGTGAAATAATTCTGTGCAGTTGTATTAAATATCATTCAAAGACAATTTTGATGGAATTCCATCGCTTTTGTGTGTTACTGTATAAGTAGGCTACGGACGAGAAATAATTTCATTTCAGGGAGCAAAATGAATTTCGAGAAGTCGATATATTTTGCCTGTACGTTTATATTATACTGGCCATGCTGGGTTTGGTATACCTGTAACGGTGCCATATTGACCACATATATTATTTCATCAAAGGCGTTATCGGAACATTGAATATACTTCATTTAGAATACTATTGAGAGTTTTGTATATCGATGGACGCCGTTAATGTTCTTTCAAAGGCAACGTAGAACAGCCAGGTCATGTCTAGCCATAAAATCAAAGTTAACGGTTTCTCTCCGTGATGTCAAAAGCATTCAATTATACCTTAACGGTCCTCCAATTCGCGTTTACCTATTTAGAGTAGTTTTAAATAATCATACCCAAACAATGGCGGTCTCCGGAATACAATCAAAGTAAACATCGTTAACTGTGACTGGATGGGCAGGACTGACGTTGTTCGGGTCAATTTGGGTGTTTAGGACAGATATTTACATCTCAATTGGACAAACAGACGATAGCCGGTCGCCATGTTTGTCCGGTGTGCCTACCATAAGCGTGACAGGTCTGAATCAATACACTTTACCAGATCTAGACCTGACACGAATTATAAACTACATTTCTAGGAGCTCGACCAGTGCATACGAAAAATAACTAAGGCGATTTTACAACTACATGTTTATACTACCATATGTACCGTAGTTTTTATTAGCAAGAATAGGTTTTGATCTAACTACATCTTGAACATATCATCATCCGGATGCAACCCCCCATAGGAAGGTTCCTGCATTGTAATTTCTAGGAATATTTTAACTATTTTTAAAATAGTAAACACGTCAAAGAACAATATAGAAGGAATTGAAACGACACCTGTTTATTAAATTAGTAGAAAAAGTTTGCAGTACCCGTACAGTTAAAAACAGTGTGGGCCGTGACATTTTACCCTATGACATTATCTCGAGTACCAATCAAATGATCTTTTTTTAATACACAGGGGTCTGATACATGAAATAATAGCATTTTACAGAGAAACATATTACGAACTGAAATACGACCTCTATAGTTACAAAACCCCATATTATCATGTCACTGGGTCCTATGCATATATAAAGATTTAGTACAGTAATTATATCCTGACCTTATGTAGAAAAGTTATCACTTTAAAGATTTCCATTTCCCTTCCCCTTATCAACCGATATTCTCCTCAGCCCAAAGATCCATCCGGGTCCTGGTTATTGCACGTGCGACGTAACAGCCATTATCATAGATCCGCTGGGGCATTATTTATCAATTCAGAAAAAAACAGTTATTAGAACTCAGCGAAGTGGGCTTGCATCAAATATAATCTAATAATTTATTCATTTTGTTTTGCCACCAAATTACTAAATTGAAACTGTGCAATACATATTCTAATTTTGTTCAAGGCTAACTTTTGTTATTACGACCATGCACTATGCTTTTGTGTGGTGTTCTAAATTTATATCATTTTGTTTTTCTAGCCCCCTTTAGACTTCCTGAAAATTGGCCAGCCATTTATTACAACTGCAGCTGAACCCAAAACAGTGAGTTTAACTCCTGAGGTCTCTGTAACCTCTTAATATAGTTTTGAAACATACTTGTCGTGCAAAATACATGCAAGTGAATGCTCTTCCAAACGAAACAAAACAAAATAATGCATAAAACTTACCTTTTCCCTTCTGTAATTGACTTTGGCTGGCTCACACAGCCTGGGCGGTCCCGCGGTTTTCCGAGCAGGAAATTGTCACTGTTTATAAATACATTGAGCTTTATATCACACCTGGCGTCTCACACCTGTAAGTGGCCAGTGTAGGTATAAATATCTACTTTCCTCTAATGGTCAGTGAGAGCGCCTCCTCATCCTTTTAGCCACTACGAGTGGTTCTTGTTGACACAAAGTTTAAATGTGTAGATGAGCCGTCACTGTCGGGCAGGTAGGTTTGTAAAAGGTATTTACCAATATATCGGCCTAATAAACACTTGACGGATTAATTTGTGTGCTCAAAATGTTTGCCTTTTTACGGAGTGGTCTCGAGCTTTGACTCTCAACAATGCACGTATTCAGCGGGGAGAGAAGAAAAACACGGCAGGTAAACGGCAAAAAATAGCAGGTACCAAACAGGTATATACACAAAGGTGAAATTATCACAATTAGGTCACGTTCGATTTCAATCTGTCTAATTTTCAAGGTGAGTTGACGGAATAGGTTCTGACACAGGTATGCTAATGCAGGTAGACGATGTGTGTGACTTTGGCCCTACCACACAGGTATTATATATACAGGTATATGTTATTACTGATTAATTTCTGTGGCGACTTCACACACCTTTAGGATAACGATCTCTAGACAGAGCGTTACGTGTGCCCGACAGGGGATATAAATACTGTCGGTGACATCGACTGCTTTTGTTTAGGATGTATTTACAGATCAACATTTACGCTTCACTGCACATTTACAGCTAAAGTTGGGGATAAAATCGAAAGATGATTTGTGAACTGTGTCCGGATATCAACCTTTATGACCACGGTGTCTGATGTTAAAATAAAATAAGAATTTATTGCAGAACCTCAAAGACGTGTCCACCCAGACATGTTAAAAGATAAGATTTTAAATTTTACTCCAATAAACAACTGATAATTTACTGCTGCAGGAATAGCCGGTTTGTCGTTCTGTGATACCTGGGGGAGTGACGAGTATACTATTTACCTGTCTGTCGGCACCTTAAAAGAAACAGTACCTGTACACGTGACGTCTTATCTACGAGGTTGTAAATCCTTCTACACATCAAAACATATACAAATAACGACTTAATTGATATATTGGAACTCTGACACTGACAGAACTTGGGAGATTAAGTCCAACACCTGATTGTGAATTGTAAACATACAAATACCTGAAATGAACAAAATTAACTGCACGACATGTACATTTAGTTACGAGTTTAAATTTTCATTATTAACACATATTAAAAAAAAATCTAATATATGTGTCATTTCTTTTAAAGAAACGAAAGACCTTTTCACGTCAACATAAAATTTCCTCATTTTATATTTCAATTTAATAAAATTTAATATCCCTGTAATATTTCTATACAAATGTATTTTTTAGAATGTGTCATTCACGTAACTGTCTTCTTTGGCTAGTTTTTGATGGAAGCTGCCCGAGTTTACAGGTAATTAGTTATGATAACTGTCGGTATACAGGGAGAGTTTGACGTCCAATTAAATCTGGGTGTTTATTGTATCACATGAACAAATCAGAACCCCACAGGGCCCACATTTAACGCTCTACCTAATCAATTCTGGTGGAACATTGTGAAAAGGGTGATATAGACATAAACTACGGACCGGGAAACAAGCTGCGATCATGAATAACACCACGACAAGGAATGTGTGTTTTTTGTTTTCAATTTTGACAATTTCAAAAGAAAAGTCAAATAAAAAGTGAACTCGGTACCAGAAACTTTGATAATAGTAACAAAGATGTCACGCGGCTGTACGCGCCGGTCTGTAAAGTCTACGGCGATGTCTTTTTCACGCCCTCCTCTCCACCCTATAATTAAGAAAGCTGAGCTGTATACATGTTTAACGTCAGCTTTAGTATATAGGTACTCCGATGTAAAATTAGTTCCATGGGTGTGTACTTTTCATTCCTAAAATTGTTATTCTTTCTCCCTTCATTTTTCATTGGTTTCATATACAGTTACGTGTCAAAAGTCTTTCTTTTTTTTATTTTGCCATATATATTCTTTGAATTTCCAACCATTTTCAATGAATTTTCCTGACTTCGTTTATGGATGGATTTCGACATTTGTTTTGTCATTTGGTACAGAAATATACAAGGTTTCCTTTCATAATATTTATTTAATTTTCCTTTGTGTATTTATGTAGCTATACAGAATTATCTACACTACCAATTTCCGTGTGACGCCATTTCTCTACATATAACGTTTCCAAAATGACGTCAAAATGGCGTGTCGAAACTTAGATGTTGAAAATAAATAATGATAACTCTAGTTATACATAACAGAAAACAGTGAAAAAATTATGAGATGAAACAGGAAACAATTCTCTATAAGTACACTAAATTTCATTAAAAATGATCCATAAACGAAATCAGGAAAATTCATTGAAAAAAATGGAAATACAAAGAATATATAGCAAAATAAAAAAAGGACTTTTGGCACGTCACTGTATGTCCTTTCTATATTGTCGTTCCTTACTTCCATTTGTATATTCATGTTCATGTTAAGTTCATTCGTCATAGCAGTACACAAACCACTCAAGGAGAGGTATAAGTTATCTAACTTTGCCCAATCCCATTAATCATTATATTGACAAGAAAATATTTGTAAATCAAGCACACGACATATACACGCCACACAGACCTGAGTATGTTTTACAGCCGTAGTTTAAACTTAGGTTGTCAGAAAATGTTACGTGTTTTAGGGGGTAGATTGCGGAAACCGAATAGGAACATATTGAAAGATAACACTACATTATATCAAGCAAGAAAGAAAATCTAATTTGAAGGAATAAAATAATTTGATTGATTGATTGATTGATTGTGATACACACATAGAGAAATATCGTGTTCACCCCAACAATGAAAAATAACTTAAACCATTATCAAGTTACTCCTTTTTTAGTCCCATAGAGTAATACGTAGCTTGTCTGACAGCCATAACAATAGCATTTTTTTTTTGGGGGGGGGGGGGGGGGCTGCAACAGTGACAGGCCTTCAAGCCAAGGACGGGTGGTCATGTAATGACTTGAGTAATCGGTAAAATGGAAATTATAGAACAAAATGAGCTTTTATCATCTAATAAACACAGCGGATAAACCCTCTTTTTCATCGCCCTTATACGACCGTGTAAATAAATATTGATTGTTTTGTGACAACATTCAGACGTACAGACAAGCATGTAGTTGTCTCCCTTCCTGCAGTCCTCGATACTCCAGGAGTTACGCCCCCTTTCGCAATAATATATATACACCCCGGTTCACATACGCCGTAACATATATAGTTTTTTTTAAAGCTGATATGGATTAAAACTAGACATGATTTGCTTGGGTTTGAATTATATAAGCTATACAGCTTGCGTACTGTAAATGAACGTTTATAAATTGTAATATTAGTTTGGTTGTTTTATTGTCATATTGTTGCTATATTCACCTAAACGGCCTATGGAATAAATCTTTGACTAACAAGGCGAATGCAATCATGATTCGCAAATTGACTGTGAGATCTGGTCGCACACTAGGGACTTAATTTCTGAGGGGTAACTTTAAAAAAAGGGAAAATACCAATTGAACTGGAGTGTTGCCCCACTCCCAGGGTGACGTAGTTTGTGGGTTATGACTTTTAAACTGTTGAAATTGAAATTACAAGAGAGTTTACTGTCCGGTGAACACTTCCTGGGTCATTACAATCAGTCAGTTCATCGTTGGATGAATACAACGTGCTTGTAAACTCACCTACACTAGTCGAAGTTTATAATAGAAGCTATTACGTAGTATTTTGTATACGTTATGTAATGATGTCTCTATTTATTACGATTACGTAATGTCGTTTGAACAAAACGGCCATTTCAATCAATGTATGTGTTGTGTGATTTATTGACTACTGTACAAGCTTGCAATACGTCTGTCGTGTTAAAACAAGCAGCTTAACATAAAGGCCATTATGGTACGCCCTTTTTGTGTGTCGATCGCCGGGCAATACACGCGATTCCCTAACTTCTTCCCTCTCTGTCTCCCTCCCAGCCTCCCTCCCTATCTCTCTCCCTGTCCCCCTCCCTGTCCCCCTCTCTGTCTCCCTCCCAGCCTCCATCCCTATCTCTCTCCCTGTCCCCCTCCCTGTCCCCCTCTCTGTCTCCCTCCCAGCCTCCATCCCTATCTCTCTCCCTGTCTCCCTCCCTGTCCCCCTCCCTGTCTCCCTCCTTGTGTACCTCCTTGTGTACCTACCTGTCTCCCTCCCAGCCTCGATCCCTATCTCTCTCCCTGTCTCCCTCCCTGTCCCCCTCCCTGTCCCCCTCCTTGTGTACCTCCCTATCTCCCTCCTAGCCTCCATCCCTACTAGAGTCATTGCTTAAATGTTGAGACACGTTAGTCTAGTGGTAGGACGCCGAGCTCGTGATTTAAGGGTTGTGAGTTTTAGCCCAGGCCATGGTACTTGTGTTGTATCATTGAACAAGATACATGTACTTCACTCCGTTTGTTCCAGTCTACTCAGTTGTAAATGAGTACGTGGTTGGGTAGTTCAAGAAATTGTAGAAAGCTAGCTGTAAGCGCCGAAATGGCAGCAGCGGTTGTATGCTCCCATTGAAGTTAAAAACGATGTTGGCTGGTTGCTAACGCCCTATAACCACGGATAATAACTTGTGAACCGCTTTCAGGCGACATTCAAGTTGTGATAAAGCGGTGTATAAGAAGAACCTCGAATTATTATTATAAAACATGTCCAAACCATAGGTCGGTGGTTTTTCTCCGGGTACTCCGGTTTTCCTCCACCTCCAAAATCTATATGGCACGTCTTTAAATGACCCAGGTTGTAAATAGGACATAAATAAAGAGTTGTACCTCATTTTGACGGCGTAAACGATAGAATGCCCGCAGTTGGCAACGAACATATTTTATGATGCGCGTTAGCTCTCCATAGTGAATATGTTGGTTGCCAACTGCGGGCATACTACCGTATACGCAGTCAAAATGAGGTACAATCCTTATATTTTTCATCATTATTAATCATCAAGTGCTATACGAAAGAAACAAAATCGAAGCGGGTTGCTACCATGGTACATGTAACTACGATGGCCGTGGTTGCTAAGATAATTTAATCCCACTGAATTTTCATCGGCGTATTGGTTAGTTTAGAAAATACACAATGAACAACACTATTTTTCTTCATTACATCATTTGTAAATTTGGTATCAGATACTATTACTAGCACTTCGAACTTATTTCGTTATTTATAACGGTCGTTATGTACACCCATTGACACAGTGATCTGGTTGTGGCAGGGTCCGACTTCGGACGTCACAACTGCAGGGCGCCGCCATTTTGCGTTACCGTCAAAATATTTCGAATGCGCATCACTGGAATCATTGAAAAATTTGCAAGAAACCATTTATTGTATAATCAAACGAAATGGATTCCATATACATTCCATGTTTCAAAATATTGAAGGAACCAAACAATAGCGGTCAGCAATTAGTTATTGTTCTGAAGCGGGAACGACGCCATATTTGAACAAATATCAATCCGCCGAGCCGTTTTCATTGCGTATACACTAATATATACGCAGTCAGAGTTTACTAAGCTCAAGAAGGGAGAGGTGTAAATATAACAAAATAAACCAAACCAAACTTATTTACTTTAAACATACTTAGTATTATTGTTTTCTGTCGTAGTGTCCTCATTACTTTTACCACATTGTACTTTGTGATTTAAGTCTAGAATTCTTTAAGGCCCAATATACGTAACTTCAGGAATTTTTTCGCGATTCTGGAAAATCCCAGTTGATAACCATGCAATAAATAAGGATTGTACCTCATTTTGACTGCGTATACGGTAGTATGCCCGCAGTTGGCAACGAACATATTCTATGGGGCGCGTTAGCGCTCCATAGTTATGTACACGCATTGACACAGTGATCTGGTTGTGACGCGGTCCGACGTCAGACGTCAGAACTGCAGGGCGCCATCATGTTTGCGTTACCGTCAAGTAATTTCGAATGCGCATCATTTGGAATCAAAAGTTCACTAGAAACTATTTATTGTTTAACCAAAAGAAATTGATTCCATATATGTTCCATGTTTCAAAATCTTGAAGGAACCAAACAATGGCCGACAGCGAATACTTATTTTTCTGAAGCGTGAACGACGCCATATTTGAACAAATATCAATCCATCGAGCCTTTTTTCACTGCGTATACGGTAAAATATTCGCACTCAGAGTTTACTAAGCACAAGAAGGGAGAGGTGTAAATATTAAGCCTAAAACGAAGTAAACCTGAGCGGTAAGTAACAAGAAATTCTTGAAAGAAAAATCCAAAGAATTCAAAATAATTCAGGTGGGGCCCACTCCAACAACAAACCGAAGTTAGAAGACGGTTCAAAATGGACGCGTGTTTACAAATACCGAGTTTCAACTGCTTCTGTACCGGTAAACACGTAAGAATTTATCTTGAATATTGCTGATATCATTTAATCTTAACTAAATCTATAAATATAACATGTTATTAGGCTTGATTTTTGCTTCAAGTTTTGCCGAAAGTTACGTATATTGGGCCTTTAATTGCACATGTGGAATGATAACTGTATAGCTCAAAGCTCTGAATTGTATGTATGGAATTATAAAGGTATAATTCTGAATTAAAGTGTGAACAATTGTAAAGGTATATTTCTTAATTGTAATTATGGAATTTGAAAATAGAATATATGCTTTTCAGCGATTATCCCCCCTCCCACCACCACAAAAAAAAAAAAAAAATCCCATTCCTGGTTTAGTTATTTTTATGTCAGTATATAAACGAATACATTGCTGTTATTCATGTATGTAAATTGTGATCAACATCACGTGAATCAAATGAAACGTTCCTACTACTGTCCGATATGTTATCAGTATTTTGCCAGCCTTGTAGATATTAATATATCTGGATAAATAACTCGATGTACACATATATATGAAGTTCATAGCTTGTCAACATGGCTACAAAGAAGGAGACTACAAATTTCGATTATTTCGACCCCGAGCGTTACATGAGGGATTACTATAACGACGCCTCGTGGCTGTACATGGACGGAGAGGACCTGCCTTTCGCCTTTAACGAATTGCATCGCGCCTTCTCTTCACGTAACTATCTATATAGTAAACAATTTCTCATCTGCACATTTGCCTTTTTACACAGCGAGATATTTAATTGAATGAACTGTAAGTTTTCAATCTTAATTTTCTGCAAATTTTTAAAGAATTGAATTATGTTTTTGAATTGCTATATCCTGGCTGGGACACACATACATAATGCAAATAGTACTTTTATTACATTTTAACTGTTAAATATAGAAATTTTATATTCTGTGAAAATGATATTTTTCACTAGCAAAAAGTAAAAAATATCACTTTTTCTGATTTGACCAACCAAAATACTGTTTACAAACGACAATGGGGAAAATGAATTACTGCCCGGGTAAGTTTTGTTATCAATCTATAATAAAGAGAATATCTAACAGTATCTTCAGTAATACGAAATAAGAAATACATTTCACTCGTGTGACTGTTATTTTGACATTTTTCGCTCGTTCTGTGCACTCGTGAAAAATATCAAACTATTAGCTCCACTCTCGAGATATATTTGATATTATGGAAGACACTGTTAGATATCCACTATGTACATCAGACCTATCTATACGCACGTCCTTGAATGACCTTGATCTGTTACTTTTGCACTGGCTCCGTTTTAAGAAAGATTGGTATGAACAGGGCCAGTCGCCCAGACTTGTGAGTGCAACGAAGTCTGAAAAAAATATCAGAGAATACCAAAGCGTCAACAAAACCATAATCCGAACTCAAAATCGATTAAACTAGGGCCAAAATAGGAACAAAGGAAAGATTTACATGGAGATTCTTGTAAAAGCACAAGAGAATAAAACCAGGTTTTCCGGAAGAATAAACGTCTTCTGCTTCATCGACGACACCCGTCATGACAATTTTGGTCACATCCAAGTAAGCACCAATTCTCAAAATGAGTCATCATTGTCAATCACAACAAGTAAGCACACTAATAAGCAAACTCAAAAACGTCCATCTTCATATCACACAAAGATACGGAAAACTTCTCGATGAGATCAAGATGACGACCATAAAACTTGCCCATAGTCTTCATCAACCTACATCTCTCGAATCCCCGTGCCTTAAGTTTGTTCGTAGCAATTGGCATCTATCTCGAAAATCTCGATATTCAGAGCAAGCCCGAGAATAACGAATCAAATGCAACAGGTTAACACCATATGATTGAGAAGTATGGATGTTACAATAAAGAAAGGGAAAGTTCACGATTCGTCACGTTTACCACACAGCTTAGTAGTAAGTTGTCTGTGTTAAAAGCTATTTGACATATGTTTTCCAAGTAGCTTCCAATGATCGTTAGGGACATTGTAGTTGTAAAAACCGAGTTTTTTATATATATAGGCATTAAGGTCACCCATTATTACAACGACGCCGTTGTACCGAATACCGTACATAGACACCACACAGGAGTTTTAGAGTTTTACTAATGGCGACATTATTACATCAAAATATGAAGACATCGATGCCAGATGTACGTATACCGAGAAAAACCAAACGATCATCTCACTCCTAGAGTAGAGGTGCTGCCATTACGCATTTCATCCAAAGGAACTCAATGTTGCCATATCCATGATTACTTAACCGTCTGACCACTTTTTCTACTTGTTTTAAGTAATAAAATTACTTTTTTTTTTTAAATCCTGAGTAATATTTTTTAAGAGTGGCAATGTTGCCATGTCCACGACTTGTCGCTTTTCGCTGGTTCAATGTTTATTGTATCATTAGACCTGCAATAACTATATGCAGAGGAAGGAAAACAAAGAAAGCATTAAAACAATTAGGTCTTTTCATCCTTTGCTGAAAAAAACTCCGATTAAATCGCCGGCACAGTACTGTTTTTATATTAAGCAAATAATTGACTTGCTTCTTTAATGGCCAATAAGCAAAATGACACGAGAACTAATCCGAATGCAGAAAGCGTAGTATATCCTATTTTATTTTATTTGCAGTTCATCTGAAGGGTAATCGTCTTCTCGACATCGGAACGGGACCCTCGGTTCATTCGATCATAAGCGCAACAAGTCACGTGGACGAGATATATCTTAGCGATTATTCTCCTAAAAATCGTGAATATCTACAGAAATGGAAGGATGGAGAAATCAACTTCAACGAAGGGATGATCAAGTACTCACTCAGGCTAGAAGGCAGCAAGTTAGTATGTCTTATGTTTTAAATATTTCAGTGAGATCAAAAACTGAGAAAAAAAGTCTGTTGGATAAAATGTAGAAAGGAAGAACATAAACTTCTGTTTGTACACCACAACAAAGGTGGAGAACTTATGGGAAGCAAATCTGAAAAAATTGTCGCCAATACTAACGTTTCGACAAAAGTTGTAAAATGCTGTAACTCTGTTTTCTGCACGACATTTAAGGATTGAACGTCTATGACACGAAGCAGTTCATGTACCATTTGCACGAGGTTCACTTGACTTCATCAGCCGATGCAAACAATAAAATAGACATTCAATCCTTATATTTACGCTAACTATTTTAAATTTCCCGCCATTCGCATGTACTTTAAGCTGCCGGTGTCACACGGTGCTTTACCTTTGTTACATTGTTGCACACTTATCGGCATGTATGTACATACGCGGAACAGCTGATAGCTAGCTTCATTCATCACTTGGCAACAGAAAAAATGTAGTCCAGAGACAAGATTTTTATTTAAATAAATCCACTCAGAGAATAGCCACCAGTTGCCAGTTGAGAAGTGCGATCTCCAACGCTTCAATAGAAGTCAAAACCACGACGAAAAAACATACATTGTGCCCAGCAGATTCGTCTATTCCTTGTACAACGAAAATGCAAATATAAGTCCTTAACATTGATATAGAAAATTCTATGATACTTTTGGCATTGTTTTTCTTCATAATTTGTTGCAGGCTCAGATCTATTGTTTTAATGAGTACTATTTTTACCATTTTAAACGAAACATAACTGCCCGTCGTTTGAGGATAAATTCAATAGTTACGCGACAGGATCATTTAAGGACGAACTCCCGGTGTATGCAATGTGGATGCTAGTGTTGTGTGCTTGTGTATTTGGTAGGCAGCGGTATGGTGGTGTCACATTATACTGACAACGGGTGAACAAGTCGTTTCACTCCCATAATGCCAAGCGTCAACTACGATTGTTAGCGACTCTGGTATGTCTCGGCCTTGGGACAGAACCCATTGTCTCCCTCACAGAGGCGAACGTTCAACTAAGACCAAAAGTAAGGTTGTGTCATTAGGGAGGCATTAGGAAGGAGGGAATTATTTAGAAAGAATGGAAAAGATAAGATCCAAAATTTTGTCGCCTCTTAAGATCATGCATTGGGGGCAGCAGATTATAAGACTCTTTCATATGCGTGTATGTAGGATAGGGATATTCCACCCGAGGGGTCACAAAATGTGGTGAAACCCGAGGCTTGCCGAGGGTTTTACCACATTTTGTGACGCCGAGGGTGGAATATCCCTATCCTACATACACGCATAATGAAAGAGTCTTTTTCTCTCATATCAACTACCCGAATAAGCTCAAAAACCATGAAAATATGTTTAAACAGGCTGCCTTTTTGAAATTTCAACTTTTTCCTTGAGCTTTTTTGACGAAAACGAATAAGACAGCGAGTTCAAGCATACGCTATATTTGCAAACAATGTTTGCGCAGAAAAATTAATCTCCTCTTCCTGGCGTTATGGTTAAAATTTTATCAAAGGTTTTAATTTCATCACGCCGTCGTTTTCTCTTTCCGGCATCAGAGTTTACCGTATTCGTGACGTCACGTCATTGTTGAGCCATTGTGACGTCACGTCGCGTGATATGCTATGTAAGATAGATTTTTCTTACATAGCTTTCTTACATGGGCAAACCCTATCCAATATGGCGAGATATGAGAGAAACAATATTCTTACGCCCTACCTGTAGGGACTTGATCTGTTGATCCGCAACTCTACATTAAAACATGACGATACGATACTAACACGTTACTGTTGTAACGATACGATACGTATTACAATACCGTAGTGCCGATGCGATACGTATCACGATACTGTGATCGCGGTTAGATTCACGGTACTGTGGTAATGTATCACTATACTGTAGTATCGATATGATACGTATCGTGATATTGTACTAACGATACAATATATATCTCGATAAACGTATAAACAGCAGAAACAAAGCAAATATAAACACACGTATAACAATGTGTTAATTACAATATTATAACAGGTGGAGCTGTCACTCGCCAAATTAAAACGGGACGGAGAAAACAAAACGGGTACGAATAAACTGAAAAACAAGAGAATATAATCAGTGTATCGTTACTTCCACATATAAATAGAGAATAATACATACCATTTTCCATATTGGACCCAATATTAGGTCCGATATGGAAAATGTTATGTTTTATTTAATTATTGTATATTTAGTAATAAATCAAAGAAACATAATTTTATATAAGTTTGCAAGAATAAAAAAATGCAACAAAATTGAAATTAAACACTTCTTTAAATTATTCTAGTGTTTTAAGTCTATATAATTTTTATAAATATTTGTCATATTAAAAATAACTTTAAACACTAACGTCCTTTTCAAAAAGTTTTTCTATCATGTGACATCACCAATCAACAAGAATAGACACAATTACCACTAAAATAGACTACTGCTGTGGAGCGAGAATCGTCCATTTCCTCTGCTATCATTCTTTCTTTATCTGCTACGTATTCTATCTCTTCAAATCTTGCTGTTAAGGAATTAAAACTGTCCCTCCAGACGATATGTTTTTTGTTTTCGTTTTGCTTGCGACACAGCAGCAACGTCAAAAGCCTCAAGACCCGAATGGTTTGATCGCATGTAAAATCTAGAGATGTTCCGCGAAGAGGGCCAATATATGTTTTGGGGTGCATTACTGAATCAATAATGCAAGGGTGACGATTACGGGTTGGTAGTTTTGGCGCATAATGCATATGCAAAAAACCTGTATTTATTTCTAAGTATACAATAAATATTTATATATCGTACCGTATTCAAAATACTGCTATTCATGTATATCATTGCAGCCCGACGTATGCTAATATATACAGTATGTCGAAAAAATGAATTTAACATTTAACTGCTTCATACCTCTGTTTCATCTTTCTAAAGGTGGGAATCGAAGTTATGTAAAGTTTATACCTGGAACCAGCGTTAACGTATTTCTGTACTGACCAACTAACACATATATTGACCTGACGTATACCTGTCATCTGCCGGTTCAATAACCTACATATTCACCTTAAATCGTGTTACATAGCATACAGCATCTGAGTCAATATTTGCTATCATGCTGTCTACGTTCTCTTATTATAGATATATATAGAAACGGAACATGTGAAGTGAACGTCACATGGTTTCCATTTTTAATCTATCACGTGATTGACAGTAATCATGTGATCCGATGTAGGCCACGTGATAAATCAACGAATGTTGATGAACCGTTTAATCGATAAGTGGCAACAACGTTAAAAACTAAAACTTAACATTTTCGCTTGGTTTGTGAGTACAGATTGTATACAGGTTATGGAGTGTAAGCTATAATAATAATATCTGACGTTTATATTAGTATGACATGTGCTGTTTCACCACAATCAGAGAAATAACCAGTAAGGTGTTTTTTACATTTAGGTATAAACTATTGATATTATTTATCTATTCTACTACAAGAAGTTTGAAATAACTAAGTTGACAAATGGTTCGACTACTATTTCATAGAGTCGACGATTTAGAGATGACGCATTCATATAGCTTACTTTGGCTAATAAAGAATAATTAATTGAACCAAATGTTTAATAATACGCAAAATATAATTTATTTCTCATGAAATGAGCAAATTCCAAAAATGGCACATATACATTTATCTAAACATGTACGGCTGCAAAGTAGAAAAAATAATGAGTGTACAAACAACACATAAATAAGATAAAATTAAAGTCCATATATTTAAAATCATGTGATATAAATCTGTATATAAGCATACATTTTAACATCGTTATGGTATACTATTTTTTTTCTTTTTCATATTGTAAGTGCTTGCTGTCAATGAAACATATATTTAGGCACTAAAAACAGAATGAACCTAGAACTCAAATGGGTATGACTTTAAACCGACGTAGCTTGATGGCGGTGTTAATGTGAATATGTTATTGACACGTGCATGTGGGTAACGACCTTGACCTGACTTAATTATACGGCCTTTCAAAGATGACCTTACGTAAAATCAGTCTACCTAAGCATCTTGTGATCACTATTATTATTTCCCAGACCGCATCAGGAAACGTTTCATTTTGATAAACGATTGTGATGGCTTATTATCACAATTATATGAATTCGTATCTCATTATTTTATTTTAAACTTCCTTAAGATATTCGATTTACTGTAACTCTGTTCAGGATTTGATAGTTGTAATTTGTATCTATAATAAGATACACGTGATTACCTTCCTACGATTATTGGTAAACTTATAGATACTATAATATAATGTTAAGCTATGGAGAAAGGTTATCGCGTGATATGCATACAGTGCTATCTACTATTACATGTGTATGGATACTTATTATGCTCTGAACAAATTTCCTATCGTTGAATTGGGAGATAATTGCAATCGGGTCAGATCTGTATATGTAAACAAAAAATGTCAACATGACACACATACCAAATGTAATTGAATATAGCTAATGTTTTCAAGCCCCTTGACACATAGAAAATACCGCTAATGGCTTGCAAAGACGTATTGACACTAGCAATGATTTTAACATAGAATGTATTTGTATTTATAGTATACAGTGTAGGTAATATCTGAGGGCTTAGGCTATGCATTGATGCTCTTACATAAATGTTCATGTTCAAATTTTGAATAAGTTTTATGAAATTTAATATGAAAACGAATGTAAAATTCTATTTATAACCTAAGATTCAAAATTCAAAAGGTAATTTTAAACACAACTTTATGTGAATAGCCTGCTCTTTAAAAAACGTTGAGTACCCAAATCTCTGATCTCCTTAATATGTTATTACATGTGTGTAACTCTTTCTGTAGGGCATGGCCATATGGTGTTTAATCGTCCCAAAATAGGAAGGATAAGAGGAGACATAACCAAGCTGTATAAAATATTATGTTGATAAGCTGTAATTAAGGGAATTCTGCACTTCCTCCTGATGGTTACCAATGATATCATTTCTTCATTGCACGTTCGCATGGCAAACATGTATAACAGAATAACAGATACCATTTAATATTTCAGGAGTACTGCAGTAGTGGTTCTTGCATGTTTCACACATGACATCTAACAAGAACCAAGAGTATTTCATGAGTACTGCAGTAATGTTTCTGGCTTATGTAGCAACATACATGACATATAAGAAATACCATTAAATGTTTCAGTGGTACTGCAGTAGTGGTTCTGGCATGTTTTGAAACATACATACATATAAGTACCATTGAATGTTTCAGTGGTACTGCAGTAGTGGTTCTGGCATGTGTTGAAACATACATACATATAAGTACCATTGAATATTTCAGTGGTACTGCAGTAATGGTTCTGGCATGTTTTTAAACATACATACATATAACAGGTACCATTGAATGTTTCAGTGGTACTGCAGTAGTGGTTCTGGCATGTTTTGAAACATACATACATATAACAGGTACCATTGAATGTTTCAGTGGTACTGCAGTAATGGTTCTGGCATGTTTTTAAACATATATACATATAACAGGTACCATTGAATGTTTCAGTGGTACTGCAGTAGTGGTTCTGGCATGTTTTGAAACATACATACATATAACAGGTACCATTGAATGTTTCAGTGGTACTGCAGTAGTGGTTCTGGCATGTTTTGAAACATACATACATATAACAGGTACCATTGAATGTTTCAGTGGTACTGCAGTAGTGGTTCTGGCATGTTTTGATACATACATACATATAACAGGTACCATTGAATGTTTCAGTGGTACTGCAGTAGTGGTTCTGGCATGTTTTGAAACATACATACATATAACAAGTACCATTGAATGTTTCAGTGGTACTGCAGTAGTGGTTCTGGCATGTTTTGAAACATACATACATTTAACAAGTACCATTGAATGTTTCAGTGGTACTGCAGTAGTGGTTCTGGCATGTTTTGAAACATACATACATATAAGTACCGTTGAATGTTTCAGAGGTACTGCAGTAGTGGTTCTGGCATGTTTTGATACATACATACATATAAGTACCATCGAATGTTTCAGTGGTACTGCAGTAGTGGTTCTGGCATGTTTTGAAACATACATACATATAAGTACCGTTGAATGTTTCAGAGGTACTGCAGTAGTGGTTCTGGCATGTTTTGAAACATACATACATATAACAGGTACCATTGAATGTTTCAGTGGTACTGCAGTAGTGGTTCTGGCATGTTTTGAAACATACATACATATAAGTACCATTGAATGTTTCAGTGGTACTGCAGTAGTGGTTCTGACATGTTTTGAAACATACATACATATAACAGGTACCATTGAATGTTTCAGTGGTACTGCAGTAGTGGTTCTGGCATGTTTTGAAACATACATACATATAAGTACCATTGAATGTTTCAGTGGTACTGCAGTAGTGGTTCTGACATGTTTTGAAACATACATACATATAAGTACCATTGAATGTTTCAGTGGTACTGCAGTAGTGGTTCTGGCATGTTTTGAAACATACATACATATAAGTACCATTGAATGTTTCAGTGGTACTGCAGTAGTGGTTCTGGCATGTTTTGAAACATACATACATATAAGTACCATTGAATGTTTCAGTGGTACTGCAGTAGTGGTTCTGGCATGTTTTGAAACATACATACATATAAGTACCATTGAATGTTTCAGTGGTACTGCAGTAGTGGTTCTGGCATGTTTTGAAACATACATACATATAAGTACCATTGAATGTTTCAGTGGTACTGCAGAAGTGGTTCTGGCATGTTTTGAAACATACATACATATAAGTACCATTGAATGTTTCAGTGGTACTGCAGTAGTGGTTCTGGCATGTTTTGAAACATACATACATATAAGTACCATTGAATGTTTCAGTGGTACTGCAGAAGTGGTTCTGGCATGTTTTGAAACATACATACATATAAGTACCATTGAATGTTTCAGTGGTACTGCAGTAGTGGTTCTGGCATGTTTTGAAACATACATACATATAAGTACCATTGAATGTTTCAGTGGTACTGCAGTAGTGGTTCTGGCATGTTTTGAAACATACATACATATAAGTACCATCGAATGTTTCAGTGGTACTGCAGTAGTGGTTCTGGCATGTTTTGAAACATACATACATATAACAAGTACCATTAAATATTTCAGGAATACTGCGGCTGACAGACAGAAACAAATGAGAAGTAAGGTCAAGGACATATTCCATATAGACATCAAATCGGAACAACCTCTTGGAGATACTAATATTGAAAACTTCGATATTATCACTTCCAGCTATTGCTTAGAGGCAGTCACCCAAAGCCTTGAGGAGTTCCAGGCATGCGTCAGCAACATGGCGTCTCTACTTAAGTATAACGGCCGCATGGTAATTGCTGGCGAACTGGAAGCATCGCGTTACGTGGTTGGGGATTACAACTTCAAATGTGTGGCTGTATCTCAATCAGATGTGTGTAATAGTTTCGAGCAAGCTGGTTTCTGTATCGAGTCGTTTAGAGAAATGACAGCCCCTAATCCTGGCAAAGATCTGTTATCTGACTTCGCAGGCGCTTATGTAATGGTGGCTAAGAAAGTACGCTGAAGTTGAGCAGGCATGGATGACACGTGCAAAATATGGGACATGCTCGTCAACGAGGCTTGAATCAGGTGTTTAAACCACGAATGTTATTTGTCCCATTGCTTTTATTGGACAATATAATCAGCTGTAGCTAGAAAGAAATGGTTTCTTGTCCACTGTGTGCTAGCAGGATGATGATATGCCAAGGGTGGTTGGGTGATGCAGTAGATAGCGCACCTGTCTTTCACCAAGGTGGCCAGGGTTCGATTTCCAAACCGGATGTGAAAATGTATAGAGTCACCTGCCGGACCACGTGGTCTTTCTACGGGAACTTCAACAAAAAGACCCTTCACGCATAAACAGAAGATGTTGTAAAATAAATAATTTGTCAAACTCCATTCAAACTCTTGTTGTTCGTAGTTTGGTTACTTCATTTTTCGTTAATGTATGTTATCAAAATCAATTTGTTAAGGAATGTCAGAAAAGTTTCATAGAATTGATGTTTGTCCTTACATCGCTATGTATCTATTGTTTGAAATGTCCATTGCTGTACTGTTTGTTAGTTTTATCAAATGTAAGTTTAGATAGCTGGTGATTGAACACTGAAAACGATAGTTGCAGCATTTCAATACAAAGTGTAATTATCAGTATATCACATAAAATAAAGAATGATGCTTACAGGGTGATTACGACTGTTAATCCGTTTGATGGCTGTATTTGTATGGTACATTGTATGTGTAAGTATTTATTTCATTATATATGTACTTAGAGAAAGGTGTATTCACACAGTTATAATGTATGACAGTGATAGTGCTTTGAAGACGATCTGCCATATTGTAATGGTAACAACATAACGATTATATTCCGCAAAATGAAAATTATTGATAAATGATTATCAGTATTCTTGACAAAAGTAATTCCGGTTTTTTTTTCTTATCAGCCCTTTCTTATATTTTATCAAAAATAAAGAAAGTATCACATTGAAACTATTCGAAAACCAACACCATGAAATGAAGTTTTAAGAATGAACTTTAATCATAAGTTGCGGCTGACTTTCGGAAAATACATACGAAATAGCATAGATGCAACAAGCGAAACCAAAATGAATGAAAAAATCCCTACCAAGAGTGAAGGATTGAAATGAGTGCATATAATTACCCTTGCTTAGCATCACTGAGGAGACCTAGATTGACGAAACAGCTGTATGCTGCATTATTTTGCCTCAATAGTTTCCTATTCTAGATTATAAAGTACCCTTCTCATTTGTGGCTTTACGTCGGAAAAAAGACGAATCCAGTGAGAAAGTATATATTTACATGTTTTCCAAAACAGATAAACGATACTACAAACAATTATTAAATGTGGCAAATAAACTGGCTTAACTGCAACATGTATGCCAATCAAACACAGGGTAATTATGCGTTCATTCCTTTGGCGTGCGACACATTTTACAGCTATATACTTACGACGCGAGCTTCGAGAGATGCAGGTTGATAAATAGCCATTGCTTGATTTGAAAGTTGACGTTTTAGAATATGCTCATTAGTATGTCTGCTTGTTGTGATAGAGTATGATGCCGCAATTCCCACTTTGAGACCATGACATTTGCCTGGATGTGACAACTTAGATTTTGATAGGCGGAATCATCAATGAAGCAAAAGTCAATTACACTTCCGGAGCACCTGGCCTTATACTTGTATTTTTTTAGGATATCCCTCGTCCACATTTTCACCTAGTTCTATCGATTTTTAGCTCGCATTGTGGGCTTTTGGACGCCACGGTATTAAACAGTGCTAATTTAAGCATTTTTTTTCCAAATTGGTGAAATTAAGTGTTTTGACGCACTTGACCATTCTGCCTCTACATTAATAAGAAAATATTGATTCCCACTTTTTGGCGCCTATCATCACTGACGAGCCCTGGAAGGACGCACCAGCAGTATGATGCAGTTTAATTTATATTTCCACATACTTTGTCTGTTACTAAATTTAAAATGTGCGTCATGTGTGTGTGTTACGACATTTTTAAGAGCTGAATGCTGATGGTTATATTAATAATCGGACTACATTGTAAATCCTGCCAGACAACCGTTGACAACAGCACCACTTACATTCAACTTCACCTCGGACGTATTAGAAGTAAGAAGAGGTTATCACGATGTAAATTGTTTGTAGATAGATAATGTACATATATTCTTACCGTATTAGTCCGTATAAACTTTATTAAGTGTCAGTAATACTTATAATACTTCTGATCAAACAAAACATGTGTTCATGCTTTTTGAAGAACATTTATGGTACAATTGATGTCATTTGAGCTTTACAGGCAAAGTCAACATTTAAATTACAGAACGTTATTGGGGTAAAACTATTTTCTATGTTTTCTTTTATATATCAATATCAATAATTATCAGAAAAGTATGTTAAATATTTGAAAGTCATAGTTAGGCTGACAATGCTTTGTGATCAATTGTCCACGTTGATAATACATACATATCTATAACCTAAAGATAATAATGTTACATATTCAAAAGTCATATTTAGGCTGACCATGCTTTGCGATCAATTGTCCACGTTGATAATACATACATATCTATAACCTAAAGATAATAATATTAAATATTCAAAAGTCATAGTTTAGCCGACAATGCTATGTGATAAAGTGTCCACGTTGATGATATATAGATAGTTAATCTAAAGATAATGACAATACTGATTAGTGTGGTAACCTGTATCGGTGCGGACAGATTAAGGTAGCATTTTATTCTAAATAAAGACAAGGGACACGCAACATTAATCTAAACTATGAGTGGGAAACTGGTACCGACCGTTAATTTTGAAAACTTTGAGCCCGCCAGTTACATAGAGGACTACTACGCACATGGCTCTTGGCTGTATCTGGAAGGCGAAGATTTGCCGTTTGCAATGCAACAATTACACCACTTCTTCAGTTCACGTAAGTGTAGATTCATGATATTCACTTTCCTTTTGAACTTAAAGGACTCTCTCATAAAATATATCGGATCTTAGATAAAACAATAATGATTATATATAGAATGAATGCAGCTGTTGAACAGAAAGTACTCATTATTGCTTTATTTTTTGCAGTAAACAGAATTAAAAGTCTTAGTGGTTCGTTAAAATCATATGTAGTATTTTTATATTTAGATACTAGTAATAATAATTGATATACAATTGCTCCTCCCTTACAGGAGAGCTCACAGATTATAACAAACTTGATAAGTTAACTCCCCTTGTTAGCATCATTGTCTTACATGCGTACATATTGTATAATACATAAAAACAACATTACGATAAGACGGATGTATAGGTGTGACTCCGATATACATTAATGAGGTCGGGTGATGCTTCAAAGAGGCTTCTTCTTCCTGAGTATCTGGCGTTATTATTATTATATATATTTCGTTCATATTGGCCAAACCGTTATAGTTTTTGAGATCAAAATATATAAGAGAATTTCGAAGCGTTAACATATTCATAATCCAAACTCAAAATCGATTAAACCAGGGGCATAATATGAACAAAGGAAAGATTCACATGGAGACCCTTGCAAAAGTACAAGAGAATCAGACCAGGTGTTCCGAAAGAGTAAACGTCTTCTGCTTCATCGACGACAACCGCCGAAATATATTTCGTGACCTCTAGGTGTCTTCTGATTCTTTATCACGTGCATGGTAATTTAATGTCAATATCTGTATTAATAGTGGCAGAGTGACCAACAGCACTGGTAGATATTGTTTTGAATTGGTTTCGGCATCGAATAATTAAACTGGCTTCATTATTTGGCAGGGAACATTATAATTGGTCACCATCTTTGTCTTATTGAGAACTATTCTGTATCTTTAAGTGATATGAAGATGATCGTTTTTCAATATTCTCATTAGTTTGTTTACTTGTTGTGATTGACAATGATACTCGGTTCTGGTCTGTTTACTTGGATGTGACAAAGATTTACATTGAAACACCTGGACTTATTCTCTTGTGCTTTTACGAGAGTCTTCGTGAAAATCTTTCTTTTGTTCCTATTTTGCCTCCTTTTTTAATTTAATCGATTTTGAGTTCGGATTATGGTTTTGTTGATGCTTTGGCATTCTCTAATTTATTGATGCTTTTTAAGTATTATGTCATTATAAAAGTACTTACAGACAGCAGCATTCACACAGTTATAATGAACTTTGCGTTATTCAGGAACCGCATTATCCCTTTGGTAGTTTCTCTCCTTCCTTAACAACCTTTCCTTCCTAGTGTCTCGCTTGGGTTGCCTTACGCATGGCCTTTAGTAAGTCGTCTATAACATAACATTGCAAGAAAAATAAGGGAATACGGAAACGTCATCGAAACAAAAATCAGATATCAAAATCGATTTTACTAGGGAACCAAATAGGAAAACATAACCTCTTTTGAAGCACAAGATAATAAGACCAGACGATTTGGAAGAATCAGATACGATTTGGTGGGTTTTTGTTTCTCCTGAGGTTGTCGTAATTTAGAAAACCAATATTTCTTTTTTGAACCGGGATAATTAATACACATTCTTTACATTATTTTATTACAGTATTCTATTTTAAAACTTAACTTATGAAAATGTATAGGAAGCCATTCCTCTGTTTCAACTGTAGTTTAGACAATATAATTTCGAATATTTGTCCTAAGCACCATTGACTAGGCTTGCCCTCATATTTGTGAATGTTTTTCGCTCTACCTGGTCTTATTTTCTTTTACCTTTACAAGGGTCTCCATGTGGATTTTTTTTTTTTCATATTTCGCCCCTAGTTTAATTTATTTTTAGTTCGGTTTATGGTTTTTCTGACACTTTGGTATTCTCTCCTTTTTTCAAAGGTCTTTATTCCACATCCTGTTTCTTTTCTAACAACTTTGGTTTCTCCTCATTTCTTGAGTTTTACTATAGCTAGAAAACATGGTGCTTTTCAATTCCAGACAAAATCGGTGGTCCGAAACTACTAGATGTAGGAACAGGCCCAACTGTTCATAGCATCATTAGTGCAGCACCACATGTGGAGAACATTGATTTGTCGGATTACGCCGAGAAAAACCGGAAGTATCTCCAGGCTTGGTGGAAAGATGGACAAGATTACACAGCGGAAGTCCTCAAATTCGTCATTGATCTTGAGAAATCTGGGTAATTTCGCCATTACTTTCTTCATCTTATTTTTATGTCATTGTTACCCTCCTTAAATACTGTTCATATGTAGCCTATAATGATATCAATTGAAAAGATGACGAAACACATACATATGTTGCACCTTTTAAATTTAGTGAAAGATACAATATGCCGAAAAAAAATAATTAAACTGCACTTTATAGCTGTTTCGTCCTCCTAGGACTCTTCAGTGATGCTAGGGGCCAAAAGGTGGGAATCCAAAATTTCTAATCTAATTTAGAAGCAGAAGTGTGAAAAGTTAATCTAAACTTTCAAAAAAGATAAATTTATTCTTTCACTATTTGTCTGTATCTTAAGGGATGTAGCCGTCTGTTTGCCATTTTCGCAATGTTACTACCAAACGCTTCTTACGATTTGTTACTTCCAAACGCGCCTTACGAGTAAACGATTAAGATGATAATAATGATGATGTTAAATACGAGGAAATTACACTGATGTATGAAAACATATCTGTAAAATGAGAGAATTCTCACACACTTGAAGCATGCATCCTTGGGTGTCTTTGTTGTGAAACAATGACCTCGCAAAATACATGTCACCGCTTATTTCAATAAGAAATATCAATAAAGAAAAGAAAACTGCGTTGTTATAAACTGTTAAATCACATTTCTATATGTTTATAGCTGTAAGAAAGTATAGCAAATACATACGTTTAAATATATTTTCAGACAAACAGCCGATGAAAGACAATCAGAGATGCGGTCAAAGGTCAGGAACATTTTTCCAATCGACGTAACAAAACAAGACCTTCTTGAAATACCACAATCACAAAACTATGACGTCATCATCGCAAGTCTTTGTTTTGAAGCTGCATCACGAAATTTAACCGACTACGAAAATTGTGTCAAAAATGTCGGTTCCGTTCTGAGAAGCGGCGGACATTTGATTGTATGCGGAGAGTTAGATGCAACATTTTATAAAGTAGGCGATTTCCGGTTTCCGTCCGTAACAATAAGCGCGGAACAAGCAAAGAAGATTTATAATGAGCAAGGGTTTGACATTGTTGAGTTCAATGAGTTAGTGCCTCCTAATCCCGGTGAAGACCCTTCATCAGACTTCCAGAGTATGTTTATGATGTTAGCGAAGAAAAGGTGATTATTAATGTACGTAGAAAATTGCTATCATAGCTGATATATGAAACTTGGCTTCTTTTTAGCTTGATAAAACTATTGGATGTTTGATGCCATCCTAGATTTTCAAACTCCTCCATCCATGCAAAAGATTTAGGCTTATGAAGTTCAAATAAAACAAAATGTCGGACAAAACCAGGACTACAAAAGATTGGCATGTTTAACACAAAGTACAGCATCTTTCATCGATTTGAGGGACCACCAAATTCATGAACAAAGCGTCCCCCTTGTGTCTCTACATAATTAAAAAGCACTTATATAATTCAAACTTTGATTTGTTTTTAGTTATTTTGATTAATCGACTCTTACTATTCAACATGACGTTTGATATATCACACCATAAACGCCCCAGAACCAAAACTACTTAAAAAATAGACCTTAACAACATATACACTGTAGGTTAAGAATATTAAGGAATAAAAGAGACACCACAAACGTGAATTTGTGAGAATTTACCAGACTTGACAGAATTAGGACGGATGCAACATGCCGTATTTACGTAAACCGTCCCAAGAACCAAAATAATGTCCCTTTTTGCTGTTGGAGTAAATGCAGCTGATGTTAATCGGTTTCAATTACATTTCTGACTTGATTTCGCACAGCCTCGATGGTTTGCGTTTTGTGTGAAATATTTTAGAGTTCTGTTTTTTTTGAAAATATTAAAATAAGGATTTGTATTTATATGTCACAAACAAATGTACGATCGCGTAGTCCAAAGATTTCAACTATTCCGCTTTCACTATGTATGTAGGTAGGAAAAATGAAAGACAGTATTATCGTTTTTGTTTAAATTCATTATTATCATGGCCATGAAAATAGGCAGCCCATCATGATATATCACCATAACAACTGGGAAAACTTCAACAACTATTGCTATTTAAGGTAGTGTTAAGAAGAGAAAAACAAAATAAAATAATCAAACCTGCAAGTAATTTTATGAGAAAATAATGAAATGATCCCACATGAATTTTCCAATAAGAAATTGGTATTTATCCAGACGATGAACTAATCATGACGTAATGTCAAATAGAATTCATTACAGAAAAATAAATCGTGGTATTTAAAAAAAAAGCCATGTTTGGCCAATTGGTAGAACATTTTTTTTTTCGCAAATTGAAAAAAAAATCGCATTTTCATTTTAAGATATTTGAACAGAATGCATGTTCCCACAATAGGTAGAACATATGCTTTATGATAGATATTTTAACAGAATATTTGTTGCGCCAATTTCTAAAATCCATTTTAAGATAAGGTATTAAAACAGAATGATACCACTATGAGATGTTATGTTATAATGCTATGATGTTCGGAAAGTTTTAAATGTTCCTGTTTGACGTCGATGATGGTGCAGACACACATCTGTCCAAATATATTATACTGGAAATGGATTGCTGTGTAGTTTACATCATACATAAAGGAACCTATACAATATTACAAACATAATTAAATTGATTAAAATATACAATAAGTAAAATACAGTTTGTATTTGCGAAAAACAATTTATGTCGTTCTAAACTCAATGTTCTAACAAGCAACCGTTCGTAAACACAGGACACATAACAGATAATGTGATTTATTTCTGTTTCCAACAGTTGCCTCCCTTTGGATACAAATAATAGATTGAAATACACGAGATCATTTCTTGTATCACATTCACATTTAAATGTTTGAGAATAGCATATGCTATTTCATTTAGAAAAAGTAACAAACATCCGGTTTATGACCTGACAATATTAATAATCAACTATTTACACCCAAACACCTAACACATAGTTTAATTCATGATTTATTTTGTATCCTGAAATTAAGATATGGCGTAAATAGAAAATATTGGACAAAAAAAAAAAGAAAAAATATGGCGTTGGAGGTATCCTACCTTATCATAACTCGCAAAGCTAATAACATGATATAATATTCAAATTGGTTTATTACTTTTAGGCCTGACGGCCTATAACTTCACATACATGATACAGTCATTTACAATAACATGGCATATAAATATACAATGTAGGAGGATGAGATAGTTGTACCTTCACAACATATGTATAATACATTTACAATTAAGACCATTTATATATAATAACACAGATCAGTACTGAAGTCGGTGGGGGTAGAAATTATGTTTCTATTGGCGTTAATCATGCTTTACCAGCATTAAAATACATATTTCTATTAAAACACGCGTTAACACTGTACGAATAACGAATATAAAGTAATTTTTTCAATATCAATTTTTGTACCTTTGCTGTTATCTTTTCCATCCTCTTCTCGAGTGTGTTGGGTTCATGTACTAGTTCTTGTTACTCTGAAGGGTATATTTAGTGGCTGGTATTACAACAATCAGATTTACAGGTGTACACCTTATTGTAAACTGTTATGATCAGGTGTGAAAATGAAATATATTGACATAGTGCAGGTAAGCGGGATCATCATACCATGAAGTTATATAAAGATATAAATATTAAAGGCCCAATATACGTAACTTCAAGAATTTTTTAGGGATTATGAAAAATTCAAAGAATTGAAAATAATTCAGGTGGGGCCCACTTCAACAACAAGTCGAAGTTAGAAGACAGTTCAAAATGGACGCGTGTTTACAAATACCGAGTTTCAACTGCTGCTGTACGGTAACCGCATTAGAATTCAGCTTGGATATTGCTGATATCAGTTAATCTTAGCTAAATCTATAAATTTGTAAACCGTTCTGATGACGGTTGGCCTAGCCATCCGAAACATGTAAACATATTAAAACCTACAAGTCTACGGAATCCTTTGTGTTGATGCTCCATCCCTTGTCTATTTGTAAATCTATAAATATAAAAACAGTTATAAGGCTTGATTTTCGATTCAAGTTTTGGCGAAAGTTGCGTATATTGGGCCTTTAATTCTTTGTTATGGCATAACAGGAAGATAAAACAAAAATACGAATTAGGTGGAAAATTTAATCACGATACAAACAAAATGTTATATACTTGTCAGGTTATAATTATATGTTCTCACATATTTTACCATAGAACACATTCTGTATCTCGTCACTTCTATGACGTAAATACAAACATTAACGTTTTACAACATCCTCGAAACAAAGCAGTGGGAATGTATTTGTCAATAAAAAAATCTTAATAATTTGTGGTTTGAAACATGTACACATAATGAGAAGGTGATAGTTTAAAAACAAATCAAATACAGTCGAATCTCTTTATCTCGAAGTCAACGGGACAATATAAAAAGTTCTTGTTACGTACGTTTGAATGTTTGTGAAGCAGGGGCCGACGAAATACTTCGGATTAAACGGAGTATTCGAGTTATACGAGTTCGCGATAAAGAGGTTCGACTGTATCAGATAATATCAGGGGTTAAAGAAACACGTGAAATAAGCTTCTAATGTGTTCTGAAGTCGTCATTGATGGTTACAGAATGAATAAGTTACATTTCTTATTGAATAATGTACTCATCCTAATAAGTTAAAAGAAGAACATAGAAAAACAAACATGTGTAAATATCATTTTTTTGAAATACAACGAATATCGATTGTACAAAACACACCATGGAGAATAACACCTATATAATTTATAATAAGACACAGTCCAGCCAATAAAAAATTAAACAGCACCATGCAGCTGTTTCGTCCTTGTAGGACTCGTCGGTGATGCTAAACAAGAGCCAAGTGATGCAAAAGAGGCGACTAAGGAAACAAAACTGACTGACAGAAATTTCCAAATCCAGATAAGGAGGTGCCTTAGCCTTATCATTTGATAAATTTCGATGTATCAATAAAACATTTAACACATATTTTACAAAAGGTTAAGATAAAGTCGTAACCATAGCGACGTGAATCATCTATCAGTATATAGCTGAAAGACACACATGGCCAGCTTTTACTAATGGTAGACTCTTAAGTGTCTACCTTATTACAACTCAATCCTATTTGTTTGTGTTTTTTAAATCTGAAACGATAAGAGGATATTTCGATTAGATCATGTACGATAAAACCAATTAAGTAAGTATTATTTTATTATTTTCAGTTACATTTTACGACAATGAACAAACATCACGTGACGGAACTTGGTTTTGACGCCATTGTTGTATTTGTCCATGTGACGCTTGACTGTCAGATTAATAGGTGCTTCTGAATCAATCACGGATATGATCTCAATTATTAGAGTGATGTTTCATTGTATTATCATGGACAATAAGTACACTGAACACTTTACTCCGTTTTTTGCTATCAATTGCCAAGCATACATTTCATAAATGTAAATATACAAATCGAGGAACAAGTTTGTACTAGTTATTCATGTAAAAAGCGTCAATAAATTACTAAATTATACGTGTACTTTCTGAATAATGATTAAGGTAGTATGTTTGTAAGGCAATTACTCATTCCGCTGGAACAATTATAGAATCCAGTTCGGTGTCTATTAAATGAGCGTAAAACTATTGTGAATGTACATACATATTCTGACATTTAATCGACAATGTGGTAAAAACAATTTGTCTAATGCATCCATGTTACAAAGACATGTAAATACATATATTGGAGATCAGAATTTTGTATATTTTTCATGTGTTACCCTTGCTTCGAAGTTCGATCCACGATGGGATGGTCCTGGTATTTCTTCTCTAACGAACGATGTTTGGTATGCCCTATTGTCGGCACCGGAGAAACTGTTGTCTATCTCCAAGTCCCTTATAGGAGGGTAGTGATACGAGTCACGCAGCTCCCTGAAATTAATAATATCTAAAAGTCAGAGAGCACCAAAGCATCGACAAAAACAAAATTCGAAATTAAAATCTGTAATCAAATATGACGAAAGGAAAGATTTACTCGAGGACTCTTGAAAAACAGCAAGATAAAGAGCAGGGTTTTTAGGAAAAGTAAGAGTTTCCTGCTTTATCGACGACCCCCATCATGTAAATCTTGGTAACATCAAAGAAAATGACACTTCCTAAACGAACATTCTCAATTATCAGGTATCCTAAAGAACATATTAAAAAAAAACGAGCATATCAACGATAGGTAGAAGCGTTTTACGTATTTTAACTGACTTAAATACCAAGACAAACATTGGACTCGTTTGAATAATGAGAAACATATCTTGTATCACTAGCAATATTACATGCAATCTTGGGTAGCAATGTTTGGAACATGTTAAAGATGACGTAACACACATGTGCTGCACCTTTGTAATTTAGTAATAGATACAGCATGCCGAAAAAATGAATTAAACTGCACCATACGGCTGTTTCGTCCTCCTAGGACTCTTCAGTGATGCTAGGGGCCAAAAGGTGGGAATCGAAAATTTCTAAACTAATGTAGAAACAGAAGGGTCAGGTGCGTACAAATGTAATTAATAGGTTATTTTAGTATGCTTCAAATCATGCATGCTATATAACTTACCTAACATAAATTAAGTCAGGACATGCTTCGTGACCATTTCTATCGTGAAATCAATGTTTACAGAATCCATGTCATACAGAATTTCTACGGCAAGCAGTTTGTTTTACAATAAGTTTGTACTGATGCATTAAAATTAAGCAGTCTTTTGCCAAACAAACATAATTGCAAATAATATATGATAATATTTCTTAAATAATCAAGACTTAATACAAACTCAGAGAATACCAACACATCAACAAAAACCATAATCCGAACTGAAAATTAAATGAACTAAGGACAAAATATAAAAAAGGAAAGATTTACATATGGAGACCCTTGTAAAAGTACAAGAGAATAAGACCAGGTGTTCCGGAAGTGTAAGCGTCCTCTGCTTCATCGACGACACCCGCAATGTAAATCTTGGTAACATTTATGTAAACATCATTCACAATCACAACACGTAAGCAAACTAATGAGCATATTCAAAAACGTCCATCTTCATATCGTATAGAGACACCAAATTATTTCTCAATGAGACTTAGATGGCGACCAATGTTATGAATATAGGTCAGTTCAACTTACTGGAAGCTGTACTCGCCCTTTTCCACAGGTTTCCGTTTTACACACAGGCAGCAAACACAGACAAGAGCGATGAGGAGGACGGCGCCCCCTGCACACGCCAGTAAGATAATATACTTGGACTCCATCTTCAGGCGCTCGTCAGAATGTTCACAGTGTTCGCCGTAGTAGACGAAAGTGTCACTGGTTTTACACCTGTTTAACACAGATTTGTTGACAAATATTTCCATAAATACACCAAGATAAGTTAGGTAAATTTGCGAATCCGGGAAACATTTCAATACAGGTGAAATTTCAATTAATACATGTGTCATAACTGAGACGGTGCCATGCTGTTTTAAACATTGTTGAATTTTCTAGATACCTAAATGCAATAGCCTTATTGAAAAAGGTATGAGGTATTTAAGCTGTTTTACTGTTACTATAATTAAAGTGAAATATCTAAAAGTAAGTTTTAAAAAGGGAAGGCAAATGAAAACAAATAAAAGATATGTATGCTAACATAGAAAGACAAATCAACAGAAGTAAAATTGTTTTAACTTAAAGGCTTCAATTTGACTCTCTAAATATTTTGGGGTTGACACTAATCTGCCAACTCTTCCTTCTCCGTATAGAAAAATAACAGACATACAAAACTTTGAAATGTTAAAGTTTTACCAACCTGCATCCAATACTGTTCTGTTCGTTGACGTAGCACTCCGCTCCGTTCTCACAGGGGTTATCGTTCTTACATTTATGAACACAAGACGTCACGCCGTTGCCATAGTGACAATCATACCCCACTGGACATATCCCCGTGGCCATACACGGGGACCGGGAACTCACTTGAGCTAAAAATTATAAAGAACACGTTTAAACCATCACTGGCTTCATTATATCATATTGCCTTTGTTTTGGAGACATGCTTCCCTCAATTTGGAACCAGGAACTTTTTTTATTTCAGCGAGTTTTGTTTTATTACTATGTGATCGTTTAAGATTAAACATTTCATGGGCGGTGATGACGTTATAGTTGTTCAGCCTTTTATTTGAATTGCCAAAAATGGTGTATGGATGCGAGGAAGAAATTGACAATACACAACTGATTATTTCACAGCCTGTTTGGTATTTAACAATGATAAGACAACACTTTTCACTACAAAATGTATCAACCGTATGACAGTTATGGTTGCCTCACTACGTACATGTAACTATGCTATTTACATATAGTAAGCATATGACAATAATATACACCACACTACCAATCTATATGACATTAATCTCTGCTAAATTACATGATTTTTAAAAGCGTGATAATAATGACCCAACTCAAACCATATTTTATGACGTTTACCTATAACGCCAGGCGACCACGATTGGTACTATTTTGACAGTTTTTCATTCATACCTACAAATCCAGAAATTGTATCTTGAATATTTGATTATTTTTGACAAAGTCTACGTATGCTGGTTCATTACCAGAAGAAATATCCATGGTGATTTTGTTTTGAAATTTGAACGCAAAACTTGCATGGAGATTTCGTCCGTTTTTCAGTCGTGATTTGAAGCCAAATTGGTATCTGTATCACAGGTTATAGACTTTGTTTTTATTTCGACTAATGAATGTACCTTTTACAACAAAACAATCCACAATGATAGTAGTCGGTTATAAGAGCTAGAAATTAACATTTAAACATGCTTCAAATTAGCCCCTTCAACATTCACCAAAGTGTGGTCGACACACAGCATTTTTACTGGTTTTCCGATATGTTGACTTTGATGTCATCGGGTAAGATAAAAAAAAAATTTGGTGGAAATGATGACACATATCTATTATGTCATACTGTCAAAGGAAAAATATTCAAATATCATTTTCAAGAACTTTTCCAACCATTTTGTGACCGTTAACCAAATGGGTTAGCGTGACGCTAGAGAGTGACAATAGTGGCACATTCAATATACGATTTATGACATTGACACGTACTGAAATCTATAGAATTTACAGACTGTATGACGATACTGGTCGCCTCACTTCTAGACCCTATGACATGTACAGACAGTATGGCAATACTGGTCGCCTCACTTCTAGACCCTATGACATGTACAGACAGTATGGCAATACTGGTCGCCTCACTTCTTGACCCTATGACATGTACAGACAGTATGACGATACTGGTCGCCTCACTTCTAGACCCTATGACATGTACAGACAGTATGGCAATACTGGTCGCCTCACTTCTAGACCCTATGACATGTACAGACAGTATGACGATACTGGTCGCCTCACTTCTAGACCCTATGACATGTACAGGCAGTATGACAATACTGGTCGCCTCGCTACTAGAACTTATGACATTTACAGACTGTATGACGATACTGGTCGCCTCACTTCTAGACCCTTTATGACATGTACAGACAGTATGGCAATACTGGTCGCCTCACTTCTAGACCCTATGACATGTACAGACAGTATGGCAATACTGGTCGCCTCACTTCTAGACCCTATGACATTTACAGACGGTATGACGATACTGGTCGCCTCACTACTAGAACTTATGACATGTACAGACAGTATGGCAATACTGGTCGCCTCACTTCTAGACCCTATGACATGTACAGACAGTATGGCAATACTGGTCGCCTCACTTCTAGACCCTATGACATGTACAGACGGTATGACGATACTGGTCGCCTCACTACTAGAACTTATGACATGTACAGACAGTATGACGATACTGGTCGCCTCACTACTAGAAGTTATGACATGTACAGACGGTATGACAATACTGGTCGCCTCACTACTAGAACTTATGACATGTACAGACAGTATGACAATACTGGTCGCCTCACTACTAGAACTTATGACATTTACAGACAACATGACAATACTGGTCGCCTCACTACTAGAACTTATGACATTTACAGACAACATGACAATACTGGTCGCCTCACTACTAGAACTTATGACATTTACAGACAGTATGACTGTATTGGTCGCCTAAATTCCAGATGCTATTAAATTTTCATCTTGTAAACTTTATTCTCCAGATCTTCATTAAAACTTACCTTGTGCATATTCAGTTGGTCGATTACGCCTGAGATATCCCGTAGTGAGTGAACCTATATTGTTTACACTGGCCCAATAGTCCATTTGTTTCTGTGCCTCCCGAACTTTGGCTAGAGTTACGTCCCATGTATTGTCTCTGTGTGACGTCACATCCATGTTGACAGCGTAAGTACACACCACACTTCCACGTCTGTGAGCAGGAACAAAATGACATGGGTTTAGGCCGGAAATGACGGACGTGATTTCGGCTGTGATAAGTCATTTAATGCAAAATGGTGGATACAAGTTTAGCTCATTATGAAGAATTATTGAGATTTTTCGAGGATTTAATGGGAACAACAAAATAAAAATATATGCGGTAAATGAAGGACAAAATTGAGGCATATAAGGTGTCAATCAACATGCTTGATGTCGACGTCTTTTATGGCACAATTTAAAATAATCAAAGAAACCTATCTTAACAATGATTAAGATTGATTCTTAAGACGAAAAAAGTAAAACAAATTAGCTTGGAATAATAATCAGATATACCTTAGAAATACTCACCTATACTGGACGATGGTAATTTTTCTGAAACCGGGGATGTCTTTATATAATGTCTCCAACTGAAAGAGAAATTAAGAAAGGTTTGCTGATATTTAGGATAACAAATATTCATTTTCAGTGAAAGATGTCACCGTAAGCAAGGCACCAGTGTTACATGTATCACACACGAGGAATGTTTAAATTCGAAACATATGCAATAGGTTTAACATATTATGTGCAATGTGTTCCATTAGGGTTATGGTTCCATTAGAAACAAAAGTCGAAAATCAAAGATTATTGTTTTACATTTTGATGGGTGATTGAGCCAGTCAATGCCAATGACAGTCATTTGAGAATCAGACGGCAGCAGTGACTGGGATTTACTAAACCAATCCTACAGTTTCAATATAGGTCATACGATAAACGGTTACATAATTATATTTGTCATTTTTTTCTGTATGATTAGTACGTCTGTCAATGTTAATGATTTAAATATGTTACCTACCAGATCCACAACCTTCCTTGACAGTGTTTTGTATTCGTTGGAAGTATCTTGTAAGTAGTTATCCTCCCATTTTATTTCAAAAGATATCGTAAAAGGAAGGAGAAATATGGCGGTTTCTGAAAAAATGTGATTCATATATGCTTTGTTATAAACATTATTTCAAGATGATATTTATGAAACCTTGGTCTGTGTTCTCAGATCCTATTATAATAATATATCCTATACATAAATATAAAAGTAATAATAATACTTAGAGGTTCTTTTATACTGCTTTATGACATCCTAAACGTCGGCTTACGGCGGTTATCAAATTATTATCCGTGGTTATAGGGCCTTAGCAACCAGCCAATATCGTTGTCAACCCGATGGGAGCATACAACCGGTGCTGCCACTTCGGCGCTCTCAGCTAGCAATCTACAATTTCTAGCAATGCCCAATGAAGTACTCATTTACAGCTACACCTGGAACACGCTGAGTAAAATATCTTGCTCAAGGATACAACACAAGTGCAGTGGACAGTACTCGAACACGCAACCCTTCAATCACGAGCCCGGCGTCCTACCACTAGATCACATTTCCTCCTAAATAAAATTACTAGGACAATAAAATGTAAAGGCTCCTGTTATATCAAATGATTGAACGTATTAAATACATACAATATAACATGATCATTTTTTACTTTAAAAAACTTTATCTTCTTTGGCGTTAAATTTCGTTGTTTACGCTTAGAAACACATTCGTGGGGATTATATTACGTAGATTTCATGTTTCATATCACTGTATACCTTATACATCATGGAATCCGTTTCATATCTAGTCCAGGTTTCCTCCCCTTTAGTTTTCAAAGCGATTATATCCATTTAGCAGTATAGTATACAGCCATTTGTTTGTAGACTTACCCCACAGAGGTACTTTGTTACTGTACGGAGGTTGTACAGTGGCGGAAGGTTTCTTGTCCGGCGTGCTCAGATATAGAGGAGTTCTGCCCCAGGCTCGACACACTTTTACACAGTCTATTGTAGTTGTAGTAGGAGTTGTTGTTGTCGGTGTGGTTGTAGTTGTAGTGGTTGGTGTTGTAGTTGTTGGTGTGGTGGTTGTAGTAGTTGGAGTGGTGGTGGTTGTCGGTGTGGTGGTAGTTGTCGGTGTAGTGGTTGTTGGTGTGGTGGTAGTTGTCGGTGTGGTGGTAGTTGTCGGTGTGGTGGTAGTTGTCGGTGTGGTGGTAGTTGTCGGTGTGGTGGTAGTTGTCGGTGTGGTGGTAGTTGTCGGTGTGGTGGTAGTTGTCGGTGTGGTGGTAGTTGTCGGTGTGGTGGTAGTTGTCGGTGTGGTGGTTGTTGTTGTTGGTGTGGTTGTCGTGATAGTTGTTGTCGATGAGGTAGTAGTCGGGGTTGTTGTTGTTGTAGTTGTTGGAGTGGTAGTTGTAGTTGATGGAGTGGTAGTTGTAGTTGTTGGAGTGGTGGTTGTAGTTGTATGAGTGGTTGTTGCAGTTGTTATAGTTGTTGTTGGCGTGGTGGTTGTAGTTGTTGGAGTGGTTGTTGCAGTTGTTATAGTTGTTGTTGGAGTGGTGGTTGTAGTTGTTGGAGTGGTAGTTGTAGTTGTTGGAGTGGTAGATGTAGTTGTTGGAGTGGTAATTGTGGTTGTTGGAATGGTAGTTGTGGTAATTGGAGTAGTAGTTGTTGTTGTAGTGGTGGTTGTTGGAGTGGTAGTTGTAGTTGTTGGAGTGGTGGTTGTAGTTGTTGGAGTGGTAGTTGTTGTTGGAGTGGTAGTTGTTGTTGGAGTGGTAGTTGTTGTTGGAGTGGTAGTTGTTGTTGGAGTGGTAGTTGTGGTTGGAGTGGTAGTTGTTGTTGTTGGAGTGGTAGTTGTGGTTGTTGGAGTGGTAGTTGTTGGAGTGGTAGTTGTTGGAGTGGTAGTTGTTGGAGTGGTAGTTGTTGGAGTGGTAGTTGTGGTTGTTGTAGTGGTAGTTGTAGTTGTTGGAGTGGTAGTTGTGGTTGTTGGAGTGGTAGTTGTGGTTGTTGGAGTGGTAGTTGTGGTTGTTGGAGTGGTAGTTGTAGTTGTTGGAGTGGTAGTTGTAGTTGTTGGAGTTGTAGTTGTGGTTGTTGGGGTGGTAGTTGTGGTTGTTGGAGTGGAAGTTGTGGTTGTTGGAGTGGTAGTTGTAGTTGTTGGAGTGGTAGTTGTAGTTGTTGGAGTTGTAGTTGTGGTTGTTGGGGTGGTAGTTGTGGTTGTTGGAGTAGTAGTTGTGGTTGTTGGAGTGGTAGTTGTGGTTGTTGGAGTGATAGTTGTTGTTGTTGGAGTGGTGGTTGTTGGAGTGCTGGTTGTTGGAGTGCTGGTTGTGGTTGTTGGAGTTGTGATTGTTGGAGTGGTAGTTGTTGTTGTTGGAGTGGTAGTTGTAGTTGTTGGAGAGGTAGTTGTAGTTGTTGGAGTGGTAGTTGTAGTTGTTGGAGTGATTGTTGTGGTTGTTGGAGTAGTAGTTGTGGTTGTTGGAGTGGTAGTTGTGGTTGTTGGAGTGGTAGTTGTAGTTGTTGGAGTGGTAGTTGTAGTTGTTGGAGTGGTTGTTGTTGTTGGAGTGGTAGTTGTAGTTGTTGGAGTAGTAGTTGTTGGAGTGGTAGTTGTTGTTGTTGGAGTGGTAGTTGTGGTTGTTGGAGTGGTTGTTGTGGTTGTCGGAGTGGTTGTTGTGGTTGTTGGAGTGGTAGTTGTAGTTGTTGGAGTGGTAGTTGTGGATGTTGGAGTGGTAGTTGTAGTTGTTGGAGTGGTTGTTGTTGTAGTTGTTGGAGTGGTAGTTGTAGTTGTTGGAGTGGTAGTTGTGGTTGTTGGAGTGGTGGTGGTGGTTGTTGGAGGGGTAGTTGTAGTTGTTGGAGTGGTAGTTGTTGTTGTTGGAGTTGTTGTTTTAGTTGTTGGAGTGTTAGTTGTAGTTGTTGGAGTGGTAGTTGTAGTTGTTGGAGTGGTAGTTGTCGTTGTTGTTGTTGGGGTGGTAGTTGTAGTTGTTGGAGTGGTAGTTGTGGTTGTTGGAGTGGTAATTGTGGTTGTTGGAGTGGTAGTTGTAGTTGCTGGAGTGGTAGTTGAAGTTGTTGGAGTGGTAGTTGTTGTTGTTGTTGTTGTTGGAGTGGTGGTTGTAGTTGTTGGGGTTGTAGTTGTGGTTGTTGGTGTGGAAGTTGTAGTTGTTTGAGTGGTGATTATGATTTTTGGAGTGGTAGTTGTGGTTATTGGAGTGGTAGTTGTGGTTGTTGGAGTGGTAGTTGTGGTTGTTGGAGTGGTTATTGTGGTTGTTGGTGTGGCAGTTGTAGTTGTTGGAGTGGTAGTTGTAGTTGTTGGAGTGATAGTTGTGGTTGTTGGAGTGGTAGTTGTCGTCGTTGTTGGAGTAGTAGTTGTTGTCGGAGTCGTTGTCGTTGTCGTTGTGGTAGTAGTTGTAGTTGTTGGGCAAACTTGGTAACATTTATCAAATTCTGAAAGTAATAGCAAATGATTATTGGAAACATTTGAGAATTAAGCGTTAAAATTGCTAGCTTTTTTAAATATAACAACATTATAAATAGTAGATTCTCTGCAAATGAAATGATCACTTTAATTTTAATAGGGAAAGTGACATGGCGTCTCCAGGTGTACCTACCTTGCTGTTTGTATAGGGAAAGTGACATGGCGTAAACCTTGCTATTTGTATAAGAAAAGTGACATGGCGTCTCCAGGTGTACCTACCTTGCTGTTTAAATAGGGAAAGTGACATGGCGTCTCCAGGTTTACCTATCTTGCTGTTTGTAAAGGGAAAGTGACAAGACGTCTCCAGGTTTACCTACCTTGTTGTTTGTATAGGGAAAGTGACAAGACGTCTCCAGGTTTACCTACCTTGTTGTTTGTACAGGGAAAGTGACATGGCGTCTCCAGGTGTACCTAGCTTGCTGTTTGTACAGGGAAAGTGACATGGCGTCTCCAGGTGTACCTACCTTGCTGTTTGTAAAGGGAAAGTGACATGGCGTCTCCAGGTGTACCTACCTTGCTGTTTGTAAAGGGAAAGTGACATGGCGTCTCCAGGTGTACCTACCTTGCTGTTTGTACAGGGAAAGTGACAAGACGTCTCCAGGTGTACCTACCTTGCTGTTTGTATAGGGAAAGTGACATGGCGTCTCCAGGTGTACCTACCTTGCTGTTTGTACAGGGAAAGTGACATTGCGTCTCCAGGTGTACCTACCTTGTTGTTTGTATAGGGAAAGTGACATGGCGTCTCCAGGTGTACCTACCTTGTTGTTTGTATAGGGAAAGTGACATGGCGTCTCCAGGTGTACCTACTTTGCTGTTTGTATAGGGAAAGTGACATGGCGTCTCCAGGTGTACCTACCTTGCTGTTTGTATAGGGAAAGTGACATGACGTCTCCAGGTGTACCTACCTTGTTGTTTGTATAGGGAAAGTGACATGGCGTCTCCAGGTGTACCTACCTTGTTGTTTGTATAGGGAAAGTGACATGGCGTCTCCAGGTGTACCTACCTTGTTGTTTGTACAGGGAAAGTGACATGGCGTCTCCAGGTGTACCTAGCTTGCTGTTTGTACAGGGAAAGTGACATGGCGTCTCCAGGTGTATCTAGCTTGCTGTTTGTACAGGGAAAGTGACATGGCGTCTCCAGGTGTACCTACCTTGCTGTTTGTACAGGGAAAGTGACATGGCGTCTCCAGGTGTATCTAGCTTGCTGTTTGTACAGGGAAAGTGACAGGGCGTCTCCAGGTGTACCTACCTTGCTGTTTGTACAGGGAAAGTGACATGGCGTCTCCAGGTGTACCTACCTTGCTGTTTGTAAAGGGAAAGTGACATGGCGTCTCCAGGTTTACCTATCTTGCTGTTTGTACAGGGAAAGTGACAAGACGTCTCCAGGTGTACCTACCTTGCTGTTTGTATAGGGAAAGTGACATGGCGTCTCCAGGTGTACCTACCTTGCTGTTTGTACAGGGAAAGTGACATTGCGTCTCCAGGTGTACCTACCTTGTTGTTTGTATAGGGAAAGTGACATGGCGTCTCCAGGTGTACCTACCTTGTTGTTTGTATAGGGAAAGTGACATGGCGTCTCCAGGTGTACCTACTTTGCTGTTTGTATAGGGAAAGTGACATGGCGTCTCCAGGTGTACCTACCTTGCTGTTTGTATAGGGAAAGTGACATGACGTCTCCAGGTGTACCTACCTTGTTGTTTGTATAGGGAAAGTGACATGGCGTCTCCAGGTGTACCTACCTTGTTGTTTGTATAGGGAAAGTGACATGGCGTCTCCAGGTGTACCTACCTTGTTGTTTGTACAGGGAAAGTGACATGGCGTCTCCAGGTGTATCTAGCTTGCTGTTGGTACAGGGAAAGTGACATGGCGTCTCCAGGTGTACCTACCTTGTTGTTTGTACAGGGAAAGTGACATGGCGTCTCCAGGTGTATCTAGCTTGCTGTTGGTACAGGGAAAGTGACATGGCGTCTCCAGGTGTACCTACCTTGCTGTTTGTACAGGGAAAGTGACATGGCGTCTCCAGGTGTATCTAGCTTGCTGTTTGTACAGGGAAAGTGACAGGGCGTCTCCAGGTGTACCTACCTTGCTGTTTGTACAGGGAAAGTGACATGGCGTCTCCAGGTGTACCTACCTTGCTGTTTGTACAGGGAAAGTGACCTGGCGTCTCCAGGTGTACCTACCTTGCTGTTTGTACAGGGAAAGTGACATGGCGTCTCCAGGTGTACCTACCTTGCTGTTTGTACAGGGAAAGTGACAGGGCGTCTGCAGGTGTACCTACCTTTCTGTTGGTACAGGGAAAGTGACATGGCGTCTCCAGGTGTACCTAGCTTGCTGCTTGTACAGGGAAAGTGACAGGGCGTCTCCAGGTGTACCTACCTTGCTGTTTGTACAGGGAAAGTGACATGGCGTCTCCAGGTGTATCTAGCTTGCTGTTTGTACAGGGAAAGTGACAGGGCGTCTCCAGGTGTACCTACCTTGCTGTTTGTACAGGGAAAGTGACATGGCGTCTCCAGGTGTACCTACCTTGCTGTTTGTACAGGGAAAGTGACATGGCGTCTCCAGGTGTAACTAGCATTACGGCCACAAAGACCAGTACGAGTGTCCACTTCATGGTCACTATGGTGTTGATTCTATCTGAAACACCACCTAGAATGTCAATGAATGTGTGTACGAGGTGCAGGGTCGTACGGAGTAATCGAAGCATATTAAAGTCAGTTGACAGTATGATTTTCTTATGCATCACATATTTGCTGATAAGTATCGTATCGATAACTTATAATTCACTCATACTGATCTTCCTTAAGACTGTTCACCATTCATTCAACATCATTTCTTCATGTCAAACGAAATCTTTGCAATGGTATTAGCATTGTCATAGTAACTGTTCATATGTAGAAGTAATATGTGTGTGTCTGTGTTCGATCATCATCAAAGTACACGTATTGTTATATCCATACAATGATAATATGGAAATAATTCATTAATAGGTCTTTTAAAATAATACTTGTTTTTTAACGCATTGAGAACGAAAAGAGGGGAAACTTTCAAAACTCATACGTACTTATTTGTCACATTTGAACTAGATATAACATTCTGCGAAGTTTAGCAAAACAATGCATGCGTGATTGATTCCAATAAATATCTGTTAATATGTGAATGGGATTTTATTTTATAAACAGGACTGCAATTATGTAGCCGCTGCTTTGTTCAGGTGAAAGCTACGGTATACATTTATCTTTTTTTTTTATTAAAAACATTACTGAAAAAACTGTTGGTTTCCTAAACAGAATTCAAACATAAGTACAGTCCAATAGTTTTCCGTAAGTAAGTGAACTTTGATTTCATCGCAGATGATCATTTACGTTAAGCGTGATGTTAAAATATGAATGATCTCTACTTTTTAAAGTCCAAAATGATTTTAAAAAAAGCCACTTTAAACAGCTAATCAAATACAAATAAAATGTATTTTAAACATTTATAACTTTAGTAGTATCAATACAATAGAAGCTATTATATCACAGCCAATGGGTACTAAAGGATCTTCACTTGTGAAAAGTCAAAATCTTCTGATGACTCCCTTTTTTTCTTATGTGCATTTTTGAAAAAGGGAGTCAATTGCGTAGCAGAAAATGCAAAAAGAAATATATGGCAGTGAACTCATTTTTTTCCCAGTATCAAATGTGTTATTTTTCACTTTTCTTGACTCAAAAATCAAACTGCTTCAGTTACATTAAATTCTTAAAAAAATACCCCAAATGTAAAACAAAAACTTTTTTGCATAATCTTTGCTTATATAATGAACATAAAGAATTTGTACAGCAAAAATGCACTTTCTATAATAAAAAGGGGACATACTGACGATTTTAAATGATCAATCAAGCACAAAAAACATGAAATTTCGGTCGTTCATGAAGTGCAAAAAATACACAGAAATACTTATTTTCAAAATGGCCGCCATAATGGTCATTTTTTTAAAACTTCTTTTTAAAAAATAATTACAAATAACAGACAAGTAATTTTTTGCTACATTTTTCAGATACATTTTTTGAGTATGCTCATTAGTGTGTTCTCATTTTGAGAACTTGATGTTTACATGGATGTGACAAAGATTTACATGGCGGGTGTAGTCGATGAAGCAGTAGGCACTTACTCTTCCGGAACACCTGGTCTTATTCACTTGTACTTTTAAAAGAGTCTCCATGTGGTTCTTTCCTTTGTTCATATTTTGCCCCTGGTTTAATCGATTTTGAGTTTGGATTATGATTTTGTTAACGCTTCCGTATTCTCTTATTTATTTTTTACAAGAGCGGATCATTAAGCGGAACATTGGATGGCTAGACTCTCACCTCCATATCTCGTAACATTGGATGGCTAGACTCTCACCTCCATATCTCGTAACATTGGATGGCTAGACTCTCACCTCCATATCTCGTAACATTGGATGGCCAGACTCTCACCTCCATATCTCGTAACATTGGATGGCTAGACTCTCACCTCCATATCTCGTAACATTGGATGGCCAGACTCTCACCTCCATATCTCGTAACATTGGATGGCCAGACTCTCACCTCCATATCTCGTAACATTGGATGGCTAGACTCTCACCTCCATATCTCGTAACATTGGATGGCTAGACTCTCACCTCCATATCTCGTAACATTGGATGGCTAGACTCTCACCTCCATATCTCGTAACATTGGATGGCCAGACTCTCACCTCCATATCTCGTAACATTGGATGGCCAGACTCTCACCTCCATATCTCGTAGCATTGGATGGCCAGACTCTCACCTCCATATCTCGTAACATTGGATGGCTAGACTCTCACCTCCATATCTCGTAACATTGGATGGCTAGACTCTCACCTCCATATCTCGTAACATTGGATGGCCAGACTCTCACCTCCATATCTCGTAACATTGGATGGCCAGACTCTCACCTCCATATCTCGTAACATTGGATGGCCAGACTCTCACCTCCATATCTCGTAACATTGGATGGCCAGACTCTCACCTCCATATCTCGTAGCATTGGATGGCCAGACTCTCACCTCCATATCTCGTAACATTGGATGGCTAGACTCTCACCTCCATATCTCGTAACATTGGATGGCCAGACTCTCACCTCCATATCTCGTAACATTGGATGGCTAGACTCTCACCTCCATATCTCGTAACATTGGATGGCCAGACTCTCACCTCCATATCTCGTAGCATTGGATGGCCAGACTCTCACCTCCATATCTCGTAACATTGGATGGCCAGACTCTCACCTCCATATCTCGTAACATTGGATGGCTAGACTCTCACCTCCATATCTCGTAACATTGGATGGCTAGACTCTCACCTCCATATCTCGTAACATTGGATGGCTAGACTCTCACCTCCATATCTCGTAACATTGGATGGCCAGACTCTCACCTCCATATCTCGTAACATTGGATGGCCAGACTCTCACCTCCATATCTCGTAACATTGGATGGCCAGACTCTCACCTCCATATCTCGTAGCATTGGATGGCCAGACTCTCACCTCCATATCTCGTAACATTGGATGGCTAGACTCTCACCTCCATATCTCGTAACATTGGATGGCTAGACTCTCACCTCCATATCTCGTAACATTGGATGGCTAGACTCTCACCTCCATCCATATCTCGTAACATTGGATGGCTAGACTCTCACCTCCATATCTCGTAACATTGGATGGCTAGACTCTCACCTCCATATCTCGTAACATTGGATGGCCAGACTCTCACCTCCATATCTCGTAACATTGGATGGCCAGACTCTCACCTCCATATCTCGTAACATTGGATGGCCAGACCCTCACCTCCATATCTCGTAACATTGGATGGCCAGACTCTCACCTCCATATCTCGTAGCATTGGATGGCCAGACTCTCACCTCCATATCTCGTAACATTGGATGGCTAGACTCTCACCTCCATATCTCGTAACATTGGATGGCCAGACTCTCACCTCCATATCTCGTAACATTGGATGGCTAGACTCTCACCTCCATATCTCGTAACATTGGATGGCTAGACTCTCACCTCCATATCTCGTAACATTGGATGGCTAGACTCTCACCTCCATATCTCGTAACATTGGATGGCCAGACTCTCACCTCCATATCTCGTAACATTGGATGGCCAGACTCTCACCTCCATATCTCGTAACATTGGATGGCCAGACTCTCACCTCCATATCTCGTAACATTGGATGGCTAGACTCTCACCTCCATATCTCGTAACATTGGATGGCTAGACTCTCACCTCCATATCTCGTAACATTGGATGGCTAGACTCTCACCTCCATATCTCGTAACATTGGATGGCCAGACTCTCACCTCCATATCTCGTAACATTGGATGGCCAGACTCTCACCTCCATATCTCGTAACATTGGATGGCCAGACTCTCACCTCCATATCTCGTAACATTGGATGGCCAGACTCTCACCTCCATATCTCGTAACATTGGATGGCCAGACTCTCACCTCCATATCTCGTAACATTGGATGGCCAGACTCTCACCTCCATATCTCGTAACATTGGATGGCCAGACTCTCACCTCCATATCTCGTAACATTGGATGGCCAGACTCTCACCTCCATATCTCGTAACATTGGATGGCTAGACTCTCACCTCCATATCTCGTAACATTGGATGGCTAGACTCTCACCTCCATATCTCGTAACATTGGATGGCTAGACTCTCACCTCCATATCTCGTAACATTGGATGGCTAGACTCTCACCTCCATATCTCGTAACATTGGATGGCTAGACTCTCACCTCCATATCTCGTAACATTGGATGGCTAGACTCTCACCTCCATATCTCGTAACATTGGATGGCCAGACTCTCACCTCCATATCTCGTAACATTGGATGGCTAGACTCTCACCTCCATATCTCGTAACATTGGATGGCTAGACTCTCACCTCCATATCTCGTAACATTGGATGGCTAGACTCTCACCTCCATATCTCGTAACACTGGATGGCCAGACTCTCACCTCCATATCTCGTAACATTGGATGGCTAGACTCTCACCTCCATATCTCGTAACATTGGATGGCTAGACTCTCACCTCCATATCTCGTAACATTGGATGGCCAGACTCTCACCTCACTATCTCGTAACATTGGATGGCTAGACTCTCACCTCACCATCTCGTAACATTGGATGGCCAGACTCTCACCTCCATATCTCGTAACATTGGATGGCTAGACTCTCACCTCCATATCTCGTAACATTGGATGGCTAGACTCTCACCTCCATTTCTCGTAACATTGGATGGCCAGACTCTCACCTCCATATCTCGTACACCATACACGTTAGTAGTAGTGCGCTTTAAACTGGGCATTGGTCTGATGAAGGTGACAATGTAGTCATCGTAGTACGCTTTAAACTGGGCATTGGTCTGATGAAGGTGACAGTGTAGTCACCGTAGTACGCTTTAAACTGGGCATTGGTCTGATGAAGGTGACGGTGTAGTCATCGAAACGACACACCTAAATATCATATTTATTGGACTCTACTAATTTCTTTCTAACAAAATACGCTTTCCTGATATTGAATATCCTTATTTTTGTTGTATGCTTTGCAATTTGATATGTGTTGACAAATAGTACAAAATTATGTTCATATATTTCATAGAAGTTATTCGACAAATATATTCATCCTATTGGCTTAAGGAATGGTGCTTATTTGGGCCTTTCTGTTGCCCATCAGTGATTGGTAGAAATATATGGCCGCGACCTACTTTATCTACTTTCTACTATGTTTTTTTTTTAAAACTTACAAGCTGCAACTTATTTAGCAAAATTTTTAAAAATTAAAGGTGTTAATACCATTTCCAGTTCAAAGGAACGTCCCCAAACAATTTTTGAATTTTACACCCTCTCCAATTTGACTTACAATTTTCTTTGAGCCCACAGAAAGTCAAATGATTTGAACATAACACGATATGCAGCTTACCTCAACGTATTTTGATGCAAGATATTAGCCTTGTCACTAATAGGCCACAGAAAGGTCCAAATTGGCACCACTCCTTTGGTTTAAACTTAGCTTAATTAAGACGTTTTAACAATATAATTGAAATGCAATTTTTGAATTATATGAAATAGATTTTATTGTGTGATTAGCAAATCTACGTATTTTGAGTGCCATTTGAATGTTTTGTGGTTTTTCTGTTACTTACCGAGTTCTCGAACAAATAAACCAGGTGTGATCTATAAAGTAGACGGCGCTTACACTTTTGGAACACATGATCTTTTTCATGCATTTTTTTCTTTTTTTTTTCATATTGTTCCTTTGGTTAATCAATTTTGAGTTCAATTATATTTTTACTGAATTTTGGTATTCTTGTTGATTTGTTTCATTAATTTAACATGGCATGTTATCGATATTATGTAGCCACACTCCTTTCCACATCTTCATTAACGAGCGAGAGTGGTCTAAAGTGTTGGAATATATCAATAATACATTATAGATTTATACATATAGATTTTAATGTAAAGACAACAGAGATATGCTGAACTCATATCTGACCTGACATCAACCTAGGTTCAAACATTCTAATCAACAAGCTTGGTTTTATCAACTTAACTAAATTGCAGCAATTAATACTAAAACAAATTATCTTTCTTATATTTTTTCCATAAAATATCCAGGAAATATTGTGTAAAAATTCAGCAATTGTGATAAATCATGTGTTAAAATGGACATTTTAAAGATTATTTGGACTCATTGTCATCTGAGAAAGTTGACAATGCTTTACAACAAAGTGTCGGTTTAGTGTTTGTTTTAAGTTGACAATGCTTTACAACAAGGTGTCTGTGTAGTGTTTGTTTTGGGGATTAAGTTTTGCCCTCATATAACCAAACATGTCTCTCACCACCTAAAATCTACAAACAAATAGGCAGGTCTGTTCACTTAATGGGATGATTCGATATCCGAGGAATTGATTTGTGATCTAGCCATATCCATCGTGAGAATTAACTTTTATTGATCTAGGTTGAAAGATAGTTGCACATAGACATTTATTTCTCCTCATATTACAGTGTATATCAATACAGAAGAATATGACTGATTTAGAGTGTTGATAATTTTCTTAATGCAGCTGCTTTATGCATGTGTTATTTTACATATGTTGCTGTATTTTGATAAGATAAATGATTCGTTCCATTTATGATGATATACTAGTACTTCGGGTGTGTCCTGCTACATGTACTCTGATGATCTACTGTAAAAGTATGTATATTCGTTGAGTTAAGTATTTTTCATATAAGGACAAAATTGTTTGGCTTATATTTTATTGGATCAATATTTTCAAACTATGTACAGTATCAGCATATTTAAGCATTGACATTAGTCAAAACCTTATTGCCCTGTTTAGATATTTTGATTACAAGTATCAATACGTTGATAAGAAAGGAGACATGTTTTGATTATGATATACTTGCTAATCATTTCATGGAATATCAACTTATCTTTCGAAACATGTCCTCATTAATTACACACTTTCTATTTTCAATTGTTAACGTGTACGTGTATTCTTATCAAATACCAGTCTGTTATAAGGTCGATGATTTGGTAGAAAGATTAACAGGTTAAAACACGATTCAGTATTTGCAGTGTTTGTACAGTTGTAAGACATGGGCATATATGACCAAACGACCTTTTGCATGCTTTATTAAAAAAAATAATTGTATGCATTTTTGTCAAGAATACGAAATATGTTAATGAAAAGAAAAACATTTTACATTAAATTTTGAAACAGAGAGTAATAGTGAAAGATGAACCTAACGCACACAAATAAATTTTGTGATATATATACTATTCCCACCCAAACATGAGTCACATTGCATCATACAGTTGTTTCGTCCTCCTAGGACACGTGGGTGGTGCTAAGGAGCCAAAGGATGGGAATCGAAATTTTCTAAACTTATTTAGAAACAGAAGGGTCAGGAAACATCCAAGTGAATACGTTTATTCTATACTCACTATTTGCATATAATTTTGTAATTTCATAGTTTGTGGACTTTGCTTTTTGAAGTCACGGGTTTACCAAAAATCATTTGTAAACGTAGTGATACTATAGCAAACTATGATGACAACTTCATTGGCACCTTATCATCATTAATGCTACGTTTGGTACGGGGTATACTTTACATGTAAACGATGCAATGCGTTTGTTTTATACAGAAACTATTTCTTATGAGGGAGTATTATAATGCGGAATACAAATTATGGTTGCAGAATTTTGGCTTCATTTATATTGTTATATGTGTATATGAAGGCAAGTGTTTCCACTCTTCTTAATCACAACCAGTGTAAAGCTTGTTTAGTTTAAATCTCTGCAAAAATGTGGGGAAAAAATAAAAATATAAATACATAAATAAAATACAACCCGTATTAATTTTGTTTTATCACGTAACTGCCCCGTTCAGTAATGTCATACGGTCATGTCATAAACATGGTATTACACACGTGTAATAAAACTATTGAGAGGTCATTAACAAATGACGGCTTTATGACGTCATATGATTGTCTCGGTAGTGAAAATCGTACCGTTAATGTACATATGTGCCTTTCTGATAGAAATGAATTAGTGGGTTTCGGTGTATTTTCTCTTAAATATAAGTTATGTGATAAATAGAATCTTACACTCGTGTCAATGTAATATAGAATTGATTAATCTCGTTAAATAATGTAATATGTAATAAAGTCGCGTGGCATATAAAATTATTGAACTCGTTTAATAAATTCCATATTACATCGGCACTCGTGTAAGATCCTCTATATATTACCCGTGAAAAATATTTATTACATATATTTAAGATACTTATGTTAAATTTTGGTTATGTTGTTACAATATGCATTCATTATACACATATCATGGTTAAAATAACGATAATACGAAAACAAAGTATTCAAATTAGTAGGTGTAAATGGTACACACGACAGTATAAACGTGTCAGATCTCCTATATACCAGGCTTTCTCTTTAAAGATGGACCTAACACACATATGTACTACAGCTTTTAAATTTAGCTATAGATACAGTATACCGAAAATATGAATTGAACTGCATCATACATCTGTTTCGTCCTCCTAGGACTCTTCAATGATGCCAGTAGCCATAATCTCACATTTCTAAACTAATGTAGAAGCAGAGTGGGCAGGTGTTAAGTTCTTCTAGGACTCTTCAGTGATGCTAGGGGCCAAAAGTGGGAATCGAAATTTTCTAAAATACTGTAGACGCGGAAGGGTCAGGTGCCTACAACTCATTCACTTTGTAAATTTAAAACAAATCGAGTATTGTATAATTTCAAATCGTATACAGTTAAAGTGTGTTTATAATGAATCCTAACGAATGAAGCCGATGCACTGTTTTTTCTTTTCACTCGGAATTTCTGTTTATACAAATAGCATATTTAGCAGTAGTGTTGTGTAATACATTATCGATAATAGGGACTTTTTGTTGCCCAGTGTTTAGTAGCTTCGTAGCCGGCTGTTTATAATATTTCAATATACTTATGTCACTTCACACTGAGATAACAGCAGGTTATCGTTAAGATAATGAGAATTGCTATCTTAAACATGTTACCTTGTTGATAAGTTTCTGGGAAAATTGGGGGAAAAAAATCCCCAACCCAACGAGGTAATAGACAAGAAACATATGTATCATTCAAGTATTCAACGTGAGATAAATAGAGGTTGCACATTGTTGGATATGGAACTTATTTCACCCGAGTTCATTATTTTTTTAAATATACAAATAACACGAGCTTTAGCGTCTATCTTCTGTAACTTTTAAAAAATATTGAACTCGAGTAAAAATTAATTTCATATCCAATAACCACGAGTCGTGTGACCTGTTTCTTCCACAATACTATTAAGTTGCAGTGGCAGTGTTGTTTTCTGTGAACCTCGGACGTTTTTGCGCGAAAACACATCATCTCTATATATTCTCGCCTAATTGTGACGACGTCAACAATCGGTGACGACGTGTAAGCTGCGGTGATTTTAAAACATGTATCCATTATGTTCTTGCACGGACAACTAACGTGTGTCTAATAAATATACGCAATTTATCTAACTCACAATATATTATTTGCGCAAATGAAAAATGAACATGAATTCTTTTGTTAAATTAAGGAGATCGACAATTAAAAGCATTTAATTCAATATTCTATTATGTTTTATTCTTTCGCACTTTATCACATACGAGAAGTCTTAGAAATGTCAAGATAATTCAATCTCATCACCTTACTATGAATGTTATTGGTTTGGGCGATTGTGACCTACTTTTCAAATTAATTTTGTGAATGGTGATTGCTGTACAATCTCTGCTGAGTAACTATTATAATATCAATATAATATTTAATGTACGCACAAAAGACAAAATGTTGGAACCGGCAAAATCAGCATATAATCGTATAAGTAGTTTATAATGTATATTATGAGAAAAACAAATGAAATAGAAGCATTCCAAACATTCATGTATTTCAAAATGATCCAAAATTAAGACAAAACAATTTATGAATATGCTACTAAATGAGTCGTTTGTTTAAATACAAAATGATATACAAAACGTAAATGTACAAATATCGTTACATCTGTGACTATAGTACATTATAATAACTATACAGGCACCGCTACATCTGTTACTATAGTACATTATAATAAGTATACAGTCATTCGTTATATTGTTTATACTATTGAAACAATTGTTTCCATACCTTACACAATAACTCTTCCGTCAAAGAAAAGGAAACATACACATAGTTTAAATGCGTTTTTTCTGTTGAATATCGTATTTGTATTAAAACAAATGTAATATCCATAGTAAAATAATCCTTACCTTTACACAACATTTATATCAGCAACAACAGTTCTCCGGGCTAGCATTAAATCCAACAATAGTCTATGTCTTCCGGAACTACCTGATATAACCTGTCATAACCAGGCCTGCAAAAGGGTGGGGCTGGGCAGTAGTAAGCCAGGGAGTGCTAATCACAAATATGCTATTAGTGGATATACCTTTATATTTATTAGCTTAAGAGCATTGGGGGAAACCTCTGTTATCAATCAACAAATAATCTGAAGTTTGTTTTGGAAAATTTCATCTCCTTGAAATTGTTCCTAACGATTACGACCTTGGTGACCTACTATGGTTAACAGTATGCTGAGAAATATGTCACGACCTTCTCATAATAGTTAGGGCTTGGCATTCACTAGACAATAACTATCATTATTCTGTGTTCATTCACGTTTAGCTGTCGAGTGAGGTAGAATTACGTGTACCAGAGGTCATCAGATATTAGGTATATAAAAATGAAGCTAGTAAGAAGAGCAAGGTAAGAGACATTTTATCAAACAGAGACATATGATATCATTTCTGTAGAAATGGAATGCAATTGCGAGTTAAAATTACAATGAACTATTCAAAACTCTCCTTTGTCATGCAAATTTAGAAATTAGATTCTTTATCTTAACTCAACTAGTGCAATGCTACAAATACAAAGTTCATATATCTATCAAAAGTATTTGTCCAAGAAAGTTTTAAGAATAAAAAAATTAACAATTATATTCGAGTTATGATGCTGAAATATGATGTGATTGAAACTTCAGATTTAATCAGTGATTGAATGAGAAGTTTCAATAACGTTTATGTCTCGTTTTGTCCTCTCATGCTGAAGAGATTTTATCATATCTAACAAAGTTCGATAAATTTTATAGCAATTATAAATCCGATAAAATTATAAAAAAAACTAGATTCTGTTGTTTGTAGAACATTTTTGCGCAAAAACAATATGACCAGTTCGGCTGACATTTTAAAATGTCTTTGTGTATGTTAATGTGAAATTGATCACCTGTATTGTCAATGTGTCGCCATTTAAAAATTAGAGCAAGTTCTATGAATATTTGTTATTTTGTTTATATGTTACTGATATTGTGAACATGGAGTTTTTTTTTTAACCCCGAAATTGTGCAACATGAAACAAATAGTTAAGGAGCAATAATAATAATAAAAGTAAAATAAAAAATAAAGGATAAACACTCACACAATCACACGCTCACACACAACGACCGCCATTTTATGGCGTTTTTAATAAGAGAACCCCGTTTCCGTTTAATCTGCTTCATATTCAGGAAACAAAAAAATGTAGCAGTACTTATTGCATCGTTTTGTATCAAACATTGACTCAGTAAAAAAAAATGGGCAAGGACGGCTCGAATTCACCTAAAAGATTTAAAAGAGTAGTTCAAAGAAACTCCCAATAATCCTCAAATATATAAAAATGTTGACAAATCTTAACACATTTACACATATCGGATTAAAATGTTTAGGCTATCCTCCAATTGGTTAAAATACAAAATTTGTTATAAAGTATTCTTAATGTGGTACTATTGACCTATTACAACACCAAAACGATCACACCGACATACAGTTCTTTTTCGCTTTTTCTGCTAGGCTATACATTCCCTTTTCAAAAATGCAAATGAGCAAAATAACACGCCATCACAAAGTTTTTAAGACATCTATGCCCCTCTGTCAGGTTCGATGTTCTATCAGTCGAAACCGTGACCTCGGCCTGAACTTTTAAACACTGAAACACAATTACGTCCGAGATATACTCATTCTTGGCCTTTAAATACTGTTTGACCAACACCTGTTAAAGAGTGAAGTTCGTAGGTGCTTGTACCTTTATCGGGACTGGGAGCGGCAGAAAGGGATGGACATGGGGCAACATTGTGTGCCCAGCTCCAATCTAATGGCTGGGACATGAACGTTCTTATTATTTTTTTTTGTTGATAATAATGTAATATTTTTACTAGTTTGGCAAACATTCCTAAATATCAACTTCATTACAATATATGGCCTTTTATCTTTATTTCTCATCAAGGGTAAATTATTCATTACTCCAATCTTCCATGATAACACATTTATCAATTTGAATCAACTCGCAGTCTTCCAAGAAAGCCAAGTATTAGGTCACAATGGTAGGGTATGTGATCGGACCAACCACGGAGTTGGACTGGCTCGATATATTGTCCACTCATGTTTTTTTCTTGAAAAGTGTGAAACAATGTTTTGTTTAATTGTACATCATAAATGATCACCCTGCATGCGTCATTAATTGGATGGTTTATTGTCCAGTGTATTTTTATTTTATATATAACTGATTCATTTAACTATTTCATCCGACCATGTCATAACTACGGTATAGTAATGTGCCTTTTTCGTATACAAAATTACATTCAACAGTTATTTCTCATGAATAAAAGTAATGTGAGCAAAAGAATTTTACATTCGTGGCAATGAAATATGGAATTTATTGAATTTTATTATATTTTACTCGCCTAAAGATTCGTGACATATCAAATTACATAATACCTATTTTGTCTCTAGTTTAATCGATTTTCAGTTCGCATTATGGTTTTGTTGACATTTGTAAGGTCGTTTATTTCTACTTTCTTGATATCAAATTGGTTCTAGTGACGGCGTTGTGTTGTTCTGACCATCCAAGTATAAACCCAAGCAGCAACACAACTATTAAAGCAATGTCTTGATGCTTTCTCGTTGCGGTAAGTGATAGTGTCACCACATTGTAAAACCACTTCATTTCCTCGGTAGAAGTTAATGATTCCTTTTAATGTATTCACCACATTTTCACAAATTATGTGCATATGACACCCTCAATGGTCTCGTGACAAGTGTTCATCGTATGCCCTATTTTAATACACTTCCATGAACAGTGATACTTTTAAATTAAAGATGTTGTGTTTTTCCTGTCAATGCTAGATCTGAAAATAAAAGAAAAAATAGATGAAAAATAAAAACAAAATACTTAAAAAGACAAAAGAGAAACCGGTTTAAATACAGAAAGACAATATACAAAAGGATCAGTACAAAATTACATAAAATGTATGCGCGTAGCACAGAATGGAATATATATTGTACTGTAGCTTTAGCTTCAATAATATTCATACAATGTAAACATAATCAATATGTATATTATCACGTTAAAATATAAAAATGAAATGTGTCCCAATGACTGATATTAAGAGATATTTACGCAATTCGATGATAAATGATAAATGGTATAGAACTAACCTGTGCTTCTTTAAACGTATTGTCGGTGTTGGGGGTGGAGTGGTCGTAAGCCTCGTTATCGACAGCGTATAATCTGTGTATCGTATCAACGTCGTTTTTAGTCGAACGGTAATAGTAAGCGTCATTAAACTCCCTGTAATACAATATTACAAAATATGTAGATACTTATGCTATTGCATCATTCAAAACTTCTGAAGTAGTTTTTAAATCAATAAATATCAATAATATGTCTGAAGCCTGGAATATCTGCTCAAGTTTGAAGTAGATCACGTCAACAAGTGTTAAAGTAATTCTTTATAGTGAAAACTAATTGTTTATTAAGGAGGGGTTAAAGCAATCAGAAAATACCAAAGGTCGACAAAACCATATTCTAACTCAAAATCGATGAAATCTGGGGCTAAATATGAACAAAGGCAAGATTTACATGGATATTCCTGAGATTAAACAAGTTAGCGTCTTCTCCATCGATGACCCCCCGCCATGTAAATCTAGGTCACATCCAAGTAAATGTCACGTCCTCAAAGTGAGAAATGAGGCATTATTTTCAATCACAGCAAGTAAGCATACTAATGAGAAATAATGATGTTATTAATTGTTATTTTTGTTTACTTACTGGAAACTATATTCTCCTCGGTCGAAAGGTCTTTTCCGGATACATATACAACTAATGAATACCAACAGAATAACGAGCACTGCGGCCGATACACACGCTATCACAATAATGTACTTGGATTCTAAGGCCAACCGTTCATCTGAACTTTCACAGTTATCTCCAAAATAAACCAAATCGGAATCTGGTTTACATCTGAAATTAAAAATTGGTAAGATATATTATACTAAATAAATGTATAAGGAAGCTCCGAAAAAAGGAAAACCATTTTTCTAAATATATTATATTAATCAAATTAAAAGGTACATAATGTACTTATTTACATTTATATTTATCTATAAAATATGGAAGTTCAATGCTTTTGATCTTTTATAGTATAAAATTTAATTGTACATGATTAAATTTTATTTTTTTTTTGTTTCAAAAAATTAAAAACAACTTGAAAAAAGTTTATAATTCATATAGAGTATTGTATTATCAAGTTTTCAAATAATAGCGAAAATGGAACGAACATCGGAAGTAATTTACATTATAGTCAATTCACACAACACAACCTTGTTTTGTCACGACACTGTTACCACATTTATAAAAATGAAAATCATTAATATCTATGAAAGTGTGATAGATGATTATCTTCAGATGGCTAACTCCGAAAACAAAACATGTGCGACTTAAAAAAAAGATCATCAACGAAGGTGATAGTTATATATGAAAACCGTAATTTTGGCGTATGGTGTGTCGTGACAATTCGTCGTCAAATTGTATTTACTACCAAATGTTTAATTTACCGTGAAGTGTCTTGAGTTCAGTTTTCGACATTGCATAATGAAGGTTACATTGTTTGAATAAAGCCGGCTTTACTGTACACTGAAGTATATAAGAGTATAATTTCTTATAGTACTTTAGATATAGTAGTCAAAACCGAAAAGGATAATTACAGGTTTACTAAAATAGATTCATTTTAAATCAAATGTTTGATTGATATCTAACACAAGCTAAGGTTAACTCTTACTTGCATCCAACTCTGTATTGCTCATTTACATAGCACCTGCCGCCATTATGACAAGGATTACGTGTCCTACACTTGTGTACACACGTGGTCACCCTGGACGTGTACTCACACGTGTAACCAATGGGACATATGTTTGTGGCATTGCAGGGAGACTGAGAATCTTGCAGGGCTGGAATGTAAATGTTACAGTAATATTGAAAAACAGGTTAATATAAAGATATACAATGTATGCTATCTAAACATTCTTACATGTTGTCCCCATCATCACAGAACAATTTGGAATTTTTGTGGTGTTTAATTTTTTTAAGTCGACTGATCTAGCGTGAATTAACCAGTTGAGAATATTTATTCATAAACTATAGAGAATAAAGTTAATTGAATATTCATATTTCAGCGCTGTTGCAAATGCAAAAGAATCAATACTGTGATAAGTTTAGTGACTTACAACGCGAACATTTCACTAATAGAAACATATTTTGAGGGATGACGTTAACACACACACATGCTGCAACTTTTAACGTTAGTAAAATGTACAATATACCGAAAAATATTAAACTACACAATACAGCTGTTTCATCCTTCTATGACTCGTAAGTGATGCTAGGGGCCAAAAGCGTCGGGGAACTGGACTATAATTTGAGATTTTCTTCAGTTCATGTTTATTGTTTTGATATATTACTTTTATTTTTAAATACAATGAATTTTGAAATCATTCAAGTCCTAACAAGGATAAATTCGAATTAATTGGTTGAAAGTGATATTTAAAAACGTTTGCGAAAGCAGATTTTTTTCAGATTCCTAGTTAACCAGTTATACAGTCGAATTATATTTACCAACCCTGTGCATATTCCATTGGTCTGTGGTTTTTTATGTAGTCAGCACTAAGCGTTCCGATGTTGACTACAGAAGGCATTGTATCCAAGCTTTCTTGTATGTTGTTGATTTTTGACATGGTAGCATTGTAAGCGTCGTTGGCTAGATAGACAGAGGCTGATACACTTAACGTGTATGTACATACTACACTCCCCCTACTGTCGATAAACAACAAAATCAAAAATTATATAAGTATTAATCAAATCAAAGGAAATTTGTCTTGTGAAAAAATTAATAAAATTTATTGATAGTGAAACAAACACATCATAAAAAATGTTGGTGAAGTAGTAAAGATGAGATATTCATCCATATTTTATAATACAATAAAGAACTGTTCATTAATGAGAAATTCAATTTATACTTGCATGGCATTTTAAAGATATTTGAAAGTGTTTTATTTTAGTAATTATTATTAATCAGATTGTTATTGGCTTTTTTTCTTTTTTTTACTATATATGTTTTTTGATACCTTATTGAAACCTCTCAACTTGTTTTTACTCATTCAAGGTCATCAATTATAAACTTAAATGGCTATTTGCTTTACGTTATCACAAACATCCTGCATTTCAACTTTGTTTATTGACCAATAACATACATCACATCACACCAATAATATAAATGTTTACCTTTCAAATTTTTTTTTCATTTATATGTCATTTCAATTTTCATGGACCAACTGTTCTGTTTATCAAGCTATAACTGAGAGGGATTGCATTGTTTATATCCGCAAAGTTGTGATGAAAAAACTTGTTTTCGTTGCTCGACTTTTCAGGTGTACAAGTACAAAATATTACTATTAAAAGCCATGCTTCATTATATTTGTAAAAAAGTCATGTAGATAAGTAACATCATCATATATATTTTTTGTGTTTATGTTCTGAATATTTCTACTGTTCATATCGCATACATTTAGTATGTTTGCCCACTTTTTTTAAAGCTAATAATTTACCTTAAATCTACGATTTCTGTACTCCTCACGCCAGGGATGTAAATGTAAATATTCTCTAACTGAAAACGGTAAAAGAAATGTTTACATGTGGGGTTCAGTCATAATATAAATCAGCATCTCATGGAACAAAGTATCTCATTATAAATTCAGAAGCTTAATCGAAATAGAAGTAATGCATAGTTGCTTAATATACCTACTCAGACCTTTACTCGCCGTTGCTATTGAAGCAACTAAATATCTCTTACCTATCAACAAGTAATGAGTAATTCTGAAGATTTATAGCGAAATAGATATTGACGATAAATACATATATACTTATATAATCGGTGAATTCTCCCAGAAAAAAACATGCTTTTTATTTCAAAAAAAATGATAATCGTTTCCGCATATATCAATTGAAATTGCATATGTTTGTTTACTTACAAAGAAAACAATTCTTTTCGAGAGGTTGATATATAAATTTGAAGTGGTGACGTCATAACTTGGCGCCCATGTGATGTTGAAAGATATGGTGAAATGTAACGGGAAGACGGCTATTGCTGTAAACGAAAGAGATATAATGACAATATCCATGAATATACCTTATATTAATCATGTTTTGATGTATGTTGTATTTCTCTAAGGTTTCCAAACAAAATGCAATAGGTTATTTGTGAAAAAAAACATATTCATAAGTATTACAAAATAAATGAAATTTATATAAATGCGAATGGTCTGATAACAATGTCTAATTCCACAGGTGTAAGGATCACACAAATCAAAATATTTTTTATTTCTAGAAAATTGATTTTGAGTTTGGATTATGATTTTGATAACGCTTCGGTATTCTCTTATTTATTTGCCTGAATTTCAGAGATATGCTAAATTTACAACAATATTACCATGTAATTTGTTGTAACATCAATTGTATATAAATGTTCACATATATCACTCTTGATTTATATCTATGTATACCCGCTGATAGCGAGAAAAGCCAGGTATGCTACCTTATCACTTGTTGTCATACAAAATATACATATTTCATATGTATCATATTTCGATTGATATCTATGTTTAGTCGCTAAGACATACTTACCCCATTGTGGTTCGACATTGTCATAAGGTGAGTGTGATACCACAACAGGAGGCGACGTTGGGACAGTAGATGATGACGTCACAGGTGTAGATGACGTAGTAATAGGTGTCCTCCCCCAGGCACGACAAACTGCTACACAATCTATTTTTGTTGTTGTTGTTGGAGTTGTGGTGATAGTTGAAATCCTGGTTGAAGTTGGAGCTGATGTAGTTGGATTCGGAGCTGTAGAAGGAATTGAAGCTGTGGCTGTTGACACAGGAGATTTAGCAGTTGTTGTTGTAATATCATCCGTTCGTGTATTTCGAGGGACTGACGTCGTCGATCGATTATTTGTTGTGTCATTCTGGGTGGGTGTAGGTTTCTGTGCTACTGTTGTGCTCATATTGACATTTGTGCTGGCAGTAGTTGGTGTTGATTTAGTAGTCGTGGTAGAAATATTTTCAGTTTTGTGTGGAATAAAAGTTGTGGGTGAAGACATCACATTATCAGAAGTTTTCCTTGTATTTGTTTGTGACCCTGTAACTAACGGGGTAGATGTTGTTGAAATCTTTTTTGAGCTTTTAAAGGTTATGGTGGTTGTCACCTGGTGCTTAGTAGACAGTGTTGTATTTTTTGTCGTCATAGCTTTGGTGGTGGTATTTGTGTCTGGTGTGGCGCCGTTTGATAACGTTGTAGAGATGTTTCCGTTTGCGGTTGTTAACGAAGTAGCTGGGTTTGATTTTGAGACAGCTGTACCCGTTAATGGTGCTTGGGTTGACATTGGATTTGGTGCACCTGGGCTAGGCGTTGATTCGTTTGGTGTTGTGGTCTGATCAATGGATGTGGGTGTTGTCGATGACACATCAACGAAAGTTGCCGAAGTTGGCTTAGAACTTTCGGTAGTTTCTGCGTTGCCTGTTCTGTTTATAGACAGACCTGTGCTAGAAGATGCCATCATTGTTGTTTTACTGGTTGCTTTCGTTGTTGATACTTGCCCATTTGATGTGTTGTTTGTATGGTTCGTTGATGTATTTGTTGTTGTCGTAGCTTTTGTTGTAGCTAATCCAGCAGTTTCAATTGTGGTTGTCGATCTTCCGTCTAATTCACCAGATGTGGAATAAACTGTTGACATTGCTGCATCAGTGGTTGGTATTTCTGGGACCGAAGGAGTTGTTGATAAAGTATTTGTGGTTTCCATATGTGCTGTTGACATATATGCGGCCATTGTTGTTTTATTGTCGGTTGGTCCATGTGATTGAGAATTGACCGTTGTACTTGAATGAACATCTGCTGCTGAATTTGTGTACCCTGTTGTTGTTATATTTGACTTAACTGTTGCTGCATTCGTTGTCTTCGTTAATGCTTCGGAAGCCGTCGTTTCTTTGGTTGTCGTACTTTGGTGTGCGGATGTTTCCGACGCTGTCGTCCGTTCGCCTGGCATTTTTGTCGTTGTCGTCTGAGTTGTCTGTGTCTCAGCTGTAGAAACTGATTTTGTACTCTCAGTTTGTTTTTGTGTTGTAACCTTTACCGTAGTATTGGTTGATGGCACTGTTGTGTTTATTCTCGTTGTTGTAGTGGTCAATGGTAAAGTTGTTAGCTCAGAAGACAGAGAATATGGTGGAGTAGGGGTTACTGATGTTTTGGCAGCTCTAGTTGTTGATGTCCCTCCAGACAATGACGTTGAATGGTTGGACATGGCGGTAGTTTTCGTATTAGTCACAGTAGCATTACTTACAGAATTATTTGTTAGCGCAGTCTTTGTCGTGGTTAAATGCGATGCAGATGACGTGACTTTAGAAGTTGCTGTAATTGGTTTTGAAGTTTTCGATAAGGTTACTGATGAGTTTGCGGTCGGTCTTACAGTTGTTACAGACTGAGTTGCAGAGTTTGAAGACATTGCCATATTAACCGTAGTTACAGGTTTAATTGTTTCGGTAACTGATACTTCCGTATGTTTTGAGGGAGATGGCACAATAGTTGTATATTTTGTGGAAGCTTGAATATGAGCGGTATTATGTGATGCATTTGTCACCAACGCTGTTGTATTGGTTATTGTAGTTGGGCTTGTGGATGTAAGTTTGGTTATCGGTAACGGAGTTACTTTAGTAAGTGGTTTCGTTAGCGCTGACGTTTGAGGTGGAATTTTTGTGGAATTTTGTGCTTGACTTGTTGGAGTGCCAGCTGATGGCAGAACCGACGTTTTTGAAGTAGTTATTATAGTTGCCTCAGGGGATGTAGTTGGCGGAAGATTTGATGTAGTTGGCGCAAGAGTTGATGTAGTTGGCGAAGAAGTGGTTTTAGTTGGCGTAGGAGTTGCTGTAGTTGGCGCAAGTGTTTTGGTAGTTTTCGAAGTTATTGTAGACGGAGGAGTGGTTGAAGTAGTGGTTGTAGTTGAGGTAGTCGTGGTTGGACACACGGAGTAGCACATCGCGAAGGCTTCAATAAATATTAAAAGATTACATTTATTACCATATATATTATACTAGATGCTATGGTAGATGTGACAGTTCGACTGCATTTTGCTTTAAAATAAATTATGTTAGGATCAGAAAAATTTCTTACAAAAAAGTTACACGCAGTGAACACTGCACGTTGTAAAAACCATGGATCAGATTTTGCTTCTATCGATTTTCGTCTTCTGTGATGTCAATCAAGATGGTCTTGAAGCACTTAAATTGATATTGTTTTCCAGAAAAAACTAACAATTGAAGTGAACACTACACATTGGAAAACCCATATATCAGATTTTGCTTCTGTCGATTTTCTTTGTGATGCCAATTAAAGAGGTCTTGAGATAAAATTGATGAAGTTTGAAGCACTTTAAGTGATTATTTTTCAAACCAAATAACAACCCAATTGATCCTATGTTGTCTAAAACATCACGCTGTAATCATATCTTAATTAGTTAAACTTAAAACCTATCTTTAAAGGCATTAGATTCATACGAGCTAGTGTAAGTCTACATATAAATAAACTTATCCTATGGAATGTTCGATGTCATTTAGATATGCAAAGGGGTATTTTAATGACACAAATGCATTGGAAATATGCCTTTGAATTTGCTACTATCTTATACACTTATAAACACTTAAACGTTTTACTTTTACTAATTTCAAGAAATAAAACTGATGTAAGAAGATACAAATTAATACACACATGCTATATCAAGCTGATTGATGCTGAAGTAAAACCAGAAATGTCTACTATGTAGAGATATTTATTCGATTAGGATAATCATTATTTCAATTTAAACAAAGTAAAATATATGCAATCCTACCTGGATCAATAGTCATTGCATTACATTGTGGCCTGCAACACGCTACAATGACCAGAGTGAAAAATACATTTCGCAGCATTGTGAAGTGATGAATCTGAAATAAAATAAAAACAGACGTCAAACATTAATGCCATACTTATAATAATTATCTACTTTGTGTTTCATTATGTCACTGGGCAATAATTTAACAAATATTGTTAAGGTCAAAAGCAGAAGAGTTCCAAACAAATAGGTCAATTTGTTGAACAGGCACAGCCAACTCTATCAAATGTGATGGCGATGAACAATTGGCAATAAACAAAAAGCGCAAATATACAGGATAATTCTTAATTGTTTAATAATGAGAAACTAACGAAATTATTGAAACGTTTCATGTCAATAAAAATAGATGTGTTTAGGAATTATAGAAAATTAGCGTTTAAATGTTTTTGTGTGTGTTTGTCATGTGCATTACTAGGTATCAATAGTATTGCATTTTCGCCTGATATTGAAATTAAATACTCAAACCGTATATTATACGACGTATAGTAATGGTTTACCATTTTGTGATCAATTTTCAAAATAATAATAATAGTCATAAAGGCTAAAAAATTAAAATAAAAAAACAGAAACAAAAAAATGGAATGAATATTAACCATAAGTATGTTCTTGAATTTAAATGGAGAAACTGGTATTTTTAAACAAATATGTAGCGGTGAGGTTAATGTTTGTTTAGATGATTGATGGCCTGGGGATGATCCCCTTTAAACAAACATACCTGTCACCCCATGCGTAGTACGGGTGACACCTCTGGCTGAGGGCAGCCCGTTACATATAGACCGTTATCAGACAGCGGGCTAGGTCTAATAGACCCCAGGTCACTCCCATTCTCAGTCGGTCAGTTTTACTCATGACATAGTTTGACCTTTTAATATTTAACTGGGTAACTATATGATACATTAGAAGACCTCTCCCGAGAGTACTTTCTTTTTAAAGTAAGACCTTTTCCTTGTTTCAAGTCGAGGGTGAGGAGGATGTTATACTACGCCGAAAATGAACTTACTTCGATGTTCATCGTCATGATTTAAATTAACACACTAATTGTATCGGGTTGAAAATTAAACTTACTTGTGAATGCGGTTCCGTCTACTATGAATCATCATATTTTTCGTTTTATCATATATTAAATGCAAAGAGTTTTAACAATTCTTTTAATGGAATCATCGTATAAGTATATTTTACGAGACCTTTTACCCCAAATCTATGTAGTCATGTTAGCAAATAATAAAAAAGACCAAAATCTCTATTACTCACAAATCACATTTACATTTTGGAGGAATATGGTTTTGTTGACGCTTTGGTATTCTCTGATTTTTTATCTTTCTAAAGTGTATGGAAAAGTGACATAGGTTTAAATCATAACATAATATGTACGGTCAATAAAAAGAGATATTATAACGATTCTAGTAGTTGCACCGGTCAATATTTCGTTTATTGGCCCGAAGTCAAGGACTACGGGCCGACGCTATATATTTCGACGCCGTAAATGCAGGATGACGTTATATACAATGTAGTAACATCATTATTCCAGACAATGAGCAAAATTACATCTGACCTAATGGTCTGTTTTTATTGCATATTATGTGGTCGTGTTGGGTAGATTCGGTATAATATAACAAATAATGCATGTCCCTTCTGGCATTATTGGAGTTTATGGACTGGTCAGTCAACCACAAAATATGTAAATGGGCCTCAGCTTCGCTTCGGTAAATTTTTGGTTGCCTGACCAATCCATAAACTCCAATGTTGCCCTCAGAGCCATGCAATATTTGTTAAATAGCAAAAAATTAACCAATAAAACTCTTATGATTCACTATTAAAAAGTAAGCATCCATAGATATTAAGGCAGAGTAGTTCATTAGTGTTCATTAGTGTGTTTACTTTTTGTGATTGACAATGATACTCGGTTCTCGTTTGAGAACTTGATGTTTACATGGATGAAACAAAGATTTACATGGCAGGTATCGTTAATGAAGCAGAAGACGCTTACTCTTCCGGAACATCTGGTCTTATTCTCTTTTACTTTTACAAGGGTCTCTATGTAAATCGTTCCTTTGCTCATATTTTGCCCCTGGTCTGGTTTAATCGATTTATAGTTCAGATTATGATTTTGTTGACGCTTTGGTATTCTCTAATTTAGTTATGCGTTAAGCCAAGTTTTAGCGAAACATTAGAAAAAAAAACAAGCAAAAACCATCCCAAAAAAATCTCAAAAAAAAAACAAACAGAAGAAAAAACCCCACCACAATTTAAATGAATATTTTGAGACACAAGTACGTTTTTCTAAATATTAATGGAGTACCCTTCCGACGATCGTAACTGGCTTTAACTCACCTCTTATTTTGTATATAAACAACATTGATTAATAGCAATCTGCAAAACATGAGGGACATTTGATCGATTTTTCTACACAGTCAACCTGAATGATCTGATAAGGGACTTTGTCACTCTACTTGAGCGCTGATAAGGCACCGATAACGATTTACGTTGTAGAGTTGTTTATAGTAATCACATATCGCCTTGTAGTTAGTAACTTAAGTGTGAATTGCAGTTGTGTGAATATACAATATCAGTCTATGTAATGAATGAAATTAAGACATTTTAAGTATTAACAGGCTGTTAAACATAATGTGTTATTTCAATACGAACTTATTTATTTAACGTGTGAGCTATGATCGTAATTAATCAGGGAAATAACAAATTTATTCAACAACATCAAATAAACCATATTCCATTGAGTTTGCATATATACGTTCTGGTTAGAACGTTTATATAACTCAACATCGTTATTTTTTCAAATAAATAAAATGTCTGTATTCAACTTTTCTTTGGCAGGACATATTACAGTTGGTGGACAGTACAAACAAGATTTATGATTTTACATTGTCTGAGCTTCTAATAATCTAAAAAATACATTATATTAACTATTACTCGCCAAAATAAATATTACATTCATCAAAACACTGACGGTCATATACTAGAAAGTTGGGGGAGTATATATGTTGACACGATGATAGAAAGTCATGGGATGTATATAAATTATGTTGACAATTCACGAAAAGAAAACAAGATATATTTTAAGGTTGTTTATGCATGGTACTGTAAAAATCCTTCTTGGTACTGATAAATGTTCATCCGCTATAACAGCAGCATATAAGTAAAACAACACCATATGTGTAGAAGTTGTGTATGGATCAAAAATAAATTAGAGAATACCGAAGCATTAACAAAACCATAATCCAAACTCAAAATCGATTAAACCAGGGACAGAATATGAACAAAGGAAATATTTACATGGAGACCTTTGTAAAAATATAAGAGACTAATATCAGGTGTTCCGTAAGAGTTATGAATATAGGAGATGGTTGCATGTACATGGTTGTATTTATGAACATCAAGATATCAATTTGTTTATAACATTCGTTAGAAAATATCTTTCACAGTTTTGACGTATCCGAACTTATACGTTTTCATTTACACACATGAAACCAATTTAGAAAAAAAGTCCACGTGTGTTGATGGAAAGTTGGTATAACTGAACTGAAGGTATATGTACATCATAATTATGTGATGTACAGTTCTAAAAAGTTGTCTTACAAATGTTAAAGTAATAATAATGAAACAAAAACAATACAAAATAATAACTTCTCTTAGTATATTACTTAAGCTATTTATGTGTCTGTTTTTAACATTTTCACTAATTGAAACTTTTGAAGAATTCAATACTACAAAATATTTGCCATATTGTTAACTTCAACTAAATAGACCATAGCTTATCAAGTTTACATACATATATGTATTTGTATATTACACAGTAAGACCACTGAAAGATATACTTTGTATTAAAATGTATGCTATCTTGACAACAATCTAAAATATGACACTACATTATTCTTCTTACTTATGTTATTGTGTAAAGGTTAGTCCTAAGAACAAACACGTTATGGCGATTTTAACAGTTTAAAAGCACATTACCTACATATGTATACAATGTTCACACTTGTCGGCACACTAGCTTTATGCCATCGACAGAATATATATGAGTCATGAAACATTCAATACTAAAACACGAATTAGAATACATAACCTTATTGCAAGATGGAATTCTAAGTTAGGCTGAAGTCTTACCTTCCTGTCGGCCTCCCAGATGTGTCCTTACCCAGACCTTCGGGGTGTAACATGAGGTAACACAGAATGATATGAGTTCATCTAACAGGACAACCCGTACCTGGGCCCTACCTGGGCTTTACTGGGAGATTAGTTTGGGTGCGGTTTTCAGGTATGTAGGTTGAGAAATACCCTACCTGATCGGCATTACGTTATCAGTAGATGAACGTTATACATTAGAAATGCAAAAAGACAAAAGATATGATATCAAAAATCAGCAACAATCTTTTGTTTACTTAAGCATGGTTCGACCGGATGAAAGGCCGGCCATCTTGGAACTGATAATGGCCACGGTAACATTGCCACCCTCTGACCGGGTCAGCGTTGGTCCTTCGGATTATTTAACGTTAAACCAATATTTATTCAGAAAGATACAACGTAAATATGCATGCAATATGAAAGGCAATCATAAGATAAAAATGGACAGATTTGAGTACCCAACTCTAGAGGTTTTTAAACCTGATACAGTTCGATAGAGATAACAAACTGCTTATATTATATTGGAATATTGTTACAATTCATGAATATGCATTACGTGATTATCGTCCATGACAATTTTGTATTTTATTTGCAGTTGATCAATACCAAGAGAACATATTATTATGCGGAGATTATAAAAACAAAAACAAAAAAACAAAAAATCAAACACAAAACAGAATACCGAATCGTCAACAAAACCATAATCCGAACTCACAATCAATTATACTACGGGCAAAATGACCGAAGAGAAAATCACAAATAAGACCAGGTGTCCCAGAAGAGTAAGCGTCTTCTGCTTCATCTTCGGCACCCGTCAAGCAAATCTTGGTCACATCCAAGTGAACGTCAAGTCCTCACAGTGAGAATCGACTCAGCATTCTCAATCACAGCAAGTGTGTATATCAGATCAGTGTTCTTAATCATTCACATCGAACAAGTTTTCTGTCCGATTAAAACGGAATTCCAAACTCCAAACACTTTCTGATTTTTTTCAATAGTGTCACGTGATTCCCGATGAAAAGTACAATTGACCGGCCGTGAAAAACCCACCAGAAAACAAAATCTGATAAAACTGCTGATTGACTGGGTGATTCTAAAATAGATTGATGATGTAAAAGAAAACGCTTCGTCGACTTTGGATATTTAATTCGCATATATTTCCCATCAAACTGTTTGTTTATTGTATCTGGACATATTGTCCCGTTAATATTGTTTCGTTTGAGAATATGAGTAATTCACACCAGAATGTAAATATGAATAATATTTTCCTTGATTATCCTATCAACTGGAAACAAAAATGTCATTTTAGTATAAAACTAGTATAACCTTGTTTCTGTTAATGCATGGTTTCATTGACCCAATAAAAGTGTTCGTGAATACATAGTTTGATCAGCCTAAGACAAAATTGCGGTTCATACAGAGCTTATCGGTCAAAGTCAACGTTTTGCAATACATGGCTTTATCAGCCTAAGACAAAGTTTCTGTTAATACATGGTTTTATCGGTGTACAAAATAAGACCTTTCGGTCAATACATGGTGTTATCGGTCTACGAAATAAGACCTTTCGGTTAATACATTGTTTTATCGGTCTAAGAAAAATACTTACCATAGAATTAGTCCTCGAACTCATTGAAACCCTCAAATTGCTCACTTTGAAGTTGCAATAATTTTAACAGCAACAATTTATCTAAACAGAGGTATTTATTCATTAAACATGTATTGGAAAAACGAATTAAAGATATGGTATCGCTTTCCGGTATGGAATTCATTGGTAACACTGAAGGAGTGTTGGTAATGCTTTAGACTGAGATGTCCGCATCCATTATCTGTATATATAGTGTACACAAAGATATCCGTAGCAAAGCGTTAACTGTTACACACAGGTCGTGATACCTGCTACAAGCTAAAGAGTCGAACAAACTGTTGATATCTGGTTTCCCTGGAAACCTGATTAATAACTGTAAGGAAACGATAACTAACATGTTTGACAAAGACAGCTTCTGCGCTGATTTTCGTTCTCAAGGTAACCATTTTTTTCAATCCAATTGATTCTGTAATTACTTTCTCTACAGCGTATTGCATTTACAGGTACTAAACTAAATGAATATATAAGACTGTGTTGATAGGTTAGAAACACACACACAGATGTCAGATCTCCACATGTATAACCCTCTGGAATATTCACATTTTTGTCAAGTGGAATTCTGTGTTTTACAATATTTAATAATTTCGAAATGACATAAATATACACAGATACACATGTACACAAAATCAATAATTTGATAATTATTGAATGAACGCCATGAGTGATAGCCCATTTACGATGGTACAAAGCTAAATATACCGAATTAAAGAAAAAATTTGTAGGAATTAAATATGTGTATATGTATTCTTCAACACGACGTTTACTGTAGATTTCCTACATTTAGAATTACTTTGAGCGATTTACCGTTTGAAAAATGTCCCCGAGACAGATATATCTTACCGAATTAATATTTTGAATTTTAAATTTTGACTAGACAAATGGAAGTATGCAGGTAGGAAGGTAGGTAAGAATGTCATCTTTTATATTAAGTAATAGATACAGTATGCCGAGATAATGAATCAAAAGCCATTAAGATAGTATTAAGGTAGCAGTGTACAGCAGCGTACGGTGACAATTTATGCTATTTTTGTACAATGAATAATCCATGTAATATTACGTACATCAGCATTAAACAAACATAATTTCTAGGGCAGAAGAAAGAGTATTAAAGTTTGGTTCATATTGTAAACATAGTCAGCTTCACAAAGATAATTGGCTTAATAAATCAGTATGATAAGATTATAAAAAGAGCAAATACAGCTGTGTTTTAGTGGAACTGACTAGGTTGATTGTCTGCGAACAGATAGCACAATAAGGCGGGTTAAAGTCCATAGTGTAAATCAGGCAGGCGAATCCGGATATAAAACTTCCAAGGAATAATCAATTAATCACTTAAACCTTTATAAGTTCTATAACCTGGACTGGGTCATCAATAACACACTATCTCTTAATGTTTTATGATTAGATACAACATTTCTATCTCTAATGGACCTATTACGGGTTATCATTATCTTTCCTTATTAATCACTAACATTTTGTTTATGTTATTCAATTCTTGCCTTACTTGAAAATTGTAAATAACATAATACTCTCATGTTTCTCTGATGTTTATGTATGACTTATAGAGTAATATGTACATGCTAGTTACGCTACTGCTATGTTAAGTCAAGCTAAGCAGGCTTCTGTGGTTAGGAGTAAATGTGGTCAATGAACCAGACAAATATACAAAATAATTAGCCTTCCGAATAAACATGACCCGGGGCTCTGCTAATTGGGAACATCGAAAGATAAAGTTTACATAAAGTTTATTGGTGCACGAGGTTTTATATTACAAATTTATTGTTTTTGTTTAGAAACAAAAAGCATCAAAGTATATGACTAATTACTTATTTAAACGATCTGATATAGTTTTGTGTTCCTCTTTCATTGTAACTGATAATGGAAAACAATCAACAGCTGTACCGTAGTTTGTCGAATAGGCACCAGGTCACATTAGGGAGCTGTTGATGTTTAACCACATGTGAAAGGAAGTACCGCATTTGTTTATTATTTGTAGAAGTTAATCAGTTAGATATGAATTACATTCACTTACGTTACGCTAAACAAAAATAAATGATAAATTTTCCTTCAGATTGACTTAAATATTCGACTGATATTTTAATGAAATACATTTAAACATGTTTTAGACAGCTAACTTACAAACTCGGCCATTATGACAAAACAAAAGCCACATCAAGAAGTAACAACACACATGGCGCTCTTAAATAGTGTTTTCTGTAGCTTAAAATTCTTACAATGGAAGCAAGTATCGTTTTATTTCTCTGAAACATTCACTTTTCAACAGGTTTGGGTTAGGGTCTTTTTTATTTTTTGGGAATTCGTTTATTTTTAACAAAGAAAATATTTACACGGAAAAATGCAAAATAAAACGCCAACGTATTACACTCACCGTGTAAATATAGGCCACATCCAAGTCAATCTCATACACTTTATGTGGAAACTGAGGTATTTATAAACATTCAAATATTGAATATTCATGAAAAAGAAACCTTCCCACCTTACCAATATAGTTTATACTGACATTTGTTGATCTAGTACGTATGTACATGTATATGTATTTTATCTATTATCACATGTGAGCTTAGATTGTAATAACTTCTTCATTTATGCATTGTAAGTATCAACTTATTATCCACATGTTGTGAAGTGCTTAAGAGTAATTTTACAAATTATATAGAGCGCTATATAAATGTTGTATATTATTATTATTATTATCAACTATGCAATACATTTATTAATATGTATGTAACAGAGGTCATTATTGTTTCAATGCCTCCGCCAGGAGTCGAACCCGGAACCTCTGGCTACTAGTCTTACGCTCAACCGATCGAGCTAAAGAGAAGATCTCTCCAGCCGAGCGGTATATTGCAGCTAGTATTTACCAGGGTTACATGTATTTAGTATCAAACGAAGTGCGTGTCTGTATTAGCTAGCAATGAAATATTATTAAATGAGACATGACTCATTATCTTAGATTACAAATGAACTTTAATAATTATGAGACAATCGTCTCACCTCTAACTGTTGTTATCTACGTTTAGTTGTATCTAATATAGAAATAGCAGCATTGTCATATATCAATACACGAGACGAGAGTAAGAAATATGGGATATCTGCACCCATTGTGACTTATATAGTTTCTTTATCAAGTCAGATAGAGCAAACACTGTCATTGAATATAAATGTTACTTTATTATCAAGACATAAACTTATTCCATCTATCATGAGCGCTACAAACCATCTACCTGTTTAAATAGCAAACCGTGACAAGTCCGACCTAAAGTTTCTAATTAAAATGACACCTCTCTAGTTCAGGGAGTGGATTGAACTATTTGTTTCACTTACTTATTTCATTAAATCACTCGTGTTTCCGACAACTTTATGGACGTTACAATATGGTACAATTATTATTACAATAACATGTGTATCTTTAATATAATTCAAAACGTGCAGCATCTGTGTTTGTTACGTCCATTGCCTTGTACCATCCATCCAAAGCTGAGACCGTATTCATCAAGTAAGCATTTTACACATTTAGACAATGGAAATTATGATAATATTAGAAGCTGTTTTTCGAGTAGGTAAGATTTGATAAATATAATCTCACAACCTATTTGGGAATCCGGTCTTGTGAATGTTAAAGTTTAGATGTGATAGTAAAGATACTGATAATCCATGTCATTTGATCATCATCACACAACCATTGTAAGTCCTGGTGTTTGAATCGAACTGTAATTACTACGGACAATACGACTCTGGTCCGGCCAATATTTACTCATTATAGCGTGACCACGAGGTATGATTGGATATTTGTTTAGCTGAACATAAATCTTTGGGTAATGGACTCTTTAATGGAAATTATATTGATGCTTTCATATATTCATATTGATGGTTTCATATTCAGTACTAAGGACATGTTTGCGTACTTCCGTTTCGAATTAGTATTAATTGGTATCACCTGGTGCTACTGTTGGAGCTTCACTATAGAACTATGTTTGGGATAACTATCTATCAATATAAGACCATTGCGATAGGATTCAACATGGAATTAAGGATTAATTGGATATTTGGCATCCACTTAAGAATATCATAATTTTCCATATTAATATTTTGAGAAGGTTCTCTGTGTTTTTTTTTAGTCACCCCCCTTTATATTTAGGACTTTATCATTTGTAATGCTGAAGAAACACCCAGACGAATGCTGAAAACAAAATTAAAGAAACTTTAAATAGAAATATATATTTTTTTCAGCTGCCAAGAAAACTCTTGTCATAATTGCCGCCAATTGACATTCAAACATATCTAAGATATTGCTATTTTGTTTTCTTTGTGTGAGTCCGAAAACCGATTGCTATTGAAGTGAATGTTCCCTTTCTTGATAGCAACATCCCTGATTATTCAACCTATGGTGGGTACATGTCGCAGCTGATTCATTATTCTAGGGCTTGCTCCAAATATCGAGATTTTTGTGATAAATGTCGACTGCTGACAAACACATTTACTTCACAGATGCAGGTTAATCAGAACTATGGGCAAATTTCATGGTCGCCATTTTTGTCTCATTGAGAAATAGTTTGTATCTTTAAGTGATATGGAGATGGACGTTTTCGAGTATGCTCATGAGTGAGTTTACCTGTTGTGATTGCGAATGATGACTCAGTTCTCACTTTGAGGACTTGATTTTGAATTGGATGTTATCAGGAGCTACATGGCGGGTGTCGTCGATGGAACAGAAGGCGTTTACTCTTCCTGAAAACCTGGTCCGAATCTCTTGTTCGTGTACAAGGGTCTCCATGTGAATCTTCCCTTTTTTATCTTTTGCCCATAGTATAATCAATTTTTAGTTCGCATTTTGGTTTTGTTGACGCTACGGTAGTATCTGTTTTTTATATGTTAAGTGGCATTCAGGAGCACTACAAATATCTGATTTCCAATCGGTATATACATGTATCCACAAAAAAGTTAAGCAGGGACCACAGTCGGCAAGACCGCAACACATGCTATGCAAGGAACACAATCGTTTGAAACACTATTTGTTTGGCTGATTAAGTTGAGTCTTATAAATTGATCGGAAATACAGCGAAAGTATTGCTAGAAAACTGTCGTTATTGAAGTGTAGACTGTTTTATTCCAGACTTGTATCACAAAAGACTTACCAAATGAGTCGGAATAAAAAAAACCTGTGTTGGCTGTGGGAGATGTAATAATGGTGTAACAATAACCGTTAGATTCAGAATATGCAGAATTCCTTATTCTAAGTTTTGTATTTTACAAATGGATTAAGGTTAGACATAAGACGACACTATGTTTATCCTTTTGTCATTATCAATACTAGAATCAATTAACCTTTATTATAACCGATCGATATGAATGAAGCGTGTGTACACCGGGCCTATTGATTTTAAACTCTGAGCCTATATATAATCTACTGTTTCACAAACGCAGCCTCACAGTCGTATTAGCCACACTGTTGCATCCAGGATATGTAACGCCGACTCTAGCATCAAATTAACGGGATGATCAAAGGCATGAACAAACGTTCTGTGATATTTATAGGATGTTGGCTTCTACTAAACTGTAAGTATTGTTTATTCCCTATAACTGAACAGGATAACACTTTCCCGTGAAATACATTTAAACTCATTTTCTTTTGTTTTGAACCCAAAATTCATTAAGTCCTTGTTTTTGGTCGAGATACCGGTCATTTCCACCTTTCGCTATATAAAGTAAACACGCGTTTTTACAAACGTTTTACATAAAAAGCTTTTCGTTCGTAATATAAACTTTATTTCATTCCAACAGTATATATACAACATTATAGACAGAGAATATGAAGGAATAGGATCCGGAAACAAGTTTTAAAAAAACTTATATTAATTCATTCTTGTTTGTGTTCAATTAAAACTTATTCTGTTGTTTTCATACCAATCTAATGAATATAATATCGAAAGTAATACGTATTTGTTTGTTTTGTAAAAAAGAATACTCGAAAACATACATCTATCTCTTCTATTGACTCGTCTTTGGGACAATTTTAAAGCTTAGTCTGTTCACGAAAAGTCCCGGGTTGAATTCCTTGCGGGGGCATACAATAAAAGTGTTATTAAATTTGTCTAGAGAAACATTTGTCCGCCAGTATTTTGAACTCCACGTTTAGTTGAATAACGACCCAATACAAAATGTTGATTTTCGTAAATCTGATAAATATATTCGAATGTTGATAGCGTCAGGAGGAAAACCAAACCATAGTATGTTGATTTAAATTAACTTGATTACCAGTATGTTGGTTTAAGGATTAGGAATGTATTTTGTTACTTGCTGGACTGATGGAATCAAATGAACCTCGTGCAAATGAAGTGAACTGAAGCATTTTTTTACCATTTGCACGTGTCACGTTAGTAAGAAAATGGCACTCAATAATTTAAAAAACGTCAACTTATACCGTCGTTTGCATATATATTGCTGAATTGCTGAAACTGCAGGCCAATGTTACGTTAGTGTCTTTTCAGAAATATTCTATTTCTCCAGCCATTCATAAATATGCATAGATGTACTGCCTGTAAGCATAAATGCATACATATATCTAAATATTTTTATAGGATTAGTTAGCTCTGGAGTCGGCCCATTAACAATATGTTGTCCTAACACAGGGGGATCTCAACCATCAGATATTTATCAGTCATTCAGCATTTAGTGTATTGTAAAATAAATTTGGAGGGTGATGGGAAATGAAATAGAGCACAGAACAAAAATAAATAAGAGAATACCGAAGCGTTAACATAATCATAATCCAAACTCAAAATCGAATAAACCAGGGGCAAATATGAACAAAGGAAAGATTCACATGGAGACCCTTGCAAAAGTACAATAGAATAAGACCAGGTGTTCCGGAAGATTAAGTGTCTTCTGCTTCATCGACGACACCCGCCATGTAAATCTTTGTCACATCCAGGTAAACATCAAGTTCTCAAAATGAGAACCGAGTATCATTGTCAATCACAACAAGTAAACACACTAATGAGCATACTCGAAAACGTCCATCTTCATATCACTTAAAGATACAGAATATTTCTCAATGAGACAAAGATGGCGACCATAAAACTAGCCCATAGTTCTGATCAACCTGCATCTCTCGAAACAGCATACACACAATTCTTTCACATCCAAACAAAACATGTACAAGAAAAACGTCATACTACAAACAAAGACGGTCTGAGTATTATGTTTTTATATAAACATAAAACTAAATGAAAGAATTACGAAGCGTCAAAAAAAACATAATCTAAATTCAAAATCGATTAAAATAGGGCGAAATATGAGCAAAGGAAATATTGACATGGAGACACTTGTAAAACTAAAAAAAGAGAATAAGACATGTTGTCCTGGAAGAGTAAGCGTCTTATGCTTCATCGACGACACCCACAATGTAAATATATGACATCAAAGTAAATGTCTTGGCCTCAAAGTGAGAACAATCTCTCTAACCATATTGGATATACTTAGCCTTTTTTATACCTTGCCCAATGGTAATAAAGTTTAGAGGTAGGGCAAGATTTATGCCTTTCCGAAACAATACTATTTCTAATCTGTAATCAATAAGGTTATCTTAATTTGGATATTTGTTTTTCAAATCTGGTTAAAGTATGAAAGAGGCAGGACATTCCAAGAAAGTCCGTTAGTTTCAAGTTCTATATTATACATATTTTAAATGTTTTCGCTTTTGATACAAATACTTTTCATCTAAGTGTTTGGTGAGGTATTCAATGGTGTAATCAGCATTAATATCACTGTATTGTAATATATGTTGTACACTTAAAATGAATAGTATACAATGGGGAAACAATATTTCTAAAAGATATTTTGATTTGAATTTTATTTCAGCTATATTCGCAGATGTATTTTATCTTTAAGTGGACAACACATGTCTTTAAAGCCTTTCCTGATTTTATAATCAAACAGATCAAGAATTTATGAGCATAAATTAGAGAATATAGAGAAAAATCCGAACTAAAAATCAATTAAACTAGGGGCGAAATATTAACAAAGGAACTATTTACATGGAGACTGTTGTAAAGTACAAGAGAATAAAACCAGGTGTTCCGGAAGAGTAAGCGTCTTCTGCTTCATGGACGACACCCGCTATGTAAATCTTTGTCACATCCAACATCAAATTCTCAGAATGAGAGCCGAGTATCATTGTCAATCACAACAAGTAAACACTTATGATCATACTCAAATATGGCGACTATTCTTATCAACATGCATCTCTCAAATCATTGTGCTGTTAGTTTGTTTGTCAGCAGTCGACATCGATCACGAACAGCACGATATTTAGAGCAAGCCCTAGAATATCGAATCAACTGCGACATGTAAACACATTAACGATATATAAGGCCGTTTCTATGAAGTTGGTTCGAACAGTTTTCGAAATAATCACAATAACGAATTATGACGTTTTAATAGCAAATACTGTGATACAATGTCTTACAACAACAATTTCCTTCACAATACATTATAAAGGAAGGGACTGTATAACGTAAATATAACAGATCATTGGCGAGCTCGCTTCCGTAGTCACCAAGGCAGCAACACAATGTAGATAGGCACTTAGTTTTGATGTTTGATATGGTTAGAATATCAGACGTCATCAGTAACAAATAATATTGAACATGATTCTTTCATTTGTCAAGCCTTTAAAATTAAAAAAAAAATCAAATGTTTTAAATGTTTTGCGTGCTAATAACAATGATTTTGTTACATCTAAGCGACAAACTCGATATAGTCCGGAAGCTGGTGCCGGATACAAATAATAATAATAATAATGAAGCAGTCATGGCGCAGTAAGCCTGAAACTATTTTTTGCATTTCAACAAGTTTTATTGACAAGAAGTTACAATGTCAAAAGGTTTGGACAAAAGGCTTAAAGCCTATATAAGTCTTCTCCCTAGGTGGTATACATATGGACGTTGTATTAAATACAATGTATTTGCAAATATTAAATAATAAAGATTAGTTTGTCAATAATTAATCATTATTAACATGTATAACATTAGGCGTTAGATATTTAAAAAAAAAAATCAAAAAATCAGAGAATACCAAAGCGTCAACAAAACCATCATCCGAACTAAAAATCGATGAAACAAGGGGCAAAATAGGAACAAAGGAAATATTTACATGGAGACTCTCGTAAAAGCACAAGAGAATAAGACCAGGTGTTCCGGAAGAGTAAGCAAACTCAAAAACGTCCATCTTTATATCACACAAAGATACAGAATATTTCTCGATGATATCAAGATGGCGGCCATCAACCTGCATTTCTCGAATCCCTGTGCCATAAGTTTGTTCGTCAGCAGTCGACATCTACATGTATCACGAAATCGCGAAATTCAGAGCAAGCCCTAGAATAACGAATCAACTGCGACATGTAAACACCATAGGATGGAGAAGCAGGGATGTTACTGTCATGAAAGGAAAAGTTCACAATCGGAAAATCGAAATCGTCACGTTTATCATACAGCTTAGTAGTAAGTTGCCCGTGTTGGTCATATTTTAACTAAAGATCGAGGAAAGAAGCTGATGTAGGAGAGTCTGTTGTGTCTTTAATATCAAGTTCAGTAGGGTATATGCGATCGACTAGGTCAGCAAACTTCTTGTTGTTTAAAGACAACACATCGTCGATATACCTGAAAGTGAAATTGAAAGATTTGGCAAGGTATTTGTTCCCCGTCCTGATAAGCCCCTCGACAAATTCAGCCTTGTATGAAAACAAAAACAAGTCAGCCAAAAGTGGTGCACAGTTAGTGCCCATTGGAATGCCAACAGTCTGTTGGAAAATCTTTCCTCCGAACTCAACAAAGATATTGTCAACCAGGAATTCAATCATTCGTACTATATCTTCCTCAGTATATTTCAACCTAGCTTTTGTTGTGTTTTTCACAAAGTATGCTCAAATATAGCTCACAACCATGTATTTGTATCGTCGTTCATCTTTCTTGGAAAAGAAAGCTCTCATTATGAGAGACCGAAGACGTTCTTTCAGTTTGGCATGTGGTATGGTAGTGTACAGGGTGGAAAAATTTAAATTTTTGATTGACGAAATATTTTTGAGAAGGGGGTGCTCAATTGAATTCTTATGTGATCAGCATATTGAAAAATTGTGATATAAAGTCTGCATATTTTGATATAGAGAGATACTGTCATTATATATCATATTATACTTGCGGTGTTGACAATTATGTACTGGAGGGATTGGTGTGTGTGAAGGGAAGAAAGGATTGTACAAGTTAAGGTAGATCAATACGTCGCTTATAACAAAGCTCAACAGTTAGACATAATTAGGATGAGTTGATGCTATCGGAGTGTTAGGGTTCTGTCATATCATGACATTATGTTGTTTCAACTGTCCACAATACACTTAAAAGTTTAATGGTTCGCGAATCACCTTTCGACTCTTCATCTGTAAATAAAGTAACCATATTCTACCATTTTCATTGGGACAGAGCCAAGCGAACAGGTAAATGTTTTTATGTATATGATGCAGTGTAATGTAAGTTTTGGTGTTAATGATCCCTAACTTTATTGATCAGGTTCATCAATAACATTTTACCACATCACAAACACACACATTCAGACATAGGTCTTAAAGAGGCATTGAGAATAAACTAACAGGTACCAGTTTGTCTGCAAATCGATAGACGCGCAACAACTGGAAGTTATTTAAGGTATTCCGAAATGTTCATTTTTCCGCTATCTTTGATACACAGGATACATGTATTTATCTATATGATGGGAAAAAAACTAAAAGGCATATAATGGTTGCTGTTATATTTCTGCAGTGTAGTTTTTAAACTTCCATCTAGAAATACAGACTTTATTACGTATAAGTAAACATGATGCATCTATTAAGAATGTTCTGATTTTCAGACAAGATTACGAATATCATTTTGTTTTGATTGCACCGTGGTCAAAACAATATCCTATGCTTATCTAAATATATCTTTCCACGCTATGTTCTGATACTTAAATACTTGTGTTTTGACCACAAATAAATACATTTGCATCAAATGTTTGGAAAAGGAAAATAATTACACATCTAATACATATCGAGATTGTTAAAGAAGAGCGTCATTAATTGTAACAATTTTTGAAAATAAAACCATGTGTGATTCGTTGTCTTTTCACTCAGTTGTTGAATAAAGAAGTACGCTTATTATCAGAAAAAAATATCAATATCAATTAAACGTCTATAGAAGAGTATTTTGCAGTTAATTCATTACACTCGGGTCATGGCGAGTGTTGAAAATCATGAAGAGAACACTTTACTTTCTATAATATAATCATTTTACTAATATGTGATGTCATTATCATTTTTTCATTAACTTTTAAAACTTAGTATAAGAGTTACGACATTCGAATCTCGTTATCTGAAAATTGCAAAACTCGAAAACTCTGCTGTTTGTCTTCTAAATGTGTCTTCATCAGTTCGATTAAACAACATGATTGCACTTTATACGCCAAGTTGTTAAATTTTATAGCATTAAAACTTATTTGTGTCAATAATTTATTTGCGGGAAGTTGATTTAACAAATCAAATTTCGGTCTTTTCGGACACTGAGGTATGCTTCCGTAGGTCCCCAGCAGAACATCTCTGTCACATTATACCCGTACACAGAAACAGACTCCATAGCAACCGTCCAGACTTTCGGTTGCTGATAATAAACAGAAAGAGACCACATCGTTACCGTCCTGACATTTCAGTTGCTACTAACTTATTGTTTTCGGTTTAAGGAGCCTGGTTAAACGACCAAGAATAACGTGACGGTGTGACGTCGATGAATCAGAAAACGCTTACTCCTCCGGAACTTCCCTTGTACTTTTACAAGAGGATCTTTCCTTATTTGTCGAATGTTGCCCCTAGTTTAATCGATTTAGAGTTCGGATTATGGTTTTGCTGGCGCTTTGGTATTCTCTATTTATTTCTATGTACCCACGAAACTGTGTTTGTTTCCATACGTATCAACAATTTTGTTTACCTTATCGGCTGGTCCAAAATCAAGCAAGGTTACTTATGGGAATTAAGAAAAGATTAAAGCCTTATTTGATATTTAGTAGAAGTTTTTAAAACGCTACCTATTTTAACCATTTACTTTTGTTTTTTTTTGTTAAGAAAATGTCGATATTTCATTAGGCACTTACATGTAGCTTAGTGTATATTATTTTGAAATTCTAACCAAATCACTTAAAAATGTCAATTATAATAGTGTTATAATAACAACATATAAATGAATATAACTATGATGCAAGTCAGATGATTTTGAATTGTATGTATGATGGCGGAACGATAAATCTAATGTATGTACATTTTACTTAACCAAATTACAAGGAAATGAAGCACTCGACACAATTGGCCTCTGTTTGAGCAAAACATTCCACTTGATCAATAGGGCAATTTCAATTTCAACAAACATTATATAATCACGATCTATTGAATTGCACACCGGGCTTAAGGCTCTTTCCATTCCTATATTCTCTCCTGTTGATTACCGGAAAATTATTATGCAATAGATATTACAAAACATCACAAATTCCTTCTCAACGTACACGTATACAATACTTGCCAAACCTCCCTATTTAGGAGGGAGAATCCCGATTTTGGACCCTAAAATATTGCATTTTCAACTCAAAAGAGCTCAAAACAAGCCATTTAAAAGTGTTATTTTTCCTCTGAATGTACATGTATACATATTATTTATGTTTTCAATTCTGAGCACGCGTAATCTTATCTTTCCCACGGAAATTTCAAAAAGTTGACAAGTATGCATACATCCAAATTATAAAAAAAGACAAGGAAAACGTTTGCATACAAGTAAATTACCTCACATTTTACCCATTATATCGACAGTGATTGAGACATTGACCTTATGGATCTAGAAGTACTTAGGGAGGTTTTATTTTTTACCAAATCATCAGATCTAGTAAAATCGTTGTAAGTATGGACTGACTAGAACGATAACAAGTGCAATAATTAGCAGTAGGGTTCTTGACCTTAACATTAGATTGGTTTTGATGATACTCAGTTCTCGTTTTTAGGACTTGATATTTACTTGGATGTGACAAAGATTTACATGACGGGTGTTACATGGGGGAACACCTTGTCGTATTATCTTGTGCTTTTACGAAAGTCTCTGTGTAAATCTTTCGATTGTTCCTATTTTGCCTCTAGTTTAATCGATTTTAACTTCGAATTATGTTTTTGTTGACGCTTTGCTATTCTCTGATTTTAATAACCATTATTATACAGAATAAGTTACTGTAGAACAACATACTGAATAAATTGCACCTTACATATATTTCGTTAGTATAAGACTCGTCAGACAAAGCTAGATAACAAACCCATGAAGGGACAAGGTTGCTATAGTTGTATCCAGAAACCAGACAACGTCAACCTTTGATTCCATCTCAAGATTTCCTTTATCACCTATCTACCTTCATGTTTATAGCACATCCGGTTTTCGTTGGCTTGCTCTATTTCCTAGCTGGCACAGTATTATATTATCATATCTAATGCCTAAGTTTGTTTTAAAAGCAAACTTGATTTTATAGCTGCTTGTATCAATATCAGTCTTTTAAAAGATTAGGACGGACGGGAACACGTTACATAAGTTTTAATTCCACGAAGTTTTAAGTAAATAAATCAATGAAGTAAATTTCACTCTGGCATTGAACAACCTGATTGTTGTTAAATCTATTTTCTCTTTAATGATATTTTTCAATTTATTATTAAGGTGCTAGACAATCGATGACAATGCATGGTTTAACACCTATTGAGTATGGCCCCTCCTTAACAACTGCTACATAATATATATGCATACTCGCATATGCAGATGTTAACATACACGAGTTACTGCACGTCATACTGGCGTGCACGTTCCACATGAAAGAGCAATACCAGCTAAAGCGTGTCCACGTTCATTAGCTGATCAACGTACAAATCAACAACTCTAGTTCGTATCACGTGTTGTTTAAATAATCAAACGGTAACAAACTGTCTGAACTCGTGTAAATGTTTCGTATTTCCATTTATAAAGAGTTTGTACTTGATTGGTAGTATACAAATAGTGCGACATGATTTTATCATTCCCTCTTAATATGCAATAGTCATTGTCCACGCAACATTGATAAATGATAATCATTTTATTGATATTAACACAATTGTCATTCCTGATATTAAGATTCTTAATTCGACAAATGTGAAAATGATTAATTCTGTTTGACGATTCATAAACCATGTAATGATGACACAAATTGTTAACGAGAAAGAAGAAGCCATACACAGTTGTAAGATCGCACAACGTTACACGATGTGCGGTGTTCTCACGTAGTGTGAAGGGTGTGTGTGCACGATGTGAGAATGATGCGATCCTGGGCGATTATTTCTAACGCACATGTTGGCGAACGATAAACTAACATTGTGCGATGACAATCGTGGTTGATGTAAATTGAGAAATGGCTTAACAATATATATGGTTTTGCACTACTTGTTTAAAAGCATGTTTCCATGTTTTAACTACATATAATAGCTGATATTTCTATCGATATCTATTTCTTTGAAGTCTAAATAGTAATTTTGTAGTTTTTGAAACACATATTGACACCTTCTCATTCAGGTAAATATTGCCAGTTGTTTCCAAGTTATACCTGTGCATAGACCATATATTTAGATGTCTCTGACCCGGGCCACGTACACCACCCGCATAGGTGTGACAACACAGTTTTAGTGGAGAGGAGGGGACGGGACGGGACGGGGTGTTCAAATAACTAGATATAAGCGTCCAGTTTGTTTTCATAACGGTCGCTCGATAATGGCTGTCGTCGCGGTCCTGGAAACTAAACTCGCATTTGACTCTTTCATGGTCACTGTAATACTGTTTACTGTATATTATAAGATTAACATTAACCCAATTAATATGATGCATATTTATATAGTATTTCGACAAGATGGTTCCGTATTTTTTTCATTCCGTAATATGTATCGGCAAATAGTACCAAATCATGTGTGTGTGCGATGAGAATCGCACAGAAGAACGAACTATCTTTAGATCGCCCCGCTGTGCGCACCATTGGAGAACGATGTGTGAACGGTGAGTGCACGATGTATGCACAATGTACGCACGCATTGTTTGTTGAGTTGTCCGTTACCACAACTGTACAATATATGTTTAGCATGCCAGAGTATATTTGCAGCGTACTTCATGGTTGTTTTGTTTTCTCCGTGTACTCCGGTTTCCTAGCACAATAAGACCATCGTGTGCTAACTTCCGATCCAAAAAATAAAAAAAATATATAATGTGAATTTTGTATTTTAAACATGTGAGCAATTTTTTCTATAGAAACTTCATACTTGTAAAGCATTAAAACGACTTCATGGAGACTACGACATGAAAGTGGATTGCAGGACACATCAGCCGGTCGTTCTATTCAAATGTTTCGTGTCATCGAAATGGCGACCTTCCTGGTGTAAAAATGCAACCGATCCTTATTTTATTGTGAATTAGCGTCAAGTTGCATATCAGCACTCGGTATCGGTATTGATAGAAAACGTTCGGGCACAATCAATAAAAGGGCTATTGACTGCTCTCACTCCCAGGGACATTTATACAACAGAATACCGTGATACACTTCATGTTTCTTGCCATAAAATGATGAAGTTGATGTGTTGTCATGTTTGATGGCATCAGGTAGATACGGAATATTTTGCAGTCATCGTAAACGGACTTAAAAGGTGTGACAATACTGACATAATTCAAACCAAAGTTGACACCGTATCAAGGGTTAATTGGAAAAGTACATTAACGGGACCGATTGAAATCGACACTGTTTGTATTAGCCGAATGTCAATGGTAGCGTTTTGTGATCTGATATATTTGAGTTGATGCCAATAATCTCGGTTCATTGTGTATGATCTCTTGTTGTAGTTAAGAAAATTTGGATTCGAACCTTGAACCCTAGCATCACTGAAGAGTCCTAGGAGGACGAAACAGCTGTATGATGCAGTGTAATTCATTTTTCGGCATACTGTATCTATTTCTAAATTTAAGAGGTGCAGCATATGTGTGTGTTACGTCATCTTTGTAAGGAACACCAAATATCGTGAAAGACAAGTTCCTGAAATACAATAGATATTGCAACTGCGCATATTTGTCTACTTACATAAAGCAATTTGACGGGAAATAAAAAAATCGCGTCAACAAAACCAATGTAGAACTCAAATCAATTAAACAAGGGGCAATTTATCAACAAAGGACGAATTAACACGGAAACCCTCGAAAAAAATACAATTGAATAAGGCCAGGAGTTCCGGAAGAGAAAGCGTCTTCTGTTTCATCGACAACACTCGCCATGTAAATCTTGGTCACATCCAAGTAAACATCGAGTCCTCGAAATAAGAACCGAGCATTGTTGATCACAACAAGTAAAGTAACTAATGATCATACTCAAAACGTCCATCTTCATCACGCAAAGATACAGAATATTTCTCAATGAGACAAAGATGGCGACCATAAAACTTGCCCATAGTTCTGATCAACTTGCATCTGTTGAATCCCTGTGTTGTTAGTTTGTTCGTCAACTGCGATATGTAAACACTATAGGTTGGAGAAGCAGCGATATTTCTATCAAGAAATAGAAAGTTGACGATAGGAAAATTGAAATCATCACGTTTGTCGTATAGCTTAGAAAGAAGCTGTCTATGTTGGTCATAATTTAAGTAGAGATCGAGGTAAGCAGATGATGTAGATGAGTCTATTGTGCCCTTTATTTTAAGTTTAGAAGGGTTAATACGATCGACGTGGTTAGCAAACTTCTTGTTCTTCATTCACAACACATCGTCGATTTTATCTGAAAGTGAAATTAATCAGGAAATTACCTGTCCTGATTAGCCAATCCTCGTATGAGTACCTATATCGTTGTCATAAATCGAGTAACAACACTTTATATATAACAATAAAGTTAAATATAAAACCAGACATTTTTAACTTCCCTACTCTCTAGGTCTTGGTCACTTTCATCAAAATACTGTTTTACTAAATAACTAGGATCCTAAATAATAGTTCATTTTTTTATCAGTGTACGTTTCTTGCATCAACGTCACAGTTGCCGGCCAAGAGGCTGTTTTCATTTTTAACATCCTATAAAATAAAACTTAAGCTAACTTTTACCGGTATTACTATATCATAGATGTAACGTCAATAAATATGCCACTAAGGCTCCGTGTACATATTACGAATCAAAATGATAATTAACGAATTTAAAATCTGTCGATGTTCGCTGTTTATTTGAAAGACAAGTATCAATCTACTGCTATAGGGCCCGGCCGTGGAGCGTTATCTTTATGTGATCTGCACGATTGCTATAATCATAAGTCTACTGGCTATTGTTTCAGTGTGTTGAGGTTCGTTGTGGAACGACGTGGTACAAAGGTTATAATTTTAAAAAAGAAAAATTCATTATACAAACGATGACGTGATGTCTTAAATAATACTTTTCTTCTTTCTATTTTATTTACTATAAAATGTACTTTGTCCTTAAGACAGCAAATGTAACCTGTATTTAGATTTAGATCAATTTGTCGACTTTCATATCAGAAAATGAAAACAGCCTTACTCAGTTTTTAACTATAATGTCCAAGATAATGTTTTGAAAAGTCATTATTGGAAATAATATTAAGATTATAAAATTTACATTATAAGAATTAGTGTTACTAATGAAATTTTTTCCTAAAGTTTATTACTAGACTACCCTTTATGGACCCCTTTCACTGCCAAGGGAAGCTTTCCGGTAAATGATTTATGATGCTTTTTGCATCAATAATGGTGTATAATTGGTTGTTATCGACAGTGACACAATACGATCCTATGGGGAGATTAGATGGCAGTTTTGACGGACATCATTACAGGCTATTTAGGTATTTATAGTCATTCTATAATTGCCCAGATTTCATGAACACCATTCCATGAATGATTTCATTGTGAAAATTCTGAGAAGTCAATTTCATAAAAAAAAGTTTGGTTTGGGTTGGTTGCATTTTGTTTAACGCCCTGTCAAAAAAAAGGTAATTCAGGAATGTGACTGAATGTGTGATGTTAACTAATAAATGTATGTAATTTTAAATGCTGAAGCCAAAAGGTATGTTGGCGTAATTGTTTCCTTGTGATAGCGCGGATCTTATACGGATTTTATAGTGTTATCTCACTGAAATACCCTGCCAAACTCATCAGTATAGCCAACCATCCGGTCACACTACCGTTCAAACATTGGGTGGTAAAGTTATTGTTATTATTATTATATGTATAACGTTAAGCAAAAATGTAACGACCCTTGTTTATCTCGGCATGGGGGACAGAACCCATGGCCTTCCACACCTTGCCAACCGATCAATATGAAAACAAAAGGTGAGATATCGCCACGCGAAATAGAAGGAAAGTTACAGAATAACATAAAGTGTTCAAATACAACATTAAATGCAGCAGGATTTATTTCATCGCGCTTGTGATTCCAAATAGATCTAGATAGCACATCAGGGTAATATTAGGCGTGTTCGCTGCTTGATTCCATACCTGCAAGGTTGCTTTCAAAAAGGCGAAACGAGAATGACTTGTTTTAATGTGTCGTTTTATTGGTGTAACATGCGCTGCATGTTGTTCAGTATCTAAGGACAGATTAGAAGATCCGTTGTGTGCTCTGTAAAACACGGAAATATTCCAGAACCCTTGGTCTTAACTTTCTTGCAATTTTCCAAGGGTCTCCATGTTGTTCACATTTTGTCCATAGTTATATCGATTGTGAGTTAGGATTATGGATTTGTGAATTATTTTGTAGTCTGCCGATTGTTTTATAGGGTATGATGAGTTGTTAAAAAGTATATGTTCCCTCGACAAATCATTATCCGAACTCAAAATCGATAAAACTGGGGACAAAATATTAAAAAAGGAAATATTCACACGGAGATCCTTGTATAGGTACAAAAGAACAAGACCAGGTGTTCCGGAAGAGTAAACGTCTTCAGCTTCATCAAAATCTTGATCACATCCAAGTAAACATCAAATCCTGGAAATGAGAACCGAATCATCATTGTCAAACACAAGAAGATACAGAATATTTCTCAATGAGACCAAGATGGCGACCATGAAACTTGTACAATAATTTGATCAACCTGCGTCTTCCGAATCCCTGTGTTGTTAGTTTGTTTGTCAACAGTCGCCATCGATTACGAAAATCACGATATTAAGAGCAAGCCCTAGACTAACGAATCAACTGCGACATGTTAACACCATAGGTAAGAAGCAGGAATGTTATTATCATGAAATGGAAAGTTTACGATCGGAAAACTGAAATGATACTTGTATCATATAGCTTAGTAGTAAACTGTCCATGTTGGTTCTAGTTTAAGTAAACATCGAGATAAACAGCTGATGTAGAAGAGTCTGTTGTGTCCTTTATTTCAAGTTATGAAGAGTATAAACGATCGACGTGGTGAGCACACCTCTTGTTCTTTATAGACAACATATCGTCGATATATCTATATTAAAGTGAACGAATTTGCAAGGTTTCTGTTGCCTGTCCTGATGAGCTATTCAATAGATAACAGTTTGTATCGCTGTGATTACGTCCCGGTAATGATTTCTAATAGTAACGTATATTCGCACACAAACGTGTCTAATTAATCATTTAATGGCAGTGACGCTATATCAATTAAAGAAATGGCAACACCATTGTGGCATATACCCCTTGTGTTATGAGTAAGTAATCGCAAAATAAATCTTTATTTGTATTGGTGTGGGTTGGCTTTACATACTGCTTTTATCTGTTCTATTTCCTGGAGCAATCAAAATTAATATTTGATCAATATCTGTGAGATTATATCTTAACAATTGGAGTTAATGACCCTATGAATGAAGTAGATTACATGTAATTAATCGATAGGATTTTGGGAAAGCCTAGTTATATTTTTAAATGATTTACTTAATGAAGTACTAATATTGATGATAGCCACATTGGTTTTTATTTTGTGTCTAGATAAATATAGAAATACTATATTTTACTAATAAACATCACAGGTTTAAAGAATTTTTACAACAAATAATGGCAGTTTGTATCATTTATTGGGATAGCTTGATGTCCGCTCCAACCTTCTGTGTGGCTGTTACGTTAATTCTTCAAGGAAATAAAATCAGAGAGTACCGAAGCGTCAACAAAACAATGATAAGAAATCGATAAACCAGGGGCAAAATATTAATAAAGGATTGTTAAACAGAGACCTTTGGTTACATACTTTCCTTCATGGATGCCCTTTCTGTGATGTAGATATGAACAGACAAATTTTAAAAGATGTCTTAAATTTCATTGGTAAATCTAAACGCTTCAAACTTTATTACTTATAATGTGTATCATGAAGGCATGTACATGTACATTTAACTATTTAAAAAAATTATTATGTTTTCAACCAATAGCATTAAGGCTGACTGAAGTCCTAAATTGAATAGTATTTTGTAGTCTTAGTTAACTCTCTTATATTGATTTCTCTGTATAAATTAATTAAACTATATTTGTAATATTTATGTTGGGCAGTCCAATTTACAAATGACCTGTGCAGTATATATACTTGCACGTGGACTTTTGGTCAGACATTTTGGCTGTTTAGTTATTATGTATATAAACATACAATATAAATGTTTGAATATAACATTATTCATGTTCATCAAAGTTATAGAGAGTAATGTACTGTATATTTACTGTGCTTTTGTTGTGTATTGTGTAGATGTACAATGTGTTGTGATTGTATTTGTCAACATTTACAGTACTTGTTATCTCCCTAGTTAATTGTATTTGATTTGTGTTTATACAAAATTAATTTTCATTTCACATTATTTTTCTTAATTGATTATATACACTAAATTACTGTTATGTTCGGCTACACCTATGGAGAGAATTTATATAGGCTTCTGCCTGTTATTCAATCCAATTGACGTTTGAACATATTTGTCATGTGTAAGGGAAGAGTAAGCGTCTTCAGCTTCATCGACGACATACGCCATGTAAATCTTTGTCACATCAAGTCCTCAAATTGAGAACCGAGTTATCATTGAAAGCAAAGTCAAAAACGTCCATCTTCATATCATACACAGATACAAAATATTTTTCGAAGAGATCAAGATCACGACCATACAACTTGCCCATAGTCTTCATAAGCCCGCATTTCTCGAATCCCTGTGGCGTAAGTTTGTTCGTCAGCAGTTGACATCTATCACGAATATCTCGATATTCAGAGCAAGCCCTAGAATAACGAAACAACTGCGACATGTAAACACCATTGGATGGAGAATCAGGAATGTTAATTTCAAGAAATAAAATCGAAATCGTTTACGTTTATCATACAGCTTAGTACATGTAGAAAGCTTATTCGTAGGTATTGACAAATCAATGTTCTGTACAAACTATCTATTTATCATACAGAATGTACTAGAGTACTATTATCCGTAATTGATATATTTTGACGTATTAATATTGTGATCAATGTTTTTACTCTTCAGAATCATAAAGTGATAGAATTGAGTTGACAGTTTATGATTAATGGAACATGATTATAAACCTTTGTCTAAAATAACGTATTGTGTAAATAACATAACGATTGACTTGTCAGCACTAGTGGATCTCGCTGCTCTCGTTACCCGTCACACTAGTGTGTATACATGTTTACACGGTAGGATAAGTAAGATCAATGTACTAATCCGCCATTCAATTATACCTGAAGGGTGCTTTTGGGATCACGCTTCATTCAATGATGACTTTTGTTAATATCGATGCCTTTATTGAGAGAAAAACGTTTTCAGCAGTTAATGCGTGTGTAATAATTATCGAGAGGAAAAGTAATTCATCTTTCTCGGCCTAGAAAGTACTTGTTGTCAATTATATTTAAGATAAATCGTTATATGAAAATGAGTGCCATTAATACTACAAGAGGATAAGTAAGGGATTGGTGGTAATTGCTGTGTGATTGTCTTATCAACGACTAGGGGCAAAAATAAGGACATACCCAATGCTTGTCTAGTAAGAAAAATCCTCTGAGGGCTGAGGATTGCTGTTGCATGCATAACAGGCCATGAACCTGCCACCTAGTGATCGTAAACGGACATACTCCTTAAACTTCTATTGTGTAAATGGAAGTCTACAGCATAACTGACAATAGACCAGTTTCACAATCGTCTCGGTAGCTAAAAATAGTCGCTGTATCATAGTCAAAACGAGGCGGAGGTTGTAAGACTGACTTCCGGTTATCTGTCAAACCACTATTAAGGACTAGGTACAGCCATATTGGTTGTTACCTGGATGAAAAAATTAAAAAAATCTGTACTTAGGAAAAAAATATTCAGTAAATATTATTGAAATGGGAGTGCGCAAATATGTTTCATATTGTTATTTGAAACATTTCAAAAAAATAATACAAAGCTACTGCAATGTTCATAGAATGAAATACACAGGAACCAACCCCCATGCTGTTTTCAGTTCAGGTAAAAGTAGTTACCTGTATCTTCTGGGGGGGGCAATATAGGGGCATTATTTTATATTAAATACGCCATTTATCATGAAAATGTAAGTTTCGTGTCAAATAAATGTATAAAATTAAAATAATAACACCGACATAACGTAATATATATTTACGATACGGTTACCTAATTACTAATTCAGTTTGAGAAATGTATTTTGATACCAATGTGCCTCAACTGCCACACATGTTTACGATGGCAACAATTTACGCTAGCGATGTTTGACAGGTGCGAAGCCGAGAACGGATCGGTATAATCAGTGAGTTAGTACTGCCCGATCCACTTGTAAGTGTATAATATATACGAATTCTATCAGAATTTATACAACACAAATTAAACTTGGTTGACAATTCCTTCAAAATCATTAAATTACCTAAAAAAAAACACTGCCGGAAGTGCCGAAGAACTTCTTTTCACGTGCATTCGCTGTACATTCGCGCAAAAAAGGAAAACTGGCAATCGCAAAAAACAATTTATCGTGATAGGAATGGGCAGTTTTTGCTTTGTGACGATTTAATTGTTAATTTTGTCGATATTTCACCATGCCTCTAAGTCTGGCGTATGAAAATCTAAAAAAGTAAAAAGTTCAAAATGGAGGGCACATGAGTATATTTCGCTACATGCAACGCGAAGATGTTTGATTTAAGAGATCTGACATAATTTCATAACTCGTCATACCGCAGACGGTAAGATATTTGTTTTGGCCATGCGGAGGGCCACATAAATTTGTCGATCGGCGATGGAAATTTTAAAAATTTGATCCAGATGTGAGCGGTGTTCAGAATGTACGTAAATTGCCATTCATGTGACGAGTGCGTTCTCTTTTTCTACGGTTTTCAATTGAACGAGAGATTTATTCAAAAATCGAAGGCTCGTCTATCATTCTGTGTATATTAAACAAAAATGATATTCATTGTTTTTATTATCGTTCGCAGTATTCTGCAAACGTGCACGCGTTTTTAGACATATAACACAAAATATAAGAGAAACCACCAAACGTACCAAAATATGGTTGAAACTATCGATTCTCCATCACAAAATGTACTTTGTGGTCTATTTTGGTCATGTATTTCGCAGGATTTAATAAAATAACAAGTTTTGGTAAAAACTACTCCGCCATATTGAATTGCCCTGTACCTAGTCCTTAACATAGCGAGTAGCCGGTGGCTCTTGCTTCATTATGGAGATTATCATATGTGAAACAAAGAGAAATATTAAGGAAGACAACAAAAGTATTACTTTAAAATATGGCTAGCTTGTCGCTATATAGCCGTTACGCTGGATCGACGGAGACAATCAAATTAAAGCGAACCAATCTGATGAAATTCGCATCACGGTCGTTTACAGGCGAACTCCAACCCATCATGAATTCAAGTAATCATGAACTAGACACTTTTATTATATTACAAAAATGTATAGAGTAGTGAATACTAGAAAAAAAATGTGTTTTCCACTTTTATGTTGATTAATAAATTCTTACCACGGAATTATATTTGATATCTAAGTCCGTGCTATTAAGCCATACGTCTCTGTCTATGATTTTTACATACAATCAGGACATTGTGGTTCAAGTTTTATCAAAACATGTTAATGAAAATATGAACATCATACATTTTACGTATTAGTCCAGTCAAAATAGGGATTTAAAAAAAAAAGCGGACCAAAATTTACCATTGGGATATTTTTTGTGTACAAAACAATGATAAAGTGCTATTAGATTTCTGATTGAGGCATGTATTAGAGTGAAAGTAACCGTCTACATATATGTACACTCAATTGAAACAATTACGGTTTGACAGCTAAGTTGCATTGTTACATAATATTCATTTAAGAAATAGTTATAACGCACTCTAGTCCAATAGGTATAAATCGGAAATATTATATTTAGTGTGATGGAGCATTGATATATTAATTACTGTACACATTATATACATAGGTTTCAATTAAGCAACTGTGTCTAGTCGTTGAGCTTTTACAAGACACTACAACAGTTACAGTACTTATCAACATTCGATTGTAGAATACACCCTGAACCCTCACCTAAAAAAACTCACCCTTAACTTAAAAAAGCTTAACATTTCCAGGCCACCTATTCGTATTCTCTTGAATGTTTTTCAAGGGTATACTTGTAAATGTTTCCATTATGATAGTTCGTTTCTTCTCTTAGTTTTCGATTTTGAGTTTAGATTATGACTTTGTTGACACTTCTGTATTTTCTGATTTATTTTGCTTCTGTCCAGTCACGCACTTCTCACTTGTAAATATTTGCTTGCTAATTGATTCCATGTATTACATTACAGTAGGATCCGCCGACGGTTTCACAGTAAATGGGGCGAACTCAGTGCACACCAGTTTGTGGACTGGGTACAACAACCTGGTCCGACCATCAGATGTTGTGACAGTAAAAGTGGAGTTTATCTTACTCAGCATCATTGACTTGGTAGGTATGAGTGACGTCATCAATCTCGTGAGTCTAGCCCAATATAGCAAAGACCAAGGCCCGTAGTCGTTAAACCGTTATTATGCTCAAGCATGTAATTTATGTTGAAGCCTTATTTCTTATTCTGGTTATGAATTATCAAAATTTTGAAAAGAAGAAAAAAAAGACTTTTTGGTCATTGACATCAGTTTCAAGAAAGTTTGCTGGAGCACAGAATCAATGCTTGAGTATGGGCCTTTTCCGAAAATGTTGTTATTCCCATTGATAGGTCACAATGGTGGATAAAAAATGGACTTCCGGGGAGTTTTATGATTTGGCACCATGGGACAATCGGATGACGTCATTCCCATTATGTCGACATCCTTTCATGGCGCAAATTAGTTTCAAAAAAACTTCTCAGTAAAGCCATGATAGGCAAACAAGGGAGATAACAACACTTTTGAGATAGGCCTATCATAACGGTTTAGTGAACTGTGGCCGTACAGTCTACATTGAAATTCACTTGATAACCATTGTACTGCAAACTAGAGTTATCTAAGCATTGAACTGCTTTCAGTTGGCATTCATAGGCTATATGAAATGGTCAAAGGCAAATTCAATGAAGCGCACTACTTATATTTACCATTTTTAGAATCTGTTCATGTCATAAAACAATCAATAACACATTTTATTTCTCAGCATTTAGCTCAATAAATGTATTTGTCGCATATGCTTGTTCAATGAAAAGAACAGCCATTGCCCGGGGACGGTCAATGGTATCCAACGTAACAATTATGACGTCATAATAATGATGACGTCCACAATCGGTCATTGGCATTCATGGCCTGATGAATGCCAACTGAATTTGGTAGGGATATAAAGTGGCAATGCCATTCAATGGTAAATATTTTCCAGTAACTATACTTGAGAACGTGCGAAATTTCTATGACGTCGACAACAATACATGTGGGCTGAGCTATGCAAATTATCCCGTTCGAATCACAATTGTATGACTTCATTAACAATTTACATGGATGGAGCTAGCTACGGCTTATGCAAACTTCATTCTGTTACATTTATTGAACTGTTTTCACGTTTGTTAGTTTTGAAATGAAATATATGTCTGCTTCGCGTTTACGCAATTTACCTCGTGCTCCATTGGATTTATGATCTAATTAACTAAACAAAATCAAAGATTAATCCTTAACTGGTAATGTATCTTAGTGTAATGAAAGTCAAACATAGAGGTTGGAATGGCTAGTCATCTCATCCTCTCTTCGTGGTTACATTTTTGCTCGAACACGGTATGTCCGTTCTTGTCTGCATTGGGGACAGTGTGAAATATCAAATTGTCTTGAAAAATTAGAGATCTGGTAATGAACCTTAACGCAGTATTCACTTTCTACATTTCCCGACATTTTCAACGACTTTCTTCCGTTAACGATACCGTTCGTGCAAAGATCAAATAATTAAAGCAAGCAAACTTTTCATACTGTTCCAGAGATTGTATCATTATTTGTCTGAATATTTAAGTACCCCTTATCTTATGAAATATTTTCTTTTTCGATTACTTTCTTCGATTAGCTCTTTCATAGTTGTTTGATCTTAGACTACATTATTCATTAAAAAGAAATAAACGAAATGTTTAATTTATTACTTTTGAGGTAAAGAACTATTATTCTTTGCAGAATCTAAAGCAGCAGAAGTTCTCAACGTCTGGTTTTTTCACAATGTTAAGTCAATACGATAAATTTCAATATATCTATGTGTGGATATAAATACTATTTGTGCCATGTCTGATCAAATAAGAACCCCGGTATTGCCTATACAATAATCAATAAACTCTATTTACATATCGACTGAAATGTAGAGCTTAATACGAATTGAGTGTATAATTAAATAATAGGAAGCCGAATGATTAAGCCGCCCCGACAGTCTACCAATAGCCCTCCACTTCTGGGTTGCGAGTTCGAAATTCACGTTGTAAAGTACTTGCCGTAGGTCAGTGGTTTTTCTCCTGGTACTCCGGCTTTCCTCCACCTCCAAACCCTTGAACACCTTAAATGGCCCTGCTTGTTAATTTGACGTAGAACAAATCGAAACAAAAACTGAACCAAATAAAGGAAAAGAAAACATCAATCAGTTTGAAGGTTGTTTTATTCCATATAAGAATACCATACTCTATATTTAATCATAATATATATCCATAATTTAGAAATACGAAACGATAGCTATTTTATTTCCTAGAGCCATTCCTTATGTAGCCAGATTCACAAAATGTTCCTCCTCCTCGAGTCAAACGCCACACTGGTCGTAACAGTAGTCGGCCAAGAAAAGTGAAAAGAGTGAGTACGGCGAGAACGTGAGGTCATGAGATTAGCAACGGTCTGTTTATCAGAATTGCAAAAGCCTTATTTACGATATTGCGTTGATAAAAGCCCAAAGGAGTTTCACTTAGAGTTTTTGAGTTGCGGCGGTACGAAATACAAATAAACTCTTCAGTTAAGGACCCTTGGCCTATTTCCTGATTCCAAAAGGTGGGGTCCTAATACAGCACCACGTCACCTAGTGGTGTGTGGGGGTGCTGTCGAAATGTTGATTCTAATTTTGGAATAAATGTTTTCTTCCGTAATTTACAATTTATAACCATTTGTAGCGTAAAGCATTTGTTCACAAGCAAATTAAATTATGGATAATGTTTCGTTGAATCATATTTGATCAAAGAAGGAAACTGTTTATCAGTTTGCTAAAGGCAAAGTCATTGGCTTTTGAGTAGGTCTTAGGTGTGTTATTGTTGTATTTCCTTATTTGATCTAATAGTTTATATCTGGTATTTAACCGTTAAAGTAATTTGCTTTCGGTGGTTTTGTTTGGTTTTGAATCTAATGCATGATTTGAATACATTTCCGTATACTATAAACTAACTGCCGGCCAATTTCCGATTGGTCAAACGCTCGCTCTTAGTACAGGAACTAATTTTTCGCTCAATATGTTTTTTTCTTTTTTTTTTCTCATTCTCAATGTAACATTACTATGCCCACTGGTGGTTACTTATATTTTCTTATATGGATTGACCTGGTGCTCCGCCCTTTCACGTAGGCGGCTGGATTTGATCTTCGACGTCATCTTACGTCTGAGAAGTTGGTGGTCTTCTGTTCACACAACTCCAGTAACTCTGTTGGTTATAACATGGTCTGAGGTTGATGTTACGACATATGTGTCGTAGCTTTCATATGAGGAGGCACTATAGATGATACAGTTGGAAGCACGGTCCCACTACAAACAGAACACAATTCATATCCAGCAAACACGCAGATATACCTTCATAGGGATATGTAAGTCAGGTGGCAAAGCACTGGCAGTAAATGCCTGATAATTGTATCGGCTTATGTAGTGATTGTATTAATTGTATATATGTGCATTGAAGGGAGTTTTACAGTGGTTTGTTCTATCTAGATAAACCGCAATATGGAATATTTCAAATTATCATTTTATAAAAAAAAAACAAAAACAAAAAAAAACCAGACGAAATTAGAAAAAAATACGAAATTGGAATATAGGGAAAATTTCCCATTATACAGTATTTGATTCTGGGTATTTTATTTTTGTTTAGTTCTGGACCGACAGCCGATTAACCTGGACACCGTCTTCTCACGATAACATATCCTTCATCTACACCAGCGAACTGAAAATCTGGAAACCGGAAATAGTGGTAGATAACTCGTGAGTATCCGTATGTTAAAGTAGACTTATCTCCCCTTAAACAGTATATTACATTGTAGTATTATGATATAGTGTAGCTTGTCATGGGAGGAATTGTGTTGTAAAATGTACTTCAATTCCAAAACATCCTTACTGACTTGATTATCTTGACAGTAATTTTTTATAAATGTCTCGTCGACATTGTCGTAACTGTTCCCTAGATTAAAGATAAACAATCAAGTATTTAAAATGTATATGAATACATTACTATTGTGATTGCGCTTTCCTGTAAACTATATTCATTTAAGGACGCGTCAGATCCAATCACTATACTCCAGTAACCATGTTTTGCAATGTCATTCAAACTATAATGAAAAAGTAAATGATTAAATGAGGGAGATATTACTTGACAAATCTGAATAAAAACGCCTTTTTTCTTTTTTAACAATTTAGATATACTGTAAACGTACTTATTTTGATACTAAATTGTAGCACTTATTTGTATCTAAAACAGATAAGCGTAGTGTTGAATGAGCGCACTCACATTGCATCTGTAAAAATCAATATACAGAAACTATGATTAGCGCAATTATACGAGGGGTGTTCCATAAATAATGTCAGCTGTGCTTTATTTCGCGGAAATCGTGCAACTACTACAAAAGTCGCCGCCCCAAAACAGGACTTAAGTATGTCCGACCTTGGCATGATAATGCACCCGCCCACAAGGCACGTATTGTGACTGACTTTGGAGTCAGAGAAGGTTACCGTCCTTCCGCACCCTCCGTATTCGCCAGACTTGGCCCCCTGCGACTATTTTCTCTTTCCAAAACTTAAATATCATTTATCTGGAAGGAGATACAATTCGAGAAATGCCCTTGGATCTGCTGTTTATCAGTGTCTGATGGGTGTACCCATTGAAGAGTATGAAAAATGCTTCCAAAAATGGATTGACCGGCTAAAAAGGTGTGTTCTGGCTGGCTGAGAGTATTTTGAAGGGCAGAGCAAATTAAAATGAACAAAAGCACTTCCGCTATATGAGCACCGATGCAAGTGACATTATTTTTGGAACACCCCTCGTACTCTACCGGTATTCTTTCAGCGCGAAAATCGCTTAATTATTATCATAAAAATATTTTCATAGACACAATATGACACAGTGCTTTGTGGTTTTCTGTCGTCATCAGAGTCAGTCAGATATCAGTGTTATCGGACGAGAACCTGTTGTTCCGGGTAGACAACACCGGGCACGTGAAGTGGGAGCCCCCTGGGATATATGACACGCACTGCGAGGTCGACATCACGTGGTTCCCCTTTGATCGTCAGTCGTGTTACATAGAGGTGCGTTATAGGGTCGGAAATAAAACCAACTTTGTGTAACATACGTGAAGGTTTAACTAATGCATTTGATCTTATAGATAAGAGCTATTGCGACAACAATTTCATAACGAAGTATATGATATGATTAAGGATCCCTGGAATAGACCCATTATATCAATATCTACGTTGTTACTCGAGTTGCGAAATCTTTGATAAATCAATTCTGACAAATTTATATAGAAGTACTCCGCATATTTTTAAGAAAAGGCAATAAAGATGTGATGAAGAAATTATAGTCAACAGGCATGATATGGGAGTAAAATTGGGTCAGATCATTATATAGTGTCGATAAAAGCACAGGGACCTGAGACTTTGTTACAGCTAGTTTTGGACATAAAATAGGGTGTTTAGAGTTATTTTACACATTTGGGGGGATAAGATCAATTTTCGATAAAAATGCCCCCTCAAGGGACCAATGAGGGGGCATTTTTATCGAAATTTGATCTTAACCCCCCCCCCCCCAAATGTGTAAAGTACTCTAAACACCCTATTGTATGTCCAAAACTAGCTGTAACAAAGTCTCAGGTCCCTGTGGATAGAAGGTATCAAGTCACAAGTATTAAAAATATAGCATTTTAACTTTTAGTGGTCTGTCTGTAATAACCTTAAACATGTATTGGTTATATCTGGTTTCATTTTGAATTGATATTAAAGTCAATTGTTAGTGACCATACCTCATGTCAATCCTCATATAAATGTTTAAAGATGAATACATTGTCTAGCTGCATTATTTCAATGCGAATACAAATCTCATCAAACAGTACTTACACTTTTGCCTAATATTTAAGCAATACAAATATCAGCCATGCACTTTTGTTTGTAGTTGACAAGTTGGGGTTACACAATAGATGTGGTTAACCTTTCCCATCACAAGACCGATATCAACCTGGAGGACTACAACATCAATGGCGAGTGGGTCGTAGAATCAACTTCAATTGCCTGGAAAGAGCTCACAGCTGACGGGGATAAATATTCCCAGCTAGAATTCATCGTCCATATGGCGAGGAGACCTACGTATTACTTTATGAACATGATATTTCCAGTGGTTCTCATCTCGTTCCTGACAACGGTCGTATTCATACTTCCGGTGGAATCAGGGGAGAGAATCTCGTTCAGCATCACGGTCTTATTAGCTCTTGCTTTGTTGTTGACCCTCATTTCTGACATGATGCCCACGACGTCCCTCCACACTTCAGTCTTGGGTAAACAAATCATTTATATAACATATCAAAACGTTATGGAAACCTAAGATAAAGAACTTGCAAAATAATCAGAGAATACTAAAGCGTCAACAAAATCATAATCCGAACTCAAAATGAATTAAATATTAAACTAGAGGCAAAATATGGACAAAGGAAACTTGCGAAACATGCATGTAAGTCATGTACCAACCAAATCCAAGAACAGCGCTTTACTTTACTCAGTAATCGTGTTAACTTCATTTCTCAATTCTTATGAGTACAATTATTAAGTACAATATGACATAAATTAATGAATCAATGCATGAATTAACTGATTTTTAATCAAACAAAAAGCTTTGTAAATTAACAAACATAAATAATTTCAATCTTTCATTGTGTTTTAGCGATATACATCATGGCGATCCTTACCCTGTCGACATTGTCCGTATTTCTGACTTCCTTAAACTTGCGCCTTTACCACAAAGAACAACAAATGGATGTCCCTATTTGGTTGAAGAAGTTCACCCAGATGGTCCTCTTGAAATGTTCCTTCCAGCGTAAATACGAAGACAATAGGACGGAGTCCCAGCGCGATATCATCGAAAACGAGAACAGCGTGACGAAGTCTGATCGTAAAGCCGTCAGCACTGCGTGGGAAGACATCGACAATGACACGAAGGAAGACGAAAGCTTCAACATGTCCAATAAGGAAATCAGCATGCTGTTTGATAGATTCTGGTTTATCCTTTTCATTGTACTGACGATAGTGTGTACCTTTCTGTTTTTACTCATTCTTGGTATTGGCGCACGGGTTTAATTTGGTACTGTGTATCGAACTACGGTTACCATTGCTTAAGCTTGAGCTGAACAGAACTAGTTTAATGTTTATTTTTATGAGTGTAAACTTGAACATAGATTCATGCTGTCAAGGAAATGTAAAAACAAAACAAGATTCGCTTTCGCTAAAAGTAAAAGTATCTAAGTTATACGGGTGTATATACATTGTTAATGTTAGCGTAATAAAATAGCGTATGTGTTATAGGATAAGTGTATACAAATTCCATGTTATCTCCTTTTATTTGTATTGTAAATTTACCATGACTGCCATATGTTCCACATTCTACCACTAGCCCTCCACCTCCGGGGTTGTGAGTTAAAAGGCCACGTTGGGCAGTTGCCAGGTACGTAGGTCGGTGGTTTTTCTCCGGGTACTCCGGCTTTCCTCCACCTCCAAAACGTCCTTAAATCACCCTGGTTGTTAATAGGAAGTAAAACAAAAATAAACAAGCAAAACAAAATCCATATGAGGATTGAACGGCATTTTGTTTTATTTTTAATGCCGGTATGAATGAAAAGCGGTTACATCCATATTGTATGAAGCCCGCTAGGGTTTCATGGTCAATATGGATGTAACCGATTTGCATTCATACCAGCTTGAAAATTAAAACAACGCCGTTCAATCCATATATTTACATTTTCATTTTTGAACAATCGTTTAAATCAATTTCTTATTTATTGAACAACTGGTTAATCAACTGCGTTTGTTATTGCGTCATTCTTTAAATGAAAAAGGCGGAACAGCCATAATTTGAATAAGATTTGCGCCAATAATTTAACGTAGTCATTTGAGCGTTTGACACGGGGGCGTCTTATCCGAAGCGGAGCCCTAAGACTTGTATTGAACAAGACTAATATATTACGTCATAAGTAATTCACGTGAATGGATGTATTCATACTGTATTCATGATGTATTCATAGTCTAGTGTTTGTTGTTTTCAGTTGGTATGTTCATATAGAGAAGAAACAATCAGAATGTAAATATATGTTCTTTAAGAAATGTTGTTTCAAAGATCCCATACAAATAAAAGGCAGTTTTGCTGGTAATGTTCATATAGCGGGTTGCAACGCAAATGTAAATATATATACATATGTGTAGTCAGTTACATGTAGTTAGAAGGCTATGCTTTAGTACTATCATGTTTTTATTTAATTCGCAAAAAGTGTGTTTTAGGAAAAACGATTGTCAATAAAGAATAATTGATTTTTTTTTGAAACAAGCATTTACATTGGCTAAAAAATTCTGTTATCAGCCCATAACGTAAAAAATGACGTCGACGTTTATAACGTCGCTTTTGATTGGCTGCAGAAGCAGCGTAGGAATTTGTAAGAGAAAAGAGTCAATAAATAAAATGAATTGATTAAATTATAAGTTTTAACGTGAATTTTTTATGTTATAGGGTTAGAAAAAAAAAATGGAGTGTACTCTCATCATAAACCACTTTGTGGTTTATTTAGATTACACTCAAGTTCTTTTGTGTTATACCCCAATCAACTTCGCAAGCCAAGGATGTACAATACGCTACTCTCCTTTTCACCCTTGGCGGATCTCACAGCAAATTCGAAGTTCCCGCTCCTACATTTTGATTGGATGCGGCTAGGTTTAGCCGACCAATCAAAACGCGCGCTGCAATTGTAATAACAAAGATGGTAGCGCCCACGGAAACATGTAACAAGCTTATTTCCCTGTTCTTGTTCCAACAAAAACATCATTTCCATTGTTGATTGAGTTGATTGATCGTCTCTGTGTCTCGCGAAGTTCTTGAATTTTGAATTTTTCGCATATATATAACATGTTCATAAAAGGGCGCTACCATTTCTGTTTATTTGTTGAATCGTACACAAATAATACGAGCTATTTTATTGGTCAGGAATTACGTAAAACAAGGGACACAACTGCAATAGTCCACTAGATGGCGCAGTGCGGGAACTTCGAATTTGCCGTGAGATCCGCCAAGGGTGAAAAGGAGAGTAGAGTATTGTACACCCTTGGCTTGCGAAGTTGTACCCCAATAACATAAAAATAGATTCAAGTTAATCCTTATTTATCAATAAATTATTAACAATATAACATGTAATTAAATTTTATACAATGCTAAAACTCGATCGTAAATAATATCAGCGAAGAATTGGACTGTGCTATCAGATTGTTTTCTTACAAAGATGTATTACATTGCAAGTCAACCATTTTTGTTATCTGTTATGGAGTTTGTACAGTATAAACAGCGTTGTTATAAAACAAACAGTAGCGATGAATAGGATGGTAGTATCAAATATTGACAGAGGGCGTTAACCCGAGGTCAATATTTTAGATTCGACCAGGTTGGTATAACACCATATTGACCGAATCAAAGGTCCTTGATTTTTTATATTAGGTGTGAAATTTGTTTGAAAAAGACTTTAATTGCATTATATCTGTCTTGATAAAGAATGAAATTTACAGTTGCATGCATGGATACCATAACGTCACAATGATTAGGACAATACAAATGCAATATTGACTCGGCGTTTCTAAATTTAGTAACGTCAGGTCGATATCACAAAATATGGACCTCCATGTGACCATATATTAGCCAATGAGAATTTAGAAAAGTCAGGCCACATCTAATATATTGTTATATCAACAAACCTGTACACTGTGGTATCAATCTTGTAAATATACCATGTTGTTATAAGCAAAAGATATTAATAAACTATTATTTTGTTTGTTATAAAATATGTACAGATATAATTATGTTATTTATTGTGTTTTGAAATATGCTCAGATAGATTAAACTGCACATGGAAAATATAAAATAGAAGCTTTTTCAGAAGTTCTTTTCTCAATTCCGACTAACCTGATATCATATTCATGACATTTTATTTTGTCAAATCATATTTGAATCACTTCCGTTTCAACAATAGAAAACAAATATAGAATAGGCTTTTCTCTCATTTCTAGGTGTGTAACACTGGCCTGTCTAGGGCAATACACATATGATCGCTGTGGTTGTATAACACACCTACCCATGCAATACAGCCACCGCGTGACGTCACAATGGCGCAACAATGTCGTGACGTCACGAGTTCGGTGAAATCTGATGCCGAAAAAAGAAAAATTGCAACGTGATGACTGTCTAGGGCAATACACATATGATCGCTGTGGTTGTATTACACACCCACCCATGCAATACAGCCACCGCGTAACGTCACAATGGCGCAACAATGTCGTGACGTCACGAGATCGGTGAAATCTGATGCCGAAAAAAGAAAATTTGCGACGTGATGAAATTAAAACCTTTCACGATATTTTAACCGTATACATTAGAAAGCTGAGATTATTTTTTTCTGCGCAAACTACGTTTGCAAATACGGGGTATGCTCGATCTCGCTGTATCATTTGTTTTCTTCAAAAAAATTCAAGGAAAAATTTGATATTTTCAAAATGGTGGCCAGTCAAAAGTATTTTCATGGTTTTTGAGCTTATTCAGGTAGTTGAAATGAGTGAAAAATACTCTTTCATGACCAAAGGTGTAAGATAGGGAAATTCCACCCTCGGGATTTTCAAATTTGGCAAAACCCTCGGCAAAGCCCCTCCGGGTGGAATTTCCCTATCTTACACCTCTGGTCATGAAAGAGTTATAATCTTACATCTTTGGTAAAAAAATAATCCAACACACATCTGCCATTTTATCCACACGCAGAACAAAAGCATTGACAATGGATACCATGGCAACACATTGTGTATTTGGAGTTATGTCCCTTTGTACCCTGGGCATTGCTCATTGAACGAGAGCTTCAGATTATCATAACATTATTGATGATGAAATGACATAGACTTATCCGACCTAATTATTGACACTTGATTATCTAGAGGGCATCATAGCTATGGGCTTTGTGTATTAGGAGTTATGTCATTTTGTACCCTGGACATTGCTCATTGAAAGAGAGCTCTGATTATCATAACATTATTGATAATTACATGACATACACTAATCCTACGGTTTTATTGACACACGATTGACAAGAGGACACCATAGCTTTGTGTATTAGGAGTTATGTCCCTTTGTACCCTGGGTATTGCTCATCGGAGGAAATTCATTATTACTATGTATCAGGGGCCACCAGAGGCCGGACCATTCTATGATATAGGTTTAGCTTCATAGGCAGCATCATGATAAAATAAAAACTGTATTTAAGGATTACGCGTTCCATTCCAACTATCGATATCCTACTGAACTTTATCCTTTGATAAAACCAACAGAAAGAAACTTTAATCCTTATATTTACTGTCCAGACCTTATATTCCCACATATAATTATTTCTTTAATAAGATATTATGATACTTACTTCGATGAATCAAACAGTATCGTTTGGTTTCGATAGACTGTTGAAACAGTCGCCTTATGAGGTGACGAACTCCCGCGAAATTTCAGTCAACAAGTAAACAAAAAAGTTCCAAAAGATTACATTTTTTATTGTTATTTTTTCACATAAGTTCATATATAAACAAACCATACTGTCTTTGTTACTTTTATTGTATTTAAAAAAAACATTAAAATGCTTCTTATTTATTTCTTAAATAAATCAACACATACTACGCGGCAGGAAATTGATCGAGTCTGTAAAGTGGTGACGCGGCCTCGTGTTCAAATCGTAACGGCGCCAATAGGTGCGTGATCCACTGATTTTATCGGAAAATAAAGTTCAGTAGGCATTCGTAGAAATGTATAGGCAATATACTATAAATTCCAAACAGACTAAATATATAACCATAAAGGTACAATGAAATAGGATAAGCTTTAGATATGTTTTTTTTTTTTATAAAACTTTTTTTAGACCATTTTATTGATCCAGGCACATATTATAAGTTACATAGTTTGTTAGCGACCTGATACGGAAAAAAATATCGGGTCTAAAAAAACTTGTTTCAGGTGAATAATTTTTCCGTATTAGGTCGCTAACAAACTATGTAACTAATAATAATATAGCCTCGCACGCTGTATGAAGAATTAGAAAAACCCACATAATGGATCTTATATTTTTTAACACACACACCTACCACATACACTCGCACGTGTACCCAACAGCATTACAACTCACATTATGCACGTGCTTAAAATGCCTTTTAATACTAACAGCAATAGTGGTTGACTTCAAAGGAAATAGTCTGTTCTTGGATTGGAAACATTTTCGTAGCACAAGATTTGAAATTATACAGTGCTAGTTTAATTTTACTTCTAAATTAATCAATTAAAGGGGTTTTACGCACCAGACCCTTCTGCTTCTACATTAGTTTAGACATTTTGGATCTCCATCTTTTGGTCCCTAGCATCACTGACGAGTCCTAGGAGGACGAAACAGCTGTATGATTCAGTTTAATTCAGTTTTTGACATACTGTATCTATTACTAAATTTAAAAGGTGCAGAATATGTGTGTTTTACGTCATCTTCTCATTTTTTTCAGACCAAATTTGATCATGCAACCAAGATTGTCTTGTAACATTGGATAATAAAACGGAACACAGTAGCATTACGAACTCTACATGTGCATTAGAAGTTATGTCCCTTTGTACACGCTGTTTTGGATGGGAACCCGTGTAAAAGTTCGAGAAAATAAGTCCAGCTGTCCTCGAGCATAAGCTAAGCTAAGATGAAATTTACTGAAGAAGATAACGTAAGGATAATTGAATTTCTGGTCAACAATATTTTTGTTGAGTTCGGAGGAAAGATTTTCCAGCAGAGTGTTGGCATTCCCATGGAATCAAACTGTGCCCACTCTTAACTGACCTGTTTTTGCTTTCATACGAGGCTGGATTTGTGGAAGGGCTAATCAGGACAGAAAACAAAAACTTTGCAAATTTTTTTAATTTCACTTTCAGATATATCGACGATGTGTTGTCTATGAACATGAAGAAGTTTGCAGACCACGTCGATCGAATAAACCCTTCTGAACTTGAAATAAAGAACACATTTCAACAGACTCTTCTACACGAGCTGCTTACCTCGTGCTCTACTTGAACTATGACAAACATGGAGCATACCACTTGCTCTTAATATCGTGATCGATGTCGACTACTGACATTAACAAGACGGATTTGAAAGAAGCACTTTAATCAGAACTATGGGCAACTTTTATGGTCGCCATCTTTGTCTCATTGAGAAATATTCTGTATCTTTGTGTGATATGAAGATGGACGTTTTGAGTATGATCATTAGTTACTTTACTTGTTGTGATCAACAATGCTCGGTTCTTATTTCGAGGACTCGATGTTTACTTGGATGTGACCAAGATTTACATGGCGAGTGTTGTCGATGAAACAGAAGACGCTTTCTCTTCTGTATCTTTAAATGATATGAAGACGGCGTTTTGCGTATGCTCATTAGTTTGCTTACTTGTTGTGATTGACAATGACTCGGTTCACATTTTCAGAGCTTGATGTTTATTTGGATATGACAAAGATTAACATGGCGGGTGTTGTCGATGAAGCAGAGACGCTTACTCTTCCATAACACCGGGTTTATTCTCTTGAACTTTTACAAGGGTCACCATGTAAACATTTCCTTTGTTCTTATTTTGCCCCTTGTTTGATAGATTTTGAGTTCTGATTATGGTTTTGTTAAGGTTTCGGTATCCTCTAACTTATTTTTGTTCCAAAAGAGTCTAAGTGTCTTCGGCTTCATCGAAGTTCCCCGCTATGGAAGACAAGGTTACAGGGTCATCTATCTAGCGTCGACAAGATCAGTCATGGATGACTTACAGATATTTAACTCCGCAAATAATGGTTGTTTTATTTTTTGTTTATGGATATATACAATTACCAGCTGAAGTCATCGAACTAACATAATGAATGCATTATGAAAACTATTAACGAGCATTATAGCATTTAAACCTAATGACTGCATTATAAAAACAACCACGAGGTTTTATATTAATCTAGATCGATTAAAGGGGACATCATCTCTGCATATAAAATCATTTTTACTTAGGTGGTGAGTTGTTGTAACTATGGAACGAGCGAAGCAGCCTTGCCCGAGAATGAAAACACAATAATACACTATGTACACTATCTACGAATTTATTTACACTATATATAAATGTTAAACAAATAATGTCACATATTTCATACACTAGCCACACACACTATTACACCACATACAAATCACTTAAGTCTCATAAATGTTTTACACCTCCTCTTCTTTTACCTGCATTCCTCTGGATTCCACAGAAGCTAGTCATGAATATACCACTTCCATCCCGCAGAACCGTGTTAATACAATATGCGTGTAGGTGAATAACTTTCACCACCTCTGAACTAGTGAATAGCTAGTTCTCAATATTCAAGGTGTAACTGCAAGGTACGTATACATATACAGCTCTTCTAGTTGACCGCCTCTAACGAGGACATTCTTACCGGACTTCACATGGAACAACCATACCACCGCTGTGTCATATGTAAATGGTCCTGTTTTGACCAAATCTGTGTCTTATGTCGGTTGGATCTGTTTTGTCCACTAGTAGGTCAAAGGTAAAAGCTGGTGTAAAATAACAATGATAATGTGATAGAAAATGTTGAAAAGCGTTTTAAACGTCTACGTAATGTATGTCACTAATTTTCCCACGAAAATGTCTATTTCACTCATGCGATTCAATACATTCATTGATTTCCGGTAATGGATGACTGTTAGCTGTGTTTTCAAACGGTGACGGGATTTTCCAAATAACTTCATCATAACACCGCAGATATGAACCGGATCTGATGGAATAGCGACACAACTGTCGGTAAATACAAGGACTCACTCATTTTGTCGATTCATTGGCTTATATGTGAATAATTGACACCTGTAATTTGATTGTCCGTATCGTGATTTGCACGAGCATTACGTGGCCATTGCACCATACAAGTATACGTGTATACGTGTATACGTCCAACAGACTTCTATTGAATTAAGAACTAATTATGGCCACTACTGAATTATCGAATAAAGTGGTAAAGAGTATTGATACCTTGAATGCCATTCGTGACCCTAAACAAGTTGATGAAATTGTAAAACGTCTATTGAACAATGACCTATATAAGACGTCCCTACAGACTGCCCTTGGTATCACCGACTTGAAGCTACAAGTTAAAAAACTTGAAGATCGGATGGACGACCTTGAACAATACTCAAGACGCAATTGTTTGAAGTTCAGGGGTATCGTGGAGAGTAAAGATAAGGATACTGACCAATTAGTAATAAAGGCATGTAATGAGACTCTGGGCCTTATGATTACTAGTTCAGACATTAGTCGTTCACACAGGTTGGGAAAGCCCAATCAAAACTACCCCCGAGATATCATCGTTAGATTCATCTCTTACAGAGTCCGCGCCCTGGTCTATGAGAAACGATTTGATCTTTTCAAGAATCGAGACCTGCGTGATCAACAAGGAAAGATCCCATTTTTCTTAAATGAGGCGCTAACTAAAGTTAGACTTGACGTCTTCACAAAGGCGAGATATCTAAAAAAACAAAACATGATCTCTGGAACCTGGACGCAGGATGGCAGAATTATAATCCGTGGCAATGACAACCAGAAGACGTCAGTCACTACAATGGATGATCTACGGGCATATCCTGACCCCCTCCCAAAACCCTAAACAAACCTCGCACACTTCAAGACCGCCAGAATAATAGTAATGGTACCTCCTAGAGGGTCAACAATCACGCACGAGACACTCTAATACCTTCAACATCGGATGACGATGCTTTCGTGGCTGTTCCTACTAGCAACCAGTGTACCTCTGACGATGCCAGTGTATATACATGTACCCTATGACCTATTATGATGAATTACATATACAATTTGTAATTAAAACTTTCTTAAACCATTCTCTATATCCTTGTAAACTACAACCTTCGTATGTCATTTATCCGTATGTTTTGTATTGTGATATAGAAGACAATGTGTTTATATTCAGATTACATCCTACATGTATAAATATGGTTTCCTTATGTAATGTCAATTTTTTATTTACTTTTTTTTATTTTTTTTATATATATTTTTTTTATTTATTTTTTTATTTTTTGCTTACATCATACTATCTTGACAATAGTGAATACTATGTATGTGTTAGTAACACAGTTTCATTCATACATGCTATAATGATTCAGCCGTGCTGAATATGACGCATGAATGACTTGATAAATACTATACAGTATCCATGTACATGTAGCTACATGTATCTCCTATATATTTTATAACGAATCTATAAATTGATATACACATAGATAATCATAATAATAATTGCATCATGATGTATTATTATTTTCCCAAAACCCTTCTACCTTGTATTATATTTTCTTTCTGTAATAGCGACAATGTAAATTTCATATCCAACTCAAGCAAATCACATTTTTGATTAATCAAAGGGAGATCACTCTTCTAGTCATAGCGGCATCGAAATCATACCGCATACTGCAGTATACTATGCAGTAGCTTGTACATTACTATCAAATCTCAATACCATCCTTATTTAAGTAAGATCAACATATAATAAATAACACTTTCCCTTTCTGTGTCCGAAACGATTTAATTACCGGATATTTTCTTTGCTATGATGAATGTTGAAATTATACTATAATTTCGAAAAAGTATCCGGATCTTAAGGATCCGTACGATTTCTGCTTTACTATACAAAATCAAGATCGCTCAGGTGTTTTACTTGCATGAGTCCGTATAGGCAGTATTTCAAACTCCATATTTACTTTGAACATGGAAAAATCCCTGACCCATCCGAAGTGTTGCTGGAAACTTCTAAGGTACAGTTGAGTGTAAGCTAACCTTTACACCCTAGTGCACTAGGAGTGCACTACGTTTAAACTAGTAGTGCACTACATTTAAACTACAGGTAAACTAGTAGTGCACTACGTCCAGCCAGGTGTGACCACAAAAACCCCTACAGGTAATGGGAGGGTCCATACCTACCTGTGTCCTTACCTGTACAGATGTAATATGATTTACCTGTACTTTTATGTTATACTATTGAAGTCATTAGTTTGTCAGTACTTGAACCTCATATAAGTACAAGAATGAACAATTCTGAGTTTATACCAGAAGATATTTATCATAATAACTTAAATAAATTAATTCATTGCATGTCAAAATTTTAAATAAAATAATAATTTAAATATACTAACTTATAATTGTTTTAAAAGAAGTAACAATTATTCTTTTCTATTTAAATATTTGCATTCTACAATTAAATTGAAAGGTATGTGTTCAAATAAAAAATGGTACATCACATGTTTTATGTTGAAATTATTAAGTTAATCCTACTAAAAATATATACAGAAAATAAAGTAAACAACAGATTGTAATATAAAAAATAGATATTAGAAGAACATATTTTGTACTTAGTATAGTTGTTTCAATAACAAATTACTTTAATATTTGACATTAAGAAGCTAGCTGTGCGATATCAGAGACGTACAAGGTTTTATAGGTCTCTGGCAGTACTACCTACATGTACCAGTATTGGTGTTCTGTTTCACTATACACTCAGGTACAATGCATACAAATGAAAGGTTATATAAACATCAAGTACTAATATAAGAAACAATTACTTTATTTTGAGAGTTTTACGTCCTCACATGGCCTTGCGACTTTCACAAGAGCATTTAAAGCCATTTCCTTCTTCATATCAAAATACCAACATACATCTACATGTAATCCAATTAACTGTAATCAATGTTATCATCATTAATCAATTAACAGGGTAGGGCCCTCAGGCCTTTAATCAGTCTTGTTCAGTGATGGCTGTGGTGGAGAGGGAGGTGAGAAATTCACACCTGGCTAACTACAGACAGCCTAGGGGTGTCCCCTATCTTGACCTCTGTGCCTGAGGATGTGGTCCAGGCAGGTCAGGTACATATATATGTTATTATGCCTGGAGGGTAAAGGATTCTACCTGAAGATCTATATTTGTCCCTTTTAGTTAGATTTTATATAAGTCATTAGGTTGATTTAAAAGTACAATAAATGTGACTGGCATAGGCTTAACTTTGTTCTAAGTAAGGTTAATATAACTGCATATTATTTATTTGTTGTATACTTAGTCTTACAATATAGAATTAATCAAAATGATTCTAATAAACTGATCTTGCTTTTTTTAAAATCATTATTACATATATTCATAAACCTTCAAGTCATATTTAATACAACCTGTAATTGCCTTCAATATTTAGGCCTAAATATCGGAATATTTTAAAATACTTTTATACTGATAATTAGAATAAAATTAAGTATAATGAATGTTAGTATTTTATTATCAAACTATAATGAAGCGACTGAGCCAGAAAGTATATATTCTTAATTATTATTAATTTCAATGTTATTTTATGTACTATCAATTTATTATTGTATAATTAAATGTTTTGAATGAAACATAAAAATGGATTAAAGTTCTCAAAATATCCACTATTTAAAGAGAAATGTGTAAATATCTAGATATATTCGCAAAGATTTTTAATTTCAGATAAACTTGATAAACCCGAGTAAAAGTTAACATATGTATTATCATATTTATGATCCTGGTCATATCCAGTTTAGCCCTAAGTATTAATCAAATTGGTTTCAAATTTGACCAGTGATAGTCAGATGAGAAATTCACACCTCAGTTATGTCACTGACAGGCTTATGTCAGCAGGTGTTCCTAGACAAGGTTGGGACTGGTCAGGTAAATGCCTGAGGCCTGAGGGTCAAATCAAAACATCTGTCCCATACTGAACAATCTGAATAAATTTTAATTTATTGTTGTATTACTTTTTTCAACTTCAAATTCTTATATTTATATTAACACTGTTGTATGTGGTGATATATATACATACAGATCTTAATATAGAAAAAAAAAAAATAAAGATTATCAAAACTCTATAGCGTGTTCATAAATATATAGATCGAGGCATGAATGTATTTTATAAAAATATATATCTAATTTAATTAAGTAATAAAAGAATATTTATTTGTTTTTTTTTCGCAATTAGTTTTTACAATATTTAAAAATATACTTCTAAACAAATAATAATCAATAGATATTCCTTCAATTTTTCAATATACTTGATTGTAAATTAATAAGAATAATAACGTTAATAGTGTATATTAAAAGAAATATAAGACATCAAAACTGCTAGATAAATATTATTTTTCTATTTTATTTATATGATGTATGCAAGAAATTTTTGGGGAAAATTATAAGAGTAATTATCATGATTTCACAATTTCTAGTTTTGAAATGAAAGAAAAAAGGTTGTTTGAGCAAAATAACTACATAAGATGCATATATATACATTAAAGTTATAAATATTAACTAATGATAAGGCCAGCTTCAAAGTACTAGCAGACGACAAAGGTGAGGTACAGGTAAAAATCACAGGTAGATGGATGGGACTGCCCATTTACCTGTAGGGATATTTGACCTATATGGGGTTCAGGGTGTAGTGCACTACTAGTTTACCTGTAGTTTAAATGTAGTGCACTACTAGTTTAAACGTAGTGCACTACTAGTGCACTAGGTGTAAAGGTTAGCTTACACTCAACTGTAACATTGATGTATATAGCATTATTGTACATACTGTTAGTCTCATGCTTCTCATGTTATTTTCTTCAAAATTCATGCCAATCAGATCTTTTCCCCTGTTGTGACCATTTTTGTAACATAGATGTCTTGTCTACTGTAATCCACTCCATGCATCAAGTAACAAAATTTGATCTATTAGATAATGGCTAAGTCTGTTAAAGTAACTACCATACTACATGGAGTGTTCTTCAGTAGATATCAGCATCTATCCACTCATGTTTGGCCTCTTTTTGATAATTCCAACGTTTGCAGTCGCATTTACATGTACCATAAACATTCACTTCATTTCTCCACTAATGACCAATTCTCACTTATTCTTTTGTTATTAATGATTTTATGTATGGATATTGAAAAAGTAATCCGGGTCCCTTTTGCAGTCTTGATATTACCTGTCTGAACGTCCGCTCAATACGTAATAAACTGGATATCCTTGAAGCTGAACTTAGTGATAAAGATATTATATGTCTAACCGAGAGTCATCTTAATGGAACTATAAATGATAATGACTTATTACTAAGCAAATTCTCAAAACAACTTTTTAGAAGAGATCGAGGTCTGCGTCCTGGGGGAGGCATTATTATATACCATAAGGATAATATCATTATGAAAAGAAGAGCAGATCTGGAGTGTAATGATTTAGAAATATTGTGGACAGAGGTGTCCTTCGGCAACAAAAATATTCTTCTAGGTTGTATATATAGACCTCCTGACAGCAATGTCAGCTATTGGAATAAGTTTGATGATTTACTTGATCATGTTTCTGATGACTCAAGACATGCTAACACTAATATAATTATAACTGGTGATATTAATGTAAATATGAATAATATCCAGACAAATTCTCACCTTAGCAGACTTCTCTCAAAACATAATTTGATTAATTTTGTAAATGATCCCACAAGAATTACTCCAGACTCTTCTACTTCAATTGATGTTGTCTTCACTAATAATAATAATATTGTTAAAGATGTACTTGTATCTCCTCCAATTTGTAGTGACCATTCAGTAATAAACTTCAGTATATGTTACTCTGTATTTAAACAACATGCATACTCGAAAGATATTCTACTCTATAAGAATGCTGATGTTACCAGAATGAACCGTATGATTGATAGTATCAACTGGGTAAGTATAAATGAGCAGCATGACGTAAATGTTTTTAACAAAATACTTACTGACACTATAAATAAAGCTGTAGATGATTGTATACCTAAGAGGAATATTACAGTTAGACCAAATGATAAGCCATGGATGTCAAACGAGGTCAGGCTAAAAATTAGGCAGAGAAATAGAGCTCATAAAAAGCTGTACAGAGTAATAGTCCTGATCATTGGGCACATTTTAGAAATGTTAGAAATGAACTTATTACCTTAATACGTAGGGCTAAATCTGTATACGTAGAAAATCTAGAAAATTCTCTTAACAACCAGTCTACTTCTGCATCAAAATGGTGGAAAACAGCAAAAGCAATCTTGAAAATTGATGACAAATCACCTATCATTCCTCCATTAAATTGTAATAACTCCATTTTATTTCATCCACTTGATAAAGCAGAATGTCTTGTTGATTATTTTACATCTATTTCAACTTCTTCTGATTACATTGATCCACTGCCTCCGGTTCCAGAATCCCCAAATACTCTCAATAATATTTCATTTCAAGAACAGGAGATAGTGGATCAGCTGACTGTATTAAATGATAGAAAGCCTGCAGGATCTGATGAAATTGTACCTAAAATTATTAAACTCCTCTCACCATCACTAGTAACTCCCCTTACTTTATTATTCAATAAAACTATGTCTACAGGCTCTATTCCTCTGTCTTGGAAATTAGCTAATATTAATGCTATATATAAAGGTAAAGGTAATAAATGCGATGTTTCCAACTATCGTCCTATTTCTATCACATGTTGCTTTAGTAAGATATTAGAAAAAATTATTTTTAAACATTTATATAATCACTTAATACAATATGAAATTATTACAAAATATCAGTCTGGATTTATCCCAGGTGATTCTACTGTCAACCAATTATTATCATTGTATAATACAATTATTCAAAAATTAGATGAGGGACTTGAAATTAGATCAATATTCTGTGATGTTAGCAAAGCATTTGATCGAGTCTGGCATCCTGGTTTACTATTTAAACTTGAAATGTATGGCATCAAAGGTAAGCTACTTAATTGGTTTAAGGATTATCTTTTAAACCGTAAACATAGGGTCATGACAGAAGGTTTCTGTTCATCACAATGTCAGGTAAGTGCTGGTGTCCCCCAGGGATCAGTCCTCGGCCCTTTTCTATTTCTTATTTACATCAATGATATCACTGAATGTATAACTAATGAAAAAAGATTATTTGCAGATGACACATCTCTCTTTAGAGTAATACATACCACTCCATTAGATGCTGCCAACAGTCTATCTACTGACTTAGTAAATGTTTATGTATGGTCCAAAAAATGGGACATTAAGTTTAATCCAAATAAAACTTAATCATTAACTTTTAGTCGTAAAAGGAATATAATTAGTCCTGATATTTTATTTCAAAATGAAATCGTATCTAATGTTACATCACATAAACACCTTGGTGTATTTTTCTCTGCAGATGGCAAATGGCATCATCACATTGACTATATCTATAATAAAGCATATAAACGTCTTAATTTACTAAAGTCAGTAAAATATAAAATGAGTCGAAAAACCTTAGTTGCTTTGTATACTTCTTATATTAGACCCATTTTAGAGTATGGTGATATTATTTTTGATAACTGTACGCAAGAAGAAGCAAAACTTCTTGAATCAATACAAATATAAGCTGCTCGTATTATTACAGGACTGCGTAGGGGAACCACTCATTATAAACTTTACTGTGAACTTGGTTGGGACACCCTTGCTTCAAGACGGAAAAAACATAGATTAATACTCCTTTACAAAATTCTTTGTGGAACTACACCAACTTATCTGAATGAATTAATTGAGCCGTACCTTACTAAAGCAAATCCATATTTATTACGTAATGATAGAATGTTTACTATTCCATTATGCAGAACCAATATCTACGCAAAAAGTTTTATTCCAGCCACATTGAAAGATTATAATGAACTTGCAGCAAGGTGTGACCTTACCAATATTACATCAATTTATCAGTTTAAGAAACTTTTAAATATGCATTTAAGTGACATCAGATTCGATGATATTAATTATGCCTATTTTAATGCTGGTACTAGGAAAAACAATATACTTCTTTGTCAATTAAGAAATAATGTGAGTAATCTTAACTCTGACTTACACAGAGATCATCTTTCCGAATCTCCAGTATGTACATGTGGAAACGCCCATGAAACAGTAGAACATTTTTTCTTAACTTGTAGTAAATATGAGGAACCCCGGAGAATACTAAGAGACAAATTATTCAACTTAAATCATAATCATTATAATCTAAATATATTTTTGTCTGGCTGTGAAACTTGTAATAAACTAACTAACTTAAATATATTTGATAATGTCATTGAGTTCATTAGAGCCACCAATAGATTTTTACTATAGATTAAACCCCATTATTGTTCTGCGATCTGCAATTTCTTTCTTTCCTTATTAAGCCCTATTTATGGTCACCTACCCCACCCCCCTTTTTCTGATTGGCATGAAATTTGTAATACTTAACATATTGGAATAATATATTCCAAGTATTACATATGAAATATTACATAGCTCTGAATCTAATCAATTGATTATGAAATAAGTAAGGACAATATCAGTCAACTAATACCATTCTACTAAATTTCTTTTCTTCCATATTCTATAATATATTTGTCCGTGACTGAATATAGTATCCATGGCTTAATCCAAAAACTCATGGGTGGATGACCAATGGCTAGTAAGCCAGTATGGACTTTTTAGGTCTGTATCCCATGGGTGGATGGAATATGTCTTGGATAATGTATTTTAAATCCTCCAAAATTTATACAAGTTGAAAATACATTTAAGACAAGCCAACTTTTATTAATAATAATCATAGAATGGTCCTTACTACTCAAGTTACATATTCATACCATAATATATTATATATGTACTAAGTAATATCTTCATTGCATTGGAATTACTTAATTCTATTAAATTAGCAATTTTATATAATTATATATGTATATACACTTTGTTACAAGGAGATAACTTATATAGGCATATGCCTGTTGTTAAATCCTTTTCTCTATTGAATAAAATTTTGTGAAATTGAATACATTTATAATTTGAACAAACTGAGATTTCCATACCAAAATTAGTATATATCACTCAATATAACACTGCATATAGAATACCTAATACACGAAATAATACCAAAAATAACTAATAACTGATCGCGCGTGTTCACAAAACATAAATTATCAATATGTCACCTAAAGACCTCCATGCTTACGGATATACGATTATTAGAATCTTCAGATAGGTTGCACATTATACACACTTACCACAGTCAGTTGTCTGTGCTTTTCATGAACTTATGGCTTTATATGGTTACATAATAAAGCCGCTATATGTCGTTGTGTGGTCTGACAACCATAGCGTCATTGTTTCCTCCCCGGTCACTCTCGTGTATTTCCGCAAGTACTTATTTGTGACGTCGGAATCATAGGTAGCACTCCACCAAATATCCTGGTAAATATTTATTATATAAAAACATAACTAAATACCTAACAACATACTTACCAATCCCGTCAATATATATATTCGACCGTCACAAGTTGTGATGATAGTACGTTATAATAGCCGAAATGTTGTACAGGTACATTACACAGGTAATGTAACGTCTGATAATTTATAAGATACTCAGAAACTATTCTAGCACGATTCGTTTGTAATGTTTTGATTGGATATGGACAGTGTTCTAATGTGCGATAGAATCATGATCAATGGTTTTTGTGACATTGCCGTGGTAATGAGTATGCACATTATTGTCGTGATAATCACAAAGATATCCAGGTAGTTTTATATAACAGTTAACTTGATTTTGGAGAGTGTTATTTTAATATGTTATACGCACTGTGTCAAGCCTAGATCAATTATCTTTATAACAAACATTTAAAACAAACATTCCATTGTGAGTGTGACTGTGTCGTGTGAACTTTGTCGATACGAACATATTGGCATGCATACTGACAGGGAATTGTTGACATTTTGTCCATGTTAATCCAAGTATGTCGTTTACATACGTTAACGAAGAATCTTAATCCGAATATTCCGGGTCGTCAATACCCCTTGATTAGCCAAAATGGTGGATACAAGATGAACTTCCGGGAAGTGTTTTTGTGACGGTTTGGCGCCATGTGACAATCGGATGACGTCAGTTCCAGTATGACATCATAATAACATGGTGGGAATTGGTTTCGAAACACCTCCCAATATAGCCATAATATGGGAAACAAGGGAAACAACAACACTTTTGAAATAGGCTTATAAAAAGACACGTCACCAGCTAGGTTACAGAGTACTTTACTAAGTACTTGTAGCAAGGAACTACAATGTATTTAAACATATTAGCAGAACAAGTTTGTTAATGAGTGTTAGAAAGGGGATACTACGTAATGTTTTCGTGTCGATACTGGGTTTAAAACATGAAATGTGGTTTTAACTCCCAACCTATCGGTCTCGAGTTCAAACCAAATTTCATGTTCTAATCGCCAGTACAGCCACTCAAAACAACGTACAAATGTACTGTATCCCCTTAATGAGAATTGCACACTACTAAATATACAGTAAATGGGTAATGCATAAAACAGCAACACATTTTGGAAATATGTGTAAATTATGTATCAATAAAAGGATCAGCAACAGGCTAAGTGTATATCATTATTTTATATTTTTTTTAGATGTAGATGGAGTAGGAAATTAACAGCATAATGTTTCCGACTAACTATCATACGATTCTTGTTACAAATCATATTCATCACATTTTTTTTTAGAAATACCTTATTAAAACATTATCTATTTACACATCGATAATCTTTAAGTGTTTTTTTATAAATGAGGTAGTATAGTTGAATTAATTTCATCTGATATACCAACTACTCCATTCAATAAATCATCTAAATTAACAATGAGAAATTTCGCTTTAAACGACGATGCAAATACAAACACAGTTAAATATTAATGAGATTGTTCTTCGACAAGTTCCCTATTACAATAACATATATATATTCATGAATAGTTAATGTTATATCGATTGTTAAATGTATTTGGAAGCTTCTGGGGAGAGAGGCCGGAGAAGGAGGCCTATGCTGGAGTGGTCTGTGTACAACACTTGGTGCGTCTAAACTGGGAGTCTCCTGTTCAGAAGTATATAAATGTGCATTTAGATGTGTTGTACGCCGGGCGAAACTCCGATGTAAATCGTTGTCTGCACTAACTAAGATGTGTTGTCATGCCCCAGAACTGGGTGAAAAAGATTTGTCCCAGAACTGGGTGAAACAGATTTGTTTCGTAGTACACGATTTGAAATTATACAGAATTTGTTCATTTTCCCTCTAAATTCATAATTCAAGGGGGTTTTACGCACCTGACCCTTCTGCTTCTACATTTGTTTAGAAATTTTGGTTCCCACCTTTTGGCCCCTAGCATCACTGAAGCTTAATTAATTTTTTCGGCATACTGTATCTATTACTAAATTTAAAAGGTGCAGCATATGTGTGTGTAACGTTATCTTTAACGTGAGAGAACTTTTACACTGATTGTTAAATTCACTGCATCACTCTCAAATTAAACAAATCTTCTTTTTCAAAAATGTAGGGAGGATAAGAACAAAAACATCACATATTTCGTTTAGAGTGTAGCAAAGCATTTCGTTCTTGCGTGTTTTTGTGTTCGATTTTGTTAATGAAACCTTAAAGATTATAACTTGTTGGCAGATTAATAAAAATATTAAAAGTAGGTGTTTCTTCGTCACTTAAACGTTTTTTGCCTTGTTCAATTCTCGTTGCCAACAATTAAGTATATGACATTGTTAAACACCTTTGTTATTGTCATATATTATACAGTCCTTGTAAGGTATGTATTCGTGATCTTTGACAGTTGTAGCGGGCATTTTCCCACACATATAACAGCTAAAAGCTCAAAAGGAAAGCAAATAATATTTGTTAGTGTATCAGAAAAAGATCGGTGAATTAAGTTACTCTTGTTGGTAATTGACAGTTAAGTGTGTCCATGTTTCGGTATAATTTCAGCCTGGGCCCAGTTGTTCAAAGGGTGATTAGCTCAATCACTATTTAACGACATTTTTTTCAAACTTCAATAACTCTGTCAATAAACAAGTACAAATCTTGAAATGTTGTATGTTAATTGACACTAAGAGGGTTTTGATATCCGTAAAGTTGTAATTAAATCTATGGTTCCATTTTAAAGTTACAGGATAATTAAAATTTGCACGAATCAATGATTAAGTTAATCATCCTTTAAAAAACTCAGCCACGTTTGACGATATGTTTGATGATAGGTGTCTATTTTATCTTACAGTAATGAAGCGTATAAAATACGACAGCCTAAATTGCCAATTCTTATAGTTCCAAAAAACAAAGGCTGTATCTCCAATACATTTCATTCCAACAGTATTAAGGGATGGAACTCTCTTCCTTCTGATATTAAATCGGTCTCTCGAAAGAACTTGTTTAAGGCTAAAGTAAAACGATTTTTAAATGAAATGTAGACAAGAATTTTGAATGTTTTATTAATTCTATTCTAATGATATTATATTAGTGTATTTTATTTCTTATTTTAAGTTAAAACCAATATTAACCATCAAATTTTTACAAAATTCAACTACTGGAAATAAGTCTCTTCGGACATTCATGGGCTACCATTGGCTAAATGTCACACACAATTTATAAGCATAGTATAATTTTTATAAAATGTTCAATGTTATATTTGTTTCATTGTTAGTGTGATGACAATGATGACTCTGTTCTCATTTTGAGGATTGATGCTTACTCGGATGTGACCAAGATTTACATGGCGGGTCTCGTCGATGGAGCAGAAGACGCTTACTCTTTCGGAACACCTGGTCTTATTCTCTTGTGCTTTTACGAGAGTTTCCATGTAAACTTTCCTTTGTTCCTATTTTGCCCTTAGTTTAATCGATTTTGTGTTCGGATTATGATTTTGTTGACGCTTTGGTATTCTCTGATTTTTTTAAAAAACATTTCATTGTATATTTATATCATATATAAGTTATTATATATAAAATGTCTATGTGGTTTCATGCAATGAAAAAAAAATCAAAATCAAATCAAACGCTTTTAAGGGTGTCCTTGTAAATCTCTTCGTTTGACATTTTTCCGCCTTGATTAATTGAGTTTTATTACGGTTTATGGTTTTGTAAATGATTTGTTAAATTCTGGTGTTTTTTTTCTGAAAGTATTATTGAAACCAATTATTACATACTTTCTATGTAAACATTGTTGTACAGAGGCAATTAACAATAAATGAGTTCATGTGACGTTTTGGTGATTCATTTGATGACTAGTTCATTATGAAAAATGGTCGATTTCGTCTACAGTAGTAAAGGTATTGTACAGAAATGATTCGATTCAACTAAGCTTTGTTTAAAAGTAATACATTTATTTTTAATAGATAATTCATTATTTGTTTGATGAAGGTGACAGAGTACATATATATAATGCACTTGAGATCGAAATGTCACATCAAACACATAGATCTATGACCAAGTCTTAAAGAAAGCGTAGCTGAATCAAGTCATTTCTGTATAACAACTTTACTATTGTACAATGCTTAACAGCGTAGACATATCGACCGATTTGTATTGAAACCAACTCGTACGCAATTTATACCTTTATGTACAAACGCTTTGCTGGTCATTTGTCTGATGAAGGTGACGGGGTACATAACGTTCTAGTCATCGAAACGTCACCACAAAAACATTTATTTTCAAACCTGATGGAAATGTTTAAACAGATATTGATTAGCCTCGTTCGCCTATATAATCCTACGAGTTTGTTAAGACAATCACTCTGACACCGATAGGTGTATTTTGGAGACACCGGCTGAAGTTTTTTTTTCTGTAATTTCTGTTTAATTTTAATGTCAGCTTTCGTTCTCTTACATGATGATAAGGCAAAATTATCATATCAACTTAACTGACTTTAAGTATCATTTTAAATGTCGAGGACGAAATCAGCATCATATGCAAATCAATTTACTGTATGATGGCAACTTTGACCTCCCCGGGATTGAATATTAATGTTAAGAGTAGGGAAACTGATTTCCAGTAAAAGTATTAAATGCGTAGTCCATATAGATTGTATCGTAAAGTAAGAAACGGCCTTGTAAACCAGTACTATAGATAATTAATTAATGGAATTCTATCGATGAAAGTCACCTGACTGACGGTGATGAATTTCCGCCCAACCCTAGGGAGACGGCAGTATTTAGATATTCAACACTAGTAGGGTCGTCACGGCACCGATTTAATTGTATTGAAATATCATTATTATATTTTAAATATTTATTGTTCTACCACAATACGCTGTATATTCAGCTGCCAGTCAATTGTGTGGAACACAGGGAGCTGAGAATTTGTTACAGCTTATTTTGGACCTAAACAAGGATGATGAAAGTAATTATATACTCTTTTTTTGGGGGGGGGGGGGGGGGGGGAGGGTAGATCAATTTTCGATAGAAATGCCCCCTCAATGGTCCATTGAACTATTTTCGACAAAAATGCTCCCTCAAAGGTCCATTGAGGGGACATTTGTTTCGAGAATTGATATAAACCCCCTAAAGGTGTCACTAGCTGTAACAAATACTCAGGTCCCTGTGGTGTGGACGTGATAACAATCTCCGATAAACCACTTGTGGAATATGACCTTCTGGACTTTTGATTTGTTGAAAAGTTAAACTTTGAACGGAAATCACGTGTTCCAATCCCACATGCGGTTTGTTGACGTCGTCATCGATTTTGGACATCGTCATCACTTGGCGAAAACATACGAAATGACGTGTTTTTGCGCATAGTCCGTGGTTTACTCCAGTTGTGTCCGACTTGGATTGTGGTAGAAACAAGCTCCACGATTCGTGGTTGATGGATATGTTATTTATTTCAGTCCCTTTTGTTAATTTTTAAAAGTGAAATAAATTCCATATCCAACAAACACTAGTTAGTTCAGCTTAAACTTTGTTTATTCACATCTATTTACATGTAACACATGATACAAGCATAAAAATGACGTAACACACACATTTGCTGCACCTCTTAAATTTAGTAATAGATACAGCATGCCGAAAAATGAATTAAACTGCAATCATACAGCTGTTTCGTCCGCCTAGGACTCTTCAGTGATGCTAGGGGCCAAAAGGTAGGAAAAGTATATAAATGAATTGGACACAGAAACAAAGTGGTAATACACTTACATAGATGTGTTACCCTCTATCTAAACAAACAGTACAACTATAGCTTAGGGATAATGATGTGAACAGGAATAATTACAAGGTAATTTAGAAAAGAGTTGGGGGGAATTCTGTGTAAGGAGGATGTGATACATGACAAAATATGTTGCGTATGAGACTTTGCGGTCAAGATATTTCCATCAGTTGAAACAGTTAAATATATGATACACTCAAAGTTGAACATTGATTTACAAAATTTTAAAGACAAGTTATATACATGTGTATGTATTTTCAAGACTAATCATATATATAAACTGCGTTATAAAGATGTTAGTATATAATGCCAGTTTCACTTTCCCTACTCAGGCTATCGTTGTGGTAGACTGTTCACATTCCAAACACTGTTGCTGATCAATTGCTCGTCTTATCCCGTGCTTTAACGATGTCGTTCTCCGGTTCATTCCTTTCCTCCTGGTATATCCGTTTCCGCAAAACTGTCTGCATCGGGAAATCTAGCCAGATGATGTTTTACCTATAATTAATACAAACTAGAGGTATGCATAAGTACAACAGTCTCTGAACGCAAGCACGCGCGCATGCACGTTGCGTAACCTCTCTATGAAGTACAGGACAGGTATCAATTCACGGGATTGACAAATCAGATTACAACAACCGTTTTCCCATCACTAACCTACCCCATTGTTCCACATAGAGCACCAATCAGAACAAGACAATGCAGCTATTATACTTGTTAATTGGTTATTTCGATAGTAAGCACTTTGTGTTGACAGGTGGCCATTTTGTAATCCATAGTTGACTGTAACTTAAATAAACATCCATTGTCTGCATTTTCGTGAAGAGTAATTTCGAACCGCCATTTAACTTTTGCTACTTGCACCAGTGGCGACCGCCAGCGTTTAGCTCTGTGTTGACATTCTATATAGCTGGCAGATATTTCGATGTCAATATTTATTTCACATTGTATTTGGATATTGAAAACACTTATATATTCCATCAGTTACAGAGAGTTAGGTCATTGATTTCCCTTTTATAAAAAAACATTGGTACTTGTTAAATCAATGTAATGAGAATGCAATGAAAACAAAGCAAATGGCATACTTTATCGACGGTATTCTGTCTGTAGGACCCATTGTTGTGATAGAAATAATCTATTATTTATCGTCAAAGGCGTAATTCCCGAAACAATTTTCAATGCACTCATTTGACATGCTTCGTAAAGTAGTTTTGCGTAATATCTATACAGACATTAGTCAATACGGGACTTCAACCTACGATTCGTTTTTATCGTTGATTCATTACTGCATGTTAAAACAAGTTCTGTTACCCTGGACAGGGATTTCTCTTACCCTGGACAGAGCTATCCGCACTTTTACTGGTGTGATATTGTTTTTCTTTTATTTCTAGGTGTATAAAACTGGCCTGTCTAGGGCAATACACCTATGACCACAGTGGTTGTATTACATATCTACCCATGCAATACAGCCACGGCGTGACGTCACAATGGCGCAACAATGACGTGACGGCACGAGTTCGGTAAAATCTGATGCCGAAAAGAGAAAAATGTCGACGTTATTGAATTAAAACCACGAGCCACGATATTTAACCGTATACAATTTAAAAAAAAAATGAGATTATTTTGTCTGCGCAAACTATGTTTGCAAATATGGGGTATACTTAATCTGGCTGTATCATTTGTTTTCGTCAAAAAATCTGAAGGAAAAAGTTAATATTTTCAAACGATGGCCAAGCAAAAGTATTTTTTTTTTTTTTTTAAAGGTATTCAGGTAGTTGAAATGAGAGAAAAATATTCTTTCATCACCAAAGGTGTAAGATAGGGAAATTTCAAAATTTTGATTATACATGAAGTTTAACAGAGTAAGAGAAACTTCACCATTAACCTTATTGGTAGTGAGACAGGACTCGTGTTTGATAACCTTAGAATCTTACACCCTGGGTTGAGATTCCCCTGTCTCACCCACAAGGTGGTGAAATATTCTTTTAGTCTCCACTTTTAGTTGTTCTATCACTATAATGGGATCACGCACGAACACCGTGCATTAAAGCCCATGATATAACTAGTGTTTGACATTGTTAAAAAAAAAACTACAGTCGAACTTTGTTAACTCGAAGTAGGAGGGGCATTGGGGAAACTTCGATTTATTCAATTATTTGAGATAAATAAGTTCGAATGTTTGGTAGGAAGTCTGGCCAAGGAAATGGTTCCTATGAAATAGACTGTTTAAGTTATACAGATTTGAGGTAACGCGTTTCGGTTGTATGTACTATCATCTCTAAGGCATCATAAAGATCACTGGTAATAAGACATATCAAATCATCTCGAGTTCGTCTTATGTCGATATTTGTATTGTAACGTTTTAGTATATACTTATCAGAATAAAGACCAACTAACCTCTGTAGAATCTAGTTTGAGTAAAATGCTTTGAAATAAATCGTATATATAAAAATAGGCGAATAGGTGACAAAAAAGTCAATATTTCGGATGCAGAGATATTACAGTAATGTCGATCTCCAAAAAGACAATTAGAATTGTGTGTTAACTATTGAAAAGGAGTGAATTGTTTTCTAGCTGAAAGTCATTCCTGGCTTAATGGATTAGTCGTGTAATGGATAATGCAATGCCTTTCAAATTAAGTGTTGCTATTCCAAATCTAAATAAGAACGTCAAGCCGTAATAAAAAAACAAATTGGAAAATCTATCATTGTCTGATGGGTATTTTAAAAAAAATGAGGAAAAACCCCAATTACTTAATAAGCCACATCAATAAGCACAGTGTAAGGATTATTGGCAGGTTAAAGTGGCGTTCTTTTCTGATTCTTTTTATCCGACACGATCTATGGCCTATAGAACCGACTTTACTCAACAACCCACACGTCTATCGTCGGACCAGTGAGGTGTGACGTAATTGTATCTATCTAAAAGCTTTCTTCCAAAGATTAATTGAACTTTGCAATTCAAAATAATAGTGATTAATAATAGAGTATTTAATTAACGCAGTAATATATATTTTCGCCGAAATATTCAGCACTATTATGCAACATATACATTTATCATCAATTGATATTTTTATTTTTTTTGATTGACTAAAACTTTGTCACGTGCAAGTCAATATTTTGTGATATTGACCTGATCTTTATACTTTTAGAAACACCGTCATAATCGTTAGTTTAAACATATTTTATTGCCAATTTGCAAATGGATTGGGCACAAGTTACATGAACATTATCAACGCCCTTTCCAATCAATATATTCAATTTTATATACATATCATAAGATGGCTTAATTAGTTTAAATTTCACAATCTTAATGCTATATAGAGAGGGAGAAAGAGAGAGGGAGAGAGAGAGAGAGTTAAGATAGAGAGAGAGAGAGGGGGGGGGGCGGGGGGAGGGGGTATTACCTCCACAATAATGTTATTCAAGTACTTTTACACTTTCTCTCTTACTATTTACACATTTACTCTATAATTACACAGTTAATATACATTAAGAATATTTTTATGATAAATATCAATATTTTGGTCATGTGATTTGAACCACCCAGCACAGTCAGCACAGTGATATCATGGCACTATTCGAATCATTCAACGATACAATTGTCCATCGCATCCCGCGCTTGTGTCTTTCTCCTTTTCAATCCGTCCTTTCTTGAATATCCGTTTCCACTGCGCCGACTGTTGCTCGATGGCCCATTACAAGCCAATTATATTATATTATTTTATACACGTGTATACAGTATGTACAAAGGTCTATCGAAAATATCGCACACATAATACCACACTGACTCATGTTCATTTAAGCGCACGCACTTAGGAAAAAAATTATATATACAAAATTGTACATGATTATGCCACTTGAAAAAACATAGTGACGAGGATAACAATATTAAGGAGGATTGGGGTAGAGAAGAGAGACCTAGGTAAACCTACGAGTACACGATATGAACTGCTGGACATATATAAACAAGGCTTTATTTTCATCACTCGAGTAATCCTCATTTCCAAATCATAATGTACTAGGATTAAAGGCAAAAAGCTATGGAGATTTCTGAACAATTTCAATCTTTGGTTCGGATATCCGATAAATTTAGTAATAGATACAGCATGCCGAAAAATGAATTAAACTGCAATCATACAGCTGTTTCGTCCTCCTAGGACTCTTCAGTGATGCTAGGGGCCAAAAGGTAGGAAAAGTATATAAATGAATTGGACACAGAAACAAAGTGGTAATACACTTACATAGATCTGTTACCCTCTATCTAAACAAACAGTACAACTATAGCTTAGGTAATGATGTGAACGGGAATAATTACAAAGTAATTTAGAAAAGAGTTGGGGGGAATTATGGTTAAGGAGGATGTGATACATGACAAAATCTGTTGCGTATGAGACTTTGCGGTCAAGATATTTCCATCAGTTGAAACAGTTACATATATGATACACTCAAAGTTGAACATTGATTTACAAAATTTTAAAGACAAGTTATATACATGTGTATGTATTTTCAAGACTAACCATATATATAAACTGCGTTATAAAGATGTTAGTATATAATGCCAGTTTCACTTTCCCTACTCAGGCTATCGTTGTGGTAGACTGTTCACATTCCAAACACTGTTGCTGATCAATTGTTCCTCACATCCCGTGCTTTTAAAAGTATGTCGTTCTCCTGTTCATTCCTTTCCTCCTGGTATATCCGTTTCCGCAAAACTGTCTGCATCAAGAAATCTAGCCAGATGATGTTTTATCTATAATTAATACAAACTAGAGGTATGCATAAGTACAACAGTCTCTGAACGTTAGAAAATCCGCAAGCACAATTGGGAGAATTTATTAGGTTAACATTAAAAAGATCATCGTTTAAAGAGCAACATTTACCAATGTATGTCGGAGTCTGGTTAATACAATATTTAAATTTTCGATCACCGGTTAAATAATAATCCGGTACTTTAAATGTTTCAACTTTGTTATCAAGGCAATCTTTAAAACTCTTGAGGAATGGTGCATTTTTAGTATTTGTGTCAAGTTCATTCCATAACCTTATAGTCGAAGGAATAAACGAGTCAAGTGTTGATTGAAACCGGTAATCATAATCGTTGTGACGGCACATTACCTCTCTGCCAATTGCAGGCTTTATCAAGATAAATATTATGAAATTTAAGTCTTTTGCAAACAAGTTTCATATCTAATATAAAAATAGAGGACTTTTGATGATATTAATATGGTGTTTTACCGACCCAGTATAATGACATATTGACCAATATTTAGCTTTGTATTTTTATACTATTGTATTGTTATAATATAGCTTGAGATTTTGAGTAAACGTTGTTGAAAAAATCACTCTTTTGTAGTCTGAATTTTAATAAAAATATCAATGTATAATATAACTATTATTGCCTTTCGATATCGGTAAATGCATGGTTTTATCGACCTGATATGGTTTTGTCGACCTCGGACTTCGTCGTCGGTCGATAATTTTCTCAGGTTGATAAAGCCAAGTATTGACCTCATCGAAAGGCTATAATTGTATAATATGTTTTATATATATAAAAAACATATATCATCAATGATTCTTTTTGAAATTTACATAAATTTAACATTTGTTTTTTCAATTAAGCATTGATGACAATCTTTTTTAGTTTCATTGGGGTATGAAAAAAAATTGTTTGCAAACTGTATGAATCCGCGTAGCGGATTCTTACAAAAGTTTGCAAGCAAAATGCAAAATATGCTTATAATTAATTTTTGAAACTTATTTTTAAATTTAAAACATGTTTATGTACAATTTGACTGATCTAACAACGGATTCTTTTTCACAAATCAATACGCAACGTCAATTGCCGCATTGTGACGTCACATTTTTCGCGCCATTTTCGGATTTTTTCCATAGAGGTGTGAAAAGAAAATCTCAACCAATCAGAAAGCCGCATTCTGCATACAATCAATAAAAAATTAATTATATAGAAAACATAAGTAGAACCACAGTGTTTACATGCAAATAACTTGAGTTGTTGAGAAAGGGATCTAGTTAATGGCGAAACAAATGGTGTAGAGATAGATGTCAATAAGTCAAAAGTTGATATGGCAAATTCGTGTTTACAGAAAAAAAATGCTGGTAACATTTGACAAACACTACATCTAACAGTAATATAGTCTACAAACGATCTATCAGTTCCTAGCTGAGCCTCTGTAACTGTATCAGAATCTGACACATGTCGCATTTAATTTGACAGATAATTACATGTTCAAATTAATTATTTACTATCTCAATGTGCAATCAACTTCAGCTAGCTTCAAGTTTTGGAATTTGTTTTTATTTCCAAATGGAATATTGCATATTGGTAACATGGATACATAGTACAAAATAAAACACATTACATAGAAAATATTACATGGCCATTTCCATATTAGGCCTTAGCTTGTATCAACCTGAGATCCCAAGGGTCCAAGGGTCGATATTGGGTCGGGGGTTGGTACAAGGCCTGATATGGAAATGACCATGCCATATTCTATTTATTATATACTTTGAATTTTGTGACGGTTCATGATGATCTGTTTTTGATGATGTCTATTTTTTGTTCCTTGTTTTGTCATTGTTTGGACATTGCTTAAGATAATAATAATTCTTACCATTAACAATGAATTCGGAATTATTGACCTGTTCATCTACATAGGCGTCTTCGTTTATGTCTTTTTTTTCTTCTATTAATCAATCAAGCTCTACTATTCTTTATACGATAGACTCCATAACATTCTCTTCAATATCAATGTCAACATCTGTCCTCCCATCCATTTTCGATTGTTGTAAAATCATGAACGTCATATGACGTCACGGCAATTTCGTAAGCGGGCTGATACAGTGTATTCGGCCCGCTCAACAAGCGGGCTGATACAGTGTATTTGGCCCGCTTAGCGAAGAATTGCCCATATTGGCCCGATGAGCTATTATGTACTAAAAACATGCGTATTTATCAAGTATACAATTTCCCTGTATTTTATAGTAAGTATGTAATAAAAAAGTAAAGATGGCGGAGGACAATTCCATATAAGCAATGCGCAAACAAAATTAAATATATATGAGGATTGTACTTCATTTCGACTGCGTATACGGCAGTATGCCCCCAGTTGGCAACGAACATATTATATGGTGCGCGTTAGCGCTCCATAGTGAATATGGATTGGAAAGAAATATGCACGCTAGATCTCTTCATTTACGCTTAGATCTAAAGCGAGGTTGGAAATGCTCGAAACCATCTACTGAGACTTCGTCTGCATCGTCCAACCAACATTCCGATTTACACACTAAATCTGCCTTACTAAATACGTCCCAAAAAGAACTATACTCGATCTTACTTTCGAAACATATCTGTACGTTCCAGCTACAATTGATTCAATATAATTAAAAGAGATTGATTGACCTCAGACGACCTCTACAGCCCCAACTTGACGACAGTCTCATCCGAATCAGAGCCCGCGGATGGTGGGGAGTGGTATACACTGTATCCGGTCGACTTTCCCGCGATCACACTGCTCTACAGTTATCAGGAAGAATCTAAGCAGACGCTACGGCCGGTTACCACCATGAGAAGCTAACGTCTAAAACTGGTTTGACGTAGGCACGTTCCATGTGACCTTGAAAGAAGGTCCGGATCATTTATGTGAACGACCTTGGTAGCCCTTTCAACCCAGTATGCTGCGTTCCAAATATTAGTACCCCTAACCTTTCGGTTATTGAGAAGTCGTTGAAAGGTTTTAATAGGTTTGTCCCCTGTGACTTAAAAATAAGTCAGACATTAAATTATAGAAAACCGAGAATATCAGAGTCATTCATTAAAACCAACTTGGTAGCCTTTCATCCAAACATGTTTAAGGCCCATATGTTTAAATCCCATGGGAGTTTCGGGTATCAAAACGAAATCATTTGAAGATGTTTAACACTTTTGATCCCTGTGACCATGCAAGTAAGTCAAGGTTTTTCAGTACCCTGGCGTTTTTGTTATTGTGGAGAAGTTGCTTAAATATTTTAAACACGTTTGACCCATGCGCCTTTGAAAGAAGGCCAAGATCATTCATTAAATTAACTTTGATAGCCCTTTAACCTGATCTACTAGCGCTACTTGCTAATTTCCCAGACTCTTGGTAATTGAGGAGAAGTCGGAAATGTAAATTGTTTACGACGGACGACGATGGACAAAAGACGATAGCAATGGGTCACATGGACTTCGCCTCAGGTGACCTCACAATGTACCACTGTATACATCAAATGTAATTACTATTATTTCCTTTCAATAAATTTTATTGCCAAATAAGCAAAAGGATTAGGCATCTGGCAAAGCCTATATAAACCTTCTCCATATAACTTCGGTATGTTACAATCAATGATATAAACAATAAGTAAACAATAAGAGTATAGCGTATCTCCAAACCCCTACCGGTAATAGTTATGTACGTTATTCAAATATTTGCGTTTCGATAGTAAATTGTTGAATAATGGACATATTAAAAAATAGTGTTCTGCTGTTTCAGCACCGAGGTAACAAGAACATATTGGGGATCTCTCAATCGATCAAGAAATAGGTCAGAGTTCAAATTACTTGCTTCATTTCTAAGCTGACACATAATCATGTTTATTTTTCGAGTGCGATCATTTACAACGGCTTCTGTTGTATCTCAGAAAATTTCATTATTTTTAGATAAAAGAGTTTTGAATCGAGCAAGGGAATTTACAAAGATCGATATTTAAGGATGTCTACCTCTGAGAAGTCGAAATGTTCCTATATCAAACTTTTTTTCTAATATACATTTTTCGATAAGGAGATCAAGGCATGTCAGAAAATGCAAAAATAGTGATATGTCAGTGTGCTCGTTTTTGTGTTATGATCGGTCAAAGATACTAATATGACGTAATAAAGGGATTTTAAGTCAATTTTATAGTTTCGATCGATTGCTGGACATTTTAATAAAATATCTTCCGAATTTGTAATTCGAAATGTATGAATGTTTGCAGAAAAGACAAAAATATTGTTTTCTTTCAGGTTATGGAGGTAAAATTTCTCTAACTTTATATTTTTAATTTAGGAAATCAATTTGAGTTACCCCTATCCCTTATTTTTTAATGAGAAAATCCTCACTTTTTCATAATTTTTTGCAGTTTAACGCTTAATAAAAAAAGTTCTGATATCAAACTTTTTTTAAGTATTTGGTGGATGAAAAGAAAATGGGTTTCTCTTTCTAAAACCATCATAAAAATGGGGGGTTAGTGTGCTTAATTTTTTGTACCTTTATTATTTGTGCTATTTTTCACAATTTCGGCTTCAAAAATAAAAACTGCTCCAGTTACACTTAATATATAAAAAAAATATAAAAAATGTTTAATCATCCACTTTGTAGCATAATATTTCTATAAAAGTGAATATTATAAAGTTGTACAGTAAAAATTAGCTTGCTTTAATCAAAAATGGCTAAACATTGATGATTTTAAGAGATCAATCTAACATCAAAATGGTGAAATTTTGCCCATTCGGGAAGTGCATGAAATAGACAGAATTACGCATATTCAAAATACCGCCAAATTGGTATTTTTTTAAAATTCATGTAAAAACAGTTCTACAAGCAACAGACACTTATATTTTTGAAACAATTTTCAGATGCATATATGCTATCAAAATTGATCATACTTTCTTCAATATAACATAAAATCTTTAAATGAGACATAAACGAGACTTGAACGTGAGTAAAACCTCACAAGAGACCATCCTCAATGCAAAAAAATTAAATTCTCTAAATATACTAGGAAAATAGCTAATATAATAACTTTCTATTCTGCATATAGGTATGTTGAAATATCGAGTCTCCTTCAGTGGATATCTAACATTATCTAGGCAATTTACAAAAAATCGTACAATATCGTTCAAATGTTGCGGGGTTATACCATTGAGTATTTTAAACATTAAAATTAGTTTATGTTTTTCACGTCTATCAGAGAGATTCCCAAATAAGTTCTTTGTATAGTTTATAAGGTGATGTACCTTTGCGCAATCCTATTATGATCCTTGCGGCTTCTAAATGAACATTTTCAAGTAACTTTTTACATTAATCAGAGCAAGTGTCCCACAATACATCTGCATATACTAATATAGGCAGAATATAAGTCTTATAAATCTTTAGGAGGGTTTTTCTTGAAACTCTTTTTTAATGATTTAATAAATTTAACCTTTTAAATGCTTTCTCATATATATAATTGACGTGATGAATCCATTTACCATCTACAGAAAATATAACCCCAAGGTGTTTATGAATAAAAGGGGACTGTACTGGGGTATTGTTGAAGTATAAATAAGGATGAATGATATCTTTTTTCCCTACAGAATACCATAGATACAGTTTGAGTAGGGTTAAATCTTAAATCCCATTTATTACCCCAAGTACTTATGTTTGAAAGATTTTCAGATATTTTATTGGCTATTTCAATTTGGTTATTATCAACAACTTCGCTTAAGGAGGTATCATCGGCAAACAATTTGACGTCATTAGTTACTGATATATCATTTATATGTTATAGAAAATAAAAAGGGGCCTAACACTGAACCCTGTGGGACTCCAGCTTCTACGGATTTAAGAGTTGAAAAAAATCTCCTGAGTTAAAACACGCTGTTTTCTATCAGACAAATACTTTGTAAACAATCCTAATAATTTATATAATAACCCTTCATGCCACACTCTATCGAAGGTTTTACTTATGTCACAAAATACAGAACGAAAATATCGAAAGAAGCTGATTTACAGTTGAATCTCCCGGGATAAAGCCTGACTTGTTCTTAGAAATAATTTCACATTCACGCAAAAATTTATATAAGTATTTGAAAATTACTTTTTCTATTATTTTACTAAAGCACGAGGTAACTGAAATAGGACCATCCTTCATCACCCTTACCTTTGTATATTGCATTGATGTTTGCTGATTTCCAGGACAATGGGATAGAGCCAGTTTCCATAGTTTTATTACAAAGAAGCGTAAGAGGAATAGAGATTGACGGTGTTAGTAGTTTTATAAATTTTGGGACAACTCCACAGGACCAGCGGGCTTTTTCTCATTCAAGGAAAAAAGTTGATGATCTTTGATGTCCTGTTGAGTGAAGACAATGTTATCAATTTCGAAAGGAAATTCTGGAGGTAATGGAAGAGGATCAAGATCATTCGATGAAGTAGAGATAGAGGAAAAGTAGGTATTCAGGCGTTCAGCCTTATCAAATGGATGCTAGAGTAAACAGCCATTATCATTTAGAGGAGGACTAGAGGTAAGTTTGTTATCAGATTTTAACAAAGATTTGGCTATTTTCCACTACTTTTCTGGAGGCAAGTTATTGTTATTCAAAGAGGATTCGAGTTTTACAAGATAGCGTTCTTTTGTTACCCTAATTAAGTCAATGACTTCATTACGGACTGATCTATATTTTTCCCAGTGAGACGGAGAGGTAGAATTTACAGTTTTTTTTATGGATACAATTTCTATGTCTTATTTTAAGTCTGATAGTATTCGTGAACCAGGGTTTATCATTTGGTCCTACTGTAACTGATCTATGAGGTACATATTGCTCAATCTGTTCATTTATAATATGTTCATGTTCAAAGAATATTATTAAACTCATTAACATCATTGTTTTTGGAAATAGTAGTCCAGTTTATATTTCTAATGTTATTATTAATCATATCAATGTCTGCATCACCATATTCAAAAAATGCTTTCCTATATGCTGTTTGTTTATAAACTGAGTATGATAATCCAAAGTTGATAAGACAATGATCACTGCAAATCGGGCTAAGAACTGCTGCATTATTTATCAAGTTGTTGTATTAGTAAGGATAACATCAATAGAAGATGTTGGGTTAATTCTAGTAGGTTCCTTAAGTAAACTGATTATGTTATATATTTTTAGTAGTTGACCTAGATGAGAGTGTGATTGAAGGGTTAACATATCTACATTTATATCACCGGTTATAATAGCATCAATAATATTATCGTCAAAAACTTTATCAAACATATCATCTAATTTTCGCCAGTATTCAACGGTAGATTCAGGTCAGTAGATACAACCTAAGAGTTCTTTATGATTATCAAATGTTACTTCTAACCAAATAATTTCAACGTCATTATGTTCCAAATCTCTCCTACGCTTACAACTGTATTCTTTGTATATATAATAATCCCGCCACCAAATCTTGATTGTCTATCCCTACGATAAAAATCATGAGAAAAACTGCCTAAAATAATATCACTATCAAGAATTAATGGATTAAGATGTGTTTCTGTAAGACAAATTGTGTCATTTTCTGAGAGTTCATTGTCCAAAATATCTAATTTGTTTCTAATTGATCTAACATTAAGATGAGAAGTTTGAAGATTGCGCAGAGGTCCAGGATTTAATTCAATATCATTACACATCAATAAGAGAATAATTAAAATGAAATGAAAAGGCATATTTTTCTCAGTGGTAATTAGGATATAAATGTAGAGTATATCAGAATAGAATTGGGATGTTTCATAACTGTTACTTTCATGCACGTCATGTACCCACATTTTAATTACACGTTGTACACGGGTTATCAACCAGTGTCTAGGTGGTAAGACACTATGGGGCACATGATGAGCATGGAAGACATCTTATAAAGGAATACACTTTTACTGGGGTGGAGATACTATACACAACATAATATACATATATATACACAAAACTAAAGAAAACATAGGCAGATATTCATAATCTGCATGAGGCAAAAAGTATTAACATCTTAGAGATAGTTCACGGGTCTAAAATTGGGGGGAAATGTAATTTATGATATAACAATTTACAGACCGTTTATACAAAAATATTTAATCTGATAATAATAGTGTGAAGTATGCGTAGTTATGAACAACAAGTTACATTTAGGATGATGTTGTTAACAAACCATTTGATTACTATGAGATTTGAATAGACATGTGTTATTCAATTAAGCAACAGGTGCTAGGAAAACAAAAAAAATCAGTATGTACATGGCGCTAGCTACCAGCAAAATGTGAGATCATGAGTAAAGAGAAAATATACTTAGCGAAATTTAATTTACAGAGACAAATAGTTGTTTCTGAGATATATTTTATGAGGTAAGCTAATTTTGAGATATATAATGTTGAAAGACATGTTATAATCTATATTCAAGACCGAGTATAGTTTTACATATTTTAAGAACATAATATAGGCTATGATGAAAGTAGTTTCTGAATCTTTGACTTTATAAAAACCGTTTCCCAACCATTTGGCTACTAATCCAGTGATGGTACTCATTTGGACACACGATACGCATGTATCAAATGTGCCAAGTTAATCGTATTTTGTGGGATACAACACTTATGGCATCAAACATGTCAAATAATAGTGACCTTATAGTTTTTGACTTGTTAATATTGCAAGGGCATTTATTGAAATAAATTTTGAGAGAGAGAAAAGAAGTGAAAAATAAATAACACTAGATTTTGTACTACTAAAACTAGAGTTTAGACCTTGTATGTTAGCGTAGCATTATGGCTAGAAACATTTTAGTCTTAAGAATTAGTTACCAAATGACATGTAATATTGTCAGTTGTGTATATTCTAAGGGTTTAGTGTAGCACTATATATTTATGCATGTGAACACTAACACTTTACAGAGTAGTGAATTATCATCTAGATATTCTTTCACAAAGATATTGGGGTAGACCGTCACAGATGACCAGGTACGCGACTTAGTGCAGACTGGTCAGTCCAATTATAAAAAGGGATGTGTGATCTCTACTGAAAATAGTTCGAATGGAATCGCTGTACACAGGCGTATCAGTCATCCATGACCATCTACCACACTTTCTCAATGGATAAATATAAATGTAGTATTAAAAGACAATGTTGCTTATTAGTGATTCACCCTAGCACTTCATATATGCTACGGGTAATTTACTATTTAACAACAATATATGTACACATATAACAACGAAAAATATCAACCGTTACGAATGTAAGTTGACTCGCTGTTTACAGTCGTGTCGAGTACACATTTGGTTGACAGCTTGCTATTTTATATGTTAGTATTTTACACTTAGAACGAAATTGTTTCATAACTGAGCAAATTAAAGACAATGGAACTTACATTTTGAGAGAAAATCATGTTTGCTGAGAGATATATTTTTTATGATATATATCAATTATAAGTCATATATTGTTAAATTATATGATTAAGTCTTGTTTTAAGACCCAGCATATTTCTATTAGCGATAAAAACACATCCCCTTTACAATCGTATGGTATGTAGAAAACAAAGTTACAAACAAATAACTTGCATGATAACACCATTTAGAAAGTATGTGAATGACATTTAGAGCTTGCTATATCATACTGGAAGTGAATCTATTTTCAGAGAAAAAAATAATGTTTTATTAAGTAAATCATAATCTGACATATGCTGGATTTGTGTATAATGTTGAAGTTTGTAGCAAATATGTTTTGCATATCTTTATGATAATATGATCATGAATTAGTTAGCGGTTGACATATATAAGGGAATGTAATGATGCTTATGAAATATTTACAAAATACTGATTATTACTGACATTGTCTACACATGTCCAGGTATTGATGAAGGTCGTCACTTATGACAAGACGCACGTGTCGGAGCACGATATGGACGGTTCCATTATAAATAGGGATGAGTAATATCACTCGATAGGAATGCAAGTGGACTCGCTGTATAGGACTCACACAACTAAATCATTTACTATATGTTATTAATAAGCTTTACAGCAAATTACTTTAATATTTGAAGTTCAACACTAGTGACAACTGTCTGGATTCACAGATACATAAATGGCAAAGACTTGACATTGACAATGATATTTTATCAGGAGTTTTGTGGCATTTTAGCACTCTACGGGCGTCTGCTTCGGACAACTGGAAATTTACATATCAAACCAGTGAAATTGGACGGGAACACCCTCTGACTTTTGACCCCATATCAATCCGCCATCACATAACAAAATCTACCAAAAGTTTACATTTTTGTAAAGTTAAATATCTATAGATTTCATTCATTGCAGAATATGTCAACAATTACCTATTTATATTATTCAGAATCACTGTACTTAGCCGGAACAAATTTTCGGTAGGGACTACAAACGTATGAAACACTTCGTGATAGGCTGATTTAGTTGTGTGAGTCCTATACAAGCACGTCAAGCCAACTGTGACGACCAACCACACTGTGTCAGATATCATATTCAAGTTTGTCATCTTATATTGTTTCACAGAGCAAATATAAGTCTGACATAAGTACCATGGTAATGAAAAGGGTACAATACATGCAATGTTATAATAAAGTAATATTTACCATAACAAACACTAGACAAAGCTGATAATATACATGGCTGTCAGCTTATTTACACATTAGGCATACTTGTACACTAAGAGTGAATTATTTTTTTTATGAGTGAAACTATTTTCCTACAGAAAGAAAGAGTGTTAACTGGAGTATGTTTGTATTCTAAATTTAAAGATTTCACATACTAGTTATTTACACATGGTATGTTTAATTTTTTTATCAAATGATATAAACATCTTACAAAAAATAAGAGCGTCACCATTGGCCAAATAGTCTATTTGCAAGATGCCATCCTGGGACCTCGTTGATTAAGGGTCCTGGGTCCAGATTTCAGGACTAATTACTAATAACTATTATCATTAAATTCCAAAACAAAATGGAATGTTGTAAGAAATATCAAAATTATATATATGAAAAAATATAAAAACTCGATGACGCAATAACATATTTAATGCATTATTTTGTAAATAAAAGTACGTTAAATAGTCATTCTAAGGTTCCCCGTATACTTCTACCTCACATAAAGTAAACGTAAACCCGGAGGTATATTTAGATATTTTTACAAATTGCCCCGCTATAGGTTCAGGACAGACGTATGTTCGTATTTGTCCGTAAAACCCCGACCCAGTATCGTTAACACAGTCCGTAAAATTCCCATTGCTCGTTAGTCCTACGGATGCCTTGATATTTTCAAATTCACTAGGCAACGCATCTGAAATAGAGGTGAAGATAATTATAGGCTAGTCATCATCACACATAATTAATAAAAATGCTTCATTCTTTACCACGCATGGTACTAATGCACAACTTATAACATTTAGATCTTATAGATTGTATATTGTTATGTAAAAATAAATTAGAGAACACCGAAGCGTTAACAAAATCATAATCCGAACTCAAAATCGATTAAACCAGGGGCAAAATATGAACTTCCCGTACACATGGGCCAGTTTTCATGAAACCGTTCTCATACTTGAGCATGGATTCTATGCTCAAGCCTTGTTTCTTGTTGTGGCTATAAATTATTCAAACAATCGTATTTTGTCAAAGGTTTGATGAAACGTTGAAGAAACACCAAGTTGAAAGCTGTTTGCAACATTTACGATGACCTTTTAACTCTTCGACATGATTCAGGTGAGTTTCAAGAAATTTGGCTTGAGCACGGAATCCATGCTTGAGCATGAGAACAGTTTCCTGAATACGGGCCCGGGTCTTATTCTCTTGCATTTTTTCAATGGTCTTCGTGTAAATCGTTTCTTTGATCATTTTGCCCTTAGTGTAATCAATTTTGAGTTCTGATTATGGTTTTGTTGAAGCTTTGGTATTTTTCAATAAATTATCTCATTTTCTCTCTTATAAAACTTTTATGCTGATGAATTCAAACGGTTAAGTGTACTTAATAACCTTACTTCTATAATAATATAAGACTCTTTCATATGCGTGTATGTAGGATAGGGATATTCCACCCGAGGGGTCACAAAATGTGGTGAAACCCAAGGCTTGCCGAGGGTTTTACCACATTTTGTGATCCCGAGGGTGGAATATCTCTATCCTACATACACACATAATGAAAGAGTCTTTTTCTCTCATATCAACTACCCAAATAAGCTCAAAAACCATGAAAATACGTTTTCACTGGCTACCATTTTGAAAATTTCAACTTTTTCCTTGGCCTTTTTTGACGAAAACAAATTAGACAGCGAGATTAAACATACCCTATATTTGCAAACGAGGTTTGCTCATAAAATTTAATCTCACCTTTCTGGCGTTTATGGTTAAAATTTTGTGAAAAGTTTCAATTTCATCACGCCGTCGTTTTCGCTTTCCGTCATCAGAGTTTACCGTATTCGTGACGTCACGTCATTGTTGAGCCATTGTGACGTCACGTCGCGTGATATGCTATGTAAGATAGATTTTTCTTACATAGCTTTCTTACATGGGCAATCTCTATCCAACATGGCGAGAAATGAGAGAATGATTATTGATTATAGAGTTTTAGTGTAAGGACACTATCAGAACAACTGAAGCCTCTGAAGGTATAAACCAACCCTGCTTTATTTACTATTGAATATTAGACCCCTCCCCACTATTCTACGTAATTTATATTAATGAAGTAACTTCAGTGACAAATAAATAAAGATTCGTCATATTAATTGAAAATGCCTATTAGCGGTAATATTATCGACAAAGGCATATCTACCTTTCCTCGAGAGTAGAGCTAGGTGGGTCACGTGATACACAGCCTGTAGGTCCACCTGCCACCACATTGTTTTAAGGTTCCCAGTGTAACCTAGATGGGCACACGAACCACTGTTTCCGTTTGGCTCTGACTCCCTGCTGTCATCGTTTGCCATCTCGGCGGTGTAATTTCCCTGCGATCCGTGGCCACCATAGAGCCCATTCTGTGAGGACGGTTTTCCGGCGGCAAGATTTATCCCCATTAAACCTTAAAAGGAGTTTAAGAAGGCGTTATCTTTCTCAGATTCCTATAAAGCAGACTGTATATATTACTAAATTTAAAAGGTGAAGGATGTGTTGGTGTTTTGTTATCTTTCAGGATAGACGTTGGTAGACTCTGCTGGTGGATTGTTTAGTGCCCGAGGTGTTATGGAACCTTCAAAGCCATGGTTATCTAATTTGAGTAGTGGCATGGTTCATGATGTACAAAATACCGAAATACACGATGTGAAATTATGCAATACTTATTTATTCTTCTTAATTCATAAATTATAGAGGTTTCATGCAACTGACCCTTCTGCTTCTATATTACTTTAAAACAGCGGCATTATTCAGTTTAATTCATTAGTTCGACACACTGTTTATACTACAAAATGTCAAAGGGACAGCATGCTTATTTGTTAAACATATTATACTTTATAAAATATATATGTATTTCACCATTGTTTTACCACCTATCGGGTTTTCCGTTGAAGGGTTTTGGCAACGATTTTTGAAAATTTTAAATAAGTTATGAAACTTGTAGCACATTTCAATTAACAATGATTAGCCCATCAACGAGCATTCGATTGTGTCCCGGGATCTAGATATTGACAGTCAAAGTTGACCGCTCCCGACTGGCGAGAATTTTAATGAGCTGACCGGTCACGTGGTACCTGTGACGTCATTGAGGCACAACTGATCGACTCAGGTAAATTGATCAGTGGTACATTTACGAAGAAAGTTTAGTAGAAAAGCGCCTATTGATTTCGACATGTAAGTCAATCTTGATTGTTGTTAAATTCTATTGATGACGAATAAGAAAAAAACAAAACAAACCTGAAAAAAATATAGATATGTAATTGTAAACTTAAGAAAAGAAATAGGAAATGTCATTTAAAAACATCGTGTTGTGAGTGTGTATTACAATTGAAACTCCACCGCATCCTAACGATAATACTTCTACAAAGGACCACGGAATTAGTAAAACCAGTGAAAGGACTATATGATTTGTACAGACACGTTACAAATTGGTTGTATAGATAGCATATGAAAACAGTAGCAACAGACACGCAGAGAGTGGTTGTGAGTATATTACGGACGGAGCCATATTCTTGAAATAGCAGGGTTTTTTTTCAAACGTTTGATGGTATAGGCTTTATTAAGCTGGAATTGAATTAAAGCAACATACAGTGCTGAATCATGAATATGTGTTCCAAGTTATACCCAAAACATGTAAAATTCGCAAACATCAAATCTCCCTTGATTGCATATATAGTGTCCGGTAATATACTCCGTGTTTGATCTTGCTAATTTTGAAATCATGTGTTTGCTTATACAAACTGTTTACGCTGTACAATCAAAATATTTCGTTAATACTTCAGAAGTATTATATTTTATGACTTTTATGATTTGTGGAGATGAAGTAAATAAAGCCACGGCGAGTTTATGTTAAGTGTCCGGCAAACCCCCAACCACCGGAACACCTGATCTTATTCTCTTGTGCTTTTAAAAGAGTCTCCATGTAAATATTTCCTTTGTTCCTATTTTGCCTCTTGTATAATCTAATTCTATAATCTAGTTCGAATTATGGTTTTGCTGACGCTTTGGTATTCTCTGATGTTTTTTCTCTACCTGGAACCAAAATCAATATATATATAAGTTTTAAGGAAATCAAGCATTTATTTGCGAAAGGGTCGAACCTCCTTAATTAGGCACAAGTTACTGTAATGTTAAAATAAACAGTAGCATGACGTACGCTAAAGATTTTTTGTGCTACCAGTTTCTTCATTATTTCTTCTGGTTGACATTAATTGAAAAGCATCAAAATAATTATGCTTAAATGGACAGCAAATATGCTTTCCAACACCTGCATAAAACGTTTTCGAAGGAAGTGGGAATTGTGTGTTTAATTGACAGCAGTCATAACCAGTTAAGCTGCAAAAAAAAAGTCAACAGATATTTGAATACATGCACAGTAGTCCTTAAAAATTATATGTGGTCACTATCATTCAACCTATTCGTACAATACCTTTGTTCTCATAATAGACAGCTTGTGGGTTTGAGGTGGTAGGCGTGACAGTTAGTAGTCTGCTGGTGTACGCGTAGCATGTACTTCCGTCGTAGGCGAAGCTCTCGCAGTCTGAATCACGCATACAGGTAGCGGCACAATGCACGATGTTACTACTGTTCCACTGGCTATTCACTGATGGGATTACACCAGCAAACCTCGTGTCACTCACAAAATGGAGATCTTGTATGACTAAAAAAGACATTTGATTAAATATATTATTATGGCTTCAATCTTACATACTGTGACATAAATGTTCGTTCTTATTACTGTTTAAACGATAATAATTGGCAGGTTTTTAAGTCTTAAGCCATCAATGTATCTATAAGGCACTGCTAGTTTTCTAAATTCCCGTTTTTTTATATATGAAGAGTGTACATATGCCATCTTAGATATTATTGGTGGGCTGTTTCTTGTGTTAAAAATTAGCCCTGGCATGCTGAAAGGAGATAAAAGGACACAACTCTTCATTTTTAACGTAGCAGAAAGGCCAAATAGTACCTAGATATGTCAATTGGAACTCCTCGTCCGATTCGGTCATCACCGATTGCTAGGATATGTCTTCAAGTAACCAAAGTACCGAACACGAACATTTAACGTAGCAGAAAGGCGAAACCATACCAAGAAATATTTCTTCTTGTGACTACAGTACCGAACACATACATTTAACGTAGCAGAAAGACACAATAATACCTAGACATATACCTTACTCTTCCAGAACACCTGGTCTTATTCTCTTGTACTTTTACAAGAGTCTCCATGTTAATCTTTCCTTTGGTCATATTTTGCCCCTGGTTTAATCGATTTTGAGTTCGGATTATGATTTCTTTCCAATTTATTTTCTATTAACCAAAGTACCTAGCAATGTACACTGTACATTTCAAGCATTCTTTATACTTTTGTTTTACGAACCTGACCCTTCTGCTTCTACATTGGTTTAGAAATTTAAGATTTCCATCGTTTAGCCCCTAGCATTTCCGGAGAATCCGAGGAGGACGAAACAGCTGTACGAAGCAGTTTAATTCACTTTTTTCGGCAAACTGTATCTATTACTATTTGAAAGGTGCAGCATATATGTTTATTACGTCATCTTTCATTGAACGTTAGAAAAAGGCGAAATCAGTGTATCTCTTCTAGTGATCAAAGTACCGAACATGTACATTTCAAGCATTCCATATAATTTGGTGAAGGTTTATTTGATGTTTACGTTCATTTCATAGTAACTCAGTGGCATTTAATTTGTTATACTGTTGGGACTATTCAATACTTCCTAAGATCAAAAAACTAAATAGTTAAAAAGTGTACATTTTTCTTGTTGTATTTATTTGTAAGCTGAAATAATATCATTTCAATAATTTCGAAATTGTCTATTCTTAACAATTTTGTGTAGAATTGACAGCCATCATAACCAGTTAAGCTGCAAAAAATCTTTGAATACATACAAAGTAGTCCTTGAAAATTATAATATTATTTCAATAATTTCGAAATTGTCTTGTAATAATAATTTCCACAAGACAACAGTAATAATTTGAACACAAAATAGTCAAAACTACTGGTCAAAAAGTGGACAAATCTATAATCCACATGCTCTTCAGACAGAGATATGGAGACCAATGAAGCATAACCCCAAAGCTGAGCCCTCGCCGTAGCGTCATCCTATTAACTTGATATTGTTACCAGTGTGTTGAAATTTACTGTCTTCAGCATGCTAAATCGAATGGTCAATAATCAAGAAAGAGGCTTTCAATTTGTAAAAGAATTTGTATGAAACAAAAAGAATAAAAAATCAGATCAATAATACCAAGGCGTCCACAAAACCATAATCAAAACTCAAAATCGAGAATTAACGAGTGTTAGATACACTTTATGACGACTTGCAGTTGAATTCCGAAAGAAAACTGTCATAAATTCATGAGAAAAAAATGTCAAAACATGACAAAGCGAAATAAACTTTTCGCTTCGACTATTTATTTTGTAACCGTTCGCTTTTGTGGAAGTGTTTGCATGTTGCAGTTTAGTTTATTGTTATTGCTGTTGCTGATGAAAACATCCACTTCACGTTCTAATCACCAACCAGCTGTCGGAAAATGCATAGCAATTAAAATAATTACATTCAAGTACACAATTTAATTTGTATCTGAACTAATACGGTGACTTAGTTTTGATTTGATCTTCCAACTTTAGATGTCATCGTGTACTTAAGTAAACAGTGTTTGTTTGATCGTGAGGAGCAAGCCTACAATATCATTAGAACATGAATGAATACCCTAATTAGGTCAAAGATACAAACTCTTAAGTTATGGTAATGATACAGCACACTGAGAAACGTAACTGAAGTCTGCATTCACATTGAGATTGGACCTTACCAATGTATTCTTCTTTATCCTTATAAGTGTTCACGCATCAGCATACTTGAAATAAACATGTCGTGCCGTCAACATCATCAGCCTCAAGTGAAGATAAGTGATTTAGCATTGCAAGCTTTCAATTAACAACCTACGATGTTTATTTTAATGTTAGTACTATATTTACCACTAATAATAATAATAACCATAAGCAGACGTATGATAATACATGCATTTATATCTAGTGTTGTGGGTTATAATCATACAAGTTCAATAAGGAACAGTTCAGTAAGCTTTGCATGGAGTAATGTGAAGCATTAAACAGTGCCACTTACAATTATTTGATAAACACCTGACAGTGTTTCAGACATCAATGGCTATGACGGAGCGATACTTTACTCTTTCTGTTTCCAAAGCAAAATCCATGCAATGCTTTCTTGTTGCACTTTCTGAACGTATGATATTGATCCGTATTAACCAATCCATGATAGATGACGACGGATTCGAGACACGTTCATAACACAGGGTTTCATCGAAACATCGCAGAGAAACAAAGAATCTCTTTCTGTGACATTTATTGTTTTAGTTGTGCTCATTCAGAGATCAGAGAGCTATATGTTGTTGTTGTTGACACGGACATATAAGTTTATACTGCCAACTAGCAGTGATATCAATTAAACAGAAGACGCCTGCCCTATTGGAACAACACATCCGACATATTTGTCCGCCAATACAATAATACTTAGATGGTATATAGTCATATCTTCGTCAATCGCATTGTCGTTATTGAAAGTCAAATACTTGTATATATTTTAATTTGTTATTCTTTGACATAGTTAAGTAAGTTTTAGGAGAAATGGTTTGTGGACAAACAATCAATTTTATCTTTCCTACAAGTTTTATAAATCATTCATCTCAAAGTCGAAATAATATACATGCTTACATAATCCAAAGGGTATCGAAATTCAAATATGCTACATAATGACACAGTCTTAAACAGGGAAATTCACTTTGCTATAAAAATTGACACACATGACGATTAAATAACGAAGCGGTATATTCAGATTAAACCTTTTGCAATTTATATACCGCTCACGTCAAAAACTTACCAATTTGTATACACCACTTTTCATTAAAGTCTAATACAATTTGTATGTTACAACACGGGTAATTATATTTGTAAGATTCAAGTGCAATAAAAACGATATACATATAGCACTTGTTCAATAAAACGTGGACATGAATTTTGTAACTGTGGAAACATTATTCATTTTCATGCTGGTATCGATGAAACTCGGTTCCATCCATATTGCATGAAGCCCGCTAGTGCTTCATTAGCAATAAGGATGTAACCGGTTTACATTCATACCGGCATGAATATTAGAAAGCCGCCGTTCAATTCATCTATTTACATTTAAACTATAAGACAGTTTTTAAATTTCATTTACTTTTCTTGAAAACTTTTGTAATCAACTGCATTTCTTTTGCCTTTAAACGACATTGACGGAGCAGTCCTGATTAATGATTAACCGTAGTCATTTGAAAATTGTAAATAACAACACGCTGTTTTAATAAGTAGGGGAGAACCATTAAAAACCCATTAGTAAGCACCTTTCGCAAGCTTTATAATTAATAGAAATGAACACTGGTGTTCATGTTATACCGAATTTATCAGATCGTTCAATAAATTATGTTAATATACTCGTTAAATTAATTCAGTATTACAACAGCACGCAATTCTCTATTTATCTTATCTTTAGTGTCAGATAATCGGCGTTATAACAACAAAACAACAGAAACAGCAATCGTTTTGAAAAAAAATTAACATAATTTCTAAGAATAAATGACTGTACACATGGCAGTCATGCAAATCACTAATGAATATGATGGTGTAATTATATAGCAACCTTGTAAAGAGAAATGCTTTCACTAATAAAGTTATATGTACCTTATACCTGCGCTTAACGAAGTCATGTCAAGACGCCTTTTCTTCTGGAAGACTTTGTCTTATTCTCTTGAACTTTTAAAAGGGTCTTCATGTAAATATTTCCTTTGTTAATAGCTTATAGATTTTGAGTTTGGATTATGATTTTGTTGACGCTTTGGTATTTTCTGATTATTTTTGTCTTGTTTTTGCTTTATTCCTCAATCATGACATAACACATAACGTGTACGACCTCCGTGTGAATATTTGTTTTGCCCGAAAAGAAACAAAACATCAAAAATGCAACAGCCAAACTAGGGGTTTAAACCACTGTCCGTTAAAATCAACAACACTGATACGTTATGATGAGAATGCATTAAACTCCACACCTTTAGACATCAACCACTGCCAACGCTACGCTCTAGTGCAGATCATTCGTTTATATATTAGATTGTAGCCACGGAATTAATATTTAAAAGGTTGTATTCTTAATTTTGTTTTTTTATGGCGCCTTGCGTCCATTTAAGTAAGGCTTGAGAATTGTAGCCGAGACTTTTAATTTAGGATGTTAGATTCTCTGTCCGTTTTGTATAACTCATTTCTGCTTAATTTCTCCCTTGACACCGCTTCACTTTTGTATTTTAGTTGAAAATTCATCACGATGAGAAGGCTTTATTTTTGTCACGTGGTCGAGACAACTTGAACCTTCAGCATTAAAGGGTAAAGGCAACAACTGCACTATCCGTTTTACGTATAATGTTTTGTTCCATCGTATTTATATAATATGTTATAATATGATGTTTAAGAGTTTATTTATCTGATACAATTAGTTGATAACAGTTTATAATAACGTACCACTATCCCAAAGAGGTTTACACTAACGTACCACCACCCCAAAGAGGTTTACACCAATGTACCACCATCCCAAAGAGGTTAACACCAACGTACCACCACCCCAAAAAGGATTACACTTACGTACCACCATCCCAAAGAGGTTTACACCAATGTACCACCATCCCAAAGAGGTTGAGACTAACGTACCACCATCCCAAAGAGGTTTACACCAATGTACCACCATCCCCAAGAGGTTGAGACTGACGTACCACCATCCCAAAGAGGTTTAAACCAACGTAACACCATCCCAAAGAGGTTTACACTAACGTACCACCATCCCAAAGAAGCTTACACAAACGTACCACCATCCCAAAGAGGTTAACACAAACGTGCCACCATTCCAAAGTGGTTACCACTAACGTACCACCATCCCAAAGAGGCTTACATCAACGTACCACCATCCCAAAGAAGATAACACCAACGTACCACCATCCCAAAGAGCTTTACACCAACGTACCACTACCCAAAGAGGTTTACACCAAAGTACCACCATCTCAAAGAGGATAACACAAACGTACCACCATCCCAAAAAGGATTACACTTACGTACCACTATTCCAAAGAGGTTTACACAAACGTACTTCCATCCTAAGAGACTAACGCTAACGTACCACCATCCCAAAGAGGTGTACACAGACGTACCACCATCCCAAAGAGGTGTACACAGACGTACCAACATCCCAAAGAGGTTTACACAAACGTACTTCCATCCTAAGAGACTAACGCTAACGTACCACCATCCCAAAGAGGTGTACACAGACGTACAACCATCCCAAAGAGGTGTACACAGACGTACCAACATCCCAAAGAGGTTTACATAAACGTACCACAGTCCCAAAGAAGCTTACACCAACGTACCTCCATCCCAAAGAGGTTTACACCAACGTACCACCATCCCAAACCGGTTTACACTAACGTACCACCATCCCAAAGAGATTTACACTAACGTACCACCATCCAAAATAGGTTTACACCAACGTACCACCACCCCAAAGAGGTTTACACCAATGCACCACCATCCCAAAAGAGGTTTACACCAACGTACCACCACCCCAAAAAGGATTACACTTACGTACCACCATCCCAAAGAGGTTTACACCAATGTACCACCATCCCAAAAAGGTTGAGACTAAGGTACCACCATCCTAAAGAGGTTTACACCAATGTACCACCATCCCAAAGAGGTTTACACTAACGTACCACCATCCAAAAGAAGCTTACACAAACGTACCACCATCCCAAAGAGGTTAACACAAACGTGCCACCATTCCAAAGTGGTTACCACTAACGTACCACCATCCCAAAGAGGCTTACACCAACGTACCACCATCCCAAAAAGGTTAACACCAAAGTACCAACATCCCAAAGAGGTTTACACCAACGTATCACCATCCCAAAGAAGATAACACCAACGTACCACCATCCCAAAGAGGTTTAAACAAACGTGCCACCATCCCAAAGAGGATTACACCAACGTACCACCATCCCAAAGAGGTTTACACCAACGTACCACCATCCCAAAGAGGTTTACACTAACGTACCACTACCCAAAGAGGTTTACACCAAAGTACCACCATCCCAAAGAGGATAACACAAACGTACCACCATCCCAAAAAGGATTACCCTTACGTACCACCAACCGAAAGAAGTTTACACTAACGTACCACCATCCCAAATAAGTTTACAACAACGTACCATCATCACAAAGAGATTACACTTACGTACCACTATTCCAAAGAGGTTTACACAAACGCACTTCCATCCTAAGAGACTAACGCTAACGTACCACTACCCAAAGAGGTGTACACAGACGTACCACCATCCCAAAGAGGTGTACACAGACGTACAACCATCCCAAAGAGGTGTACACAGACGTACCACCATCCCAAAGAGCTTTACATAAACGTACCACAGTCCCAAAGAAGCTTACACCAACGTACCTCCATCCCAAAGAGGTTTACACCAACGTACCACCATCCCAAACCGGTTTACACTAACGTACCACCATCCCAAAGAGATTTACACTAACGTACCACCATCCAAAATAGGTTTACACCAACGTACCACCATCCCAAAGAAGCTTACACTAACGTACCACGATCCCAAAGAGGTTTACACCAACGTACCACTTTTCGAAATAGGTGTACACTATCGTAACACTATTCCAAAGAGGTTTACACTATCGTACCACATCCTTCCAAATTCACAAGCACTCAACACATTTCACTTGTACCTCCATTCATATACACTGCGAGCACGTCTTTAAATGAGCTTAGCTTTTGCATGTACTGGAACGTAAAAAAAATTCAACCAAGCCAAGTATGCATAAAAAATATCCTCAGTGGGTACATTCCGACACATAAATACTTTAGTGGAGGCCTTTATTTCCCAGGGGGTATTTCTCACATGCTCCATTTTTTTGTAAAAACATCTCATTTAAGCTATTATGTTGTTTTTGTGATAGAACAAAACAAAACGACTGTAGAAAATTGTCCGCTAAAGGCGATAAGGATTAAAGCCAGTTTAATTCCTTACATTAAAGAATTCCGCGTATTTAGAAAGCATTACTCGTACATCTGCAAAAACAATGGTGCAAAATGGAGTATTTTCTCATAAAAATAAGAAGCATGGATAGTTTTTGTTTTCATTTAGCCAAAAGAATAATGAAAATACCATTTACTTCCATAATTATTACGAAAATAATATTTATCAAATTCTGCGAATATTCATACAATTCTGATCACAAATCTGGAAGATATTGAATGAAATTGGCCAAACACAGCATTTTTCAAATAAATCACGAGTTTAACTGATTTTGGTATCTTTGACCGAGCATAGCACAAAAACGAGTTTACTACCATATATTTCTGTTTACATTTGTTTGTTGTGCCATGAACTCCCGTTTTGAAAAAAGCATATAAAAGAAAAAAGTCAGTCATTAGAAAACGTTTCACAAGAGAAGATCCTTAATGTTTGTGATAAAACATACGACTTGCATAAATTCTCCAAAGAAATAGTTTTGGAAATACAATTATGTTTTGTTTTATTTGCATGCCATTACTAAGTGTCCAGCAGGAATAAATCCCCTTTGCCACGGAACCACGCTGTTCTCTCTGTTTGGTTGCCCCCATGTATAAACAGAGAAAATAGCATGAATTTTCTTTATTGTTTATGTTGTCATTCGGAAATTTGAGCATAACAAATCAAATTGTAAATATCAGATATGAAAATATTTCTTCACATTCATAACAACATTGGATTTTATGGGATATGTCCAGAAAGCAAATGTAGTTATGGCCTCATGAATGATTAACAAACAAATTTCATACCTTCAGTAATACAGTAATAGTATTTTGTGGGGAAATGCAATGGATACGCATCTGATGCAATGAAATATGTTGAAAGCAATAAAAATAAATTGTGAGATTTGATAATAAACAACAAATGATAACGATTTAAATAATTAGTATTATCTCTAATAATTCAAGTATATCACCAACTTACCCATCGTGGACATAACCTCCATAACGATGTATATCCCGGAAATCAAACACCAGAGGGTAACCGTTCGAATGTTGGAACGCATTTTAGTAATTAAACTGTCTCTTATGTGAAATACGTAGATTTCGTATTCCGGGCTTGTGACGAATCTTTGGATGAGACGTTCACATATGATTCGTCGTCAAAGTCGCTCTTGTGAATTAAAAAGAAATTTTCAAGATCATAAATCAAAATAAACGCTCATGTAGTGTTACAATGTAACAAACCAGCAACAGTAATGCCACAGGACATTTGAACTCCATTCAAAGTATGCTTATCGATCGGGTTAGGTCATCATGTAAATGTTGACTAGAGATGGATCTGACTATGATATGTATCCAATAGGTATATTAGATTACTCCACCGACCGCTGGAAACCCATCGCGGGAAGAACGGCAATTGGTTTGTGCTACCATCAGCCGCATGTGTCAATCAATATGAACATCGATCTTTGATGCATGTCTAGCTGCGATTCACATAGACCGGCGCTGTGTTGTTCGTTCGTCAGTCTATAAACTCTCTAAATGTCATTAAACATCCGTGTGATCAGTTTTGATACAGTTTGAACCAGTCTATGTCATGCTAAGGTACACATAAAAATGTACAGCTACATGTAATAGACCTCTTCCCACCTGTTTTAAAGCTAATAAGATATGTTCCTGGGGCGAACAACAGTTCTTAACCGCAATCTATCGACGAATTCATTATTAAGTATTTATAATTTATGTCCCCATATTTCGACCCTAGTTTTATATTGAATTCGGATTATAGTTTTGTTGTCGCTTTGATATTCTCCAATTTATGACTTTTAGTACCAAAATCCGTTATATATTATAATTGATAAGAAAAAATTGTTGTTCATATATATTGCCTTTAAATTTCAAATAACAGTCATGTGATGTGCGGATGTATTACATCTGGAGTTGTTCTGTTTTAGTACTGCCTGGGGAGGTATAATTTCCTTGCCTGACGGCTCGAGCACTCAACCCCCCAAAAAACAACACTATGAGAGAACTGTTCCCTCGGGAAACGACAGTAAATGATTATTAGTTCAATTCAAGTGCACTCGCTTTAGATCTACCAAGAATCCCAATTTATTACTTTTTTGCGTATTCTATTAATTGGGTCCATAGCTCGACCATCACGATGGAGCCCCTTATTTGTTATTTTTTGTGAATTCTATTAATTGGGTCCATAGCTCGACCATCACGATGGAGCCCCTTATTTGTTATTTTTTGTGAATTCTATTAATTGGGTCCATAGTTCGACCATCACGATGGAGCCCTTCATTTGTTATTTTTTGTATATTCTATTAATTGGGTCCATAGCTCGACCATCACGATGGAGCCCTTCATTTGTTATTTTTTGTGAATTCTATTTATTGGTTCCATAGTTCGACCATCACGATGGAGCCCCTTATTTGTTATTTTTTGTGAATTCTATTAATTGGGTCCATAGCTCGACCATCACGATGGAGCCCCTTATTTGTTATTTTTTGTGAATTCTATTAATTGGGTCCATAGTTCGACCATCACGATGGAGCCCTTCATTTGTTATTTTTTGTATATTCTATTAATTGGGTCCATAGCTCGACCATCACGATGGAGCCCTTCATTTGTTATTTTTTGTGTATTCTATTAATTGGGTCCATAGTTCGACCATCACGATGGAGCCCCTTATTTGTTATTTTTTGTGTATTATATTTATTGGGTCCATAGTTCGACCATCACGATGGAGCCCTTCATTTGTTATTTTTTGTGTATTCTATTAATTGGGTCCATAGTTCGACCATCACGATGGAGCCCCTTATTTGTTATTTTTTGTGTATTCTATTAATTGGGTCCATAGCTCGACCATCACGATGGAGCCCTTCATTTGTTATTTTTTGTGTATTCTATTAATTGGGTCCATAGTTCGACCATCACGATGGAGCCCTTCATTTGTTATTTTTCGTGTATTCTAGATCTATTAATTGGATCCATAGTTCGACCATCACGATGGAGCCCCTTATTTGTTATTTTTTTGTGAATTCTATTAATTGGGTCCATAGTTCGACCATCACGATGGAGCCCCTTATTTCTTATTTTTTGTGAATTCTATTAATTGGGTCCATAGCTCGACCATCACGATGGAGCCCTTCATTTGTTATTTTTTGTGTATTCTATTAATTGGGTCCATAGTTCGACCATCACGATGGAGCCCTTCATTTGTTATTTTTTGTGTAATCTATTAATTGGGTCCATAGTTCGACCATCACGATGGAACCCCTTATTTGTTATTTTTTTGTGAATTATATTTATTGGGTCCATAGTTCGACCATCACGATGGAGCCCTTCATTTGTTATTTTTTGTGGATTCTATTAATTGGGTCCATAGTTCGACCATCACGATGGAGCCCTTCATTTGTTATTTTTTGTGTATTCTATTAATTGGGTCCATAGTTCGACCATCACGATGGAGCCCTATATTTGTTATTTTTCGTGTATTCTAGATCTATTAATTGGGTCCATAGTTCGACCATCACGATGGAGCCCTTCATTTGTTATTTTTTGTATATTCTATTAATTGGGTCCATAGCTCGACCATCACGATGGAGCCCTTCATTTGTTATTTTTTGTGTATTCTATTAATTGGGTCCATAGTTCGACCATCACGATGGAGCCCCTTATTTGTTATTTTTTGTGTATTATATTTATTGGGTCCATAGCTCGACCATCACGATGGAGCCCTTCATTTGTTATTTTTTGTGTATTCTATTAATTGGGTCCATAGTTCGACCATCACGATGGAGCCCCTTATTTGTTATTTTTTGTGTATTCTATTAATTGGTTCCATAGTTCGACCATCACGATGGAGCCCCTTATTTGTTATTTTTTGTGTATTCTATTAATTGGGTCCATAGCTCGACCATCACGATGGAGCCCTTCATTTGTTATTTTTGTGTATTCTATTAATTGGGTCCATAGTTCGACCATCACGATGGAGCCCTATATTTGTTATTTTTGTGTATTCTATTAATTGGGTCCATAGTTCGACCATCACGATGGAGCCCTTCATTTGTTATTTTTCGTGTATTCTAGATCTATTAATTGGATCCATAGTTCGACCATCACGATGGAGCCCCTTATTTGTTATTTTTTGTGAATTCTATTAATTGGGTCCATAGTTCGACCATCACGATGGAGCCCCTTATTTCTTATTTTTTGTGAATTCTATTAATTGGGTCCATAGCTCGACCATCACGATGGAGCCCTTCATTTGTTATTTTTTGTGTATTCTATTAATTGGGTCCATAGTTCGACCATCACGATGGAGCCCTTCATTTGTTATTTTTTGTGTAATCTATTAATTGGGTCCATAGTTCGACCATCACAATGGAACCCCTTATTTGTTATTTTTTTGTGAATTATATTTATTGGGTCCATAGTTCGACCATCACGATGGAGCCCTTCATTTGTTATTTTTTGTGGATTCTATTAATTGGGTCCATAGTTCGACCATCACGATGGAGCCCTTCATTTGTTATTTTTTGTGTATTCTATTAATTGGGTCCATAGTTCGACCATCACGATGGAGCCCTTCATTTGTTATTTTTCGTGTATTCTAGATCTATTAATTGGATCCATAGTTCGACCATCACGATGGAGCCCCTTATTTGTTATTTTTTGTGAATTCTATTAATTGGGTCCATAGTTCGACCATCACGATGGAGCCCCTTATTTCTTATTTTTTGTGAATTCTATTAATTGGGTCCATAGCTCGACCATCACGATGGAGCCCTTCATTTGTTATTTTTTGTGTATTCTATTAATTGGGTCCATAGTTCGACCATCACGATGGAGCCCTTCATTTGTTATTTTTTGTGTAATCTATTAATTGGGTCCATAGTTCGACCATCACGATGGAACCCCTTATTTGTTATTTTTTTGTGAATTATATTTATTGGGTCCATAGTTCGACCATCACGATGGAGCCCTTCATTTGTTATTTTTTGTGGATTCTATTAATTGGGTCCATAGTTCGACCATCACGATGGAGCCCTTCATTTGTTATTTTTTGTGTATTCTATTAATTGGGTCCATAGTTCGACCATCACGATGGAGCCCTTCATTTGTTATTTTTTGTGTATTCTATTAATTGGGTCCATAGTTCGACCATCACGATGGAACCCCTTATTTGTTATTTTTTGTGGTTTCTGTTAATTGGGTCCATAGCTCGACCATCACGATGGAGCCCCTTATTTGTTATTTTTTGTGTATTCTATTAATTGGGTCCATAGTTCGACCATCACGATGGAGCCCTTGATTTGTTATTTTTGTGTATTCTATTAATTGGGTCCATAGTTCGACCATCACGATGGAGCCCTTCATTTGTTATTTTTTGTGTATTCTATTAATTGGGTCCATAGTTCGACCATCACGATGGAGCCCCTTATTTGTTATTTTTTGTGTATTCTATTAATTGGGTCCATAGTTCGACCATCACGATGGAGCCCTTCATTTGTTATTTTTTGTGTATTCTTTTAATTGGGTCCATAGTTCGACCATCACGATGGAGCCCTTCATTTGTTATTTTTTGTGTATTCTATTAATTGGGTCCATAGTTCGACCATCACGATGGAGCCCTTCATTTGTTATTTTTTGTGTATTCTATTAATTGGGTCCATAGTTCGACCATCACGATGAAGCCCTTCATTTGTTATTTTTTGTGTATTCTATTAATTGGGTCCATAGTTCGACCATCACGATGGAGCCCCTTATTTGTTATTTTTTGTGTATTCTATTAATTGGGTCCATAGTTCGACCATCACGATGGAGCCCTTCATTTGTTATTTTTTGTGTATTCTATTAATTGGGTCCATAGTTCGACCATCACGATGGAGCCCTTCATTTGTTATTTTTTGTGTATTCTATTAATTGGGTCCATAGTTCGACCATCACGATGTTATTTTTTTGACGTCGTTTATATGCTGCTCTTATCGCATAATACGTTTTCAATCCAATGCTGGTAATTTGTTTCAAATGCTCAACATAGTTGTAAATCTATCTTTTTTTAATTTTGGGGTACATAGGAAGACCATCACAATGGGGGCCCTTATCTTTTATTCGTTTGATGTCGTTTATTTGCTGCTCTTATCGCATAATTATGTTTCAAACATTTGGAACTAATTAAAATGCTCAACAAAGTTGCAAGTCTTTCTTTTTTTTCTAGAGCACATAGGTAGACGCTCTCAAAATGGGTGCCCCTTATTTTTTACGTGTGTGTTTGTTTGACATCGTTTATAATTTGCTCTTATAGCATAAATTATTAATACTGATACAATACCAGCCAAGTTCTTAACGATACATTTTTGTATATGAATAATAGTCACGGATTAGATATATTTCCAAAGAAATAACATTCTCATAGATTAATAAACAATTAAGAAGTATATTTGAACTCTTTTTATTCTTATAGATATGCCCTCTGATAGCTTTGATATGGTTAAGCAACGACAAACCACTCCTTCACAGATGCTGGTTATCTCGTTTCCAGCACTGCTAATATTGAGGAGATAAATTTATTGCATCCTTCGTGTCTATACAATAGGACAATAGATGTTGTAATTCAGTTATTTTAATTAGGTCGTTATGTTGCACGTATGAATATCAACTCTTTGTTTGTGTGTGTGTGTGTTTGTTTATTTTAATTTCACATCATGCGACAAAAAAAACATAATACAAACTCAAAATCGATTAAAGTATGGACAAACTACAAAAAGGAAAGATTTACATGGCCAATGCTGTTTAATTTCACAGTTTATGTTCTATCTTAGGAATCCGGCTGATTCGGCAGTGCGGCAATTACATCTGTTTCATCGGAGTAATTTTGTGTTTAACATAACACGGGAACGTCCATGCGAATGTTTATCAACCGCGAAAATAAGTTGATTGACAGTTAACAATGAAATGCAGATGTCCAATATCAACAGCTCTGTTTATAGGCGCTATTTAAGATGAAAAGAATTATTTCGTGTGTGGCGTCATCCAAATACGCTTTGATTTTGATCGAGATGGTGCTTGATAGACCGAATCACTAACTAAATAATGCATTTATTAATTAGTAGACAATGTCGTCACAACAATGGTGTGATGTTATCGGTACTTAGCGAAAAGAGCACATACAACATATACATTTCAGTATTAATAAATAAATTATACAAATTGAAAGATTTAAGTTATTTCAAGAGAAAGCATCATTCAAAGTAACGATATTGAGCGAATCTGGAGGCAATTAATTGTAAATAACTTAATCGGTCACACTGTTTCATGCATCAGCTTCTTACCTCGATCTTTACTTTAACCAAGACCAACACGGACAGCTTGCTACTAGGCTCTATGATAAACTTGACGATCGTGAGTTGCCCCTTTCTTGATAGTAACATCTCTGCTTCGTTTATACAAATGATAGAGCATACGTCACAACACAACTGAGAATTCCATTGAGCTGCTATGCGCGACGCTCTGCACTGCAATACCTTCCCCGAACAATCCTTATGCTATTTATGTTCACTAACGATAGAACAACCGAGGATAACGAAACGTCAACGAAACCATAATCCGAATTTAAAATCGAACAAAGGGCAAATTATGAACAAAGGGAAGATTAACACGGATAATTTTGACAAAGAATAAGCGAATAAGCCCCTATATTCCGGAAGAGTAACCGTCTTCTGCTTCAACAACACTCCAGCTAAACCTAGCGAGACTCCATTATTTCTAGAGAAAGGTGCGTAACAATACCACCTCTGTTCTTGGCTTACATGTATAATTAGACGCCACAACCCGATTAGGCTTTTTAGTTTATAGTGAAGTTGTGTGAAGCAAAGAAACAAAATGCAACACTGTAAAATATATCCTTCGAATTTCATCGTTTTCGGTGTTGCTATGTCTTGTGTATGAACTGTGACGGTATTTGCCCTTGTCGCAGACCTTTTTATTAAAAAGCATAATAGTTTGTTTTCTAAACGTTACGGTTAACGTTTATACAGATAAGCCATCTAATATATAATGCAGCGACAAATACATTACATCTGATGAATAACTTATGTGCAATAAAGATAGACTATTTCTAATGCAGAGCAATCTAAAAACTACTGTAGCTGGAACCAAACCATGCCGACTTATTCCTTACGTAGTGTGACAAAAAATTAAAATGCCAAGGAAAATCAATAGTACAAAAAAGCAACATTATTGTAGACTTAACCATACCCTGATATCTTGGCCTCTGTGTATCATAACACAAAGAATACTGAAGCGTTACCATAAACATATTCCGAACGCAAAACGAATTTAAATAGTAAAGGTAATAGTATATAGTAATAGGAAAGAAAAACATAAAAAAAAAAATGAAAAATTACAAGAACTCTCTAGCAAACGTACTAGATACCAGAGAGCCTAAAACGAGGTCTTCCAGAAGGGTAAGCGTCTCTGCGTCATAGACGACACCAGCTATTTAACTCTAGGTCACCTCCAAGTAAATACCACGGCCTCAAAGTGAGAATTAATATATTGGCAAATATATCAATCTGGTTCGATGAAAGTCTTGTCGCTTCGCTTATATAGCTTGGAAAACTCCACTGTGTCAAACACTTATTGAACAAGGTTGATATATGGCGTCAAAAGTAAATAACGCGTTACGTCACGAGAACCATTGTTGTGATGTCGCATTATCAATAACACAGGTTAGAAATACATATATTGTAAACATATAATCTGATGTCCATAATAACCATACTCAACAGGAACTTAATAAAATATGCAAAGGTCGCTGACCGATATTAACGGTCTAGGAAAGGTCAATGAGATTGTTGAATGTACATTAAATGCTTTATTTTTAAAATATATCAACGAGATGGGTGAATGGATGTTTAACGTTTATTCTTGAGATATGGAGTATTCAAAGAAACAAGATGCCGATTTAAAATGTGACTGAATTTCTGTGTAGTCTGACTGTGACACGGGTACTAGCTCATTCAGCACGCGTATTTGTCGCTGAACGGACTGGAGGACGAGACAGGATGCTGTGACCTGCTTCTCCACTTTCAACGAAAGCTTGGGCTATTTTTCTGTTCTACTATATAATCTACCGTTATTACAGACTCCGTTCAATGTCCTGGCATACACATGGTGTACCTCAATTCAAAACCATCCGTCGTCTTTCATAGACAAAAAACGAGTTGGACAGAGACAGTGTGTCGTGTTGTTTTCGTCTGAATTGCGTCGCTAGGAGAGAGTGTGTTGTGTTCTTCGCCTATGTTACAATGACATTGATTTGCCTATATTTCCGTTGCATGGGGACGGTGTGCTGTGTGTTTGATCGTCTATAATTCCGTGGCAATGAGTGCGTTTTGTATTTTCGCCTTGGTTCCAGTGGCAATGAGTGCGTTTGGTATTTTTGCCTTGGTTCCAGTTGCAATGAGTGCGCTTGGTATTTTCGCATTGATTCCAGGGACAATGAGTGCACTTTGTATTAGTTTTAATAATACATGTATAATTAAACATTGTGATGTCTTGAAGATTTTGCTGATTATCTTTTAAAGAATATAAGTATTATTACAAATAAATCAATGTGTAACGAGATTTTCTGACGTGGTCGTCACTTCCTCTTATTTCACAATACAATGTGAAGAACATGATAGTCAAAAATAATTAAAAATAAATATATTCCTTTATGATCGTATTTCAACTAGATATCTTTCCACAATTCGTCCAATATTAAGGAGAAATCCAACATTATGTTTGATTTATGCTAACAACCTTTATCACTGACTGTAAAGTTAGATTGAAGGTAGAATTTCACAATATTTGAATTAAAAATGTCAACCAATTCTAACAAACAACGGTATTTAATTTCCTAGATTTTGAATAGAAACACAAATGAAAAACAGGTATTACGAAAAACCATGAACAAAATTAAAACAAATTATCCGGCTCAACAAACACACTAAAAATATACCACCTGTACACGTATCTGTACACTTGTTAACAAATAATGACAGAAACATATTTCGCGGAGAAACTAATACCAAGCTTCAAAGTTAATACGTGATGATAATTCAAATAAACTGTGAACTACTTCCCACTGACAACTAGAAATGTAAGCAAAAGGACATGGCGGGTGTCGTCGATGAACCAGAAGACGCTTACTCTTCTGGAACACCTGGTTTTATTCTCTTTTGCTTTAACGAGAGAATCTCGTGTAAATCTTTCTTTTGTTCCTATTTTGCCTCTAGTGTAATCAATTTTGGGTTCGGATTATGGTTTTCTTGACGCCTTGCTATTCTCTGATTTTTTTTCTTGTCCCGTTATAACTACTTGGGAAGTCAAACTAATTAAAAGGCGTTTGATTTGTATAGGGTAGCCAGAGTACAGACCATCACTCATGAGACTATACATATACTCGGAAAATCTATAAACATTTGATAATTGAGGCCAAAACACAATAAGCAGTAAAAATCAATAAGTGAAAAGATTTAAGGAAATAAAATCACTTTTGTTTTGTAACATTAACACTGTGAATATTTCCCACTGCAAATTTGTTAAACACATATCATTATTCTAGAAATAATCAATGTCTGATAAGGGATGCTGGCTTTACCGTCCAACAAGCAGGTAATGCTGGATATGTCGTAAGATACAACAACACAAATAATACTGTACATCATGCAATTAACGAATTAATATCAGCATGATTATACTATTGATATGAATTTGCTATAAAACTGCAGACACTAACGTTCGATCTCACTCGATTTTCTATTACGTTTTCCAGCACAATACGTAATGAAATCCCCAGAGACCTTATTCCGTCTTTGTTAAAATATCCAAAGACCTTATTCCGTCTATATTCAAATCCCGAGAGACCTTATTCCGTCGATGTTCAAATTACCAGAGGCTTTGTTCCGTCTATATTCAAATCCCCATAAAACTTATTCCGTATATGTTCAAATCCCCAGAGACCTTATTCCGTCTATGTTCAAATCCTTAGAGACCTTATTCCTTCTATGTTCAAATCCCCAGAGACCTTATTCCGTGTATGTTCAAATCCCCAGAGACCTTATTCCGTCCATGTTCAAATCCCCAGAGACCTTATTCCGTCTATGTTCAAATCCCCAGAGACCTTATTTCGTCCATGTTCAAATCCCAAGAGACCTTATTCCGTCTATGTCTAAATCCCAAGAGACCTTATTCCGTCTATGTTCAAATCCCCAGAGACCTTATTCCGTCTTTGTTCAAATCCCCGGACACCTTATTCCGTCTTTGTTCAAATCCCCAGAGACCTTATTCCATCCATGTTCAAATCCCCAGAGACCTTATTCCGTCCATGTTCAAATCTCCAAAGACCTTATTCCGTCTATGTTCAAATCCCCAGAGACCTTATTCCGTCCGTGTTTAAATCCCCAGAGACCTTATTTCGTCTTTATTCAAATTCCCAGAGACCTTATTCCGTCTATGTTCAAATCCCTAGAGACCTTATTCCGTCTATGTTCAAATCCCCAGAGACCTTATTCCGTCCATGTTCAAATCCCCAGAGACCTTATTCCGTCCATGTTCAAATCCCCAGAGACCTTATTTCGTCTCTGTTCAAATTCCCAGAGACCTTATTTCGTCCATGTTCAAATCCCCAGAGACCTTATTCCGGCCATGTTGAAATTCCCAGAGACCTTATTTCGTCTTTGTTCAAATTCCCAGAGACCTTATTTCGTCCATGTTCAAATCCCCAGAGACCTTATTCCGTCCATGTTCAAATTCCCAGAGACCTTATTTCGTCCATGTTCAAATCCCCAGAGACCTTATTCCGTCTTTGTTCAAATCCCTAGAGACCTTATTCCGTCTATGTTCAAATCCCCAGAGATCTTATTCCGTCTTCGTTCAAATCTCCAGAGACCTTATTCCGTCTTTGTTCAAATCCCCAGAGATCTTATTCCGTCTTCGTTCAAATCCCCAGAGACCTTATTCCGTCTTTGTTCAAATCCCCAGAGACCTTATTCCGTCCATGTTCAAATCCCAAGAGACCTTATTCCGTCTATTGTCCATGTTCAAATCACCAGAGATCTTATTCCGTCGATGTTCAAAACTCAAATCCCCAGAGATCTTATTCCGTCGATGTTCAAAACTCAAATCCCCAGAGATCTTATTCCGTCGATGTTCAAAACTCAAATCCCCAGAGACCTTATTCCGTCTGTGATTAACATTGCAAATAGTTTTTTTAACGGATTTCTTTCTAATCTGTAACAAGGCTTGTGTTTGAGAATGTTCCTTTTCAGCAGCGACTGATTCACTTCCGACGGTATGATGTTTTTTTCTGCATGTTCACGTTGATAATATGCTTACGCTGTCTGCGTACACTGTACGTAGGGGAGAACCAGTCACATGGTTACCAGGGTAAATTTCATATCAACATTATAATGCAGTTTGCTAATATAAATCTTACTCATACACATGCATAAGTTTTTTTCGAAAGTCTGAAGCATGATGTTCAACTTTAAGATGGATGCTCAGTATGCTCATTAGAGTGTTTATTTGTTGTGATTGACAATGATACTCGGTTCTCATTTTCAGAAATTGAAGTATACTTGGATGGGAAAAAATAATGGCGGGTGTCGTCGATGAAGCAGAAGACGCTTACTCTTGATCCCTCTTCCGGAACACCTGGTCTTATTCTCTTGTATTCTCTTATTTATTTAAAGTGTTCTAAATAATGACACACCAGAGGCATGTCCCACATCTACACATAATTATAGAAAAACAATAGAGAATACCGAAGCGTAAACAAAATCATGATCCGAACCCAAAATCGATTAAAGGAAAGGCATACATGGAGACCCTTCAGACAAGAGAATACGACCATGCGCTACGAGGAGTAAGCGTCTTTTGCTTCATCGATGACACCCGCCACGTAAATCAACTCCTTTCTATCAACCTTTGTCGTGTTTTCCTATCACGTGACTACATTTTCTCCTAAGCTTAAGCTGTTAATGTTTGTAACGGTGAAATCAGAGTGTTTTAATCATTCAAATTAATTCAGGAACATATACAGGCGGCGTACCGAAATCAGGTTTCCATGTGCCTCGCTTAGCAATACTTCAAGTTGGCTTTAGTGATGAGCATTTACAAAAAGTGGGTAGACAATAGGCCCTTTTTAAAAAAGTGGGTAGACTATAGGCCCTTTACAAAAAGTGGGTAGACTATAGGCCCTTTACAAAAAGTGGGTAACCAATAGGCATTTACAAAAAGTGGGTAGACAATAGGCACTATTACCTGTCAGGGATATACTCAAGCCCTTAAAATGTTATCGGTATTCCCTTCTTAATTTTCAGTATTTTGAATAACAAATTAGTCATTAGTTTTTAGTATAATGGAGGCGCGTCCTCAAGTCACCTTAGCTTAGGTTGCGTATGTGATAGTTTGTAAATATATTCATTTTATGCTGTTGGAGTGTGCACGGATGCACAGGAAAAGAACGACCACTGACATTTGATATCGAAACTTGAGATGTGTGTACACTGATTATGTAATTATCTGTTGGGCTCGACTGGTTTCTTCGGAATAACACATTTTTAACCTGACAACAGTGATGTATGGTGCAACGGGGGAGAAATAACACATATTTCAATAGACGTTATCATTTAGTCCTTATTCGTAAAGGCACTGAAAAAAATGTAAGGTCATATTTCACTGTATAAATGAGTATTTTTCTTTCAATACATTTTTATTCAATGCATGTCAATTTTACAAGATATCCATAGACGAATTCAATTTAGGAACGGTCCGTAACTTTTACCCTCAGTAGCCTCGTCAATCTGAGGCGAGGATCCTATATCTTTACTCGATTCATCAGACGGAATCCTGTTTACGAGGCGGTTAGATGTAGACTGCATACCAGTGCACACAGGTTAATATGTAAGTACCATGGCGATGTGTATTTGTTTCTGCTGTCGGGTAATTTTCTGGATGAAATTGGTTTTTGTATAGTTAGTGAAGTAATGCATGTCTGGTGTGGCATATCTATGTAAAGCCTGCCTTTAAATACAAGTACATACTAGTATGTCAAAGGGTTTGAATGTCGGTCAACAAGTCAGTTTAAATTGTTTTATCCACATACAGAAATAATACAAATATGGAAATGATTGAATATTAATAAACATGTTACATGTACCTTTCATCGTAGCCAACATTAACGACTAAAGCGTACGGATAATGTAGTTGCATAAATATAATGCTTCTTATCACTAGTGTACTTTAAGTTCAAATTTTATTTACAGACTATTTCGAGATGAAGCTTATGTATGTATACAAATTCAGGCTGCATTATAATGCTGATATTAAATACACTCTTATAATCATATGGATGATACAGCGTTCACAAACTAAAACAAGATAATATAAAAAATAAAATCATGCTTAAACATCAACATCGTACGATGTGAAGTGAACTACTACATATATTCTGTGGTGTCAGTCGGTGCTAAAAATTTAAAATCTTAAAAAGCTGCTATGTAACAGGTGAGAAATGATATCGTTCTGGTAAAGATCTCTACTTTGGCACAATGTGCATCATAGACAGAATCTATTTATCCACTTAATGTAGTGGCCGAGTGGGTAAGGTGTCCCGACATACTACCATGAACCCTCCACCTCTGGGTTGCGAGTTTAAATCCCACGTGGGCCAGTTGCCAGGTACTGACCGTAGGTCGGTGTTTTCTCTTCGGGTACTCCGGCTTTCCTCCACCACCAAACCCTGGCACGTCCCTAAATAACCCTGGATGTTAATAGGACGTAAAGCAAAAATAAACCAAACCTTTTATAACTGGTCTCTAAAATGAAAAAAAGAAACAATATATCCACATATTCATGTTTTTATTAGCCATACTGGAAAGTTTCTTTGAATGCTACTCATAACTCGTGAAAAACGCTGTGTTGTCCGCAAAAAAAAAGATGAAAAAATAATTAAATAATAAATTAGGAAATTTTCAAATAGAGTGTTTATGAGTAGCTTTAATTCGTAAGTATTGTTTAAATAGTATTTTGTTTATTCCTGGAATCGATTCAAAGATGTCTGAATCTGTTATTACACTTTTATTTTCGCCTTCTTTTCTTTATCATAAACATCCAATTCTTAGATTGTCTGTGGTTTTATTAACTAGTTATTCGATTATTTCTGCGGTGGTTTATGATCAATTCTATCAATATAGTTTGATTCAAGGCAATCTTCTGTTTTTTTTTGTTTTGTTTTTCGATGCTGATCTATTTTTATCGGATTTTACATTACAGTCTGCAGGATTGGTCCCATGTTCAAAGGGAAACTAATGTGTGATCACATTGAGAAATATTCTGTATCTTTGTGTGATATTAAGATGGACGCGTTGAATAAGGTTATAAGTGCACTTACTTGTTGTGATTGATAATGAAGACTCGGTTTTCATTTTGAGGACTTGGTGTTTTCTTGAATGTGACAAAGATTTACATGGCGGGTGTCGTCGATGAAGCAGAAGACACTCTTCCGGAACACCTTGTCTTATTCTCTTGTACTTTTACGAGGTGTCTCCATGTAAATATTTCCTTTGTTCCTATTTTGTCTCTAGTTTAATCGATTTGAGCTCGTATTACGGTTTGACAGTTGGAGTGGTGCCCAAAACGCCTAACGTCCCTGATATACTGGACGGAAATGTTCTTCATAGATGAAATGTTTTAAGATTGATTAACATGGAGGCTCTCGTAAAAGTACGAGATAATAGGACTTGGTGTCCCGGAAGAGTAAGCGTCTTTTGCTTCATCGACAACACCGGCCATATAAATGTCGCACCCAAGTAAACGTCAACTCCTCAAAGTGAGAACAAAGGCATCATTCTAAATTAAAAGTAAGCACATTAGTGAGAATTTACATATACACCTTAAGGCTGCCTTCTTATTTACTTTGCCGATTTAATTGACATTTATAGACAACGTTACATTTGTATTAGCTCCTGATTCGTGCATCATCAGGAAATAGCGGATATTCAATGGCTTGCTGTTCAATATCAAATATATTTCACGAAAATGGCAGATTTTCTTTTTATTACATTTTGAATGAGGCTTTAACATGATAAAAAAAACTATTGTATATTTACATTCCTATACTGTAAATTAGCTAGACCAAGTCGAAATCACAACCGATCGGGTACACAACTGATCGAAATTATTTGATCGGAAATTTGAACCTTTCTCATCTTCCAATTCATTACTTATTAAATCCTGCAGGAGTCCTACATCAATATGTACTCCTGTTGCCATTCTTCAAGATCATTTCCCCCCAATAGACATGCCCTAGCGGACGACAACAATGCCAGGGGGCAAGTGGGAATTCGATCAAGGGGAACTAGACCAACATGCCTCCTTACTAACAACCATTCCTCAGCGACTAAAACGGAATTATCTGGGCTAACATAATGTGGTTTGCAAGTCTATGTTTTTGCTTTGAAAGTGCGTTTGTGACTACCTATATACCACATGTAACATAAGTCTACAGGTCTTTAATTAAGACGTTACGTTGCTTTAGTTGAGGGACGGGGTTATTCGTGAGGCATGAAGCTACATGTAACAGTTCTAGTTTTCAGTGCAGAAAGGCTTTAAACTTTGTTTGGGTTATCATTACGTCTTACGTTTTTTAATAATATGCCGAGAGATTTATTTTGGCTCCTATCTAAACTTGGTATTTCTCACGGTATCAGCTTCCCTGTGAATTCCGTTTCGTGTAGGAATTTTACCAGGTGCATGGACGGGTTCTTTTCAGTTTGGTTGTGGAGCTGAGCTGTTTGTTTAAATTATATCACAGGGTGTCGTAATACTTGTTTTTATATCCATGTCGATTCAAAATGTAGGAAATTTAATATGATTGTTTGTTAGAATTTGTTAATACCTTTCAAAGAATATGCTGAATTTTGAACTCAAACTTAAACTGTCATTACGCAATACAGCTTGTTATCATAAATTAAACGTGTTTTTTTGCGACTTCCCCAATGTTATTTCATCCGTTACATTCAAAGACGAATTCGGACGAATGATGGAGATCTTAAGACAAGATACGATCTTACAGCGTCTTATATGTATAAAATGTACTTATTTCAATTTCACTAAAATGCATTTCTAATGGTATTAATTAATACATACATTTTATGTATTATAAAAACAATTAATACGTATATTGACAATTTTGAACTGATTCACAAGGAATGGAATGCCATTGCTGAAGGGAGAAAAAACACTACACACAGTCTCCGTACACCATTGTTTTCATACAACGACAATGAAGGCGAAAATACGAAACATAATGCGACTCTGCCGTGGTAATATAGACAAAAACTGCACATTGTCTCCGTGTCACGGCTATATATGCGAAAAGCACAGCATACTGTGTTTACGTTACAGCAATATAGGCGAAAATCACCGCAAACTGTCTTCGTGCATCGGCAATATTAGCGATTTATCACTGTTCATGGTTTTAAATCGAGGCACCTTATGTTTATGTGGAAACATCGAAGTGAAACTGTATATTCACTTGTCCTTTTTTATAGAACATTACTTAAAATTTGGAAGCAGAACTAGTCATCTCGGCTCTTTGGTCGGTACTTTCAGCGACTGATACACTTACTTGAATCCCCACCAATTAGCTAGTCATGTTGTTACAGTTGGTCTCGTAGAAATTCTTTCAACAATCAATTTGCAATCGTCAGCTTACTTTTTCAGGATCTCTATATTTTACGGATTTAACATTTAATATCCATCAGCATACTAGCTTTCGACCTTTTTTGTCGTATGGCATGCCTACCCTTCCGAAACACATGGTCCTATTTTCTTGTAGTATTCAAGAGTTTCCATGTTTCCTCAGTTCATGTTTATCTCCAGTTTAGTCGATTTTGAATTCGGATTATGGTTTTCTTGACATTTCAGTATTCTCGGATTTTTTTTATTGAATTATACCAACGCTATAGGTTGATCTGTTACCTACAAAATGTAATGGACTGCATTACAAACATGAATATTCTTGTATAAAGCATAAATGTAATATGCATATACAAGTTTCATACCACTTTTCATATCGTATTCCATGTACAATGCAAAACTGATGGCACGGCCTTAAAATAGTCATAGCAGTTATCCATTAGGATTCGCACAGACTTGGTCTCAATATTGATGTGCAAGAAAACTATTCCTTTGTCTAAATCTTAAGTGTGGTGTCAGAAAACCAGAAAGTGTGGCTGCTGAACTGACTGTCGTGGAGAACATCTGAAACGATAGAAATATAAGAGATTTTTTTTTCTACATGTAAATTGATGACGTCAACATAATTCGTTATTAGATATAATGATTAACATTTGTAGTAAAGTATTAAAAACAATATAAAAATAAAAAAGTCAATCAAAAAACAAAAAAACCGAATACCAATGCGTCAACAAAACCATAATGCGAACTCGAAGTCGATTAAACTAGAGGCAAAATATGAACAAAAGAAATATTTAGTAAAAATACAAGAGAAAAAGACCAGGTGTTCCGGAAGAGTAAGCATCTTCTGCTTCATCGACGACACCCGCCATGTAAATCTTTGTCACATCCAAGTAAACAGCAAGTCCTCGAAATGAGAACCGAGTATCATTGTCAATCATAACAACTAACCACACTATTAAGCAACCTCAAATACGTCAATCTTCATATCACACAAGATACAGAATATTTCTCGATTAGATGAAGATTACGACCGTAAAACGAATCTTGAAACGAATCTTGAAACAGCATAAATAATACTTTATAATTCCTTCTATGATGTTATGTTGAATTATCTATTTTTGCTTTGCATTTAGATTATGTCGATTTGTAAATGTTACATATATTTCATTTATGATTTATTTTTAGCTGCAACATTTTTGAAGGTCTGCCAGGTTTGGGCCCTGGGTCCAGTTACCGTACAATATAGTGTCATCATACAGGTTAGGACCCTGGGTCCAGCCTCCGTACAATATAGTGTCATCATACAGGTTAGGACCCTGGGTCCAGCCTCCGTACAATATAGTGTCATCATACAGGTTTGGGCCCTGGGTCCAGTTACCGTACAATATAGTGTCATCATACCGGTTTGGGCCCTGGGTCCAGCCTCCGTACAATATAGTGTCACCATACAGGTTAGGACCCTGGGTCCAGCCTCCGTACAATATAGTGTCATCATACAGGTTTGGGCCCTGGGTCCAGTTACCGTACAATATAGTGTCATCATACAGGTTTGGGCCCTGGGTCCAGCCTCCGTACAATATAGTGTCATCATACCGGTTTGGGCCCTGGGTCCAGCCTCCGTACAATATAGTGTCATCATACCGGTTTGGGCCCTGGGTCCAGTTACCGTACAATATAGTGTCATCATACCGGTTTGGGCCCTGGGTCCAGCCTCTGTACAATATAGTGTCATCATACAGGTTTGGGCCCTGGGTCCAGCCTCCGTACAATATAGTGTCATCATACAGGTTTGGGCCCTGGGTCCAGCCTCCGTACAATATAGTGTCATCATACCGGTTTGGGCCCTGGGTCCAGCCTCCGTACAATATAGTGTCATCATACCGGTTTGGGCCCTGGGTCCAGTTACCGTACAATATAGTGTCATCATACAGGTTTGGGCCCTGGGTCCAGCTTCCGTACAATATAGTGTCATCATACAGGTTTGGGCCCTGGGTCCAGCCTCCGTACAATATAGTGTCATCATACATGTTTGGGCCCTGGGTCCAGTTACCGTACAATATAGTGTCATCATACCGGTTTGGGCCCTGGGTCCAGTTACCGTACAATATAGTGTTATCATACAGGTTAGGACCCTGGGTCCAGCCTCCGTACAATATAGTGTCATCATACAGGTTTGGGCCCTGGGTCCAGTTACCGTACAATATAGTGTCATCATACCGGTTAGGGCCCTGGGTCCAGCCTCCGTACAATATAGTGTCATCATACCGGTTTGGGCCCTGGCTCCAGCCTCCGTACAATATAGTGTCATCATACCGGTTTGGGCCCTGGGTCCAGTTACCGTACAATATAGTGTCATCATACCGGTTTGGGCCCTGGGTCCAGCCTCTGTACAATATAGTGTCATCATACAGGTTTGGGCCCTGGGTCCAGCCTCCGTACAATATAGTGTCATCATACAGGTTTGGGCCCTGGGTCCAGCCTCCGTACAATATAGTGTCATCATACCGGTTTGAGCCCTGGGTCCAGCCTCCGTACAATATAGTGTCATCATACCGGTTTGGGCCCTGGGTCCAGTTACCGTACAATATAGTGTCATCATACAGGTTTGGGCCCTGGGTCCAGCTTCCGTACAATATAGTGTCATCATACAGGTTTGGGCCCTGGGTCCAGCCTCCGTGCAATATAGTGTCATCATACATGTTTGGGCCCTGGGTCCAGTTACCGTACAATATAGTGTCATCATACAGGTTTGGGCCCTGGGTCCAGTTACCGTACAATATAGTGTTATCATACCGGTTTGGGCCCTGGGTCCAGCCTCCGTACAATATAGTGTCATCATACAGGTTTGGGCCCTGGGTCCAGTTACCGTACAATATAGTGTCATCATACAGGTTTGGGCCCTGGGTCCAGTTACCGTACAATATAGTGTCATCATACAAGTCTGGGCCCTGGGTCCAGTTACCGTACAATATAGTGTTATCATACAGGTTTGGGTCCTGGGTCCAGTTACCGTACAATATAGTGTCATCATACCGGTTTGGGCCCGGGGTCCAGTTACCGTACAATATAGTGTCATCATACCGGTTTGGGCCCTGGGTCCAGCCTCCGTACAATATAGTGTCATCATACAGGTTTGGGCTCTGGGTCCAGTTACCGTACAATAAAGTGTCATCATACAGGTTTGGGCCCTGGGTCCAGTTACCGTACAATATAGTGTCATCATACAGGTTTGGGCCCCGGGTCCAGCCTCCGTACAATAGAGTGTCATCATACCGGTTTGGGCCCTGGGTCCAGTTACCGTACAATATAGTGTCATCATACCGGTTTGGGCCCTGGGTCCAGCCTCCGTACAATATAGTGTCATCATACAGGTTTGGGCCCTGGGTCCAGTTACCATACAATATAGTGTCATCATACAGGTTTGGGCCCAGGGTCCAGTTACCGTACAATATAGTGTCATCATACAGGTTTGGGCCCCGGGTCCAGTTACCGTACACTATAGTGTCATCATACAGGTTTGGGCCCTGGGTCCAGTTACCGTACAATATAGTGTCATCATACAGGTTTGGGCCCTGGGTCCAGCCTCCGTACAATATAGTGTCATCATACCGGTTTGGGACCTGGGTCCAGTTACCGTACAATATAGTGTCATCATACCGGTTTTGGGCCCTGGGTCCAGCCTCCGTACAATATAGTGTCATCATACAGGTTTGGGCCCCGGGTCGAGCCTCCGTACAATATAGTGTCATCATACCGGTTTAGGCCCTGGGTCCAGCCTCCGTACAATATAGTGTCATCATACAGGTTTGGGCCCAGGGTCCAGCTTCCGTACAATAAAGTGTCATCATACCGGTTTGGGCCCTGGGTCCAGCCTTCGTACAATATAGTGTCATCATACCGGTTTGGGCCCTGGGTCCAGTTACCGTACAATATAGTGTCATCATACCGGTTTGGGCCCAGGGTCCAGCTTCCGTACAATAGAGTGTCATCATACCGTTTGGGCCCTGGGTCCAGCCTCCGTACAATATAGTGTCATCATACCGGTTTGGGCCCTGGGTCCAGTTACCGTACAATATAGTGTCATCATACCGGTTAGGGCCCTGGGTCTAGCTTCCGTACAATATAGTGTCATCATACCGGTTTGGGCCCTGGGTCCAGCTTCCGTACAATATAATGTCATCATACAGGTTTGGGCCCTGGGTCCAGCTTCCGTACAATATAGTGTCATCATACCGCTTTGGGGCCTGGGTCCAGCCTCCGTACAATATAGTGTCATCATACCGGTTTGGGCCCTGGGTCCAGCTCCCGTACACTATAGTGTCATCATACCGGTTTGGGCCCTGGGTCCAGCTTCCGTACAATATAGTGTCCTCATACCGGTTTGGGCCCTGGGTCCAGCTTTCGTACAATATAGTGTCATCATACCGGTTTGGGACCTTGGTCCAGCCTCCGTACAAAATAGTGTCATCATACAGGTTTGGGTCATGGGTCCAGTTACCGTACAATATAGTGTTATCATACCGGTTTGGGCCCTGGGTCCAGCCTCCGTACAATATAGTGTCATCATACCGCTTTGGGCCCTGGGTCCAGTTACCGTACAATATAGTGTCATCATACAGGTTTGGGCCCTGGGTCCAGTTACCGTACAATATAGTGTCATCATACAAGTCTGGACCCTGGGTCCAGTTACCGTACAATATAGTGTCATCATACAGGTTTGGGCCCTGGGTCCAGTTACCGTACAATATAGTGTCATCATACCGGTTTGGGCCCTGGGTCCAGTTACCGTACAATATAGTGTCATCATACCGGTTTGGGCCCTGGGTCCAGCCTCCGTACAATATAGTGTCATCATACAGGTTTGGGCCCTGGGTCCAGTTACCGTACAATAAAGTGTCATCATACAGGTTTGGGCCCTGGGTCCAGTTACCGTTCAATAGAGTGTCATCATACAGGTTTGGGCCCCGGGTCCAGCCTCCGTACAATAGAGTGTCATCATACAGGTTTGGGCCCTGGGTCCAGCTTCCGTACAATATAGTGTCCTCATACAGGTTTGGGCCCTGGGTCCAGCCTCCGTACAATATAGTGTCATCATACAGGTTAGGACCCTGGGTCCAGCCTCCGTACAATATAATGTCATCATACAGGTTTGGGCCCTGGGTCCAGCTTCCGTACAATATAGTGTCATCATACAGGTTTGGGCCCTGGGTCCAGCCTCCGTACAATATAGTGTCCTCATACAGGTTTGGGCCCTGGGTACAGTTACCGTACAATATAGTGTCATCATACAGGTTTGGGCCCTGGGTCCAGTTACCGTACAATATAGTGTCATCATACCGGTTTGGGCCCTGGGTCCAGCCTCCGTACAATATAGTGTCATCATACAGGTTTGGGCCCTGGGTCCAGCCTCCGTACAATATAGTGTCATCATACAGGTTTGGGCCCAGGGTCCAGTTACCGTACAATATAGTGTCATCATACAGGTTTGGGCCCTGGGTCCAGTTACCGTACAATATAGTGTCATCATACAGGTTTGGGCCCCGGGTCCAGTTACCGTACACTATAGTGTCATAAAACAGGTTTGGGCCCTGGGTCCAGTTACCGTACAATATAGTGTCATCATACAGGTTTGGGCCCTGGGTCCAGCCTCCGTACAATATAGTGTCATCATACCTGTTTGGGACCTGGGTCCAGTTACCGTACAATATAGTGTCATCATACCGGTTTGGGACCCGGGTCGAGCCTCCGTACAATATAGTGTCATCATACCGGTTTAGGCCCTGGGTCCAGCCTCCGTACAATATAGTGTCATCATACCGGTTTGGGCCCAGGGTCCAGCTTCCGTACAATATAGTGTCATCATACCGGTTTGGGCCTTGGGTCCAGCCTTCGTACAATATAGTGTCATCATACCGGTTTAGGCCCTGGGTCCAGTTACCGTACAATATAGTGTCATCATACCGGTTTGGGCCCAGGGTCCAGCTTTCGTACAATATAGTGTCATCATACCGGTTTGGGCCCCTGGTCCAGCCTCCGTACAATATAGTGTCATCATACCGGTTTGGGCCCTGGGTCCAGTTACCGTACAATATAGTGTCATCATACCGGTTTGGGCCCTGGGTCTAGCTTCCGTACAATATAGTGTCATCATACCGGTTTGGGCCCTTGGTCCAACTTCCGTACAATATAATGTCATCATACCGGTTTGGGCCCTGGGTCCAGCTTCCGTACAATATAGTGTCATCATACCGCTTTGGGGCCTAGGTCCAGCCTCCGTACAATATAGTGTCATCATACCGGTTTGGGCCCTGGGTCCAGCTTCCGTACACTATAGTGTCATCATACCGGTTTGGGCCCTGGGTCCAGCTTCCGTACAATATAGTGTCCTCATACCGGTTTGGGCCCTGGGTCCAGCTTTCGTACAATATAGTGTCATCATACCGGTTTGGGACCTTGGTCCAGCCTCCGTACAATATAGTGTCATCATACAGGTTTGGGCCCTGGGTCCAGCCTCCGTACAATATAGTGTCATCATACAGGTTTGGGCCCAGGGTCCAGCCTCCGTACAATAGAGTGTCATCATACAGGTTTGGGCCCTGGGTCCAGCTACCGTACAATATAGTGTCATCATACCGGTTCGGGCCCTGGGTCCAGTTACCGTACAATATAGTGTCATCATACAGGTTTGGGCCCTGGGTCCAGCCTCCGTACAATATATTGTCATCATACAGGTTTGGGCCCTGGGTCCAGCCTCCGTACAATATAGTGTCATCATACAGGTTTGGGCCCTGGGTCCAGCCTCCGTACAATATAGTGTCATCATACCGGTTTGGGCCCAGGGTCCAGCCTCCGTACAATATAGTGTCATCATACAGGTTAGGACCCTGGGTCCAGCCTACGTACAATATAGTGTCATCAAACACGTTTGGGCCCCGGGTTCAGCCTCCGTACAATATAGTGTCCTCATACTGGTTTGGGCCCTGGGTCCAGTTACCGTACAATATAGTGTCATCATACCTGTTTGGGCCCTGGGTCCAGCCTCCGTACAATATAGTGTCATCATACCGGTTTGGGCCCTTGGTCCAGCTTTCGTACAATATAGTGTCATCATATAGGTTTGGGCCCCGGGTCCAGTTACCGTACAATATAGTGTCATCATACAGGTTAGGACCCCGGGTCCAGCCTCCGTACAACATAGTGTCCTCATACCGGTTTGGGCCCTGGGTCCAGCCTCCGTACAATATAGTGTCATCATACAGGTTTGGGCCCTGCGTCCAGCTTTCGTACAATATAGTGTCATCATACAGGTTTGGGCCCTGGGTCCAGCCTCCGTACAATATAGTGTCATCATACAGGTTTGGGCCCTGGGTCCAGCCTCCGTACAATATAGTGTCATCATACAGGTTTGGGCCCTGGGTCCAGCTTCCGTACAATATAGTGTCCTCATAGAGGTTTGGGCCCTGGGTCCAGCCTCCGTACAATATAGTGTCATCATACAGGTTAGGACCCTGGGTCCAGCCTCCGTACAATATAATGTCATCATACAGGTTTGGGCCCTGGGTCCAGCTTCCGTACAATATAGTGTCATCATACAGGTTTGGGCCCTGGGTCCAGCCTCCGTACAATATAGTGTCATCATACCGGTTTGGGCCCTGGGTCCAGCCTCCGTACAATATAGTGTCATCATACAGGTTTGGGCCCTGGGTCCAGTTACCGTACAATATAGTGTCATCATACAGGTTTGGGCCCAGGGTCCAGTTACCGTACAATATAGTGTCATCATACAGGTTTGGGCCCTGGGTCCAGTTACCGTACAATATAGTGTCATCATACCGGTTTGGGCCCCGGGTCCAGTTACCGTACACTATAGTGTCCTCATACCGGTTTGGGCCCTGGGTCCAGCTTTCGTACAATATAGTGTCATCATACCGGTTTGGGACCTTGGTCCAGCCTCCGTACAATATAGTGTCATCATACAGGTTTGGGCCCTGGGTCCAGCTTTTGTACAATATAGTGTCATCATACAGGTTTGGGCCCAGGGTCCAGCCTCCGTACAATAGAGTGTCATCATACAGGTTTGGGCCCTGGGTCCAGCTACCGTACAATATAGTGTCATCATACCGGTTCGGGCCCTGGGTCCAGTTACCGTACAATATAGTGTCATCATACAGGTTTGTGCCCCGGGTCCAGCTTCCGTACAATATAGTGTCATCATACCGGTTTGGGCCCTGGGTCCAGCTTCCGTACAATATAGTGTCATCATACCGGTTTGGGCCCTGGGTCCAGCTCCCGTACAACATAGTGTCCTCATACCGGTTTGGGCCCTGGGTCCAGCCTCCGTACAATATAGTGTCATCATACAGGTTTGGGCCCTGCGTCCAGCTTTCGTACAATATAGTGTCATCATACAGGTTTGGGCCCTGGGTCCAGCCTCCGTACAATATAGTGTCATCATACAGGTTTGGGCCCTGGGTCTAGCCTCCGTACAATATAGTGTCATCATACCGGTTTGGGCCCTTGATCCAGCCTCCGTACAATATAGTGTCATCATACAGGTTTGGGCCCTGGGTCCAGTTACCGTACAATATAGTGTCATCATACAGGTTTGGGCCCTGGGTCCAGCTTCCGTACAATATAGTGTCATCATACAGGTTTGGGCCCTGGGTCCAGCTTTCGTACAATATAGTGTCATCATATCGGTTTGGGCTCTGGGTCCAGCCTCCGTACAATATAGTGTCATTATACCGGTTTGTGCCCTGGGTCCAGTTACCGTACAATATAGTGTCATCATACCGGTTTGGGCCCAGGGTGCAGCCTCCGTACAATATAGTGTCATCATACAGGTTTGGGCCCCGGGTCCAGCCTCCGTACAATATAGTGTCATCATACCGGTTTGGGCCCTGGGTCCAGTTACCGTAAAATATAGTGTCATCATACCGGTTTGGGCCCTGGGTCCAGCCTTCGTACAATATAGTGTCCTCATACAGGTTTGGGCCCTGGGTCCAGTTACCGTACAATATAGTGTCATCATACAGGTTTGGGCCCTGGGTCCAGCCTCCGTACAATATAGTGTCATCATACAGGTTTGGGCCCTGGGTCCAGCTTTCGTACAATATAGTGTCATCAAACATGTTTGGGCCCTGGGTCCAGCCTCCGTACAATATAGCGTCATCATACAGGTTTGGGCCCTGGGTCCAGCCACCGTACAATATAGTGTCATCATACAGGTTTTGGCCCTGGGTCCAGTTATCGTACAATATAGTGTTATCATACCGGTTTGGGCCCTGGGTCCAGCTTTCGTACAATATAGTGTCATCATACAGGTTTGGGCCCTGGGTCCAGCTTTCGTACAATATAGTGTCATCATACCGGTTTGGGCCCTGGGTCCAGCTTTCGTACAATATAGTGTCATCATACCGGTTTGGGCCCTGGTTCCAGCCTCCGTACAATATAGGGTCATCATACAGGTTTGGGCCCTGGGTCCAGCCTCCGTACAATATAGTGTCATCATACAGGTTTGGGCCCTGGGTCCAGTTACCGTACAATATAGTGTCATCATACCGGTTAGGGCCCTGGGTCCAGCCTCCGTACAATATAGGGTCATCATACAGGTTTGGGCCCTGGGTCCAGTTACCGTACAATATAGTGTCATCATACAGGTTTGGGCCCTGGGTCCAGCCTCCATACAATATAGTGTCATCATACCGGTTTGGGCCCTGGGTCCAGCCTCCGTACAATATAGTGTCATCATACAGGTTTCGGCCCTGGGTCCAGTTACCGTACAATATAGTGTCATCATACCGGTTTGGGCCCTAGGTCCAGCCTCCGTACAATATAGTGTCATCATACAGGTTTGGGCCCTGAGTCCAGCTTTCGTACAATATAGTGTCATCATACCGGTTTGGGCCCTGGGTCCAGCCTCCGTACAATATAGTGTCATCTTACCGGTTTGGGCCCAGGGTCCAGCTTTCGTACAATATAGTGTCATCATACCGGTTTGGGCCCTGGGTCCAGTTACCGTACAATATAGTGTCATCATACCGGTTTGGGCCCTGGGTCCAGCCTTCGTACAATATAGTGTCATCATACAGGTTTGGGCCCAGGGTCCAGCTTTCGTACAATATAGTGTCATCATACCGGTTTGGGCCCTGGGTCCAGTTACCGTACAATATAGTGGCATCATACCGGTTTGGGCCCTGGGTCCAGCCTCCGTACAATATAGTGTCATCATACCGGTTTGGGCCCTGGGTCCAGTTACCGTACAATATAGTGTCATCATACAGGTTTGGGCCCTGGGTCCAGTTACCGTACAATATAGTGTCATCATACCGGTTTGGGCCCTGGGTCCAGCTTTCGTACAATATAGTGTCATCATACCGGTTTGGGCCCTGGGTCCAGCCTCCGTACAATATAGTGTCATCATACCGGTTTGGGCCCTGGGTCCAGCCTCCGTACAATATAGTGTCATCATACCGGTTTGGGCCCCGGGTCCAGCCTCCGTACAATAGAGTGTCATCATACAGGTTTGGGCCCTGGGTCCAGCCTCCGTACAATATAGTGTCATCATACAAGTTAGGGCCCTGGGTCCAGCTTCCGTACAATATAGTGTCATCATACAGGTTAGGACCCTGGGTCCAGCCTCCGTACAATAAAGTGGCATCATACAGGTTTGGGCCCCGGGTCCAGCTTCCGTACAATATAGTTTCATCATACCGGTTTGGGCTCTGAGTCCAGCTTCCGTAAAATATAGTGTCATCATACCGGTTTGGGCCCTGGGTCCAGCTTCCGTACAATATAGTGTCATCATACTGGTTTGGGCCCAGGGTCCAGCCTCCGTACAATATAGTGTCATCATACAGGTTTGGGCCCTGGGTCCAGCTTCCGTACAATATAGTGTCATCATACAGGTTTGGGCCCTGGGTCCAGCTTCCTTACAAGAAGTGTCATCATACCGGTTAGGGCCCTGGGTCCAGCCTCCGTACAATATAGTGTCATCATACAGGTTTGGGCCCCGGGTCCAGCCTCCGTACAATATAGTGTCCTCATACAAGTTTGGGCCCTGGGTCCAGCCTCCGTACAATATAGTGTCATCATACCGGTTTGGGCCCTGGGTCCAGCTTCCGTACAATATAGTGTCATCATACAGGTTTGGGCCCTGGGTCCAGCCTCCGTACAATATAGTGTCATCATACAGGTTAGGACCCTGGGTCAAGTTACCGTACAATATAGTGTCATCATACAGGTTTGGACCCTGGGTCCAGCCTCCGTACAATATAGTGTCATCATACCGGTTTGGGCCCTTGGTTCAGCTTCCGTACAATATAGTGTCATCGTACAGGTTAGGACCCTTGGTCCAGCCTCCGTACAATAAAGTGTCATCATACAGGTTAGGACCCTGGGTCCAGTTACCGTACAATATAGTGTCATCATACCGGTTTGGGCCCTAGGTCCAGCTTTCGTACAATATAGTGTCATCATACCGGTTTGGGCCCTGGTTCCAGCCTCCGTACAATATAGTGTCATCATACAGGTTTGGGCCCTGGGTCCAGTTACCGTACAATATAGTGTCATCATACAGGTTTGGGCCCTGGGTCCAGCCTCCGTACAATATAGTGTCATCATACAGGTTTGGGCCCTGGGTCCAGTTACCGTACAATATAGTGTCATCATACAGGTTTCGGCCCTGGGTCCAGCCTCCGTACAATATAGTGTCATCATACCGGTTTGGGCCCTGGGTCCAGCCTCCGTACAATATAGTGTCATACAGGTTTCGGCCCTGGGTCCAGTTACCGTACAATATAGTGTCATCATACAGGTTTGGCCCTGGGTCCAGCCTCCGTACAATATAGTGTCATCATACAGGTTTGGGCCCTGAGTCCAGCTTTCGTACAATATAGTGTCATCATATCGGTTTGGGCCCTGGGTCCAGCCTACGTACAATATAGTGTCATCTTACCGGTTTGGACCCAGGGTCCAGCTTTCGTACAATATAGTGTCATCATACCGGTTCGGGCCCTGGGTCCAGTTACCGTACAATATAGTGTCATCATACCGGTTTGGGCCCTGGGTCCAGCCTTCGTACAATATAGTGTCATCATACAGGTTTGGGCCCAGGGTCCAGTTACCGTACAATATAGTGTCATCATACAGGTTTGGGCCCAGGGTCCAGTTACCGTACAATATAGTGTCATCATACAGGTTTGGGCCCTGGGTCCAGTTACCGTACAATATAGTGTCATCATACAGGTTTGGGCCCCGGGTCCAGCTTTCGTACAATATAGTGTCATCATACCGGTTTGGGACCTTGGTCCAGCCTCCGTACAATATAGTGTCATCATACAGGTTTGGGCCCTGGGTCCAGCTTTTGTACAATATAGTGTCATCATACAGGTTTGGGCCCAGGGTCCAGCCTCCGTACAATAGAGTGTCATCATACAGGTTTGGGCCCTGGGTCCAGCTACCGTACAATATAGTGTCATCATACCGGTTCGGGCCCTGGGTCCAGTTACCGTACAATATAGTGTCATCATACAGGTTTGGGCCCCGGGTCCAGCTTCCGTACAATATAGTGTCATCATACCGGTTTGGGCCCTGGGTCCAGCTTCCGTACAATATAGTGTCATCATACCGGTTTGGGCCCTGGGTCCAGCTCCCGTACAACATAGTGTCCTCATACCGGTTTGGGCCCTGGGTCCAGCCTCCGTACAATATAGTGTCATCATACAGGTTTGGGCCCTGCGTCATGCTTTCGTACAATATAGTGTCATCATACAGGTTTGGGCCCTGGGTCCAGCCTCCGTACAATATAGTGTCATCATACAGGTTTGGGCCCTCGGTCCAGTTACCGTACAATATAGTGTCATCATACAGGTTTGGGCCCTGGGTCCAGTTACCGTACAATATAGTGTCATCATACCGGTTTGGACCCTGGGTCCAGCTTCCGTACAATATAGAGTCATCATACAGGTTTGGACCCTGGGTCCAGCCTCCGTAAAATATAGTGTCATCATACCGGTTTGGACCTGGGTCCAGTTACCGTACAATATAGTGTCATCATACAGGTTTGGACCCTGGGTCCAGCCTCCGTACAATATAGTGTCATTATACCGGTTTGTGCCCTGGGTCCAGTTACCGTACAATATAGTGTCATCATACCGGTTTGGGCCCAGGGTGCAGCCTCCGTACAATATAGTGTCATCATACAGGTTTGGGCCCCGGGTCCAGCCTCCGTACAATATAGTGTCATCATACCGGTTTGGGCCCTGGGTCCAGTTACCGTACAATATAGTGTCATCATACCGGTTTGGGCCCTGGGTCCAGCCTTCGTACAATATAGTGTCCTCATACAGGTTTGGGCCCTGGGTCCAGTTACCGTACAATATAGTGTCATCATACAGGTTTGGGCCCTGGGTCCAGCCTCCGTACAATATAGTGTCATCATACAGGTTTGGGCCCTGGGTCCAGCTTTCGTACAATATAGTGTCATCAAACATGTTTGGGCCCTGGGTCCAGCCTCCGTACAATATAGCGTCATCATACAGGTTTGGGCCCTGGGTCCAGCCACCGTACAATATAGTGTCATCATACAGGTTTGGGCCCTGGGTCCAGTTACCGTACAATATAGTGTTATCATACCGGTTTGGGCCCTGGGTCCAGCTTTCGTACAATATAGTGTCATCATACAGGTTTGGGCCCTGGGTCCAGCTTTCGTACAATATAGTGTCATCATACCGGTTTGGGCCCTGGGTCCAGCTTTCGTACAATAAAGTGGCATCATACCGGTTTGGGCCCTGGTTCCAGCCTCCGTACAATATAGGGTCATCATACAGGTTTGGGCCCTGGGTCCAGCCTCCGTACAATATAGTGTCATCATACAGGTTTGGGCCCTGGGTCCAGTTACCGTACAATATAGTGTCATCATACCGGTTAGGGCCCTGGGTCCAGCCTCCGTACAATATAGGGTCATCATACAGGTTTGGGCCCTGGGTCCAGTTACCGTACAATATAGTGTCATCATACAGGTTTGGGCCCTGGGTCCAGCCTCCGTACAATATAGTGTCATCATACCGGTTTGGGCCCTGGGTCCAGCCTCCGTACAATATAGTGTCATCATACAGGTTTCGGCCTTGGGTCCAGTTACCGTACAATATAGTGTCATCATACCGGTTTGGGCCCTAGGTCCAGCCTCCGTACAATATAGTGTCATCATACAGGTTTGGGCCCTGAGCCCAGCTTTCGTACAATATAGTGTCATCATACCGGTTTGGGCCCTGGGTCCAGCCTCCGTACAATATAGTGTCATCATACAGGTTTGGGCCCTGAGTCCAGCTTTCGTACAATATAGTGTCATCATACAGGTTTGGGCTCTGGGTCCAGCTTCCTTACAATATAGTGTCATCATACCGGTTTGGGCCCTGGGTCCAGCCTCCGTACAATATAGTGTCATCATACAGGTTTGGGCCCCGGGTCCAGCCTCCGTACAATATAGTGTCCTCATACAAGTTTGGGCCCTGGGTCCAGCCTCCGTACAATATAGTGTCATCATACCGGTTTGGGCCCTGGGTCCAGCTTCCGTACAATATAGTGTCATCATACAGGTTTGGGCCCTGGGTCCAGCCTCCGTACAATATAGTGTCATCATACAGGTTAGGACCCTGGGTCAAGTTACCGTACAATATAGTGTCATCATACAGGTTTGGACCCTGGGTCCAGCCTCCGTACAATATAGTGTCATCATACCGGTTTGGGCCCTGGGTTCAGCCTCCGTACAATATAGTGTCATCATACAGGTTTGGGCCCTGGGTCCAGCCTCCGTACAATATAGTGTCATCATACAGGTTTGGGCCCCGGGTCCAGCCTCCGTACAATATAGTGTCATCATACCGGTTTGGGCCCCGGGTCCAGCTACCGTACAATATAGTGTCATCGTACAGGTTAGGACCCTTGGTCCAGCCTCCGTACAATAAAGTGTCATCATACAGGTTAGGACCCTGGGTCCAGTTACCGTACAATATAGTGTCATCATACCGGTTTGGGCCCTAGGTCCAGCTTTCGTACAATATAGTGTCATCATACCGGTTTGGGCCCTGGTTCCAGCCTTCGTACAATATAGTGTCATCATACAGGTTTGGGCCCTGGGTCCAGTTACCGTACAATATAGTGTCATCATACAGGTTTGGGCCCTGGGTCCAGCCTCCGTACAATATAGTGTCATCATACAGGTTTGGGCCCTGGGTCCAGTTACCGTACAATATAGTGTCATCATACAGGTTAGGGCCCTGGGTCCAGCCTCCGTACAATATAGTGTCATCATACCGGTTTGGGCCCTGGGTCCAGCCTCCGTACAATATAGTGTCATACAGGTTTCGGCCCTGGGTCCAGTTACCGTACAATATAGTGTCATCATACCGGTTTGGCCCTGGGTCCAGCCTCCGTACAATATAGTGTCATCATACAGGTTTGGGCCCTGAGTCCAGCTTTCGTACAATATAGTGTCATCATATCGGTTTGGGCCCTGGGTCCAGCCTCCGTACAATATAGTGTCATCTTACCGGTTTGGACCCAGGGTCCAGCTTTCGTACAATATAGTGTCATCATACCGGTTCGGGCCCTGGGTCCAGTTACCGTACAATATAGTGTCATCATACCGGTTTGGGCCCTGGGTCCAGCCTTCGTACAATATAGTGTCATCATACAGGTTTGGGCCCAGGGTCCAGCTTTCGTACAATATAGTGTCATCATACCGGTTTTGGCCTTGGGTTCAGTTACCGTACAATATAGTGTCATCATACCGGTTTGGACCCTGGGTCTAGCCTCCGTACAATATAGTGTCATCATACCGGTTTGGGCCCTGGGTCCAGTTACCGTACAATATAGTGTCATCATACCGGTTTGGGCCCAGGGTCCAGCTTTCGTACAATATAGTGTCATCATACAGGTTTGGGCCCTGGGTCCAGCTTCCGTACAATATAGTGTCATCATAGGTGTTTTGGCCCTGGGTCCAGTTACCGTATAATATAGTGTCATCATACCGGTTTGGGCCCTGGGTCCAGCTTTCGTACAATATAGTGTCATCATACCGGTTTGGGCCCTGGGTCCAGCTTTCGTACAATATAGTGTCATCATACCGGTTTGGGCCCTGGGTCAAGCCTCCGTACAATATAGTGTCATCATACCGGTTTGGGCCCCGGGTCCAGCCTCCGTACAATAGAGTGTCATCATACAGGTTTGGGCCCTGGGTCCAGCCTCCGTACAATATAGTGTCATCATACAGGTTTGGGCCCTGGGTCCAGCTTCCGTACAATATAGTGTCATCATACAGGTTAGGACCCTGGGTCCAGCCTCCGTACAATATAGTGGCATTATACAGGTTTGGGCCCCGGGTCCAGCTTCCGTACAATATAGTTTCATCATACCGGTTTGGGCTCTGAGTCCAGCTTCCGTACAATATAGTGTCATCATACAGGTTTGGGCCCTGGGTCCAGCTTCCGTACAATATAGTGTCATCATACTGGTTTGGGCCCCGGTTCCAGCCTCCGTACAATATAGTGTCATCATACAGGTTTGGGCCCTGGGTCCAGCTTCCGTACAATATAGTGTCATCATACAGGTTTGGGCCCTGGGTCCAGCTTCCGTACAATATAGTGTCATCATACCGGTTCGGGCCCTGGGTCCAGCCTCCGTACAATATAGTGTCATCATACAGGTTTGGGCTCCGGGTCCAGCCTCCGTACAATATAGTGTCCTCATACAGGTTTGGGCCCTGGGTCCAGCCTCCGTACAATATAGTGTCATCATACCGGTTTGGGCCCTGGGTCCAGCTTCCGAACAATATAGTGTCATCATACAGGTTTGGGTCCTGGGTCCAGCCTCCGTACAATATAGTGTCATCATACAGGTAAGGACCCTGGGTCAAGTTACCGTACAATATAGTGTCATCATACAGGTTTGGACCCTGGGTCCAGCCTCCGTACAATATAGTGTCATCATTCCGGTTTGGGCCCTGGGTCCAGCCTCCGTTCAATATAGTGTCATCATACAGGTTTGGGCCCTGGGTCCAGCCTCCGTACAATATAGTGTCATCATACAGGTTTCGGCCCCGGGTCCAGCCGCCGTACAATATAGTGTCATCATACCGGTTTGGGCCCCGGGTCCAGCCTCCGTACAATATAGTGTCATCGTACAGGTTAGGACCCTGGGTCCAGCCTCCGTACAATAAAGTGTCATCATACAGGTTAGGACCCTGGGTCCAGTTACCGTACAATATAGTGTCATCATACCGGTTTGGGCCCTGGGTCCAGTTACCGTACACTATAGTGTCATCATACCGGTTTGGGCCCCGGGTCCAGCCTCCGTACAATATAGTGTCATCATACCGGTTTGGGCCCCGGGTCCAGCCTCCGTACAATATAGTGTCATCATACAGGTTAGGACCCTGGGTCTAGCCTCCGTACAATATAGTGTCATCATACAGGTTAGGACCCCGGGTCCAGCCTCCGTACAATATAGTGTCATCATACAGGTTAGGACCCTGGGTCCAGCCTCCGTACAATAAAGTGTCATCATACAGGTTAGGACCCTGGGTCCAGCCTCCGTACAATATAGTGTCATCATACAGGTTAGGACCCTGGGTCCAGCCTCCGTACAATATAGTGTCATCATACAGGTTTGGGCCCCGGGTCCAGCCTCCGTACAATATAGTGTCCTCATACAAGTTTGGGCCCTGGGTCCAGCCTCCGTACAATATAGTGTCATCATACCGGTTTGGGCCCTGGGTCCAGCTTTCGTACAATATAGTGTCATCATACAGGTTTGGGCTCTGGGTCCAGCTTCCTTACAATATAGTGTCATCATACCGGTTTGGGCCCTGGGTCCAGCCTCCGTACAATATAGTGTCATCATACAGGTTTGGGCCCCGGGTCCAGCCTCCGTACAATATAGTGTCCTCATACAAGTTTGGGCCCTGGGTCCAGCCTCCGTACAATATAGTGTCATCATACCGGTTTGGGCCCTGGGTCCAGCTTCCGTACAATATAGTGTCATCATACAGGTTTGGGCCCTGGGTCCAGCCTCCGTACAATATAGTGTCATCATACAGGTTAGGACCCTGGGTCAAGTTACCGTACAATATAGTGTCATCATACAGGTTTGGACCCTGGGTCCAGCCTCCGTACAATATAGTGTCATCATACCGGTTTGGGCCCTGGGTTCAGCCTCCGTACAATATAGTGTCATCATACAGGTTTGGGCCCTGGGTCCAGCCTCCGTACAATATAGTGTCATCATACAGGTTTGGGCCCCGGGTCCAGCCTCCGTACAATATAGTGTCATCATACCGGTTTGGGCCCCGGGTCCAGCTACCGTACAATATAGTGTCATCGTACAGGTTAGGACCCTTGGTCCAGCCTCCGTACAATAAAGTGTCATCATACAGGTTAGGACCCTGGGTCCAGTTACCGTACAATATAGTGTCATCATACCGGTTTGGGCCCTAGGTCCAGCTTTCGTACAATATAGTGTCATCATACCGGTTTGGGCCCTGGTTCCAGCCTTCGTACAATATAGTGTCATCATACAGGTTTGGGCCCTGGGTCCAGTTACCGTACAATATAGTGTCATCATACAGGTTTGGGCCCTGGGTCCAGCCTCCGTACAATATAGTGTCATCATACAGGTTTGGGCCCTGGGTCCAGTTACCGTACAATATAGTGTCATCATACAGGTTAGGGCCCTGGGTCCAGCCTCCGTACAATATAGTGTCATCATACCGGTTTGGGCCCTGGGTCCAGCCTCCGTACAATATAGTGTCATACAGGTTTCGGCCCTGGGTCCAGTTACCGTACAATATAGTGTCATCATACCGGTTTGGCCCTGGGTCCAGCCTCCGTACAATATAGTGTCATCATACAGGTTTGGGCCCTGAGTCCAGCTTTCGTACAATATAGTGTCATCATATCGGTTTGGGCCCTGGGTCCAGCCTCCGTACAATATAGTGTCATCTTACCGGTTTGGACCCAGGGTCCAGCTTTCGTACAATATAGTGTCATCATACCGGTTCGGGCCCTGGGTCCAGTTACCGTACAATATAGTGTCATCATACCGGTTTGGGCCCTGGGTCCAGCCTTCGTACAATATAGTGTCATCATACAGGTTTGGGCCCAGGGTCCAGCTTTCGTACAATATAGTGTCATCATACCGGTTTTGGCCTTGGGTTCAGTTACCGTACAATATAGTGTCATCATACCGGTTTGGACCCTGGGTCTAGCCTCCGTACAATATAGTGTCATCATACCGGTTTGGGCCCTGGGTCCAGTTACCGTACAATATAGTGTCATCATACCGGTTTGGGCCCAGGGTCCAGCTTTCGTACAATATAGTGTCATCATACAGGTTTGGGCCCTGGGTCCAGCTTCCGTACAATATAGTGTCATCATAGGTGTTTTGGCCCTGGGTCCAGTTACCGTATAATATAGTGTCATCATACCGGTTTGGGCCCTGGGTCCAGCTTTCGTACAATATAGTGTCATCATACCGGTTTGGGCCCTGGGTCCAGCTTTCGTACAATATAGTGTCATCATACCGGTTTGGGCCCTGGGTCAAGCCTCCGTACAATATAGTGTCATCATACCGGTTTGGGCCCCGGGTCCAGCCTCCGTACAATAGAGTGTCATCATACAGGTTTGGGCCCTGGGTCCAGCCTCCGTACAATATAGTGTCATCATACAGGTTTGGGCCCTGGGTCCAGCTTCCGTACAATATAGTGTCATCATACAGGTTAGGACCCTGGGTCCAGCCTCCGTACAATATAGTGGCATTATACAGGTTTGGGCCCCGGGTCCAGCTTCCGTACAATATAGTTTCATCATACCGGTTTGGGCTCTGAGTCCAGCTTCCGTACAATATAGTGTCATCATACAGGTTTGGGCCCTGGGTCCAGCTTCCGTACAATATAGTGTCATCATACTGGTTTGGGCCCCGGTTCCAGCCTCCGTACAATATAGTGTCATCATACAGGTTTGGGCCCTGGGTCCAGCTTCCGTACAATATAGTGTCATCATACAGGTTTGGGCCCTGGGTCCAGCTTCCGTACAATATAGTGTCATCATACCGGTTCGGGCCCTGGGTCCAGCCTCCGTACAATATAGTGTCATCATACAGGTTTGGGCTCCGGGTCCAGCCTCCGTACAATATAGTGTCCTCATACAGGTTTGGGCCCTGGGTCCAGCCTCCGTACAATATAGTGTCATCATACCGGTTTGGGCCCTGGGTCCAGCTTCCGAACAATATAGTGTCATCATACAGGTTTGGGTCCTGGGTCCAGCCTCCGTACAATATAGTGTCATCATACAGGTAAGGACCCTGGGTCAAGTTACCGTACAATATAGTGTCATCATACAGGTTTGGACCCTGGGTCCAGCCTCCGTACAATATAGTGTCATCATTCCGGTTTGGGCCCTGGGTCCAGCCTCCGTTCAATATAGTGTCATCATACAGGTTTGGGCCCTGGGTCCAGCCTCCGTACAATATAGTGTCATCATACAGGTTTCGGCCCCGGGTCCAGCCGCCGTACAATATAGTGTCATCATACCGGTTTGGGCCCCGGGTCCAGCCTCCGTACAATATAGTGTCATCGTACAGGTTAGGACCCTGGGTCCAGCCTCCGTACAATAAAGTGTCATCATACAGGTTAGGACCCTGGGTCCAGTTACCGTACAATATAGTGTCATCATACCGGTTTGGGCCCTGGGTCCAGTTACCGTACACTATAGTGTCATCATACCGGTTTGGGCCCCGGGTCCAGCCTCCGTACAATATAGTGTCATCATACCGGTTTGGGCCCCGGGTCCAGCCTCCGTACAATATAGTGTCATCATACAGGTTAGGACCCTGGGTCTAGCCTCCGTACAATATAGTGTCATCATACAGGTTAGGACCCCGGGTCCAGCCTCCGTACAATATAGTGTCATCATACAGGTTAGGACCCTGGGTCCAGCCTCCGTACAATAAAGTGTCATCATACAGGTTAGGACCCTGGGTCCAGCCTCCGTACAATATAGTGTCATCATACAGGTTAGGACCCTGGGTCCAGCCTCCGTACAATATAGTGTCATCATACAGGAGGTAAATCCTTCACCATGTTGCTTTCAAACCATTATCATTATTGTAAAGTGTTTAAATGGTGTAACGCGTTTAAACATAATAGAATCTTCACATATACATGTACGTTCACGAACACATATTTATACAAACATCCACACACTTATACATTACACCTCTCTTCCAATCACGGTACAGAATCCGGTCAATGGTTGTGTTTCGTTGGTGCTTCCTTATCTCCTTAGATAACACATCATACGTCTATGATCACGGTTCTACTACCAAATATCCCATGTTCCAATATCACGTCCATTTTTGTTACGATCTCCAATTGACAAAATTAATCTGTGGAAAGACACATGGAAAACAATAATGTTGTTGCCTGCTCCCTTGTCACACTGTTTAAACTTTGATGTCTTGTGTCTGATGATTACCCCGGTACAGTTTGATATCTTGTGTCTGAGGATTACCCCGGTACAGTTTGATATCTTGTGTCTGAGGATTACCCCGGTACAGTTTGATATCTTGTGTCTGAGGATTACCCCAGTACATTTTGATGTCTTGTGTCTGAGGATTACCCCAGTACAGTTTGATATCTTGTGTCTGAGGATTACCCCGGTACATTTTGATGTCTTGTGTCTGAGGATTACCTCGGTACAGTTTGATATCTTGTGTCTGAGGATTACCCCGGTACAGTTTGATATCTTGTGTCTGAGGATTACCCCGGTACATTTTGATGTCTTGTGTCTGAGGATTACCTCGGTACAGTTTGATATCTTGCGTCTGATGATTACCCCGGTACAGTTTGATGTCTTGTGTCTGAGATTCACCCCGGCACAGTTTGATATTTTGTGTCTGATGATTACCCCGGTACCGTTTTTATGTTTTTGTCTGAGAGTTAACCTGGTACAGTTTGATGTCTTGTGTCTGATGATTAACCCGGTACAGTTTGATATCTTGTGTCTGAGGACTACCCCGGTAAAGTGTGATATCTTATGTCTGAGGATTACCCCGGTACAGTTTGATGTCTTGTGTCTGATGATTACCCTGGTACAGTTTGATGTCTTGTGTCTGAAGATTACCCCGGTACAGTTTGATGTCTTGTGTCTGATGATTACCCCGGTACAGTTTGATGTCTTGTGTCTGATGATTACCCCGGTACAGTTTGATATCTTGTGTCTGATGATTACCCCGGTACAGTTTGATATCTTGTGTCTGAGGATTACCCCGGTACAGTTTGATATCTTGTGTCTGAGAATTACCCCGGTACAGTTTGATGTCTTGTGTCTGATGATTACCCCGGTACAGTTTGATATCTTGTGTCTGATAATTACCCCGGTACAGTTTGATGTCTTATGTCTGAGGATTACCCCGGTACATTTTGATGTCTTGTGTCTGAGGATTACCCCAGTACAGTTTGATGTCTTGTGTCTGAGGGTTACCCCGGTACAGTTTGATGTCTTGTGTCTGATGATTATCCCGGTACATTTTGATGTCTTGTGTCTGAGGATTACCTCGGTACAGTTTGATATCTTGCGTCTGATGATTACCCCGGTACAGTTTGATATCTTGTGTCTGAGATTCACCCCGGCACAGTTTGATATTTTGTGTCTGATGATTACCCCGGTACCGTTTTTATGTTTTTGTCTGAGAGTTAACCTGGTACAGTTTGATGTCTTGTGTCTGATGATTAACCCGGTACAGTTTGATATCTTGTGTCTGAGGACTACCCCGGTAAAGTGTGATATCTTATGTCTGAGGATTACCCCGGTACAGTTTGATGTCTTGTGTCTGATGATTACCCTGGTACAGTTTGATGTCTTGTGTCTGAAGATTACCCCGGTACAGTTTGATGTCTTGTGTCTGATGATTACCCCGGTACAGTTTGATGTCTTGTGTCTGATGATTACCCCGGTACAGTTTGATATCTTGTGTCTGATGATTACCCCTGTACAGTTTGATATCTTGTGTCTGAGGATTACCCCGGTACAGTTTGATATCTTGTGTCTGAGAATTACCCCGGTACAGTTTGATGTCTTGTGTCTGATGATTACCCCGGTACAGTTTGATATCTTGTGTCTGATAATTACCCCGGTACAGTTTGATGTCTTATGTCTGAGGATTACCCCGGTACAGTTTGATGTCTTGTGTCTGAGGATTACCCCAGTACAGTTTGATGTCTTGTGTCTGAGGGTTACCCCGGTACAGTTTGATGTCTTGTGTCTGATGATTATCCCGGTACAGTTTGATGTCTTATGTCTGAGGATTACCCCGGTACAGTTTGATATCTTGTGTCTGAGGATTACCCCGGTACAGTTTGATATCTTATGTCTGAGGGTTACCCCGGTACAGTTTGATATCTTGTGTCTGAGGATTACCCCGGTACAGTTTGATATCTTGTGTCTGAGGATTACCCCGGTACAGTTTTGATGTCTTGTGTCTGAGGATTACCCCGGTACAGTTTTGATGTCTTGTGTCTGAGGATTACCCCGGTACAGTTTGATGTCTTGTGTCTGAGGATTACCCCGGTACAGTTTGATATCTTGTGTCTGAGGTTTACCCCGGTACAGTTTGATATCTTGTGTCTGAGGATTACCCCAGTACAGTTTGATATTTTGTGTCTGAGGTTTACCCAGGTACAGTTTGATGTCTTGTGTCTGAGGATTACCCCAGTACAGTTTGATGTCTTGTGTCTGAGTATTACCCCAGTACAGTTTGATAATTTGTGTCTGATGATTACCCCGGTACAGTTTGATATCTTATGTCTGAGGATTACCCCGGTACAGTGTGATGTCTTACGTCTGAGGTTTTCCCCGGTACAGTTTGATGTCTTATGTCTGAGGATTACCCCGGTACAGTTTGATGTCTTAGTGTCTGATGATTACCCCGGTACAGATTGATGCATTGTGTCTGAGGATTACCCCGGTACAGTTTGATGTCTTGTGTCTGAGGACTACCCCGGTACAGTTTGATATCTTATGTCTGAGGATTACCCCGGTACAGTTTGATGTCTAGTGTCTGAGGATTATCCCGGTACAGTTTGATATCTTGTGTCTGAGGATTACCCCGGTACAGTTTGATGTCTTGTGTCTGATGATTACCCCGGTACAGTTTGATATCTTGTGTCTGAGGATTACCCCGGTACAGTTTGATGTCTTGTGTCTGAGGATTACCCCGGTACAGTTTGATATCTTATGTCTGAGGTTTACACCGGTACAGTTTGATGTCTTGGTCTGAGGTTTACCTGGGTACAACTTGTATGTCTTTTGTGTTTGAGAATAACCCCGGTACAGTTTGATATCTTGTGTCTGAGATTCACCCCGGCACAGTTTGATATTTTGTGTCTGATGATTACCCCGGTACCGTTTTTATGTTTTTGTCTGAGAGTTGACCTGGTACAGTTTGATGTCTTGTGTCTGATGATTAACCCGGTACAGTTTGATATCTTGTGTCTGAGGACTACCCCGGTAAAGTGTGATATCTTATGTCTGAGGATTACCCCGGTACAGTTTGATGTCTTGTGTCTGATGATTACCCTGGTACAGTTTGATGTCTTGTGTCTGAAGATTACCCCGGTACAGTTTGATGTCTTGTGTCTGATGATTACCCCGGTACAGTTTGATGTCTTGTGTCTGATGATTACCCCGGTACAGTTTGATATCTTGTGTCTGATGATTACCCCTGTACAGTTTGATATCTTGTGTCTGAGGATTACCCCGGTACAGTTTGATATCTTGTGTCTGAGAATTACCCCGGTACAGTTTGATGTCTTGTGTCTGATGATTACCCCGGTACAGTTTGATATCTTGTGTCTGATAATTACCCCGGTACAGTTTGATGTCTTATGTCTGAGGATTACCCCGGTACAGTTTGATGTCTTGTGTCTGAGGATTACCCCAGTACAGTTTGATGTCTTGTGTCTGAGGGTTACCCCGGTACAGTTTGATGTCTTGTGTCTGATGATTATCCCGGTACAGTTTGATGTCTTATGTCTGAGGATTACCCCGGTACAGTTTGATATCTTGTGTCTGAGGATTACCCCGGTACAGTTTGATATCTTATGTCTGAGGGTTACCCCGGTACAGTTTGATATCTTGTGTCTGAGGATTACCCCGGTACAGTTTGATATCTTGTGTCTGAGGATTACCCCGGTACAGTTTTGATGTCTTGTGTCTGAGGATTACCCCGGTACAGTTTTGATGTCTTGTGTCTGAGGATTACCCCGGTACAGTTTGATGTCTTGTGTCTGAGGATTACCCCGGTACAGTTTGATATCTTGTGTCTGAGGTTTACCCCGGTACAGTTTGATATCTTGTGTCTGAGGATTACCCCAGTACAGTTTGATATTTTGTGTCTGAGGTTTACCCAGGTACAGTTTGATGTCTTGTGTCTGAGGATTACCCCAGTACAGTTTGATGTCTTGTGTCTGAGTATTACCCCAGTACAGTTTGATAATTTGTGTCTGATGATTACCCCGGTACAGTTTGATATCTTATGTCTGAGGATTACCCCGGTACAGTGTGATGTCTTACGTCTGAGGTTTACCCCGGTACAGTTTGATGTCTTATGTCTGAGGATTACCCCGGTACAGTTTGATGTCTAAGTGTCTGATGATTACCCCGGAACAGATTGATGCATTGTGTCTGAGGATTACCCCGGTACAGTTTGATGTCTTGTGTCTGAGGACTACCCCGGTACAGTTTGATATCTTATGTCTGAGGATTACCCCGGTACAGTTTGATGTCTAGTGTCTGAGGATTATCCCGGTACAGTTTGATATCTTGTGTCTGAGGATTACCCCGGTACAGTTTGATGTCTTGTGTCTGAGGATTACCCCGGTACAGTTTGATATCTTATGTCTGAGGTTTACACCGGTACAGTTTGATGTCTTGGTCTGAGGTTTACCTGGGTACAACTTGTATGTCTTTTGTTTGAGAATAACCCCGGTACAGCTTTGATATCTTGTGTCTGAGGATTACCTCGGTACTACATGGGTTCAAATATTTTATACAGATTCTTTACAGATGGCGGAGCAGGCGAGACGCGTGGCGGTGATTGGTGCTGGCATATCTGGGCTTGCCACGCTGAGAAGTCTCCTGTCATCAGACCGGAAGTACATCCCAACATGCTTTGAAAGAGGTGGTGATGTAGGTGGCATATGGCATTATGATGAAAACACACACACAGACGAGTACGGGATGCCTGTTTTTTCACCTATGTACCGTGACCTTGTGTAAGTAATTTATAGGTAAAGGATGTACCAACTGGCTCATTGACCTGTCTGGTATTTATAGATCCCGAACGGAAGGCGAGGTTCAATAAAGACCAAAGCCCGAGATAACGAATTTATCAATTTCAAAATCTTTTAATACCCCTTTCTACATATTTGAAGATAATTTAATGTTTAAGAGATCCATATGAAGGCGCGATCCTAATCGAATCAGTACTTAAATTGGATCACTTTTTTATACTCCCGCAACGAAGTTAGAAATGGATAGTGCACTCGGCATTTACCAATGCACCTGAGTTCTGCCTGTTTGTCCGAATGCTTTCTTTCACATTAAAGGTATGTGTTTTCTACATCTTAGTCAACAAAACAGATTGATGACATACACAAAGTAATGATAGGCGTGTGGATATTTTGATAGCTTGGTTTTCCAGTCTGGCAACTGAAACGTGTCTGAATATATTTTTATTCAATAATTAACGGTATAGCATTTAATGTCAGTCTTTAAATCAAATTAACTTTCACATTCTAAATCAATTAATGTATCGTGTTCTCTGACCAGAACGTATGTTTAATTCTGTCATTAATATGGAACCCCACAGAAGCAACATACCGAAGCCGACGATGACCTTCCCAGAATTCCCTTATGCTTATCCGGAAACAGACTCGTCCTTTGCGAACAGACAGGACATTTTAAACTACGTCAAACGCTTCACTGACCACTTTGGTCTCCGAAAATACATCAAGGTAGTTATTGTTTGGTTCCAAAAAGGTTACTTATTAATATTACTATATAAATTTTAATCGGCATAAAAACTGAACGTTCCATTTCTTGATAGTTACATGCCTGCTTGTCCAACCTATGATGCTACATGTCGCAGTTGATACGATATTCTAGGGCTTGCTCTAAATATTGTGATTTTTAGGATCAATGTCGACTGATGACAAACAAACTAACAACACAAGGATTCGAAAGATGCACGTTGATCAGATTATGTGCAAGTTTTATGGTCGCCATCTTTGTCTCATTGAAAAATATTCTGTATCTTTAAGTGATATTAAGATGGACGTTTTTTTTAGTATGCCCATTAGTGTGTTTACTTGTGGTGATTGACAATGATACTCGTTTTAATTTTGAGAACTTGATGTTTACTTGGATGTGACAAATATTTACATGGCAGGTGTCGTCGATGAAGCAGAATACGCTTACTCTTTCGGAACACCTGGTCTTATTATCTTGTACGTTTACAATGCTCTACATGTATTTCTTTCCTTTGTACATATTTTGCCCCTGGATTAATCGATTTTGAGTTCAGATTATGATTTTGTTAATGCCTCGTTATTCTCTATTTTACTTAATCTCAATGAGACCCTGAAACCAGTCAAGCGTCTTCAACCTACATACATGCATGTTGAATCCTTGCATTATATTTATTTTGTTCGTCAGTACCCAACATAAATCACAAAAGTCTCGATATCATTCCCTGAATAACAAAGGTTGTTGTCAGAGGTGATACGTCACAGTTATAGTTATACAGGCAAAATTTTTTCCACACTTTGTGTACAGTTGTACTGTATGGAGTGGATGCTCTTTAAACTTAATTCAAAAACTGTCCAAAGCACAGAAACAAGCTGCAAGATTGATTTTAGATGCCCCATTCGATACACCATCAGTCGAAATGTTTTCTTTGTTGCATTGGCTACCGATTCGGGATTATTTCAAATTCAAAAGAAGTGTAATGATGTACAGGTGTGTCAACAATTTAGTTCCACAATATCTTTCAAACCAGATTTCTTTTTCAAATGACAGACGTACCAGGTCATCTTCCCAAAAATCAGTAATAGTACCGAAACACAGTACTACATTTTATGCAAAACATTTTATTGTGGAAGGGAGCCAAATCTGGAACAATTTACCAGTTGATACAAGACTTTCAGGATCCCTCCCTACTTTTAAACAAAACTTGATGGGAAGCAAGTTCAGAACAGCTTAAATCTTTTATTTTTAACGAAGATTTTTCAGGTACATAATTTATTGTTTTATTTGTGCTATATTAGCATGTATTCTGTCAATTTTTACACTTTGCTACATTAGCATATATGTATATTAGACATTCTGTCATTTACTGAATACCTTATGGTTAAGCATGGAATTGTATGTCTTTGCTTCTGTGATAATTTTATTATATGTAAGTGTTACTTTTTTGTGTTAATAGTCTATTTATGACTTTTTAGCTTACCATGTTACTTTTTACTGCATCTTGAGCTAATATCTTACTGCATACTTAATACATTAATTTATTGACTGTGATATAGCATTGTTTTAACTAACATTTTTACTAACAGAGGACCCTGTGGAAGATTAGCTTTGCTAAACAGGTCTTTTATCCTCGGAAAATAAAGTTTATTATTATTATTATTATTATTATTATTATAAAATTAATTCCGAATTGGCAGTTAGTGTATTGTCACTGCTACAGGGGTCACCAAATGAAGCATCGCTTTGATAATGTTTCTGTAATGGCCTATCTATATTATTGCGAGTGTGAAAGTTTGTGATATTTAAATGAAGCATTAGGCATTATATTCATTCATCATCCACATTGAACTTTTCTTTAAAACATTGCTAATTAGAAGCATGTTTTTTTTTTTTTTAATAATGATAAAACCGGTACATAACCACAAGAATTTAAGGAAAAGATCTGATAAATATGCTTTCTTTTTTTCTCAGACTCACACCTTTGTCACCAAAGTGAGTCCAAAAAGCGAGGAGAAGCATCCCGAATGGACAGTGTCCTATTATGACATTCGGAACAAAGAGGAACAGAAGCAGGCCGTGTTCGACGCTGTGTTTGTATGCAACGGGTAATTAAACGCTTCTATCTCTCAACCATTCGACCAACAAATTCGTCGAAAATAATGTACAGAGGTACATACTTACGTAGCGTAAATTAACATTGCCGTTTGGTTTTCGAAATCAATTGTCTTCTGAATTTGCATTGCATTTTCTGTTTTTAATAGGCTTTTTATAAATGTTGATACGGAATGAATTAGTGTTTGTTCGTGTTATGATAAATGCCAGTTTAAGCTAAAGTTAATAAATGCCATCCAAGCATTTCAGGGCAAATTAGATTTTACATGTAGGTTCTACCATAGTGTCCAAAGGTCTCAAGAGGAAATACCGTCATGGTCCCTTGTATGTTTGTTTAGGTATAATGAAGCCATAAACAGTAAACGAAAAACCGGCTCGTTGATAGGTATTTTAACAGCATTAACACATCTGTAATGCAACTGATACAAATGTTATTAAAAGATGTAAGAAAGTATTTTTGTCTTAATATTGACATGTTTTTAAGGCATCAAGAAACGCCTAACATACCGGAAATTGACGGAGTAAACGACTTTCAAGGGGAGATCATGCACTGTAGAAACTACAGAATTCCCGAGAAGTTCCAAGACAAGAGAATCGTCATACTCGGAGCCTCTTTCTCTGGCCTTGACCTTGCTGTAGATACATCGCCATACGCGCAACAGGTACGTAAAGTTGTCATCGTCTTAATCATTTCTTTTGATATAAATCGTGATACAAGAAAAAAAAAGATCAGAGAATACCAAAGCACTAACAAAACCATAATCCGAACTCAAAAATCGATTAAACTAGAGGCAAAATAGTAACAATAGAAAGATTTACATAGAAACTATCGTAAAAGACCAGGTGTACCGGACGAGTAAGCGTCTTCTGCTTCATCGACGACAACCGCCATGTAAATCTTCGTCACATCCAAGTAAACATCAAGTTCTCAAAACGAGAACCGCGTATCATTGTCAATCACAAAAGTAAACACACTAATGAGCATAATCAAAAACGTCCATATTCACATCACTTAAAGAAAACGTTGACAGTTCGAAAAAAAAGCAATTTCAATCAGTCCCTTTTGTTGAAAACTATATGTGTTCTGTTGTCGAACAGAAGGGATTGGGACAACCTGTTGTATGACAAAATGTATTCACATTCAGTAACAATTGCACATGTTATCATGCATCCATGCTGGAAAGTGATCCCAGAACTAAGTGTTACATATAGTCTGTATCAGAATATGCGTAACGCCTAACTATAAACCGTTTCATGTTTATGTTACCATAACTTTACACTGTGTATGATTATTTTCTGCACTGAAACTTGCAGTTCTTATGTGTGAAAAACTATTCACCTGTAAACTTTTGTTTCCGATTCATTGATTTACGTGAGATTTGTATGATGTGCTCTTAATTTCTGGTAGACTTTAAAATCTGTAATTTACTCGTGTAATTCATCTGAATATTTAAACAAAGGTTCTAATATGAACTATACGTATGCTCTTATTAGTATATATTTCTAATTATATGCATTTATTCTAACCAAAATTATATTTACAACGGTTGTTAATTGGTTTTCCAACATGCAATGAAAATTTGCTAATCCAAATTAATTGGCCTCTTCATGTATGCATGAGGTTTACTTTGACATCCTTTAAATTAAATGATGTACAACCATAATTGTTGATTGATCAATTAATTATACAAAGTTAGAATCATCGATGGCAAACGTACAAAAATATCAGATGCATATATGCCATTGTAAGTGCTCATACCTTTTTTGATATAATATAAAACATAATTAATGAGACAAAAACGGGCCTTGAACATGATTGAATTTTCATAAGTCTACCTTCTCATTATCTTACGTCATGTTTTCCTATTGAGACTTTTAAGTAACGCTGAGGAACGTTCTGCTTAAATGTGGACACATTTACATGTTTATAAGTATAATATTGTTAATCAATGTGAATGTCGACGAGCTCCTTGTAAATACTCATAACCATTAAGTTTATTTTATTGATTTTCAATCCATAGGTTTTTCTGAGCCATGATAAAGACCGCAGCGAATCCGTTCTTCCCGAGAAGGTCATTCAAAAGCCCGTGATAAAGCGCATGACACGTACGACGGCTGTCTTCCGGGACGAGACAGAAGAGGAAGTGGATGTTTTAATATACTGCACCGGATATCGTTACAGCTTTCCGTTTCTTAGTGATGACGTCATCAACATTGACGTTACCAACAACAGGGTCATGCCTCTATATAAACACGTGGTCAATATAAAGTATCAGAATTTGTTCTTTATTGGTATTCTTGAGCAAGTGTTTTTCTTCTCGATGGGGCATGCGATGTCGAGATTTGCAGTTGCCGTTTTGGATGGGAAAATCGCTCTCCCGTCCGAAAAGGAAATGTACCAAGATTCCGAGAGTGATTTCAAAGAAAGAACGGGAAGAGGTGAGAAGGCACACTCTGATTTAGGTAATGACCTTATATGGAATTATGAAAGAGATTTGGCTAGGTTGGCAGGGATCGATCCTACACCGAAAGCATTTCAGAAGATACGTGACTTTCTTATTCAAAACATCACGAAGTACCCTGCCACGTTCCGCCAATTCAAAATTGAAATTTCAGATGATAAGGAAACGATCAAAATTTTGAAATAGAAACGTACATCCCGTAGAACATTTCGATTTTCAATCAGATTTTAATTTAATGTTATAAAAATCAAAGTTAACGGAATCTGTATAACCTTTTAATATGATATATCAAGTCTGTACTTAGATTTTTTATATATTAACCTTCTTGTGATTCTTTGATATAATATTAAAAACGAAATCTGATGGTGATCATCATATATTTCAACCCTGCTGGCTGTTGGCTTTTTCTACCACAATACCCTGTGTTACTCCACTCTAAGCCCATTGTATAAACGTTCTGACTGTTGGATAAATATATGTTATGTACCACTAGTGGTGTATGACCTTTCAGACTTTTAATTGGATAAGAAGCTGTTGTTTGACAGGAAACACGTGGTTCAATGTCATGTGCGGATTGTTGATGTCGTCATCGATTGTTGACGCCGTCACAATGTGGCGGGAATGTATTCGAGCAAATAGTCCGCGGTTCACTCAAGAAAACCACTCTGCTACTGCTAATATTATTGAGGTAGAAATAGGTCACACAACTCGTGGTTTATTGTATTGTGGTAGAAATAGGTCACACAACTCGTGGTTTATTGTATTGTGGTAGAAATAGGTCACACGACTCGTGGTTTATTGTATTGAGGTAGAAATAGGTCACACGACTCGTGGTTTATTGTATTTAGGTAGAAATAGGTCACACGACTCGTGGTTTATTGTATTGAGGTAGAAATAGGTCACACGACTCGTGGTTTATTGTATTGAGGTAGAAATAGGTCACACAATTCGTAGCTCATTGGATATGGAACTTATTTCACTCTCGTTAATAATTGTTTAAAAGTTACAACTCGAGTATAAAAATATAAGACTCCAATTCAAAACAAGTAGCCCTATTCCAGACGCCATCAGTATACTAACTGATAAAGAAAATAACAAATATTGAAAAATTAGTAGTTTTGTCGATTTATTTATAATTCTGATGTTGTTTTATCTGAAATACCTTGATTTACAATCAAATACACATTTTGTTCTTACTTCTATGATAATACCCAGAAGGTGAAGGTTTTTAGTTAATACGTTCATAACTATATTCGCAATGTAACAGATTTATATAATATTTAGATTATTTACTTGTTATCCAAGAAAATTATACCTTTGTGGAAATCTGAATAAGTAAAAAAGCTGAATAAAAAAGGTAAAGATTTTTCATGAAACAGTAATACATTGTACCTTGCGCATTTATTTAACCGGCTTATTTGTCATTCATAAGCCCATTAATTGACTGACTCATCATTGTGTTGTAATGTAAACATCTGGTTTTAGACATCAACTGCAGTCCGATAACACACATTGCTAAGGTAACAAAATTGTTTAAGCCCGATAGGGCTTTATGTGACAACATTTGCTAAAACATTCATTACCTATATTTACATTTTAATAGAATTATTATGTTTTATTAAGTCATTTCGAAAAGTTTTAGAACAGCAAATCAAGTGTAGACATGTAAATAGATTTTGATGACGTCACAATAGCAAATGTTGTTGAGGTCTTACACTAATATATCTTCGCAATACATTGCGCAATACAATGATGCAGAGCAAATGAAAATATTGCAATATATCAATTGTATATGCAGTGTATGTATTTCATAAATCGGTTTTTCTTGTACAAGTGTCATTTACATTAAATAGTGAAGCGCTAGGGCTGCTGGCTTAAAACCAGGATAGAGTGTTATATTAGTGGCTGAAATTATTATATTGAATTATGATATATATCATTGTAGCTTGTAATGAATGTTGATGCCAGCTATGATTAAAACAAGCGGCAACATTTTTTTTGTATATGTAAAATATCCTAATGTTGTACTCGGTGAAGAAATAAAAGTCGTATTACCTTTCATTTGTCTACGACTGAGCTTTTTGATAACAGATGTTCGCTGATGTTTGTGGATGTATGGGCCACCCTGCTTAAAACGTGATTGATACAAACTTTATTGGTTATGCTCGAAATCTACTTTGAAGCTGAAATTATATTTGACACACATCATGTTATTCAGTATAGATAGAGCTCCTATGGTAGTTAATTGATGACCTATAGGTAGTTTATAGTTACACTAGGCAACAGTCGATTCCGCAATAAGTTCCTTAGCGATGATTTTATCAACTTCTTTCGTGCAATTCACGGGAAGCAATTCAATCTCTTTTCATTGGTTCTAGTTTTATCAATAACCCTACCAGCAGTGTATGTATTGTTTGAGATGTATGGGCACCAACCTCATTAGTAAAAATTCAATTATAATTTCCAAATAGCTGTTTCTTTTGATTTTAAGTACTTCCAAAAATAATACGAAAAACAAATTATAGCAGGTTTTCAAATTTGATGGATGTTAGGGCATCACCTTCGTACCTTAACTGCTATCCTATGTTATATACAGCCGTCAAATAATTTTAATTTCGCTAGAAGAGCATTGCCAACATTATCTGCATTAGAAGATTTAAAAAAGTGTTTTTATGCAATCCGAACTATTGGAAAATGTTTCCTAAAAGATCTTTTCATTGAATGAGAAAACAATATTAGAAAGGACCGAATCATCAACAAGACAAAAGTTTTTACTCAAATTCAATTTAATATAGGTCAAATTATAAAGCAGTGAAAAGGTTTTACGGAGACCCAACGTTTCCATCAATCTACCAGTTTTCACGAAAAGAAAATAATAACGATTCAACTGTTGCATGTAACCATTATATTCTGGAGATGCAAGGTTGTCACTGTATACAGTGTATCAAGAAAGGGAACTTTCACGATGAAATCAAGTTTCAGAACTTGATAAGGCACCGATAAAGTTAAAATGTAGCCACTGCATTAATGGGGTTAAAATTTCAGCAGAAATAACAAAAATGTGAAAATAAGCGCATAAAACATTTATTATTATGACGTAGTTATTTGCTACATGGTTGGAAATTCATTTTCAAAGGCCTTCTTGTAAATATTTCTATTATTCATTTTTGTCTCTGGTTCAAATTGGTTTCCACGTTGGATTATCGTTTCAATGACGTCCTTGGCTTCTCTTGGACTTTCATAAGCCTTTCCTATTGGTACTAGTATTGTATTTTTATATACCTGAAACGAACATTCGTTTTATTTTTGAATATACTACCAAATTAACTCAAAACAAGCATATTGAGTATTGCTGGAGCCATGCATGTCCCCTACCGGCCCCCTAAAGCTATAAAGATGCAATTATCCATTATACAAATTACAGGGACCAAAGTCCAAGGGCCGTAACTCTAAAATATAATTCAACGTAACCGCATAGATATCCCAATGATCTGTCTGTACACCAAATTCACTGCACACTTTGCCTGTAGGGGACTAATAAAAAAGAAAAAGGAAATGATAATCCCGTTATCCATAATTGTAGTACATTTTTGCGAAAAACAAAATCGGAGAATACTGCATTGGTTTGTATTGTAATGTCCCTTAGTACTTCATTAATTATGAAAGATCACGTAACACACACATATGCTGCACCTCTTACATTTAGTAATAGATAGGCTGTTATAATGCACAGGGGCTAGGCACGAACCTTTGTCACTATGAAATGATTGTCAGATAATTTCCTTACCTTTCTCGAATATAGCCCCTCCAACTACTATTATATCTTCGACAAGGGAAAGAACTAGCCTGAACGTGGAAATCGACCTATTTTCACTCTAAGCTCGTTTTCGTCACTTTCAAGTCCATTTTTTTTACATGCATGCCTCATTTTAAAGGTGAAACGTTAATCTTTCAGCCAATACCATATATATCCCGCTACACGTATGTAATAGGTTACTAGGCTGCCTAGAATCCGAGGTTTTGGTTGAAAATTCGTAGGTGGACAAATACCTGTCCAGTGTAACTGTTCGGAATTTGTCGGTCTACATGAGTAGTGAGAAAATCTAGATGGGTTCCGAAAATATGTAAACTTGAAAAATGGCGGATGAAGTTCACATCTTCGGTGAACCGTAAATAAAACCTCGGGTGACCTGGATTACTATAGAGATAAATATTCCACTTCAAGGTAAGAAAACGTGCTTTAGCATTAGTGATAGAACTGCAAAGCCGTTTTCACCACTTTAGTAGACTATAACCATGTTGAGGCAAGGTATGAACGGATGGACCGGTAAATGTCCACCTACGGTTTTTAAAGCAAAACCTCGGATTCTAGGCAACCTAGTAACCTATTACATACGTGAAGCTTACATTTGGTATCGGCTGAAAGATTAAAGTTTTACCTTTAAAATGAGGCCTGTATTTAAAAAATGGATTTCATTCAGTGACGAAAACGAGCTTAGAGTGAAAATAGGTCGATTTTCTCGTTCAGGCTAGTTCTGTTCATTGTCACAAATATATAGTAGTGGGAGGGGCTATATTCGAGAAAAGTAAAAAAAATTATCTGACAATCATTTCATAGTGACATAGGTCCGTGCCTAGCCCCTGTGCATTATAACAGCCAATTGGTATTCAAGAACAGCTATCCAATTTGTCTTAGCACCTTCAGTTTGGAAAGTATAACTATAGTTATGTCCTGTCAGTTCCAATATTCATTACGAAAAGCCAGGTACTTATAGCTGACAATGCAAGTTAAAAAGCTTTCTTGATGAGATTATATACCCAGGGAAACCGACTTTCGTTTCCAAGCAATACAAAAATTAAAAAGTCTGTCATTGCTTAGTAACCAGTTAGGTGCATCTCAGAAGCGTTCTGAAAATTGAATTTTGCCGTATTTTTTTTTAGATCTCTATCAGAAAGCGTTTTAACCATAAATTGTCAGCTTTAAACTCTCATTTTAAAAATAACTTTCAAATGCTTTTCTTTGCGAAATAGTGCTAACAAAGCCGGGGAGCAGAAAAAACACAAATGCAAAACAATATGTAAAAGGGGAAAGAAAAGATTTATTTTGTATATTAAATTGAAACATCATGCTGACTGTGCTTCAGTATCCTTTGCATATCTCATCAGTAGTACTTGTAATAAGAATGAAAGCATTTACACACACATATATGATAAAGAAATATGACGAGCGTTAAATGTTTTAGAAACTTACATAAAGGATAGATAATGTATTATGTAGCAATCATTTCGCGTTAATCGAGTCAGAAAAAGAATCTTAGACTAGCTATTAGGTCGATATTAAAAAGACATTGTACGGAAAGACATAGAGACATGTACATGACAGAAATAAATGATTTCGTTCCCGATACACGTGTAATTGTGCCACTTCAATAAATCCTGATATAATCGTACGTTCGCGTAAACTGCTATAACTAAGGAGAAACGACAAAAGTTTGTAACCGCTGCCGTGTGATGTAATAGTCGCGTAAAAGAGCGTGCGACTGTATTGATTTTTGTTAGAAGCGTGCACACAAGACTGAAACATGCAAATATATAAGACATGAGAATGTAAAACTTAACGTAATGATGTCTTAATGAACTGTATACAGAAGTTTAGTACCGCCATCAACAGAAATGACAAATTTTGTCACTAAAAATTAAAAAAAACCTCAACAATAATTTATTGAGTGTCAATTACTTGTCACCCTAATTTCATCCCCTTCGCAACTATTACTGTAAAACACATCAGTGAATTATATTATTCAAAGTTAACTCGTGTACCTAGAAGGCTGTATAGAAACCAGATTTACACACTTCAACATACATTCGGTAATTGTTACCCGTTCACCAATTCTATAGAGAAGGCACACCAATTTATTTTCATGAAGTATTAATTTTTTGTTTTCTACAGTTAGTCAATTGTAAAATATGGTGAATACATAGTATCACATGATCTACAAACAGACAAATGAATAATTTTGTAATATACCTTATTTGAAATACATTGTTTACCGTTCTGAAAGAAAGCTAAAGCTAAAGACAAAACGCACAATGTAACATACAAATCTGTAAACAAGAGATACCAAAGGGATGTTTGTTGATGATGGCGGAATAAAAATATCACCATCTGGGCCCAGTTTTTCAAAAGGTGATTAGCTTAGTCAATGATTGGTGCAAATTTTAATTATCCTGATTTTGTTACAAATTTACAGATAGCAAATATTAAACAGTGTCCAAGTGCATGCAGAATTTGAAGATTTTATCTTGTATATGGACAGAATTATAAAAGGCTGAAAAATGTCGTTAAATAGTGATAAAGCTAATCACCCTTTGAACAACTGGGCCCTGATGATAGTTGCCTCAAGTTATATTTAACATGTAATACACAATCAAGCACAAGCTCTTCATTCACCATTCAATGTTTGCCACCAAGTAATAAACAATGCGAGGTACCATGTTATGTTTAAATCCCTATACTTAAACATGTACACACTATTTATCAATTTAATATAATGCTGTCAAAAATGTCTTAGTAATTAGGAGTTGTTAACAGACTTAAGCTTTTCCTCTTTAATTAAATGTGCGCCTAAGTGATATCTGTATTTTGTTCTTTCTGTGAAGCTCTTTCCACAAGTACTACATCAAACGTGGTAAACCCATTATGCATGGCCATATGACGTTGAAACGCTTTGCCATTTCTGACTTTTATGTTGCTCACACTACAGATCCTATCAACAATCTTCTCCTTTTTGCGATCACTTGCATCGACCTTTTTAACAGGTGTTTTTTTCTTCTTTTCGTGCGTTTTTCCGTGTCTTTTAAACCTGCTTTGACTTTTAGTGGAGAAGTTACAAAGCTGACATGCATATACAGCTCTTGTATGGGAAAACATGTGTCTCTGTACCTGTCCTGTAGTTTTGAAACCTCTTACATATTTTGTTTACATGGCGAAATCTCCTTCGCCATTCGTATTTTCTTCCGCAGTCCTGGCATTCCGAAATCGTATGTTGTTTTTCATGTCGCGTTAATTTCAATGCAGAGTCAAATTTCTTATCACATTTACTACATGAATGGGATTTCGAAATAAGATGTTTTCCCAAATGAGCTTTTAGACCAACAAGATCTTTGGAAGTCATCCCGCAGAATTTACACTTAAATTCCTTGGTTACATTGTTGGCTGGAATGGACAAACACTTCTTTTTGTGGTGTTTCAGAAGAGCGTTGGTAAATTCTTTACCACAGGCATCACATTCCGAGGTTTCGTGCATTCTCCAAACATGGCCTTTAATGGCTGCATTCGTAATGAACGTTTTGCAACAAACAGGGCACTGAGGTAAATCTCCGTGCCGTCTCATATGACTCTCGAAATTAAATTTGTTTAATGGCTTTCCACAAATTTGACAATTGAATGAACTTTTTTTCGTATGGATAACATTAATATGATTACGAAGATTTCTTTCGGATGAGTATCATTTGCCGCAAAAACTGCACATCGGTTTCTTTGAATGTTTCACGAGTTTGTGGCTGGCTAGTTGTTGGTTACTATCACACACAAAGTCACATACCTCGCATGACTTTTTGGTGTGGTAAATTGTTTTGTGTCTTGCAACGTTGTCTTCACTTATGAATTGTTTCTCGCACATGTCACAATCCCTCAGCGTTGAATGCGTCCTGCTGTGTTCTAAAAAGGTGTCACTGAGAACGTCATCTCCACAGGTGTCACATCTTGTAAGATTGTGTAAAACCTTCCTATGTTTCCTCATACTTTTTCTTATAATTCGTTCCCCATATATGTCGCATTCATTTGAAACAGTAATTGGCGTTTGTAGAACTGATAAATCCGTTTCTATTTTGTGTGTTTTTCTTTGTCTTTCCATATTTTTTTCGTGAATAAAAGACTTTCCACAAATGTTACAGGAATATCTTTTGTTATAATGAACTGCTTGCTGATGTTTTCGTAAACAATTTTCAGTACTACATGCTTTTCCACATAGTTCACACAGGTGTTGCTGTTTTTGGTATTTGCTTTTCATTTCCATTTTTGAATGTTTCCTCAGAATGTGAATCTTAAAAGCACTACTACTTTTACAAAATTCACCACATATGTGACATACACGCGGCGTTTTTCGTGAATGTTCATTTCGCATATGCGAAAGCAACTGCTTTTTGCCCTTCAATACTTTTCCACAATGATCGCAAATCATTTCATCAGCACATACATTGTTATGCTGTTTCCAATAAAGTTCTGATTTGAACTTTAAATTACATCTTGTACACTGGAAAAGTTTTCTCACTGTCCACACTTGCATTTCGCAAGCATGAGGAGTAGCTGTCTGATTATCATGCATTTTGGCCAAAAGATCGCCAGTGACGTCTTTCATTTCTTCAGTACCCGTTGTAGGGACATTCATAATATGATTGAGTGGTTCAAAACTTGAATCTTCCTTTGAACCTGTCTTTTGCGTATGGGTACCTATGCTTTCCTGCAATAGTCCTGTCGACGTTTGGAGTTCTTCTCTCTCCTTAAGACTGTCTGTTTTATCGACACTAGCTGTATTGGTAATTAACTGCTCATCAGTTGTATTGCTTAAGGGGTTTCTTTCGATAGTCTGCTCAACTTGTAGCCATCTTGTATGGTATTTTACATGATTCAAGAACGAAAATGACTTAGACCGATCGTACTGTTGCTCACAAACTGGACACACAAAGTTTTTTGTTGAGGTTTCTGAACAATATCGATTGTAGTACTCGTGCTTTTCTTCATGCTGTTGCGCATAAGCGAATATCTTTCTATATTTGTTATTGTTTGTCGGAGCATAATTGTCATTCTTGTCAGAGTGAGATAAGGCATGTTGTTTCAATGCATTCACAGAGCCAAACACCTGATCACATACTGCACATGATGTTTCAGTGTGGTTATTGCAAACGTGATGTCTCAAACCTGATTTAGTTAGCAACCTAGTACTACATTTGTCACACCGGAAAGTGTACAGTTCAGACAAATGGGTAAACATATGACTGTCGATAAGATCTTTTTCAGTGAATGATACACCACATTCACCACATGAAAACCTGGTGATGGATATACTCCTCCCCTGAATTGCTGACAGTTTAGACCCCTGTTGGCTTATCCTTTCCTCCCTTGATTTTAGCTTTAAGATACATTTTCCATCTTTAGCAGGATTTATTTCATTTTCATCACTTCCTTTGCTGCATTAATCAGTCTTTTCACGATTGTTAGTTTTCTTACGTATTTGTTGAAATGTGTCTCTCTTCTTTCTGGCTGAGGTTTCATCACCATTTCCTTCGCCATCAGTCCTATCCACAAGTTTACAATCGTCGGCTTCCGCACAAGGAACAACTTCAAAATCAATTTGTTCCTCAATATTTCCGTTGCTGTTAGAGGTTGTATCGTCCTCTTCATCCGGGGTCTTTCGAGATGATCTTAACTGCTGAGCTTTGCTGAAGGGATCATCTTGTTTTCCACTAGTACCGAACATCTCACAAGTAGAAAAGTGGTTTTCACTTACAGATTTCCGTAATTTAGAAGGACTTTCAGTACTTTTTTGCCGACTCATCCTCTTGTCAGTTGACATCTGATCCACCTGTGCGTCGTTTCTAACTTCCTTGTGGTTTACAGGGTTGAAACTTAATGCTTCCATTTGTGGATGGGTTTTCAAATGAATTTTTAGATGATTAGGCTTGATGAACTTTCTGCAACAAACATCACAAGCATAGGTTAATTTAGGAACATGAAAGTTCATGTGCACTCTCAATGTTATTTTTGAAGCGAACATCATGTCACAGATATCACATTTAAAAGGGAAGATCTTGGATGTTCTGTTGTTTCTGTGGACCTTCACGTGGCGCCGCATATGTTCTGGTGTAAACAATTTTCCACATTCAGTGCAAGGAACTTTTGTATGTTTCTCTGTAGTATGATGTTGTAATTTTGCTTCACCTGTAAATCTCATGCCACAAACAAGACACTGAAACAGAAAGATTTTCTCGAAATGTTCCAAAAGGTGCTTCCTGAACAGAGTTTCTCCAAGCAAGACTTTTCTACACTTTTTACATCGATGTGATTTGTCTTCATCAACCTGAAGTCTGCAATGTCCGAAACACCTTTTACGACAGATACCACATCTGGCTTTAGTCTTCCGATTGCATTTAATTGTGTGATTCCTGTAACGATTGTGGGTTGAAAACACTTGTTTGCATACAGTACAATTCAACACACCACCTTTTGATACAATTTGAACTTCAGAAGACAAGGTGTCCAGTTTCTGGTTTTCAATTGATTTCCCAACACTTAACACTTCATTGGTCTTTGCGGATGTGTTCTGGCACACACGATCAGTCTGGTCCGTTTCGGTAAGACCCAAAGCTTGTGTATGCGTTTTAAAGTGCATATCAAGGTGATCCCTGTGTATAAATTTTCTGCAGCAAACTTCACATTCAAAGATGTCTTTAGGATAATGGAAGTTCATGTGTAGTCTTAAAGAGCGAGCATTGGCAAATAACTTATCGCAGACATCACATTTAAAGGGTTTATTCTCTGACAGACCGGTTCCCTTGTGGATTTTCGAATGGCATCTCATATATTGAGGAGCTAACCACCTATCACATTTATCGCATGGAACTTTGGTGTGTTTCTCAGTGGTATGTTGTTGAAGTTTTGCATCATTTGTAAATTTCATGCCACATTCGTCACACCTAACTTTGAATTCTCTCTTCAAATGTTCCAAAAGATGCTACCGTAAGAGAGAATCTTCCGTGAACATTTCACCACATTCCACACACTGATGGCATGCTGTAACATATTTGGGCTCTTTTATGTTTTTCTCTTCTTGCAATAAAACATGTTCTAATGTTCTCATTCTTTCTGAGTTCTCTTCACAAACAGTCAGGTTTGACACTTCTACAAGGTTACGTCCCCTTGTTGCTCTTCGGTTTGCTATTGATGAATGAAGAATATCTCGTTGATTATCTACTGTTTTCATGTGTGCTGCTTCTTTGCAGTTTCCTTTTCCATCGATTCTGAGTACACGTTTTCGGTGGCCTTGACGTTGCGACTTAGAGTGAAAAGTCGGATCACATAATTTGCTATCAAACTGATTATCGATGTTGTGTATTGAAATGTGGTTGAGGAAATTTCTACAGAGCTTGTATATTTTACTGCATACATCGCAAGTGTATGGTCCATTACTCCGATGAGTCTTTAAATGCATACTATGTAGGATATTCTTTTTGAATGTTTGAAAACAAACAGTGCATATAAAATCGTTGTCTCCAACCGTTGGACAGTCTTGTTTTGCGTCAGTTTTTAGAGATGTCTCTCCATCTACAATTATATCTTGGTTACCGTCATAGCGACGCGGTGATGTAAGTGTTTCCTTCTTTACACGCAGAGGATTGACCTCAAACACAGTTTGCTTAACATCTATATCTTTGACCAAATTATTACTTTGATGATGCACGTCTTCCACGATCAATCGTTCCATCTCCTGTGGTTCCCGTGTGATGACGAAGACATCTGGTGGTTCTGTTTTGAACGGTTCTTCTGCGTGACAGTTGTCATATGAACTATCATTTTGAAAATCATTCCGTTGCAGAGGCTCCATTGCTACCAATACCTCACTTCGTTACCTCACTTATATAACCAATTGTCAATTATGTCCTTGATTGTCCCCCTCCTGAACATTCCTTTCTATGAATCATGTTCTCAGATTGCATGGTCATCCTGAAATCAAAAGAGAAACATTCAGTGTATAGCTACATATAAAGATTACATACATATCCATAATGTACATACAAAATGAGACTTAAATCCCCCATCCCTAATCTGTTGAGAATCCCAACGGTAGTTGAAGAGATTAGCTGGTTATATTACCATGGGACAGGATAGGACGCAACTGGACATGACGCGACGGGACGGACATGGGTAACACGATATGCCCCCCCCCCCCCCCCCGCCCATTTAATGCAGGAGCAAAAAAACCATTTCACTCTTTAATTTTGATAAAGAACCTCGCTATTAAGATCACTTCATTTCAATCCCGAAAGATTCTTCTATTATATATCTTTGTATTGTAAGCTTCACTATTAAGACCAACTCGCTATTAAGACCAGTTTTGAAGAGTCCCAAATACCACTTTTGCACTAAGTTTTACCTCACTACTCAGACCACCGACCAAACACAAAGTCACCTGGTATGTATTCCACTGTGTACACCTGTCAAGTGTCAGATCATTAAGCTGTATTTTGGTGTCAAATAAGCTTATCAGTTACAATTACTGCGTGTTTGACATTATAAAGCCCATATATGAATTAATTGACCATGGAAACATGTCAAGAAGTGGATTTCAGGGAAATCTGTCTGCATGGTCATCCTCAGTATTAAGACCAACCCACTATTAAGACCACTTTAATTTGGTGCGGTCCCTAAGGTGGTCTTAATAGAGAGGTTTCACTGTAAACAAATTTACAGTTGATCAAAATATAAAGAAGGACATACTGATCGATTTTCAATTATAATCGATCATTATTATACTGTCCCCAGAATATGCCAATATTTACTTCTCTGGTCTTTCAAATCTTAATAGTAATAAATAGAGGATAGCTAACAGTGTCTTCAGTAATACCAAATATATTTCACAAGTGGGGATGATATTTTGATATTTTTCACGAGTGCACAGCACTGGATACTGTTACATATTCTGTTTATTACATTTTTATAGCAAAATCTACCGTGTCAGCTTTTGATTTTCCCAAATGACGTTTGTAAGCAGAGTTCTGATTGTACAAATCAGAAAAAAGTGATATTTTTCTATCATTAGTGAAAAATATCATATTTCTCACTAGTGAAAAATATCGCTTTTATAGAATGAATGATTTTCGATATTTCACTGGTAACAATGCAATAATATACAATATTTATAAAGCTCTCTATACAATTTGTAAAATTACTCGTTATAGCGCTTGGGTGAGAATCCCAATGGTAGTTGCAGAGATTAACTGGTTACATTTGCATGGGATGGGACGCAAAGGGACAAGGCGGACATGGTTAAAACTATATCCCACCTTAATTCATAATACCTGTGCATAAGAATAGAGAATTTCTAATGTCAACAAAACCATAATTCAAAATCTAAAAAATAGGGGCAAAGTATGAATAAAGGAAGGTTTGCATGAAGATACTTGAAAAGGTTTAAGCAAATAATTAAAAACCATCCAGATGAATTAGTGCCGTCAACAACATAAACAAGAGGCCCATAGGGCCTGTATCGCTCACATGGATACATTGGTATCTAGGTAATCATGGTAAAATATTTTCTTTATTGCACCGCCCCTCAGCCCCCTGGGGGGTCAGTCCCACCAATAGTACAATTTTGAATCCTGAGCACCTCGGGATGCTTCCTACCAAATAAGGCTGATTTCCAATCAGTGAGTCGCTTAAACCATGATAGAGCTAAAAACAACTCTTTTTGGCCCCGCCCTTCAGCCTCTAGGGGCCGCCCCTCAGCCTCTAGGGGGTCAGTCCCACCGTTAGTAAACTTTAAATCCTGAGCACCTAGGGATGCTTCCTGCCAAATAAGGTTGGTTTCAATCAGTGGTTATGGAGAAGGAGTCGCTAATATCAATATAGCTAAATAACTCTTTGTTGCCCACCCGGCAGTCCCCTGGGGGGGGGGGGGGGGGGGGGGGGTTAGTCCAACCATAAATACAATTTTGAATCCTGAGCACCTAAAGATGCATCCTACCAAATAAGGCCGATTTCCAATCAGTGGTTATGGAGTAGAAGTTGCTAAAACCAATATAGCTAAATAACCCTTTTTGGCCCCGCCCCTCAGCCCCCTAGGGGGTCAGTTCCAACATTAGTACAATTTTGAATCCTGGGCCCCTAAGGATGCTTCCATCCAAATAAGGCTGAATTCCAATCAGAGGTTATGGAGAAGAAGTTGCTTAAACCATGATATAGATAAATAACTCTTTTTGGCGCCGCCCCTCAGCCCCCTAGTAGGTTAGTCCCATCATGAGTACAATTTCGAATTCTGAGCACATCGGAATGCTTCCTGCCAAATAAGGCTGAATTGCAATCAGTGGTTAATGAGAAGAAGTCGCCTAAACCAATGTAACTAAATAAAACCCTTTTTGCCCCGCCCCTCAGCCCCCTAGGGGGTCAGTCCCACCATTAGTACAATTTTGAATCCTGGGCACGTAAGAATGCTTCTTCCCAAATAAGGTTGGTTTCCAATCAGTGGTTATGGAGAAGGAGTCGCTAATATCAATATAGCTAAATAACTCTTTTTGGCCCACCCGGCAGCCCCCTGGGGGGGGGGGGGGGTTTAGTCCAACCATAAATACAATTTTGAATCCTGAGCACCTAAGGATGCATCCTACCAAATAAGGCCGATTTCCAATCAGTGGTTATGGAGAAGAAGTTGCTTAAACCAATATAGCTAAATAACCCTTTTTGGCCCCGCCCCTCAGCCCCCTAGGGGGTCAGTTCTAACATTAGTACAATTTTGAATCCTGGGCCCCTAAGGATGCTTCCAGCCAAATAAGGCTGAATTCCAATCAGAGGTTATGGAGAAGAAGTTGCTTAAACCATGATATAGATAAATAACTCTTTTTGGCGCCGCCCCTCAGCCCCCTAGGAGGTCAGTCCCACTATTAGTACAATTTTGAAACCTGAGCACCTAGGGATGCTCTCTATCAAATAAGGTTGATTTCCAAATCAGTGGTTATGGAGAAGAAGTCGCTAATATCAATATAGCTAAATAATTCTTTATGGCCCCACCCCTCAGCCCCCTGGGGGGTCAGTCCCACCATGAGTACAATTTTAAATCCGCAGAGCACCTAGTGATGCTTTCTGTTAAATAAGGCTGATTTCCTATCAGTGGTTATGGAGAAGAAGTCGTTTAAACAATTGTTGACGGACGACGGACAGACGACGGACGCCATGGTATGGCATTAGCTCACCTCGGTCCTCCAGGTGAGCTAAAAATCAAAAGTACTGGAAGTACTCAAGGAGGCGTTACTCAGATGTTTGGACATGGTAAAAGAACGAAATGTGATAATTGCATTTTTGTTTTTAATTTTGAAACTGCTGTAACAAATTCACTGTTCACTGTGTCAGACTTTGCGCCACCAATGTGATCGCCACCAATGTGATCGGTCGGTTTCTAGGATTTAGATCAAAGGAAAAATAATGCATGAAGTAATACATTTTTGAAATAACATTAGACATCGTTGCTGGAAATCAGATTTCCATTCCTGTCATAAGGTGAACGCACAGCAACTAATATTAAGAATTAAAACACCATTGTTATTTTCAGACTTTTTGATATTCTAGTTTTGTCCACCAACAACAACAAAAAAATGATGTAAAGCAATTACTGAAAATGAACAGTTTAGTGAAATTCACATAATTTTCAAAGATTAAAGTTTAAGATATAACAGACTTTTTGTTGGAACTTTCACCTAAAAGGTAATATTTTGTTAATTAATTTGATTAACATAAAATTTTCCAGTATCATCATATCTTTTTTGATATTATTGTGCATCATAATAAAGAAACTTTCTACTCGTGTATTTCTATTTTCTAAAATTTAATATTTCCGATTCTCAGGTAAAACATGATAAGGTTATTCAAAGCTTTGCTTTTTTCACTCTTTCATTTATCTAACTTATTAATTTATAATGAGTCAGCATGTGATGAACGTTTCATCACAGATAAATGTTTTAAGAATTATCCTTTCTGAGAATGAAACTGGAAATATCAGTATATTCATTCTTTGGTACAGATGGACGAGCCCACATTTATCACATGTGTCGGAATGTTTGTCCGATATTTCCTTACTAAGCCAATATACAAAATGTAAAAAGAACTCAATCAAGTGTTGCTGATTACGATATATCAAATCGATTGTTAATTAATCTGCAACATGCAAAACCCTTTATTTCTATCAGAATCAATGTTAGGGAGGAAAAGTTTCACCTCACATAATGATCACTGCTTTATATATATTTCAAAGACTGTGGTTTGAAGCGAACGTTTTTTACGTCAGCCATGTTGGATTGGTTTTTAATTCACCAGCGAAGGTATGGTTAAAAAGTCTTCCTAATAGGGTCATTTTGACTTCCTTATATGGGCATTCTGCATGATTCTACAATGTTCGTTTTAAAACATTTAACATGAACGGAGTTAGATTTAATCATATGTGAAGTTTATGTGAGATTCATGTATGAAGTGCTCCGCTTGTCCGTATTTACCAAAATGTCCCACAGTATTCTGAATGAAGCACCAGATACTGTAAAACTTATTGCCCTTATTTAGAGTAATTACGGATATTTCCACTAGTAGGCATTTAAAATGCTTATCCTATATTTCCCCTATTGGGCTCCACCCCCCTGGCCCCAAGGGGAATCAGAGTCACCATTTATTCTAAATCTATTCCCTTCCCCCAAAGAATGTTTCTGACCAAATTTAGTTCAATACCATTCAGTGCTGTATGACTAGTAGGGATTTAAAAGTTGTCCTCTATTTCCCCTGTAGAGGGATTTGGGCCCCGCCCCTTCAGCCCCAGGGGGGTCAGAGTCACCATTTATTCAAAACTGTTCCCCTCCTCCAAAGGATGTTTCTGACCAAATTTGGTTCAAATCTATTTAGTAATTTTATGACTAGTAGGGATTTAAAAGACTTTTCCTCAATTTCCCCTATTGGGCCCCGCCCTTCAGGCCCTAGGAGATTCAGACCTACCGTTTATACAAATTTGAATCGCCTGTACTCAAGGTTCCTTCAGACCAAAATTGGACAATATCCTATCATCCCTACAGAAGAAGAAGGATTTTAAAGAATTTACTATATTTTCCTTATTGGGCCCCAACCCTCAGGCCCCACTGGGGGGATCAGATAAACCATTTATACACAATTGAATCCCCTTCACCCAAGGATGTTTCTGGCCAAATTTGGTCAAATTCCGTAGAGTGCTTCAGGACTAGTAGGGATTTATAGAAAAAGTTGGCAGACAGACGCCGGACGCTGCACCATGGCTTCAGCTGATCACTGACCCATCAGGCCGGGTCAGCTAAAAATGAAAGCAGTGGAAATAGAAATTCTCACTCTACAGTAGTAGTCTATTTTGTCTATTCTTGATCTATGATAAGTGACAATCACATTCAGTATAGAAAAACGTTGAGGAAAGAATGTTTGTGTTAAAAGTTGTTGTTCATATGACAAAATAAGTTAAACTTATATAGACTTCAAACACTTGAATAATTTAAATTAGTGTGTATTTTCAAATATGTTACATTTAATGAGAAAATTAAGTTAATTTAATACATTAAAACATTCGAATTGTTTATTCCTGTAGAATTAAAAAAAAATCTGTGATTTATTACTGTTAAGAATACATTCAATAAATTGAATCAATCATACCATTTTCCGTATCGGACCCAATATTGCCCCCTCGACCCAAATATTAGGTCCGATAGGGAAAATGATATGTTTTATTCTCTGTATGATTATATTTTGTCATTGATGTGTTGTGTTACATGATTTGCTATTGGATAAACAGTCATACACAAGTTTGTAAACTGATCTATGTATTATAGAGTCGCTATCGTACAGGTGTGTACAGGTGTTTACAGGTGCAAGATTGTTAATGTTTAGACAGTTTGCACTGTGAGGTTGCGACTATATAGTCATGTTTAATATAGTTTATAAAGTCGTATAACAACAATACATTTCACTCTAAATACAACATATGGGTTAAAACTGTTAAATAGGGTATAAAGTTATAAACCTGCCGTACATATAGGGTCACATGACACATATCCTAATATTCAATGAGGCCAGGGCTTTATCAGGAGGTTTTGGGAATCGGACCCCTGAGATCAAATTAGGAAAAATTGATCGACATTACAGCTATTTTGGAAATTTTGACAAACACTATTATAACAACTAAATACATTATTTATTTTCTAAATTACTTTTTAAAGCACTGTCGTTATGACATGTACAACCCATTTTTTGTGCCTTATTAATGTCACAAAAATGTCACAAAAAGCTCCTCATGCATGTAAAACCACCAAATATTATATTTTTCAAGTGTCTGAATTGGGAATTTTTTAGAGGAAATTTGGGAAAAATCACACCTTTTTTTCATTGGGAAAGAGGGGTCATAAAGAGGGGTGATAAAGCCCTGGAGGCATACGGAATAGCGTGCAAGGTTGGTGTTATGCTACAGTTTCCACTCCACAGGCTTTTTTGTTGTATTTTATTTATTTGACATTATGAAATAAAAAGTAACTGTATCACGAACGTACTGCAATATATTGATTTGACAAACGGCCACTCCCATTTAAATTGACTTGTTTTTTTGTTTTGTCTTAAGACAACAAGAATTCAACGGAAGTGGATGTGTCGCCTGCGCAGCAAGTTGGGAGATAAGTTTTTAGGAGATATCTATGGATATGCTTTGTATCAGATCTAAGTGGAATAGAAACAGTGACCTTGACCTTTGACCCTGAAAAGCAATCCCAATCGAGCACTTTTGGTAAGGAAGCACGGTATAAAGTTTGAGTTTGATTAGCCCAGGAAAAGTGATTTTCTATTTATAGTAACAGTAACCTTGACCTTTGACCTTCGACACTGAAAAGCAATCCCAAGCGAGCACTTTTGGTAAGGAAGTGCTCTATGAAGATTGAGTTTGATTGGCCCAAAGAAACTGAAGTAATCGCATAGAAACCGATTTTCTATTTATAGCAACACTGACCTTGACCTTTGTCCCTGAAAAGCAATCCCAAGCGACCACCTTTGGTAAGGAAGCACTGTATGAAGTTTGAGTTTGATTGGCCCAAGGAAACTCAAGTTATCGCACGGAAACTGTTGGTGCAGACGCCGCCGCCGACATAGTGATCCCTATATGTCTGTTTCAGGTGACACAAAAATGCCCCCATATGACACTTTTTTGCCTTTTTATTTGGCAAACAATCATAGCTGTCATCAGCCAAAATTGCTTGCTGTTGTATTTGAAAGTAGAAGAGACGCCTGAGAAAAAAGATGGGACTCTTGAAAGTTCAAACATTTAGCTTTTTCAGACTATCGAAAGGTGAAAGTAGAATGAGGGTTTCATGAAAATGACTTCGTTTTACTGTTTTTCTTGGAATTCATGAAAAATATTGAAGGACATTATAGGCAAGACTGAATGTAAGTACTCAAAATTAACATGTACCACAAAAAAAAATGTTTTTCAATTTTGTACCAAGGCGCAATATATTTCTATTGACATATTGCAATATACCGGTACATGTATATCGTGACAGCACTAGTAAGTCCATTACAAGTTTATTAAGATTTCTTTAACAACTTCTTGATTTTAACATACGGATAATTTTCCCTGACAAATATATTGTTTTGTCTCTACGACACAGCATAATGTACACTTATACCTATGGCAATGTGTCTCGACTCATTTGTTATAGCCTCAGACTTGTCAAACATCAAAACTGGCAGCCCAAAACTATGAAGATGGCAGTTAGTCTAGGTCTAACTGTATATTTTGGTATCTATTGCACTCATTATTAAAAAATTTCTGACATTTTTTAGTCCCTTCATATGTACTTACATTTTCTTAGTCCATTCCTACATATGTTAGTACTGACATTTCTTAGTCCTTTCATAAGAACTGACATTTTCTTAATCCCTTCATAAGTACTGACATTTTCTCAGTCCCTTCATAAGTACTGACATTTTCTTAGTCCCTTCATAAGTACTGACATTTTCTCAGTCCCTTCATAAGTACTGACATTTTCTTAATCCCTTCATAAATACGGTTATTTTCTTAGTTCCTTCATAAGAACTGACATTTTCTTAGTCCCTTCATAAGTACTGACATTTTCTTAGTCCCTTCATAAGTACTGACATTTTCTTAATCCCTTCATAAATACGGTTATTTCCTTAGTCCCTTCATAAGTATTGACATTCTCTTAGTCCCTTCATATGTATTGACATTTTCTTAGTCCCTTCATAAGTATTGACATTTTCTTATAGTCCCTTCATAAGTACTGACATTTTCTTAGTCCCTTCATAAGTATTGACATTTTCTTAGTCCCTTCATAAGTATTGACATTTTCTTAGTCCCTTCATAAGTACTGACATTTTCTTAGTTCCTTCATAAGTACTGACATTTTCTTAGTCCCTTCATAAGTATTGACATTTTCTTAGTCCCTTCATAAGTACTGACATTTTCTTAGTCCCTTCATAAGTATTGACATTTTCTTAGTCCCTTCATAAGTACAAGTATGTCTCTCCCTAGATCACCTTAGTGTCAGTCGTTCGGGATAATTGCCTTTGGCCAAATGGAACAGTTAATCTCAGTCATGAAAAGATTATTTTATCAATGCATTGAAGACCAAGGGAGACAAGTCCCCATTTATAAGAAAACCATAACCATACAAACAATGCTTATATAATATCTCTTGCAAACAACACCTGTCAGTTGATTTGCGAGTGAAGTATAATGAGAGAAAAACAATTATTCCCTATGTATATTTTAAAGGACCAATTAACCCATATTCAAGGAATGTTTCGTGATTCTGAAGAAATTTATTTGATAACCATGCAAAAATAAGGCTAAAACTAAGTAAACTTTAGCATGAAGTACCAAAAACCTTCTGACAGAAAATTCCAAAGAATTCAAAATAATTTATGTGCGGACCACTTAAACAACAAGCTGAAGTTAGAAGACAGTTCTAAAATGGATGCATATTTACAATTATCGAGTTTCAAATGCCGCTGTACTGATACCCACATAAATAAAAATAAATATACAACATTTGATATAGCACCCTATCTTGCTAACATAAGCCACTATAAAGCGCTTTACAGTACATAGATATACCATTCTCATACAATCAATACAATTAACACATACAATTAGAAAATATATAATTCTGAGGATGTCGCAGGAGCTGCCTTACAGGCGCTAACTACTTGTCCTATACCACCTGGCTAATATCTCCATATGTTATTGTGTGTGTATGTACATGTATGTGTGTGTGCTGAAGATGGATGTGTTCTGTTTGTAATGGGGCCGTGTTTCCAACGGCATGTTTTTTTAGAGTGCCACCTCATTTGAATGCTACAGCACAGATACTGCAACACTCACCCCAGACCATTTTATACTCCACCTGGGTTGCTGGAGCTGTGTGGGCAGGAGAAAAACACTTTCTCTGAATGTTCCATGTGTATGACGATTACGGGGATTGAACCCCGGCCGCCTGCATGGAAGGCCGGAGTGTTAACGACTTGACCAATCCGCCCATAAAAATGTATCTTGAATATTGCTGATTTCAGTTAATTTTAACTGAATCTATGAATGTAATAAGATATTAGGCAAGGTTCGAAATTAATTCAAGCTAACCCGCAAAATGCGTTAATACTTGGCACTTAAAGCGTTTAGAATATGGTCAAAGGACGAAAATATCTGCGTCTTCAAATAAAGTTATCAAACTACGCAGAAATACGAGCGTGTAGGCCTACCGCCCCCTCTTCGTTATTTGACGGTCGCAAGTGTTGATGAGAAGGGAATTTCCTGGTATGTTAGTAGCGCTATTATGATTGGCTAACAAATATGGTCAGGCACGCGCGCATCGAATGCAACGGTCAAGGTCGAACAGACTGCAAGTTGACAGGCTAGGCCTTATCTATCAACCAATGTCGTCATCTAGGCCTAGAATAACAGATTTTTTTAGACGGGAATCGTTAACAGACAATGGCAATGAATGTGGCAGATCTATCCAGCGCCTTGACGTTTCCAAATTGGAGGGTGGATCATCTGAACATCTGAAAATCCCTCGAAAAAATTCAAAACATTGGAGCAGAAAATCACGTATCAGCTCAAAACATTGAAAAAGTGGATACACGAACTGCATTTAGACATCGGCTATACACTAAAACCTGTTGAAAAAGGGAATGACTGCGTTTGCATGATATGGTGCGAAGTTTGTAAAGTTTGGACTCGTGACACAATGAAGTTACCGGTACCATTACATTGATTCATTCAATCATAACTTGATGTGAAAGAAAAATGAAATAAAATGTCAAGCTTAATTTATTTTTCTTGTTAGATTTTAATTTCGCTTGTAACTTTCAAACCTACAAGCTAAATTTTGCTTGTATGTTCAAAAATTAAGTTCAAACCTTGTATTAGGCTTGATTTCACTCAATGTTTTGCCAAAAGTTACGTATATTGGGCCTTCACACATTTAAGATGTGAAAGAGGAATTTCGTAATTGAAAGATTTTTTTTAAATGTCTTACCTTCAGCTTAGATTCAGTGAAGGAAAAGACATTTGAGTAACATTAACACAAGGATTGAAGATTTCATGTCAAGCAGTAAAAATAACTTACCAAAGCTGATGAAGTGTTGCGAACTTTCTGACAAAGTTGAAACGTCCATAATACTATGTACTATTTTCGGTTTAGACACAACAACTATTCGGAGATAGGATCTGGACAGCCCTGCCAGGGGTAATGTGTTTTCTTTGTGAGCAAGTGTCTGCAAATAGAATAAAAATATATATGATACACATCATATGACAAACAATGCGACTGCATCAATCATTCACCCCTGAAGTTTATAACGAACTATAATATTGAAGTCACCGAAATGAAAGAGGTAAAATGTGTTTTCTGGTGTTAATGAGTGAACATGTATTTTTGTAACATATACAAGAATTCTGCGGAATTATATCAGTGTTTTTGCTACCTTAATTGTGCAGCTGCTTGTGGCTTATTGATTTAGTTGTATTTTCGGATGGAAAATATTCTTGAACTTTGCTTCATTTTGGGAAAATACCACAAAATTTTACTGGGGAAAACAGCCTTTCATCGGCTGTAACAATAGGCAAACAAAATCACTGTACTGTGTACATGTTTCGCTTTTCTCGCTTCGTCAATAACGTTTAAGTCTAAACGAAATATATATAAGTATGACAAAATACATACAGTACAGCAAGATGATAACAGTAACTTGGCCAAGTTTCAATTTAATTATATATATCAATAACACTATAAAAAGTGGAAGCAAACACAAATTCTCAAAATTCCCACATTTTTTTGCCCAAAACCAGCAGAATCTGCAAATTGATTTCCTCTAAATTTCATTAAGGTGTTCAGTATGATGATATTAGTAACTACTTAAAGTTTCAATTAAATCTGATATCAGTAACACTTAAAAAACTGGACTTGAAGGCAAATTCTCAAAATTCTCAGGTATTTGCCCAAAAATACCATATTCTGTAATACAATTGCTTTTAATTTAAGGAAAGGTATTTAGTATCATGTTTGAGTAATGTGATTAGCGTATGCTTGATTTTAATGCTGTACTAAGCTAAGACTTTGACACACTTTTACCTTTTAACTTGCAGACGCGCAAGCTGTTCAAATTACTCGCATGAGGATGATGCAGTACATATCATGAGAAAGAAAGAAAGCAAAGCTAAACAAAATTACTGCAAAAAACTACCCCGACTGCACTATTCCTTGAGAAGATCTAGAATCAAATTTAAAGGACTCGCACAACTAAATCAGCATATCACAAAGTGTTTCATACGTTTGTAGTCCCTACTGAGAATTTGTTCCGGGTAAGTACAGTGGTTCTGAATAATCTAAATAGGTAATTGTTGACATATTCTGCATTGAATGAAATCTATAGATATTTAACTTTACAAAAATGTATACTTTTGGTAGATTTCGATAGCGTGTGTCCTACAGTAGCTATGCCCAAGCAAAGGGGAGGTAACTCCTATTGACCACTGGCGAGTGAGCAAAAAAACGTCACAGAAATAGTCCTTCGGAAGTACGGCGATTTTATCATATTTACCAGTGTTAAATGCAAAGATGGGTGATGTTATTTTAACATTCGATAACTCTCGTTGATTTACCAGCCAAAACAATGAGAGAATGGCGCCAAGGTAGATCGAGCGAGCCTGTCAAAGAAATGTCAAAGCTCTAATTTTCTTATTGAAGCGAGTAAATTAACCAAAATTATATGAAAATGAAGATAAATTAACAACAAAAATAATGATATGTTTGAATCCATGTGACATGACCGTTCTTGATGTGAAAATGAGCATTTTTGTCACCTAACGGTAAATCCAAGATGGCGGACACGTGCTGTCAGATGGCCATTGGGAGTGTAAACAAAGCGCTCGAAACATGTAAAAGTCGATATTTTCAAATGAAAGTTCTTTATTTAGTTATCTTTCACAACTGTTAAGGTAAGATTAGTGTAGTTTTGAAAAGAATTATGTAATATATATGTAATAATATTGTAAAATTAGAACGTGAATCGGACTAGGTAAGACTTGACTCGATACAGTACTACTACTAGTAGTAGTATATAGTGTACAGTAGGCTAGTAGGATAAGGAATATGTTGCACGATGTCTTCTCTTGATCATGTCAACTCATAACTTCGGATATTATTCTAAAGATAACTCTATTTCTTAACTATGATGTATTAGGAAATGTTAACAATTGTGATTTGCATGAAACCCATATAGAAAATGACACTTCCTTATTTGATCAATCAACCAAAACATTGTTTTTACAAATTTCTTGAATTGTACAATAACACATAAAATATTATAAGATAATGGCACATATTGCATGTTGATAATATTTAATTGGGGACTTTTTTATTACAATTCAGTTTTCTATAAAATTACCAAACTTCGTTGTGCATTTTAAATGCTTCAATATTACAAGTGTAAATTAAAGATTGTAATTAATGTTTTAAGTTAAATAGAAGAATATTTTTCTAATCATTTTAACAGTTTATTCATCCAGCTATATATAAGCATTGCATTTACTTATTATATATTAAAACAAGTATATTGTATTATGTTTAATGACATCAGTTTGTGGACTGCATTATTTATATATAAACGTATGTCAATAGTCCATTTATGTTATCAATATCGGAGCTGTAGATATTTTTTAGAATGTTTGTGTTACTTTTTTAATCAGAATATAATGTGACTTAAATTCTGGTTAATGGTTTTTTGTTTTAACAGAAGTATTTTCCAAGTTATGGGTTGTATACGCTTTTTTCAGTTTTTTTTTGGGGGGTCTCCCTAAAATACGCCATAGGAGAAAATACGCCATAGGTACGCCATAGGATATTTTCGGCGCCATAGATAAATGTACGTAATAGATCTTCAAAATACATCCTTTTATTCCTTGATTGGTGCATATTACACCATCTGGTGAAGTTTCATTGAAAAAAAATGTGTACTTTGTACCAAAAAACGATCTTATATCGGAGGCTCTCAGACACTAAAATACGCCATAGGAATCTAGTCAAGCAAGCGTTAAATATAACTGTTTTATGCAACAAATAACTGATTTATTACAGTTATGTATGTCATTTGAAAGTTATGGTTGAGTTTTAGTGTTAAAAAAATGTGTACGTTGTAAGAAAATCGGTAAAATTACCGTGACGCGAAAGTCTGAATCAAGGGGCGTAACTCTAATTATACGCCATACATATGTAAACTCACTCTCTCTTTATATACTATTGGCTATCCTATGGCGTATTAAAGACTATATATTTTTGATATTGATATTTACTTTGTTCATTAATTCACTCAAGCATTATATTTAATACTAAAACATATATATACCTAAAAAGCACAACAAAAACTTTCTATTTGATACCATTTTACTATGTTTTTTTGATATTAATATATTTTTTTATTCATTTATTTACACAAACATTATTTTTGTTACTTAATATATATGATTTAAATACATGTTTGCATACATAAAAACCACAACAAAAACTTACATTTTATACATTTTAATTAATATTTTTTTCATAAAAAATTATTTACAAGCAGTAATTAACATGAACATAAAAATAGTATAATTTTACAAGTAATTAATATTCATCAAATTCACTATATTGAAAATTCCATTGATATTTTATATCATGCAGGTACATATTTTAGATTATAGAAATTAGATTATCTAGCATTCACAAATATATATCCTGGAATAAAAATTGTATTTTCATGAATATAATAAAAAATACAAAGTGTAAATTTGTAAATTGTAAATGAATGGCAAAAATGGATAAATTTCATTGAAACTTCCTGATCATGTCATAAGCTGATATATATCACACTATCAAATTTTACGTCTTATAATAGTATTCTTCACATATGTTTATTACTGTTTCTTTTCTTTTTCTTTTCCTTCGTTGATGTTCAAAGTCAATACCTTTCTTTGTCTTCTTTTTTTTGTTATTTGTTTAGCCTCCATGATTCCTTCTTTTTCTGTTTTCACTCCACTTTAAAAAGTTTTTTTTTGCCTCTTATTTCCATGATTTCTTATAGAAATACAGTAGAAATCTTGACTGACAAACAACAATTGCTTTTTAAGTCAGATATCAATATAAGGTATTTATTTATAATGGATGAACATTGTTCCTGTATAATATTGTAATGTGTGCATACCCAATTTGCATGAATATTAATGTACACAACTGGTACAAATTGTAGTACTGATAATGTATGAATATTGGTATGCTAAGGTGTTGTTGTGGTATATACTATAGTATGTAGTATAAGGCGGCCTTAAAGGTCGTGATAAAGCGGTATATAAGGACCTCGAATTATTATTATAATTATTATAGTGTTGGAAAATTAGTTAAGAAATTCCAATCAATCATCATTAAAATTGGTTGTAATCAGATTGTTAACATAATGAAATTTAAATGTTTTTTTTTTGCCTTACAACAAATACCAATAATCAAGTCTGTATTGACGGATCATCTCCTGCTGTCTGACTGAAAAACCATAACATCAACTAGTACTTGAGAGTGAATTACCCTGGGGACTATGGCCACCAACTTGTGCACTTCTATGACTCTAGACTGTACATAGCTGTATGCCCTCAGACAGTCATTTCTTAGACATTTGTAGATTTCTTTTATTTTGCAGCATCCAAAATAGATTAAGTAAATATTGTTTGTGTGAATTAATATAGTAATGCCGTCGAAATTGAATACACATAATTATGTGAAAATGAATTTGATAAATATATATATGTTGAAATAGAGTATAGATATGTAATAAATGTGATGAAGAAATAATTCAAATTTAAACATAAATTGTTGGTTTATTGAACTCTTCACTAAGAACAAAAAAAGTGTTTATATGTGAATAAAGATATAAATATCAATGATATTATGAGATGAATGTTTTGTGTTTATGAAATCTGTCCTGATGCTTCACAGTGTATTTATGTATAGAAATTTCTATTGCAATTATATGAATTAAATAAAATCTGAATGAAATCTGGTGTATGCAAAAATGATCAGTTAACCTGGAGTTTTTATTTTGTGCATGTATCATATTGTTTATACACTGTATTTATTAGTATGAAATGTATTGTTTGTGCACAGGGGTTTGTACCGAATGTTTATGATAAAAATAAAAATAAAAATATAGCCATGATCAGCATATATACATATATGCTTGTCACAGCTATATTTTTTATTTGTATCATAAACAATCATTACAAACCCCTGTGGTTTGTGTAAAAACAAATAAGATAAATTAATATCAAATATAAATAAACATATTATATATTGATTGACCAATCCATGGGAGAAAATACAATATAGGTAAAGATATATATTGGCATTTTTTTTTTATAAATGTGGTAATTTAAGTAAATGTGTATAATGATGAATAAAATCATTATTAGTTAAAGTATACATAAATAATATTTGTTTTAAATTTTTTTCCTTTATATCTTTTTAAAAAAAATTTCCCATATCAATTAATTATATAAACTTTTAATATTTTTTTATTTCAATTTTGAAATATGAATGAATTTTTCCTTTCAGGGTTGATATCTGTATGGCGTATTGTTCATGTCAATTACTGCTTGTGAATATTACTTTATGAATAAAATAGTAACATAGGTCTTAAAGAGTAACTGTAGTGCAAATAGAAACTGAAATGATCAGACTCGTTGTGTCGGCATTAATACATTGTCGAAAACCGCATCGAAATCGGCCGACCAGTTACAAAGTTACGACAGGTTGAAGTTTGGTTTTTTACCTGTTTTGCCACACGCTAATTAAGCGCACCGCGAACCGCTAAAAGTTGTGCACACGTATTGGTGACGTCACAACGGGAACACAAGAAATTGGGTCCTATGTCTCTCTATATGTAATAGTAATATGTACGTCTGGTTGATTAATGATTCAAAATGTATTATACAATGAAATTAAGGGACGTACCATAATATGGGGGTCGGGAGAATAATCTGAAATCGTCATTGAAATAACTTTATTTTGATTCTTTCATAAATATAGTGTTTATTGATTGTTCAAATTCATTTTAATGGACCCATATATCAGGGACATATACGTCCCTGCATATATATATATGCGCTATCATATTGTAATACTCTGTGTCATTTATAATGTCAGTTATACATATCATTTATCCAATGATTCAAGAGTGACTCTTAAAATAATACCTTTGAATATTGTAAATCTCATGTTAGTGTCCATTATATTACGTAATCAGATTAGCGGGATAATCTACCTGGTCAGTTCGATAACTTCACACGTAACTTGTTACTCAAATAGGAAGTAATTAACATTGGAGAGGGGTGGGGGGGGGGGGGGGGCTATCAAAGTTAACTAAATTGTAATAGTTGAGTATGTTGCGGTTATTATCCCCTCTTTATAACTTCAAAATGTGTACTCTAAATCTATAGTTACATGTAGATCTCGACTGGAACATAGACTATCGAGTGCACGTGTATCTTTTGAAATCTCCGTAACCCACCGTCAACTCACACAGTATATGACACTTTTTTAATTTCGAGTTTGACTCTTCTATTCAACGAGAAAAGTTCTGTTGAAAACTTGCTTGATATGTCTCAGGGACGTATATGCACATATACGTCTGTGTCATTTATAATATATATAATAATATTTTTTATTTTTAACATAAATGAATAAAATGCGGATTAAAACCACAGGCACTTGTGGCCAGGAGAATAGCCATCTAAATATAAAGATAACATAGCGAAATATGATAATTAAAATAAAATATAAAAACTGAATTTTCGAATTTTCTTTTTATGTTATTAATTATCTAAAACCATATTGAAAATAATTGCCAAATTTCAGCTTGATACGTCAAGCGGTTTAATTTAACAAAAAAAAAACGATTATCAGACACTCTTTTTTTGTGTGTGAAATAATAATTAATAACATAAAAAGAAAATTGTTAAAGTTAGTTTTTATATTTTATTTTAATTAATCATATTTTGCAAATTATCTATATATTTAGACGACTATTCTCCTGACCACAAGTGCCTGTGATTAAAACCAATTAAGTAATCTTCTCATCTGATTTTCAAAAGATGTTCCATGTTCATTTCTTGTCAGTAAAACACAGGGGTTTTCAAAGATCTAATCTTATTTTTTCTCAAACAGAATTCGAAATACATTGTTCTTGATTTCTATTTCGATGTATGTGCCTGAAGACAGGTAACATCAGGATTTCGCTCATATTCTATTTTTTTTACAATATTCACTATTTGATTTTTTTTTTTATACTGCATAGACATATATAAATTATCAATGGATAGAAAGCTGTTAACTTTTAAACACACCTATAATTTCTCAAACATATATAAGGATAAAAGAAGTCGAAATGTGATACCCGTCAAAACAGTTTATACAGGTCGAAAGCATTGATAAAAGTTATATATTTTTATTTTCCTATATACGTACATCGTATTGTACGTATAAAAAGGCTGGTCTTGTCGTTTTATATGACGTAACTAACTGTTCTTCTCTGAAGTCCATAAAATATATGGTTTTCGAAGTTCCGAGTCTATACATGGAAATAGATTACATCTAAGTCCGTGGTCTAAAGCACTAGGTAGTTTTGTATTTATACAGCCGACCGACATGCATTAAAAATTTTCAGCGTGCATTTTAAAAGGTGTTACGATCAGTTCCTGCTGATATGTGAATGCCATCAACGTGACCATCAGTGAATACACACGCCGTTTTAGCGGTGTTATATGAAACAAAATATGAGAAAATTAATACCTAATCATATCAAGTGCATGTTTTGAAGTCTTTCCGCAAAATAATAACCTGTTAATCATGTTAGCGAGTCCGGCGGTTATTGATTTATGGTCGAGTGATCATAACCACGTGTGCCGCACACCTGTGGAACTCCCTCCCGACCCCCCTCACCACTAATTACGGCCCCCTGGGGCATACAACACCTTGGTATTATCAGTTGGGTCATTAATGAACTCCATACAACCTTGATATATAATAAGTGTCATATTCTTGAATAGTAGACTCTATACAAATAACAAGTCGTGATACGATTCATATAATTTTAATATAATGACTACACAAGTCTACCAGTGCGGTCACCGTTGTGACGTCACTTCCGGTCGTATGGCAAAATCAGGGATTTTCTGTTTGCGTTCAGGTGAGAAATTTATAAAAATGGTCAAAACTTCGTAATTTTTACAAAAAAAAAATTTTCGTGAGAATTATCTCACTTACTATTTACCAATCTTTCCATACACTAAAGATGGTTTTGCACTACAGTTACTCTTTAATAAAATGTATAAATAAATAATTTTTGTTGTGCTTTTTATGTATGTATATTTGTTAGTATTAAATATAATGCTTGAGTGAATTAATGAACAAAATAAATATCAATATAAAAAAGATATAGTCTTCATTATTTATTGGTCACTCAACAGGAGAAAATACGCCATAGGATAGCCAATAGTATATAAAGAGAGGGTGAGTTAACATCTGTATGGCGTATAATTATTAGAGTTACGCCCCTTGATTCAGACTTTCGCGTCACGGTAATTTTACCGATTTTCTTACAAAGTACACATTTTTTTAACACTAAAACTCAACCATAACTTTCAAATGACATATATAACTGTAATAAATCAGTTATTTGTTGCATAAAACAGTTATATTTAACGCTTGCTTGACTAGATTCCTATGGCGTATTTTAGTGTCTGAGAGCCTCCGATATAAGATCGTTTTTTGGTACAAAGTACACATTTTTTTCAATGAAACTTCACCAGATGGTGTAATATGCACCAATCAAGGAATAAAAGGATGTATTTTGAAGATATATTACGTACATTTATTTATGGCGCCGAAAATATCCTATGGCGTACCTATGGCGTATTTTCTCCTATGGCGTATTTTAGTGTGACCGGGGTTTTTTTGGAAATCTCAACTTTGAAGATCAAAATTTCCGATTTCCAAAAATTCACTAAAAATTCAGTTTTTAAGATAAAATTGTTCTGATAGTTGTTTTATAATCAGGTGATGATACTCTTCAAAAATAAAGCTACTACATACTTCCAAATAATGCAGAAAATAATGGTTGGGCATAGCTACCTACAGTACGGCTAAACAGCGAACCAAGCGCCTCGGTTCGAGTTGCGTAAAATTATCTAACAAGTATAATTATAACTGTTTACAAGGAGAGATGATGCATAAACTAATAGCTTATAGAAAAAACATTGGTTTGAATTGTCATAAATTAATTTCGTTAATGCTATAGGCCTACCACATAAATTTCACTCTCCACATTTTTTCTTGTTGATTGTCAAACAGGAAGTGGGGTATAGTAATTAAGCACCGGCCAGGTACTGAAAGTTGGAAATAAGTTTAAGTCGTATCTGTACCTGCTATTTGTGTGTTTTAAAATGCCTGAGTGTTTTGTTTTGGTGTTTTCCTCCTATATTGCTTTGATTTTTAGTGTAATTGTGAAGATGTATTTTATTTATTTATGCGACAATGAATTTATGTCATAACTTCCGGTAACTATTTTATATTCTGAAATTAACTTGCATGCTGTGATATCGCTTGTTGTGTTTAATCTATTTACTAATGTAAGTTGTCGTAAAAATAGCTCTACAGAGCTAACGTTTTCTTGTTTAACATATACGACTGTAAATAAATCCTGTATCTTGTATATAGCCAGTATGTAAGGTCAGAGACGTATATAACATGTGTTATATACGTATACGTCTCTGGTAAGAGGAGAGAGAAGAATGAGCTTCCAAAAGAAATCGAATCTTAATTCACTAGTCGGACGCTCACCACTGAACAAAAAACTCTAGCTCGAAACATTAATTATAATGTACAATTTTAAATGTACATGTACAAAATGTTAACACACACGTATTATTTCTATAAATGCTATATTGCGGAATAATTTTTTTCTTAATATTAGAATATAATACCTTACTTTTTATATTTCTCTTAAGTCTACATTTGATTTTATTATCGTGTATTTGTTTAATTTGTTTTTTACTTTATATTAATGATAAATAAGGAGAGGGGGGTCAAAATAGCCCAAGTTATATTATCTTGGGCTAGGTTCATAAAACCAGTTGTACTATTAGATATATTGCCGAAAGTTGGGGTAAACAACTTCGTTAATTATACGAAGCTCTCGAACATGTTCGTTTTATATTAAACCTGTTTTTAATGCATAAACTGAATTATTTGGTGAAAATGAATTTTAAAACTCACCAGTGGATGGCCTGACTGACTTTCCTGGTCTGTATATGTTAGGTAAGGTAATGTTTATACCTGCATTAAAAATACTATTCTTTTCGGATGATTACTTGTACATATTCATTTAATTTTGATACCGCAATAAATTTTGAAGTATCTATTATTGAATTTGATAAGAATTAAAATGAGATTTAGTAGTCGATTTCCCTATTATGATTATTTATTTATTACTTTCAGATTGTTTGTATGTGTATGTGTTATATCTATGTCTATGTTAATTTGTACCACTGTTTGTTACCATATTTATTTATTTATTTTGAGAGGTGTACGTCCTCACATGGCTTTACGACCTTCGGCGGACGAGAAAAGATAGGAAAGAGAGTAGAAGGGGTAAAGTATGAAGGAGGAAAGGCAAGGGGAATGGGTAGAGAGGGTGGATATAGGAGTCGTCTGGCCTACCAACCTACATAGGGGCGCTATAGTTTTGAAGACGACCCCTTTGCCTAAAGTTGTCCTACCTACAAATGAAGGTGGGGGGGGGGGGGGGGGGGGGGTTTGCCGGTCTTACCAAGATGACGTAGATGACCGAAAATCTCTTTCCAGAAAAAGAAACCCGAAAAAAACATCGATCCGCACCGACCTGGTCGCCCAGGGTTTCCTATCGAATCCAGTAGTATCATGTTTGGACAGGGCTTATATAAGGTATGCCTGTTGCCCGATCCATTTGTCTTTTGACAAAAAAATATATTGAAATGGAATAGCCTATATAATGCAGCCTGAATGTTCATGTCAATATTATTACATAACATAATGTTAACATTACTCGATGCAACTGCTTAATATTGATTATTCAGTGTACATTTATCTAGGGGAAAAAAGCATCAGTGTTCATCGAGCATTACGGTGTTTTCAAATTTGAAAGCAGTTACACGGCTTCCACAATAAGCTGTTCATATGGCATGTTCTATAAATCAGCAGCTCGATGGGTTATAAGACTCTTGCATGACCAGGGATGTAAGATAGGGAATTTCGGCGAAAGACGGCGAAATTAATATAAGCTTACCTTATATTTGTAAACAAATTTGTTTCCGCCGAAAAATTAATCTCATCTTTCTGGTGGGTATGGTTAAATTTTGTGAACGGTTTTAATTTCATCACGCCGTCATTTTCTCTTTCCTGCATAAGAGATTACCGTATTCATGACGTCACGGCATGGTTGAGCCATTGTGACGTCACGTCGCGTGATATGCTATGTTAGATAGATTTCTCTTACATACATGTACACAGTGTAGCGTTCTTTAATGGACAAACTCTATCCAACATGGCGATATATGAGAGAAAAATATTTCCTCATATATTGGCCATTTGGGGAAAAGGGTTTCTTGTTTAATTGTTCCATACATATGCCATCGGTTTTATTATACTTATAGCGACATATTGTTCTATTTAGATTGTCGATCAATTTAAGGGTTGTTATTCTGACTCTTCTGCTTCTACATTAGTTTAGCAATTTTGGATTCCCACCTTTTGGCCCTAGCATCACTGAAGAGTCCTAGGAGGACGACACAGCTGAATGATGCAGTTCAATTGATTTTTATCGGCGTACTGTCTATTACTAAATTTAAATATGGTAGGTGCAGCATATGTTACACCATCTTTGTTTAATTGGTCCATATATTACCGAGTGCAGCCTCACTGTGTGTATGTCTGTGTGTGTGGGGGAGGGGGAGGGAGAGGGGGGAGGGACTAGGGGAGTCGGTTTAGGGCAGCAAGAAGAGCAACACGACAAGCAAACTTTCTTTTTTCTTTTTCTAAAGATATCTATTTTACCTAAAATGTTGTGCATGGACTGAGAGAATGTTTCTGTGACTTTACTGTCTAAAATATTCGGTACAACTCCCTGCATGCGCGCATTTTTCCCTCAAATACTTCTGTATTACATGTTTGTAGAACATGATATCTGCACCTTAGAAAGGAGTTTACATATTCATTGAGGTTGACGTCACTGCACTCGGAGGCCTTACGCTGTCATTGGATGGCGGTCTCCCTTTAATTTTACGCATCCAATGACAGCAAAAGACAAGCTCGCGGGGTGACGTCAACCGCAATGAATATGTAAAGAGTGGCCGGCAAGCTGACGAAAACTTTGGGACACGGAAATTTTGCCTGTTTTTGGAGGAAATGGAGCTTATTTCTGCGGAAGGAGGATACATTTGATTTGGATTTAGGAGGTTTATAAAATAAAAATAATTCATCTTTCCAACAGTACCAAGCGTTTTTCGTACCTCAAATAGAAATGTGAATTTTGATGCAAAAAAGTAGGTGGGATCGATTTTTCGACCTGGAAAGCATTCCACCCTTTAGTTTTTATGACCATTGAGGGGGCATTTTTATTGAAAATTGATCTTAACCCCCCAAATGTGTAACATTACTCTAAACACCCTATTTTGGGTCCAAAACTAGCTGTAACAAATTCTCAAGTCCCTTTGATTATAACCAGGCCTAATCGCTCATACTTTATAAAACCCGAAACAAATGAATTACAAAGATGTATAAAATCAAAATACTAAAAGTACTGAAACGCTAAAACTTCTAACAAAAGTATGGGGCATATGGGGTGGTCGGGTGGTGCAGTGGATAGCGCACTTGCCTTTCACCAAGGCGGCCGGGGTACGATTCCCCGTCTGGACTTGAAAAGGTATGGGGTCACCTGCCCGACTACGTGGGTTTTCTCCGGGTACTCCGGTTTCCTCCCACAATAAGACCCCTCGCGCTAATATCTGGGCCAACAAGAGTGATTAATATAAGTTGTGTTACTTGTTTCATAATTGTTGTAAAATAAATAAAGTTTATATTTTTAACAAAAGTATGAATTGTTTAACAGCTATTGAAGTGATTTTGTTGTACGGGTTACTAAGTTTCGATATCAGAAGGTTTCAGAATATGGATTAGGTTAGTAAGTATTTAGAGTAAACATAATTTACACGCAAATTGTTTAGATTGACGAGTTGTTTTCAATGTACATGTACAATTTAGTGCAGTGCTTTTACAATTTGACTAAAATACCGTTTTTTTTATTTCGAAATGAATATTGATCAATTTACAGGGAAGCGAATGCGTTTCTTTAAATACATACACTGAAATAAACGGTATTAGTTTGTTAGACACAAAATGAAGCTTTATTTCATAAACCGTCCCTGCAACACTTGAAACAACTTAAGCAAAAAATCACCCCCGAGATCCAGTTGGAAATGCAAGATGATGATTAATTACGGGAGCAATGGCAGATCAAAGTTGAAACGACATATACTGGTTTGTTTTGATAATAAAATGTTTGTTTGTACGTTAATAACAGTTTGCATTATGAAGTAGACATATCATACCAACCTCCTAAAAGTACGATTAATGAAAACGAATGTAATGTCGCAATTTAAACATTTCGTTTCATTTCATTCTATATCACACATATGTACATGTATATCTCATAAAAGATTTAAAATATGATGTCGTATGTAGAAAACCAAATGCGACATTTACTTAAGAACATATATAAACTATTAAGTCTTATGAACAATTAAGACATATGATAAAGAATCCCACGTGCATCAGAGATACTAACGTATGCACATACTTAGTAAGCCAAACATATCTGTATGAACATTAAACAATAGGTCCCAGAAGGATCTTGGTACCCACGATAGACTCTCTTCATTTGTTCTCAAAAAAGTTGAATTTTTTCCTTTCTTTTTTCTTCTTAAGAAAAGGCATTATGAACTGAAAGATGGTAGTCTGTGAGCTAAATGTCCAAGATGGCTGTTGGTCAGCCATTTTGTTTTTTCTAATCGGCCCGAAAATCAAAATAGCACAACTTTAAGTACCAAGAGGAAACTACATATGTAATTTGAGAAATATCTTTTTGTACTTGTATGTACCTACTCATCACAAAAAACTATAACAAACTGTAAATGTTAAAATTCAGGATGGCGGTCTGTCTTTTTGTTTTTCTGATCAGTCACAAAATTAAAAGGGCACAACTAAGGACCAAGGGTTACCTACATATGGAATATGAGAAAGATACCTCTAGTAGTTGTCAATCAGTTAACAATCTTTTAATGTCTAAATCAAAGATGGCCGCCTTTCCGCCATTTTGTTTTTACTGACCAGTATAAAAATCAAATGAACATAACTAAGCACAAAAGAAACACTACACGTGCAATTTGAGAAAATGACTGAAGAAGTTTTTAACACAATAAAAGAAGAAAAACTCCAGATTAAGGCGAATTAATCATTGTAATATACTCGATAAAAAGTTAAAGAATTCGCAAACATCTCTCTCCATTCAAGTTTAAGTTCGAATTATCCAATTTGACATAATAAAGTCACATCTAACAGTCAAATTGTTGCTCCGAAAGAAGGGCGGCCTATTACGATATCATAAATAAGCTGGGAAAAAATGGTACATCTTTGTATGCAAGTATGCCATATTGACCGATATCTCTAGGCCTAGTCATCAATCATCAAGTTCTTACACAAAGTAGAGAAAATAAAATGCATGTTGATCGTGACCAATATAGGGCCACACAGAATAACGAGAATTTACGCCATAAATATCTTTACATACTAGCTAAATAATGAAAGTGTTATTTCTACTAAATAACTTATATTGCGTTAATTGTTATGTACTGATAAAGTTTCATTAAACAAAAATGTGTACCTATAGTGAGAATCCGTTTGTACATGTATAGGCTTATAGGAATATATGAAGCCAAGAGCTTTTGCTCGCAAAAGAAAAGTACAAGTATTATTTTCAATAAATCAAGGGTTTAGCCAATTGATATTTGTATTATGCAGGTTCTGATAAAGCATCATTAAAATTGTATTCATTACAATATTATGTAAGAAAATCAACCAAGTTTGTGCATTCAGTATACATCACAACGTCAAGTATTTTGGTTTACGCACATGTATAAGGTAATATATCATTGAAATCAAATCAAAATCAGGACTGTTGGCTATGGAGCGATCATATAATCAAAGTTTAATACAAATTGCATGACAGTACACACGCACCTGTTAGCGATGTGTCTGGGACATACCGCAATCCGTATAAGCTACGAGTGTATATATATATATATATAGCACCGAGAGCTCGAGCTCGGATATACATGGATGTATGTATACACCAAGAGGTTATGTATACACCGAGAGGTCAAACTAAGAGCAGAGACGTAATATTTAAATGAGCCGTGGGAGTGAAAAATTGATTTATTTTGGTACAAATTGCATATAGATTATTAAAGTCATCATAAGTATCAACAATACCATGAGAACATCATTTCCTGTAATGTTCAGGCTTTCAAATAGTTCAGATATCATGCGATTGGTAGCTATTCAAGCTCTTCCGGAGCGGGAGGGGAAAAATGACATGGGTGAAAAGGTCACATATTAGTGGCAGCAATAGACGCAAAAACTACTCGTAGTTTTAGCGCTAAAAGCAACAATAAGATATTCATAGTTTTAAGGCACAGCAACCTGAATTTGGGCCAATTTCAAGTTTTCATTTTAAAATTATATTGCAACAAAATACTTGAGGAACATGAAATTGCAATGACACAGAATATATAGTAATATTGCTTTAGACTGTTGCATACAGGTGAAACAGGAAACAATGCCAAAACGCACATAATTATACATGTACTGTGTCATATATTTAGCTGTAGTAAGATCATCGGAGTTGTCTCTCATTAATAATATATTGTACATTAGTAAAAGGATCAACCCGAACAAAGTACCAAATGTAATTATTAATGTTGCAGCAGTTAGCTATGAAAACGGCCCGTGTTGTGTTTATATATACCGACACCTAAATTTAAGTTTAAAATTTAGCAGAACCAATTTCGAAGTAAGTATTGTAGAATTGCTGATGTCATAATTTCTTAGGACGTTTTGTGTTCACGCTTCGATATTTTTCAACAGTGTGTGATAGGTTTCTACACTGGGTTACATCCTCTTAATCTAATTTCATGTCTTTTCGTATGTACAGCACGTTTCAACAATGTTTTTTTATCTTATATTTTTGACAGTGGATCGTTGTATCAATGCCATAAAATTGTGAAAATAAAAGAAAAAACATGTTTTTATTCATTTTTGAACATTATCGAAAATAGGCCTCACATTTTACACTCCCTGAAACTTCCAAATAATGTCTGCAATTAATCGTCACTGACAAATAAAATATCTGGAGAAAGTTGACAATGCTTTCATTTTGTTTCTTTCGTAAAATATTATTTCTTGTAATTATCACAATTGATATTTTCATATAATTACAGCTCCTGGTTTCCATTCAATGTTACGTTTGCGGCGTCATAACGGTTCCGGTTTGATGTATGTGCCTATAGCTACGTGGTGTTACGTTGCGCCACGTTTGTAATAATATGTACATTGTACACACAGTGTAACGAAGCTTTGGGATAGCAGTGTATATATGTGACACACACCAGCTGTTTAGATATTGATAAAAATGAAATTGATTGGTTACATTTATTTTCTGATTAAGACTTCTTTCAGTAAGGTTTGATCTGTGTCAGAAATGTCGCCATCATTAGCATATCTCTCTCTCAAGACAGAGCAAGGCTGAAGCACTTAAAAAAAAAACCTTCTACAACAGAGGTGAAACGCTTGCATGCCTTACTAAACAAATTTCCTTTTAATTTGCATTAATTAAACTATCGATTTTTTCCTTTTCTTGTTTTTACAAGTATAGAATCAAACAATACCGAATCAATATACATGTACTGAGGTATATATACTGTACAGCAGTTGTGAACATGTATACGTATAAATTTAACGATATGGGATGTCAAACATGTATTATTCTCAGTGGTACATTTTGAATAAGGAATTAGCGGCAGGTTATGCATGCGCACATAATAACACTTTAAAACTTTATTGATTAAATTTGAACTATACATTATATTTCTTATTCATAATTAACAACGGTTTGGAAACAAGTACTAACTACTTATGCAACGACGTCCGTTTCGTTACTTTTAGTACTGCAATACATGTAAATGTCCAATATCAAATATCGCAATGTCTAGAAAAGTCACATTCAGAAGTACTGGATGGATCATTCTCAAATTTCAGTTGTAAGTTCTCCTTGGTGCCTAGTTATGCATAATCTATTATCATCACCACGATAGTTACTTTATCATAATAACTCAACATTGTATTCAAATCAATCATCATCATCATCATCATCATCATCATCATCATCATCATCGTGTCCCGACATTCTACCACGAGCCCTTCACCTCTGGGTTGCGAGTTCGAATCACATGTGGGGCAGTTGCCAGGTACTGACCGTAGGTCGATGATTTTTCTCCGGGTACACCGGCTTTCCTCCACCTCTAAAACCTCGCACGTCCTTAAATGACCCTGGCTGTTAATAGGACGTTAAACAAAAATAAACCAAACCAAATCATCATCATCATCATCATCATCATCATCATCATCATCATTGTCGTCGTCGTCATTTACACATCATACTGCCATGCTACGTTGACGGGTTTTTTCCCGAAGATGTTTTCACTTTAAACCGTTTACAGATCTCGCTTCGGGACGGCTCATCGGCAACATGTACGGCAGAGTCTAATGACACTGTATAACAAACTGGAAGATGATCTGATACCTTCAAGGAGTGATCGTCACATATTTCACAATCATTTACCAAGTCCAGTTTGGAGTTAGATAGAAGTATGTGATCTGTTTCCGCTGTACAGTTTCTGTCCCCAGAAAGATAATCATGATCAAATCCACCCGTCCAGTCTTATAAGTTCAACGAAGTCAGACATCTGTTTGACATACCTGTTTTTCTAAATAAAATGCATATACATTTAGTAGTGGGTAAGTAATTTATATTGACATTGTGTATTTACTTAAAATTTTCGACCCGATGTACGATGGAAAATATATCACAAAAACAAATATATTCATGACGTCAAATTTAAAGCGGAAACTTAACAGAATTCACTGCGCTGTTAAGCTGCACTTTGTTGTGTAACAGAACGGAGTAAGTGGATTTATCTTTTCACACCTTAATGGACTCCATGTTTAAATGTTGGACATTAACTATTTGAAAATCAATACTGCACTCTCTAAATCCCATTTATCTTTGCCGTTGTTATTGAAGTGCTTTTATTGCCACTCGATATACTGGAACGCCCCTGGTAGCCCATTACACCTCAAATATTTGTATAATGTATCGAATGCATCTGACATTAGGACCAATCGTTACTGCATTTTGTCAAATCTTGCATGTTTTATTGTACATTTTTAACGTTGAAAATGGAAATAAGACTACATTTTATGATCGAGTTGAAGTGGGATGTTTTATATTTTAATTCCTATTCAAATTTGGATATTTATTTTACACACCGTCAATGCATATACTTGCAAGATCTAGAGCGTGGGAAAAACTATCGAAATGGACTTCACATGTTCAAATTATTTAAAAACATGTTGATTGAAATATGCTTTGCTCAATTTCATTGGGCAATGAATTGAGTTAGCCATGGGTTGAGTAACCTTAAAGAGTTCCGACCGAGAACCGATCTAAAATTATGCTAACACGCAAGCATTTTGCAAAAGATCGGTATTCTGCTACCTGTCGTCGAGGTCTTGTTTATAGGCCTCCGCCTCCATGACGCGTCACATTGGCTGTTTCCGGTTTCGGTCGATAGCAATCTGGTCCGAATTTAATGCCTATGTTCTTCCAAAAACTGCTTAGAGATGGTTTTAACTGGTTCAAAGTGTTGGATGACAAAACTTCATAAGAAAGATTATTCTACGTATTAATTTTTCTTTGTGAGAAAGATAGTTTTAACCTTCAGTTCCCTATGGTAAACGCCACGGTTTCGACTTTCCTATCTTGAACTTTCCCTTTCATGATAATACTATCCATGCTTTTCGATCCTATGTTGTTTTCATGTCGCAGTGAATTCGTTATTCCAGGACTTTTTTATCTTTATCTTTGTGTGATATGAAAATGGGCGTTTTTAAGTTTGCTTATTAGTGTGTGTTTAATTGTTGTGATTGACTATGATGATCGGTTCTCATTTTTAGGATTAATGTTTACTTGGATGTGACAAAAATGTACATAACGAGTGTCATTGATGAAAAGAAGACGCTTATTCTTCCGGAACACAGAGTCTTATTCTCTTGTATTTTTACAAAGGTCTCCATGTAAATATTTCCGTCTTCATAGAGTGCCTCCAGATTATTTATTTTTTGATTGACCGATTTTGAGTTCGGATTATGGATTTGTTGACGCTTTGGTATTCTCTGGGTTTTTTGTAAGCTTTTTGAGATGGCCTCCGATTCTATCCTCCCCACTTATACTGATTAGTTGGTGATTTGTTTTTGTTGATGATGCTGTTAATTGTCATCATGCATGTATCACAATTGATATGTCTTCGAATCATTTGTGCTATTTATTATAACAGGTCAAGGTTGACATCGGAATAATAAACATGTAGTGTCAGTGATTGGTTATTTCTTTTGTGGCCCAGCTATTGGTCTAAGGCCTGCTATATTGGCCGAGGACCAATAACTTGGCCAATACAAAAATAACTAACCATTAATGTCTGTAAAAATGATATTGTTCACTGTTGATTTTTTGTTCATAATTAAGTCACCCCCAACGAAGTGGGGTGACTTATTGTTATTGTTCCGTTTCTTTGTTATTCTTATTATTATTAAGTCACCCCTAACGAAGTGGGGTGACTTATTGTTATTGTTCCGTTTCTTTGTTATTCTTATTATTCTTATTATTATTCCTACACTCATTTTTGTCCGCGGCGTTTCTCTAAAACGACTAATCACACTCCAATGAAACTTTGACGGATTATTGGTGGGTACGTGGAGTTGTGCAACGTACTTTTTTTTGGTCGATTGCACATCCAAGATGGCCGCTGCAGCCTCTTTTTAAAAAAAAATAACGAATATTTGTGACGCTATAACTTTTTTCCTGTTTGGCCGATTACGATTAAACTTATGTTATATGATGATTGTATGATGGCCGTTAATCAAGCGAAGTCGAAATTTATTTTTCTTTTCAAAATGGCCGCCAATGCCTGGTCTCTGATTGGTTGGATTTCAGATATCGTCCGATTTTGCTCAAAATTGGTATGAACGGGTAACGGGACACACCGAACACAACGGTAGCTTCGAATTTGAAATCGACAAAATGGCCGCCATTTTGTCGCCTCGGTTTGGTCGACATTTACATATCGTTAAATTGCGCATTAACTTGTCACTTTACACTACCATAAAAATTTACATGATTGAAGATTTCATTGTGCCAAATATTTCTGTGAAGTCAAAGTCAATTTATTTCTTACAAAATGGCCGCCACCGCCTGCTTTCTGATTGGTTGAAATTTAGATATTGTCCGATTTTGCTCAAATTTGGTATGAACCTGTAATACGACATACCGAACACAACCGTCACTTCTGTTTTGAAATCCAACAAAATGGCCGTCATTTTATGGCCTCTGATTTGTTGAAATTTTCATATTGACCGATTTCGTTCAAATTCGGTATGAACGTGTAACAGGACATACCGAACACAACCGTAACTTCGGTTTTGAATTCAGACAAAATGGCCGTCATTTTATGGACTCTGATTGGTCAAAATTTACATCTTGTCTGATTTTCTTCAAATTTGGTTTTAATGTGTAACAGGACATGGCGAACAATATCGTACCTTCGTTTTTGACATTTGAGGAAAATGGCCGCCATTTCCTGGCTTCTGATTGGTCAAAATTTAGATATTGTTCAATTTCGCTCAAATTTGCTATGTATGCTCATTATGGCATTACGGACTCAACTATGATGTTTCACAAGGGTTTGTGGGGGATCGGCTTGCGGGGAGGGGTGACTTCCGCTATTGCTCACAATTGCAATTCTAGTTATTCTTATTATTATTATTATTATTCCTACACTCATTCTTGTCCGCGGCATATCTCTAAAACGACTAATCACACTCCAATGAAACTTGGAAGGATTATTGGTGGGTACGTGTAGATTTGCAAATAACTTTTTTTGGGTCGATTGCGCATCCAAGATGGCCGCCACAGCCTCTTTTTAAAAAAAAATAACGAATATTTGTGACGCTATAACTTTTTTCCTGTTTGGCCGATTATGATGAAACCTGTGTTATATGATGTTTGTATGATGGCCGTTAATTTAGCGAAGTCGTAACTAAATTTATTTTTCAAAATGGCCGCCAATGTCTGGTCTCTGATTGGTTGGATTTCAGATATCGTCCGATTTTGCTCAAAATTGGTATGAACGGGTAACAGGACACACCGAACACAACGGTAACTTCGAATTTGAAATAAGAGAAAATGGCCGTCATTTTGTGGCCTCTGATTGGTCAAAATTTAGCTATTGTCCGATTTCGCTCAAATTTGCTATGTATTATCATTATGACATTACGGAATCAACTATCATGTTTCACAAGGGTTTGCGGGGGATCGGCTTGCGGGGAGGGGTGACTTCCGCTATTGCTCGCAATTGCAATTCTAGTTGTCAATTAAATACTGTATAAGTAGTTGATGATATTTTCGCGTTCATTGTCTGATGTTTGCCTCCAATTTCTGTTATCGTGAATTAGGCAATTATGTAAATGGATTAGTTACTGTAAATGTATTCAAATGCTAGCGCATATCCGATTTTTACTAGTTAAATGCAATGGTAAACACTCGCTGTCATAATAAAAGATAAACAGAGACATTAATTAGCTCAATCATAATTTATCAGAACGGTTTCAGCGCCATAATCGCCAAGATAAGATTTCCGTTAGAATATGTACTGTACGCTTAAAGTACGTTGAACGCACATCTGACATTAGGTTTTCTTTTATGAAGATATCATTTTAAATAAAGTTAAGCACACAAAGCAGAACCTTTTGAAATAACATCTTTATCATTGACAAACGGTGTAGTTAAGTTGCATCGTCAGTATATCGACTTAGAACTTTAAAGAAGGAAACATGCGATTCTCATTGAGTGGGTTGCGTCAGGATGAATAGTTGAAATATTGAAAAAAACACCCGACGGAAGAGATTTTCCGTTCCATTGTTGCTGTCGCTTTTGAATCCTATCTGGACTTGGTTAGACCTATAATTTAAGTCTACTGTCGCTATGGCTTTGGCACAATACCGTAACATTTAAAGATCTTGTAGCTAGTCGAGAACAATACATACTTACTATTATAAGAGGGCGTTACACTACTCCAACATCCAGTAATATAAGGCCACCTCAGCCTCTGCCATGTATTGACTTATTCCTTGTCTGTCCCAGAGGTTTGATGGAGCCTTGATGAACACAGTTATCTCATTTAAGTAGTTCATACTACACACACGTTCGTAGTACACGATTTGAAATTATACGATACTATTTTTTTCTAAATTCATCAATAAAACACAGCTAGTTTTGACCTAAACTAAGGCCATACCAATTTGATTTATTGTTCTTCGGAAAATGATATTTTAAAATTGGAGCGAGCGGGCGCAATTTTTTTGTTTTTACAAAAATTTTGAATTCCTTAAAATTTCGAGCGAGCGGTAGTTTTCAAAAAATTAAATGTCAGAATAATTGTTTGACTATTGATCTAATGTATCACAAAATACATCGTCGGATACCCACGGTTGATCTCGCTTGAGTGAGTTAGCGAAGCGAGATCAACCATGGGTATCCGACGATGCACAAAATAGTTTACTTTTACTTTTATTTTATTTTTTCAAAATAGGAGCGGTAAATCCGACGAACAATAAATCAAATTGGTATGGCCTAAGGTGTTTGTAGTAATTTTACACTTTCTTGGGGGTTTAGATCAATTATCGATAAAAATAGTCTATGAGCATTGAGGGTACGTTTTATCGATAATTAATCTAAACCCACAAAAAGTGTAAAAATACTCTAAACACCTTAGTTTAGGTCCATGATTATATATATAACTAGCTGTAACAAATACTCAGGTCCCTGCGAATTAAAAGGAGTTTCGCCCACCTGACCCTTCTGCTCCAACATTAGTTGAAAATATCTCGATTCCCTCCACCTTTTGGCCCCTAGCATCACTGAAGAGTCCTAGGAGGACTAAACAGCTGTATGGTGCAGTGTAATTCATTTTTTCGTCATACTGAATCTATTAATGAACATAAAAAGGTGCAGCATGTGTTTGTCCTTATGGAATGTCTCAGGTAACGACACAGGAGAACAATAACAGGAAAGTCATTATGAATAAATATTTAAATACTGATAGACAGATTATACATGCTTCCTTATATTGTAAAAATATTAACAAAAACGTTGCATGCTTAGAGTAACGGGCTTTTAGTATTCAATACTCGAATTTATTGAAATCAGAATATTATTTGGTTATAAATTCTTGGAATATACACTGTAATCCTGTGATATGTAACACGGCTTACTTCTAACTTAAAAGTTTTGGTTTAATTTGTAAAATGTAAAAGGTTTCTTGTCATTGAAAGACAGCACGGATGATATTTTAGACTGTAAGTTATAAAGGTGCTATTCTCATTAGTGTCTCCTGTACGATCTTCTGAAGGGCTTGAGCTAGGTTTTTGTTTGAAGTTCTGAGCAGCTTATTCGTGTATTCAGCCTGATATGATAGCAATATAATATTAAAAGGAACCTATTAGAAACTAAGGAAACTGGTATCTGAATATTTGTGTCTTTACTTTTTCTTGAAAGGATTTTTTTATCCATATAATATTGTATTATTATTCATACATGAGCTATTATTGACAGTTCATTTACATAAAGATAAAAAATTTAAATTTTCGGAGGAAAAGGACACCTTTAAAATCTTAATAAGAAATACACAGTGAAAATGACTTTATAAAAGCAAGAAAAAATGGGAAAGTAATAAAATTATATAGAGCATTGCAAGTCATATTATATACTCAGCAAACAAGTTAGGCAACTGTACTTTGTTTTATTTTTATGACGTCAAACATATTTCCATGTATGTTTGTTTATGTAAGCTTAGTTGGGTATATTACATGTAATACTCTGTTGTAAAACGATGATTTTGATAAAGTAGCGCACCGGAATGAAACGCACAAGCATTCTGTTATTTTTGTTGTGCATCATTGAACGCATAATTTCATACACCTCTGACACCCATTTTGCAATGTGAATTCATCAGAGGAGGTTTAATAACGAAAACCTCAAAAAATTCAACAAAACGCCAAACGTGTCGGCGTCTATGCTTAACAGAAAACCACCATCCTATGGCGATTGGGATGCTGGATGTTGGATGATGCATAAGAGACGTTGCTTTTCATTTCAATGTCCATCTTTCAACAATTTCACGACTGAGGACACGTTACCGGATGACCGGATCTGTTTCTGATCGTGTTCGATCTGGACGACCAAAGAAAACGACGGTACGACAGGACCGTTTTAATATGATGACGGCATGACGTCAACGTTTTCTTCATGCACCGAAAATATCTGACGAACTCCACAGAGCTACATGTACCAGGCTTCGCTTTTCTAGTCAAACAGTGCAGAATCGTCTCAATGACGCCAGTTACACAGCAGACGTCCAGTGACCGGCGTTCCGTTATTGAAGCTTCATCGGCTAAATCGTCTGATTTGGGCGCTTCATCGATGAAACCAACGCCAATGCCACGAAGTCGTTTTTACCGACGAATCCTACTTTAATGTGCAGCTTGCTGACGGAAGGAGGTGTGTGTGAAGATGACGTCACGAACGGTATGACGCTGCTAACATCATCCAGCGCGATGGTGGTGGTAGTGTGATTGTGTGGGGAGGGATCAACTGGAGGGGAAAAACTGCTTTAGTGACAGATCAAGGAACACTAAATGCACGGCGGTCTGTGATGAAAGGTTATTTCACGGTGGTTGTACTGTTCATGCAAAAACGCATTGCGACGGGATTCCAGCAGGATAACGCTCACCCACACACTTCACCTCTCACTCAAGCTGTGTTACGACAAAATAATGTTCAAACACTTGACTGGCCAGGTAAATCGCCCGATTTATCCCCTATTGGTCACCTGTGGAATGCTCTTAGACGTCGTGTTTGACAACGTTATGATGTGAATCTCACGCGCGCTCTTCATCAGGAATGGCATAATAGTATCATTGTTGACGTCAGAAATCTGATGAACAGCATGAGGCGACGTTGTACAGCTGTAGTGTCGGTGAGTGGACGACGAACGCATTATTGACCATTGGTATGATGCCAATGCTATAATTTGACGCCATTTTAATGGCAGGATGCTACATGATCGAAGAATGGATTTGATTCATGAATCACCATTACTGCAATTTTTACAAAATCACTCTTATTAAGTTTTATTAGTTCAATTTTATGGAATAAATGTTTTACAGATTGCTGAACTTTTTGTGCTGAGTATAGTATTATTGATTTTTTTTCTGTATTGGTACAGTAATTGATCCAATATCTGCTATATTGGCCTGAAGCCAAAGCACAAAGTAGCAGGCAGCTGTCCAATTACTGGGCCAATAAAGACATAACTTATCGATAATACAAGGTTATTAATCAGTTTATTCCATATTGGCCAAGATATTATACTGAGGTCTATCACGCGGTCAAGGAAAATAGTACAGACTGAGGCTTAATTAATAGCAGGGCCAATGAGGAATTAGCTGATTAATGACACGTTTATTAATTAACTTTTAAAAAACGAAACAGACAAACAAAAACGAAACAAACCTTAAGGTTCCGAATTTGCATTTGAAAAGGGTGACAGTACCAAAACAGGATCAGGGCTTGAGTTTTACAGTACTTAACACTCCAAATGAATATTCCTGTAAGCATATCAACATTTTATGTTGATTGTAACTAAACGTACTAAAAGTATTTTTACAGTGTGAAAATAGTCAACTACATGTATAGTCAACTACACAATGCTAAGTCGTCAAATGAGTCATTTTGTTCTACTGACTTTCAAGTTTGAATTAGGCGTACGGTTTCTGGAACAATTGAAACTTCAAACACATAAAATTGTACATATTTTTTTAAGTTTAAGGATGCATTATGTTATAACTTATAACTAACGTTTGAAAGAAGTTTTTAAAAAAAAAATAGAGAATGTCGCAGCGTCAACAAAATCAGGGGCAAAATGTGATCAAAGGAAAGATTTATACGGAGACTTAAAAGTGAAAAATGATAAGACCAGGTATTCCGGAAGAGTAAGCGTCTTCTGATTCATCGACGACATCCACCATATAAATCTTGTAAGCACACTAATGGAGCATACTCAAAAACGTCTATCTTCATAATTATCATACAAGGATACAAAATATTTCTCATTGGGACAAAGACGACGACCATACAATTTGCTCATTGATCTCATAGTTATACATATATTTTGCAAAAGATGTTTCGATAGGAATACTGAACCGATTTGAATCTTGTTTTTTTATAATCTATCTACTACTGATAGAGGCAATTGGCTTAAGCTGTATGGTGCAGTTTAATTCATTTTTTTCGGCATGCTGTATCTATTATTAAATTTAAAGGGTGCAGCACAGGTGTGTGTTACGTCATATTTAATGGTAGGGGGTGGCAGACTCTGCTGGTGGATTTTTTAGTCCCCGAGGTTTGCTGGAACCTCCATAGCAACAGTTAATCTCATTTGAGTAGTGGCACGGTACACAATATACACATTTTCGTAGTACACGATTTGAAAATATTCAGAACTAGTTAATTTTACTTCTAAACTCATAAATTAAAGGGGTTTTACGCTCCTGACCCTTCTGCTTCTACATTAGTTAAGAAATTTTGGATTCCCACCTTTTGGCCCCTAGCATTACTGAAGAGTCCTAGGAGGACGCAACAACTGTATGGTGCAGTTTATTTTCGGCATGCTGTATCTATTACTAAATTTAAAAGGTGCAGCACCTGTGTGTGTTACGTCATCCTTACTTACCCCTTGTTCCTGCCGTTTCTGTCTCCTACATGAAAGTTGTTATCGGTCTCGACATTGTTGTCTTCTCTAATTAGTATAGAGCTGTTCCCAATATAGGACGTACGTTCGTTTGGCTCGTTAAAGAGTAAGTCAAGTATTGGCCACGTTTCGTCAATATTGGTCCAGTTCACTCCATATTGACATACTTTTCTTATGATACTGATTGGGCAGTTTTCTCAGATTATTGTCAATTTGAAAGTAGTTAATTTATGAAGAGCGTTATAAAATGTTTGATATGTTTTATTTATGTTATTTGCAATTTGTGAAGGTAAATGTTAGGTATATATATAGTCTGGCAACGATTTGTACTTACATAAACCCTTGATGCAAGATCGATACCCCTCACGCATAAAAGTGATGCGCTTCTACATGAGACGGCAGAGTGTTTCCAGCTCAGCCTCTCGTATGTCTTATAACAATGACAGACCAGAAACAGAATGTTAAGTTCATCTTTCGATGCACTTTCGTCACATGGATACTCTTCTCGCATTGTGAATGTGCATGTAATGATCTTCAGGATTGTTTTAAGAAGTTAAGATTTGGAAGGATTAACGGACACACCATTAAGACTAAGACCGGCACAGGATACAGGGATTGTTTTAACGAGTGCGTCAGACATGCCGATATTTGTCAGTCTTTCAACTACGACAGTTTCACTGGCCTCTGTGAACTGACTAGTACCACTTCGTTATTAACGAGTATGGTAGAGGACAATGGTTTTATAAACAGTTTCATACCAAACAGTGGGGTAAGTAATTGTTTTTTTTCTAAAGTTATGATCCTTGCAAAAAATATACAAATACCTGTCCTTTTTTTGCGTCAATCTTTTCATATATCATCTGCAGTTTTAATTATAAAACTTAAAGTCAGCATATATACTGAGATTCATTTGTTTTTTTGTCGGGTCAGAACACCGACACTCGGCTATTGTACGTTTTTGCTTGACAAAGGAAACAGACGTTTTCGAAAGCCCGCAAACTAAGTTTTCAATTCCTGTTTGTGTACACACAAAAAAACAATCTCAGTATATATCATTCATACCAAACTGATGAATTTTATTCCTAATATTTAAGTCAGCATTTTGAAAATAAAATAACACACACATAATGGTATCGATGATTTAACAGTGTACAGGACAGAGAAACAATACGTAGGTGTCATCTTTACGCTATTGTCTATAAAGGTATTACTTTGATTTGCTCGATTTCATGGAATGAAGATTTGAGTTAGGTTTTTAATGATTTGATAAAACTACGAAGCAGTTCATAATGAATTTGTTTTAAGACAAACTCATCATATCACCCATTGAAAGCGATCAGAACTATGGGCAAGCCATTTTAGTCTCATTGAAAAATATTCTGTATCTTTAAGTGCTATGCAGATGGACGTTTTTGAGTATGCTCATTAGTGTGTTTACTTGTTTTGATTGGCAATGACATGGTCTGATATTCTTGTACTTTTACGAGGATCCCTATGTAGATCTTTCCTTTGTCCACATGTTGCCCCTAGTTTAATCGAATTTGATTTCGGATCATGGTTTTGTTGATGCTTCGATATTCTCTATTTTTTTCTGATCGAGGGACATTGTGCTTATGAGTATTTTAAATGCTTGCAATTTATAGCTAGGCTCTCACTTTGAGGACGTGACATCAACTCAGTTGTGAAGTAGATGTATACCACGCGTGATTTGGATGAAGCAGAAATGTGTATCCTTCCAGAACACTGGTCTATTTTTCCTGTACCTATTTCAAGAATCCCTATGAGAATCGTTCAGTAATTCATCCATTTTTGCTAGCTTAATCGATTTTGAGGTGAGAAAATGGTTTTGTTTGGCGCTTTTGTTTTCTTTTAGTAATGTGTTTCCTTTGCTTTGAAAACATTAAATGTGTGAAATCACCGTATTATCACTCACTTGCGTTTTCCTGATCGCACTCTTTGCTTGCAGCTTCTAGCCAAAATTCAACAAAGGCTAGTGAGCAGCTCCATATCTCTTATCAAATATCTGTTCTTTTGCTTCGAATAAATATATAGCCTCTTGTTAAGGGAAAAACAGAGAATACAGAAGCCTTTACGAAACCAAAACTCAAAAGTCGATTAAACTGAAGGAAAAAAATGAACCAATCTAAAATCTAAACGGAGACGCCTGAACACATACCATAAAATATGTCCAAGAGCTATCTAAGGGTACTCGTCTTCTGCTTCATCGACGACACTCGTGTTAATGGAAACCAATGTCAAATTCAAGAAAATGTCACGTTCTCAAAGTGAGAACCTAGACATCCTTTTTTAAATGAGCTCCAGGGCTCGTTTCAGAAATCTGAACTTTTGATGTAAAAAAATGTAATTGCGGCCATTAAAAGCACTACAGGAAACTACTTCAATAGATCAAACATTTGTTGTAGATATAAATAGACGATATGTTTTCATATGTAACAATGGCACACGTTCATTTAAACGTTTGATGCTGTAATACGTTATATCGTTTTTCTGTTCTTTTCTTGAGTTTGCCTTGATTCAGTTATCAGCATGGTGAAATCAAGATTAGTTAAACATTGGGATTGTTGTTTTTACTTTAAAGACCACATAACATTAATAAACTACTGGCGTGAAACTATCACTTCAATGGAAGCTTTGGTTTAGAAGTACTTCTGAAATAAACTTAAATATTGGATTAAAACACGTTCCCATATTGAATGTCGGATCCCTGAAATCAATGTGAACATTATGCTATTGTGAAGTGCTTTAAATCTTGTTGATTTAATTCTGAATTTGTGCTCCTAGTAAAAAAAAAAGTGGGGGTGTACATTTTTCAAATGCGCTATTATAATATAGTTTCAAAGGTTTGAATTCAATATGTAAACAGATTCCTAAACCAAACAGGATGTGTCACGAAATGTACATAACGCACCACATGCAGTGTCGGATTTCCTATTTGGTTTGGAATTTACAAACTCAAAGTAGATTGGGTTAAATGGATCTGGATGTCTGAGGACAAAGAACATATGTATAGGATAGAGAAGTATAATAAGAGAACACCAGGCGTCAACAAACCTATAATCCGCATTCAAAATCGATTAAACTGGGAGAATGGGAAACTTTTACATAGCGACTCTTGTAAAAGTACACGAAAAATACTAGATATTCCGGAAGAGTAAGTGTTGATGAAGCAAAAGAGGCTTACTCCTCCGGAACACCTGGTCTTATTCTATTGCACTGTTACCTCTGGTTTAATCAATTTTCAGTTTAGATTATGGTTTACTTGGCGCTTTGAAATACTCTGATTTTTTTCAGATCCACGTAAACGTCATGTCCTCAATTTGAGGCATAATTCTCAATCACAACAAGCAGACATAATAATGAGCATAATATAAGAATAACAAATACATAAATTAGAATATATTTATTCACAGCTAACTAGTGTTATTATGAGGACGGGATGTCACCGGAAAAGCATCCCTGGTTCTCTTAATGTTTTTAAAATCTATTTGATGCTTGTACTGTGAAACATATATACATTGGCACACATGCATTGTGTTTATTATGGCGTGTTGGGGAGGTTTTTATCTGGCTGTGTTCACTTTTAAATCTTTTTATAATATAATGATCATGAGAATCAAGAATAAGTTCTCCCTTGTTGCTAGTGTTTTGTCTCGGCCAGTTGACGGTATAATTTGTGAGACAATCACGTAATTTCTAAAAGAAATTGGGGAACAGAGTATGCTTTGTCGGACTCTTTCTGGGGCATACTTGTGCAATATGTTTCAAGAAAAATAGGTAACGGATTATGAGGTAATAAGTAAAGCAATTGGATCTGTAGGTAAAGAGGATTAGATTCTGAATAAATCCACCCATATTTTGGGTTACAGGTTACTTAGCGGAAGATAATACACAATAGAGTAAGATAGAAAGAGGATACCTGATCGTGGCTGAAAGCTAGACGTGATGAGCAGAAGGTCAGAGGGTTCTATGTTGTGGCTTAAAGTGAGACATGATGAGGAGTAGACAGAGGGTGCCGGGTTGTGGCTGAAAGCGAGATATGATGAGGAGATAGACAGAGGGTGCCGGGTTGTGGCTGAAGGCGAGACATGATGAGGAGATAGACAGAGGGTTCCAGGTTGTGGCTGAAAGCGAGACATGATGAGGAGATAGATATAGGGTGCCGGGTTGTGGCTGTAAGCGAGACAAGATGAATAGAAAGACAGAGGGTATCGGGTTATGGCTGAAAGCGAGACATGATGAGGAGATAGACAGAGGGTGCCGGGCTGTGGCTGGAAGCGTGACTTGATGAGGAGATAGACAGAGGGTGCCGGGATGTGGCTGACAGCGAGATATGATGAGGAGATAGACAGAGGGTGCCGGGTTGTGGCTGACAGCGAGACATGATGAGGAGATAGACAGAAGGTGCCGGGTTGTGGCTGGAAGCTTGACATGATGAGGAGATAGACAGAGGGTGCCGGGCTGTGGCTGGAAGCGTGACTTGATGAGGAGATAGACAGAGGGTGCCGGGTTGTGGCTGGAAGCGAGCCGAGTTGTGGCTGAAAGCGAGACGTGATGAGGAGATAGACAGAGGGTGCCGGGTTGTGGCTGGAAGCGAGCCGAGTTGTGGCTGAAAGCGAGACGTGATGAGGAGATAGACAGAGGGTGCCGGGTTGTGGTTGACAGCGAGCCGAGTTGTGGCTGAAAGCGAGACGTGATGAGAAGATAGACAAAGGGTGCCGGGTTGTGGCTGAAAGCGAGACATGATGAAGAGATAGACAGAGGGTGTCAGGTTGTGGCTGAAAGTGAGACGTGATGAGGAGATAGACAGAGGGTGCCGGGTTGTGGCTGAAAGCAAGAAGCGACTTCAAGCGTCAACAGAAAATATCTTTAAAAATCTTGAATTAAGTAGGCGATATTAATACAAATGTACGACTATAATAACACCTTTATATTTAATTTCAAATCGATATTCTTCTCAAGCAATCGACCCGATTTGGCAGACATCAGTCATTTCATCAGTCTTGTTTTAATAGAATAAGACAATGTTGATAGTTAAAAAAAAATTATTGCTATTGATATTTTGAAATATTTATGTTGCTATTACTATGCGAACTCGAATGCCGTACATTTAAATCCCGAATGGATTACAGTGTAACACTGGGTTCATGATGCTTTTTCAACCACGAGATAAACAACAATTGACGGTATATGGGACGTCAGCTTATAAACTAATATTTATCTTCATGATCTGGATATATAGTACACAAATAAGCCTTGTGTCGATTAATATTACAATTATTATTGTAGCTGAAAGGTTATGTCTTCAAAACACCTAGTGACATATATCTAGCATTCAGGTACATCATAAATATATATATATCTAGTCCGAAGGGTTCTGACTTTCTGACCCGCTAAATATTTGGACGACAAGCGGGTGTGAGAGTCAGAATTCCTACTTAGTTAAAAAGTGGAAATTTTACCGACCCGTGCACGCCGTTTAAGCCGTGCTTTATTAATATGAAGCATCAATGGAAATAACAGATATTTTTCTACTAACCTACACATTTAATCAAGTCACAGGAAGTCGTATTTTACCAACTGTCGTCATCCATTTCTAAAAAATTTCTCCTGACATCTGTTTGAAAATGACTGCGCGTCGCGAGATCCCGCCAGAATTTCTTTCTGTCCTAGCTATTTTTGATCACGTGACGTAAGGCGGCGGCCGTTTTCAAATCAATGTCAGGAACAACAATAACAATTTAAATACGTGTACTGTTTGGTGATACATTACATGTATATTAATAGTCAAACACGCATTCTGACATTTAGTCTTTCGAAAACTACCGTTCGCTCATTTTAAGGAATTCAACATTTTTGTAAAAACAAAATAATTTCGCCCGCTCGCTCCAATTTTGAAATCTCATTTTCCGAAGAACAATAAATCAAATTGGTATGGCCTTAATACCTACAAGATAAAAATGTTGTTGCTAAAAGGTGTTACCTGCGGTTTTGTTCAATCACTAAACTTGAATGAATGACCTTGGGTCTGCTATTAGACATTTCTCATTTTGAGGTAGACCTAGCACCGAATGTGGACACCGAGACCAGTAAACCAGGGGTTGTCTCAAAAGAACTTTTTTTCTATTCCTGCTGCACGTGCTTAAAATCCACATACACTCAGGGGCTCGAAATCCTAACAAACGATCCACACATACACATTCATTGTATTATATTATCAATTGATTTATGGACCTTGAGTTGCGGAATTATGGCAAGCCAAAGTGGAAAAAAGTCCCCATTTATGGATATCAATAAATCGATTTATGGAATTCCATAATTATTTTCTGATTTCCATAATTCATTTATGGAAATCAATAAATAATTATGGAATTCCATAAATGAATTATGGATATCCATATCAATAAATACCTATTTTTGGAAATCAATAAATAAGCAGATTTGTTAATATCAATAAATGATTAATTGATATCTAAAAATTATTTATGGAATCCCATCAATGAATTATTGATATTACAATTTTAATTAATGATATTAAAACTTCAGATTGATTTTTGGATATCCCTAAATGAATTTGTAATATCAATAATTCAATTATGGAATTCAATAAATCAGCGCCCCCTGTCGGTAACCTGACATGTATTAGAGATGTTCCGAAAGCGTTCTTCGATCGACTTCGCAGACCGCAACTGTCACGCGTCCAAACCCTGATGCTACATCAAGCCAAACTTATAGCCCGCTTTTTGTTCGATTTTATTTAGTAGTGTTTATACAATGTACGTTTAAAAAAACGTCACAATACCGGTACTCAAGGGATATGAGCCGCTACGAAGACCTATAATTCAGTGGCATCTACCAATTCTCACAAACGATCAACTCCTAGATTTACATGTATATCATGAATATACCATAAAATTAAACTGACTTGTTTTTATTGTGTTCAAACACAGTTGCTTGATTTTCTGTCTGTAAATAAAAAAAAAATGTTTATATATATGGAGCCGCGACCCATTACAGAATGGACTGTAATGGGAGGCTTATTTCACACATATACATGTATTTATTATTTACTGACAGAAACTCAAGCAACTGTGGATCAAGAATCGATATATTCGACACCTTGATTGACAAACTGGAGGTCTCCCCTGCGGGTAGATTTAATTACCTGTGGGCGACGGGATTCATCTGTATAGACCTGTGTGAACTGTTGAACAATAGACGAATCAACATGTAATTTCTTAAGTGGCCATATGCATGACCATAGTTAACAGAGTGTGGTGAGTCTAAATGGTGAGTGATGTATATTAATGATATAATCATGAAGGCAGGGATGGTTATACGATGGAGGCTTTGTTGATTTAGAACTACAAATGACCAACAACCCGCGATAGATACCGACCAGGGACGCATATATGTGTCTCACATATACGTCCCTGATACCGACTAAGTAATATAAAACTAATAAATTAAACAGTGCATTCATCACACGTTCCTGTCCAATGACATTCCATCTTGAAGCATCAAAGTGCATGAAAAATCTACTAAATACCGCACGGATTGATTACGGCATCAAGGGTTATAAATATCACCAATATAGGAATAAAGTTATTGTTAAAGTGTAGTTATAGAGATAATGCATGTAGGTGAAAATAAAAACACTTCCTATACAATACTGTAACTGCCGCACTAACAGACGGTCGAAGGACCAAGATTAATCAGACAGAGAGTCGGACAGGCAGACTGACGGACTTAATACCAGTATAGCTCAAAAAATAATATCATTTTAAACTGTTGTCTCTGATGACTATGAGAAAGCTTGCATGTTTAATGACTTCTTCTGTGCCCAATCAAATATTGATGATACTAATGCTGTCCTCCCCAATATTGTAAATGAATGTAACCATAGTTTATCGAATATTAACATATCCAATACCGATGTAAAAGATGCTTTATTTAATCTTGATTGTTCCAAAGCAGTCGTTCCTGACCTTGTGAATCTGCGACTACTTAAAGAAGTGGCTAATATTCTCAATGTACCTCCCTAAGTATCCTTTTTAACAAGTTTCTTACCTCCAGAGTATTTCCATCTGAATGGAAAAATGAAAATGTCACCCGTGAGTATAAAAAAGAAAATAAGCCCATATTGTCCAATTACAGGCCTATATCACTACTATCCATAGTCGGTAAATTGATGGAAAAGTGCGTCTTTAAGTATATGTATAATTTCTTACATGACCATTCCCTTTTACCCCAAAAACAGTCAGGATTCCGACATGGAGATTCATGGGGTCAATCAGCTTCTTGCGATCATTCATGATGTATATTCTGCCCTAGATAACGGTTAAAAAAATAAGAATGATTTTCTGTGATATAAGCAAAGCTTTCGACCGTGTTTGGCACAAACGTCTTCTTCGTAAATAATATTGCTTTTGGAATTCGGGGTTCACTACTTAAGTGGTTTGAAAACTATCTTTATAATCGTAAGCAAAGAGTTGCTATCAACGGCAAAAGTTCAAATTGGTCAAATGCCAAAGCTGGGGTTCCTCAAAGTTCCATTTTGGGCCCTCCTTTATTTATTATGTTTATCAATGATATTGTAAAAGATATAAATGCTACAATTAAGTTATTTGCAGATGACACCTCCTTGTACACTATGATTGATTCGGTGCAGTTCCCTTAGATTTTACTTACATCGTAGAAATCTTATTGATAACCCTTTATGTTCATGTATGGAAGACAATGAGAACAACGAACATTATTTGCTCCACTGTCGTCTTTATTCCCCACTCCGTGTACGTTTATTGTATGTTCACTGAGATAAATCGTTCAATTTCATGCAAATTACTGTTGTTTGGTGATGATGATTGTTCAAATGAAGAAAATGCCCTAATTTTCTCTTGTACTTAAAATTTCTTTATCAGCTCCCGAAGATTTGAATGAGTTATTTCTCTTCTGTTCTTCCTTATTTCTATTTTTATATATAGTCTACCTGTCGTTTACAGTTACATCCTTCACGTACTTAGCTGTTTAAAATAAATGAATACAGATTAAAACTTACATAATACACTGTTTACAATAACTAAATACAGTGTAAATCTGAGCAACTGTCTATACTCTACTCTCTTTCCTCTCTTTCCCTTCTCGTTCCACTTTAACGTTAACATTCCATCACTCATTTTCCTTTTATACTCAACGTACCGTTAAATTTTGTTCTCTTTCTCAATATCATAATGAAATGTAGTCCTGACTTTTCAAACGTAATTATTTCACTGGAGATGGATTAATATAATGTCAAAACTTTTTTCCAAATCAATTCCAAAATTGAGTATTTTCTCTACACTATGTATTGAAAAAGAAATAAAATAAAATGTATACTTATCATAAAGATTGTTACATAAATTGAAACGGTGTTTCACAAAGGAATTGTTAATATCCGAAAGTTGAATTATGGATATCCATAAATCGAATTACGGAATTCCATAAATGAATTATTGATATCCATAAATGGGGACTTTTTGCCACTTTGGCTTGCCATACGGAATCGAATCAAAGTTTCTGTGGCTAAAATAAAGCAATACGTACATTATTCCGAATTATCTGTATAACTGTAGTCAGAGACTTATACGTCTCTGCTGTAATGTATGACGTAACGTGACAGCACCAATTCAATAGCGTCATGTCAACAATGGAAAGCATAGATAGAAATATCAATGAGGTACTGAAACTATTGTAGCGCTATAACTCCAAAGGTAAGAAAGCCTTAAAATTATGCTTACGGATTGTAACACGTGTATACAATTACAGAGATCTTATCTTGTTGAATTAATATACTGTTGAAACAAACACATTCGAAATATGTCAGAGACTCCCCTTAGCTATCTTATAAACATACCAATTAATATGGAGAGTGTTTTTATATGTAATGCATTTCAATCTCTCTGGAAATGAAATCTTTGCAACAGCATTTGAACGATACTGTAAATATTCTTCAGTGTCCAAATTAATTGGGGGGAAATCCAGGTTAAGCATTAATATTTAAAAGTTAGCAATGTATGCATTTTATCCATAATATTTCAATCATATTAAAAAGCTGAAGTTTGTAAAAACTATCCTCGTTGCATGTCGAAATTTCGATCTTCGGTATTTGACAGCTTATATGTATATTAATGATATATCTTAATATAATACAGTATAAACTTCATTTATTTTACAACAATTATGAAACAAGTTATCGAACTTATATTAATCACTCTTGTTCGCCCGGATGATAGCGCGCGAGGGGTCATATTGTGGGAGGAAACCGGAGCACCCAGGTAAAACCCACTTAATCGGGCAGGTGATCCCATATCTTTTTACGTCCGATGAGGGAATTAAACCCGGCGCCACCTTGGTGAAAGGCAAGTGCGCTATCCACTGCACCACTCGACCACCCAATTACCCGATTATCCAATCATGACACCATTTTGCAATCAGCAGATACGACAAGCACCCAGCAATGTGCGAAACAAATATTTGCCATTGGGCGATCATGAATAGACACCGTGTTTGTGTAGAACATTTAATACGTAAAACGAAAATTTATCATGTCATTGTAAGTATTTGGCGGAATCCAAGATGGTATATATCTACAAAAGCTGATATTTGTGCGGCACTTACCGATAGTCTTAAATGTACCGATAGGTGTTTCCGTAGTATATTACCTGTGCTATTTACCCGTACTTCGTCCAAGGTGTATGAGTTCTTTATACAATACCCAGTCAATAAAATATTTTTTGAGATGACCCCTGTATTGGACGTTCTAGGTCCCGTCTCCGTGCTCTACCTCAAAATGAGAAATGTCTAATAGAAGGTTATTTAAGAAAACTTTTCTGTCAAATGCTATTTCATTGCACAGCTTCATACAAGTAGTTTGTACCATGGAAATGATTAAAAAAAAAACGCTTCAACAATTTAAATACGTGAACTTTTTGGTCATACATTATATTGATAGTCAAACACGTATTCTGACATTTAGTCTATTGAAAACTACCGCTCGCTCGAAATCTAATTTTCCGACAAACAATCAAATTGGTATGGCCTAACGTGTATTTATGGCTACTGTACAAAAAATGTTTTTTTTTAAAGATTTTCTTTTATTTTAAAGAGGCAACACGGTAAAACTATATTTTTTTATGCTTATTTAGAATTATTGTATATATGAATTAAATGTATACTGTGGAAAATTAATGGGCGATTTAAGCTGAAATATGTTCTCAAAAATTTTAATTAATAATTAAAAAAGGGAATCACTATTCTTTGATCAACGATTTGGACATGTAAATTTTTTTGCATCACATATGATAACGCATGCGCATAACATGCTACATCGGTAAACAAAAAATGGCGATCCGCGTGACCTACATGTAACTACCAAGCGAAAAGTGGCCGAATGGTCAAATTTTAACGTAAGGATTATATTACGGAAGCATAATGAGGGATGTGAAGTATTCAAGGGAGAGACTAACAGCCCAATTGTTTGCATTGTTACAGTTTTCTTCTGGATAGCCGGTGACACAGTTTTTATTTGGTTTTGGGGCCTCCCAAGGGATAACTCTTTCATTCCTCTGTTACATGAAATGCGTGTGTAAAACTTGAAAGTGTGTATTGTAATATTCCCTTTATAATATTCCAGTAAAACGGCATTATTGAATTATATTGCTGAAGAGAAAGACCTTTTCATATACAAGAAAACCCGTATGGGGTGGGGGGGTGGTTACGTTGTAAAACGCCGGTATCCCGGGTGATTGAGTTTAATGTATACAGATTCAATTTGGACAAAATGAATAAATTTATGTCATCATGTGCGGATAAAAAAATCTTGTCATACCTAATCTATAAAATATGGATTGTACAAATATTATCGGGTTTGGACCCCGGTATTAAATTTGATATGAACCAAAATAGATACATCATAAAAGTGAAGTCATTAATTAATAAAAAAAAAATCATATATGTGTATGTCCCATGTCTGCAGTTGTGTTGAAAATGTTAACGAACCTTTAAATTTACATAAAAAAAGTAAAGAATCATAACATTTATAAATGGATTAAGTATTGGACAATTATCTTCTCGACAAGTTCCAAATTTGAGATAAATATTATACATGTATTCTACATGTTTAGTGCGTGGTGCGTTATATGAGTGCACGGACTTCCGTGATACATATATAATTGTAAGTGTTAAAGTATGTTGACGCTGAAATTTGGATAGATTTTAGATGGTTATATAGATAGTCTGAAAAAAAATCTTCAAGACATCGAGTTGTATAAAAAAAATCGGTTTCATTTCATTTTATTTTTTTACTTTTCAATGCATGCACACCTTTTGTGAAATGGTTCTAAATGAAGATTCGTTAAGATAACTTTTTATAGAAATTAAGGTTTGCCCTATGGTTGTCATCGTTGGAAACCCACATGACACTGTTAAACGTACAATGTAAGAGTGCAGTGTAGCTTTTATGACCATTGAGGGGGCATTTTTATCGAAAATTGATCTTAACCCCCCAAATGTGTAAAATTACTCTAAACATCCTATTTTAGGTCCAAAACTAGCTGTAACAAATTCTCAGGTCCCTGTGATTTGCATCGGTTTCAGTCAGGTACTGATGATGATAAATGATGCAGAGATGTCGACATAAATTTATTCATATGCATATCGTGTGTAATTAACGTCTGATTATTAATGTGAATGTGATTCAATAAATTTATACACGGACTTTGTGTCTGGTTCATCATCGGACCTGTACATTACGTATCCCCTCCTTATGGGCCCCTCGTCGACTTGCGACAAAATAGTCACGTGGTTGACGCGTGATCAGCGCTATTTTTATCGGGCTTTCCCAAGGAATGCAATTTTGCAAGTGGCTAATAAACACATTTTGAGTGCGCTTTGAATATTGAAATAACAGGAAAATGTATCTGGTAGTGCAGACAGCATGTACATTCAAGAACTTCATTGTAGACTTCCCCGGGATGCCCCTTTAATAGTAAATACTCTGTTTGAAAAGTTTCAAGAAAACCTCCTTTGAGCCATGCATTGTACATCCTACCATAACTTATGATCCTATTCAAATGATTGATATACTTTTTCCTGTATTTTTGTTTCGCTAAAATATATTCAACAAGAATTAAATAAAATGTACGTTTCTTTTTTTCATTAGACATTAAAATACTTTAATTAATATTTGAAACCTTGTATCATATTTCTGACAAGTTTTTTTTGTGTCTTGATAAAGGAGCGAATAGCCTCGAAAATTTGTACTTCAACGATCAAATCTCGTACAACGAATATCTGTTAGTTAAAATACAGAATACATGGTTGACCATACCGTCGATATTGCTTACTTGACCCTGTATATATTATATATTCGATATATAATGACTAACACATCCTTTTGCCTTACAAAAGATTCAAAAGTGTTCCCTGTCGTCAGTAAAATTACTTTTATCGCACTTCATGATTGGCTTAAATGGTGTCACGTGATTCCCGAAAGATGTCATGTTAACCGGCAGTACAAAGAAAGGCTGATTGGCTGTAAAAATATAGATGGATTCATTGAATGCACCTCATAAATCAGCCTTAATATTGTTTGACAACACCAAACAAAAAAGGCAGACCGCAGGATTGCCGTTCTAAACTTGGATTTATTGGTCTCAGAAACCTCAAACGTTCTCTTTTTGATTTTTTTTCTTCGGTCGATATAACCCTACATCGACCTCGTAAAGGCTAAAACTGTAGTGTTTCCTGATTTATAGAAAAGACAATTTTATTCTATTTACTGAAAACCAAAATTTTCCTTAGAATAAAACTATTACAGAGTATTGATTTTGCAATTAGTGGCTTTATCGAACATTAAAGCTTCAAAATTTCCTCGGTCGATATTTTTTCTTAGGGCGATAAGACCTTGTATTGACCTTATCAAACAGCTATAATTGTATATTGATATTTTCATTTAAATGATATTTTGTGCTCATTATACTTTATTATTTAATATATATATATCATATTTATATTCTTTGTAGCACCCTGAATGTTTTTGTTCTTTTTAAATCTGATTTAATTTCCTGTTGTCGCTTACAGGATGTCGTCGATGAAGCAGAAGACGCTAACTCTTCCGGTCTTAGTCTCTTGTACTTTCACCAGGGTCTCCATGTACATCTTTTCTTTGTTCAAATTTTGCCTCTAACTTAATCGATTTTGAGTTCGGATTATGGTTTTGTTGATGCTTTTGTATCCTTTTTATTTATCTTTTTATTTTTCATCGGGAAAATAAATTCTTCAAAGACTCTTTTTCAGGCGACGCAAGACTGCTGCACGATCAATCCATGCTCTGTATCGCAGACGTGCATACACCTGTCGTCGGGAAGTTGTGCCTGCATCGTCGGTAATATACTGTAGTATTAAACTATAACACACATTCTTCCTGTATTGTCGGTGATATAGTGTAGTATTACACTATAACACATATTCTACCTGTATTGTCGGTAATATACTGCAGTATTACACTATAACACATATTCTACCTGTATTGTCGGTAATATACTGTAGTATTACACTATAACACATATTCTACCTGTATTGTCGGTAATATACTGTAGTATTACACTATAACACATATTCTTTTCCTGTATTGTCGGTAATATACTGTAGTATTACACTATAACACATATTCTACCTGTATTGTCGGTAATATACTGTAGTATTACACTATAACACATACTCTTCCTGTATTGTCGGTAATATACTGTAGTATTACACTATAACACATATTCTTCCTGTATTGTCGGTAATATACCGTAGTATTACACTATAACACATACTCTTCCTGTATTGTCGGTAATATACTGTAGTATTACACTATAACACATATTCTTCCTGTATTGTCGGTAATATACTTTAGTATTACACTATAACACATATTCTTCCGATATTGTCGGTAATATACTGTAGTATGACACTATAACAAATACTGTCCCTGTATTGTCGGTAATATACTGTAGTAACACTACAACATATGCTATTTAATTGAATTCACAGTCAAATTTTAAATACTGTGAAAATTGAATATTCCGCGGTGTGGAAATTTCGCTTTCGCTTATTTTTTTTTTTGCATTAAATCTCCGCGACTAACACCGCATAAATGTCTATATCGCCAAGATGTTGGAGGATGACAAAGCAAAAAATCAAACACACGAAAATATTGACTATTACAGTAAAGAACGGACGACATCTTTAGATTAGTACAGTGCAAGTTCCCGAAACCGATCCTTCTCTAAACCGATCACCTCTTCATACCGAACTAAACTGCTAAATTTCATACCGAACTAAACTGCTAAATATCATACCAAACTAAACTGCTTAATGTCATACCGAACTACACAGCTAAATGTCATACCTAACTAAACTGCTAAATATCATACCAAACTAAACTGCTAAATATCATACCGAAATAAACTGCTAAATTTCATACCGAACTACACAGCTAAATATCATACCAAACTAAACTGCTTAATGTCATACCGAACTAAACAGCTAAATGTCATACCTAACTAAACTGCTAAATATCATACCAAACTAAACTGCTAAATATCATACCGAACTAAACTGCTAAATTTCATACCGAACTACACAGCTAAATGTCATACCGAACTAAACTGCTTAATGTCATACCGAACTAAACTGCTACATGTCATACCGAACTAAACTGCTACATGTCATACCGAACTAAACTGCTAAATTGCATACCGAACTAAACTACTAAATGTCATACCGAACTAAACTGCTAAATGTCATACCGAACTAAACAGCTAAATGTCATACCGAACTAAACTGCTACATGTCATACCGAACTAAACTGCTAAATTGCATACCGAACTAAACTGCTACATGTCATACCGAACTAAACTGCTAAATGTCATACCGAACTAAACTGCTTAATGTCATACCGAACTAAACTGCTACATGTCATACCGAACTAAACTGCTAAATGTCATACCGAACTAAACTGCTTAATTTCATACCGAACTAAACAGCTAAATGTCATAACGAACTAAACTGCTAAATGTCATACCGAACTAAACTGCTAAATGTCATACCGAACTAAACAGCTAAATGTCATACCGAACTAAACTGCTAAACGTCTATCTAAGGAATTGTTTCTTTTTTATTATAGTATTTGAAAAACTTCCTAAAACCAATCCCTCTGAATTCCGAATACCGGACCGATTTTGTGTCCGAAATGGTTAGAATATACTCAAATTACTTCTATAAACCGGCCTTACCTTCATGAGCGAAAGAACTGGAAGTCCGACCACCCGACCGTGAAATATACACCTGTGACCATTGTCGTCGTACGCTTTCTGCCTCGGGACATACGCTTATGGTAAATCCTATTGATATATATGCACCTAGACTTTTCCATGATTTCATTATGTTCTTGAACAATCATTAAGCTAATCAATACGGTCAAGATGAAAGCATGTCAAAACGCCATGCTTCGTTGACGCAGCACGGTTTTTTATCATAAGAAAACAGGTAGAGCTAGAACACCGCTGTTTCACATCTAATTTTAATGAGGCCCCGATTGGACTAGTTTAACAGTGGAAAATATACACACTATACGGAAGCCAATGTCAGGTGTTATTTTAAAAGTTAATGTCGATGAACTGCATAAAGCCGGCATCTACTGTTATATACTTACAACTTCGTTTATAACGAATTTCTAGGGACAACAAAAAACACTTCGTTATATCAGGAATTCGTTATTCCCGATTGCAATTTTTTACCCAGAGACAAAGTCTGGCGCTTTGGTGTGGAAGCCATAGTTTTATAACTGATAATAAAAACAACTCAACACATTACAGGTAGGCCGAAGCATGAGTATAATTCACAGGTAATCCAATCAATTACGGCAGACATGTGTATGAGTACGTACAAGTAATCTATTCAAACGCACCGACGACTTCTGGTCACTCAACCAAGACAAATGAACACAGTATGTAGCGTTGTTTTTATAAGAATATGTGTCGACCTAGGAAGATCACGTAACACACACATGCTGCACCTCTTCAATTTAGTAATAGATACAGTATGCCGAAAAAATTAATTAAACTGCATCATACAGCTGTTTCGTCCTCCTAGGACTCTTCATTGATGCTTGGGGCCAAAAGATAGGAATCCAAAATTTCTAAACTAATATGTAGAAGCAGAAGGGTCAGGTGCGTAAAACCCCTTTATTTTTTGAATTTAGAAGTAAAATCAAACAAGTTCTGTATAATTTCAAATCGTGTACTACGAAAATGTGTATATTAAGTACCGTGCCACTACTCAAATGCGATTAACTGTGGCTATGGAGGCTCCAGCAAACCTCGGGGACTAAAAAATCCACCAGCAGAGTCTGCAACCCCCTTTCATAAAGATCACGTAACACACACATGCTGCACCTCTTCAATTTAGTAATATATACAGTATGCCGAAAAAATGAATTAAACTGCATCATACAGCTGTTTCGTACTCCTAGGACTCTTCAGTGATGCTAGGGGCCAAAAGATAGGAATCCAAAATGTCTTAACTAATATGTAGAAGCAGAAGGGTCAGGTGCGTAAAACCCCTATAATTTATGAATTTAAAAGTAAAATCAAACAAGTTCTGTAAGTACCGTGCCACTACTCAAATGAGATAGAATGAGAAAGTATTCGTTATTACAGGTAAAATTGGGGATGGGGACTGGAAAAGTACTTTGTTGTTTCAGTGAATTCGCTATTTCAGACTTCGTTGTTTAAGTTAATTCGCTATTTCAGACTTCGTTGTTTCAGTAATAAAATTACATAAGATATATAGGAGTGAAAATCGGGACTCAAAATTTACTCTGTGTTGCCGGAATTTCGTTGTTTACGACTTCGTTTTTTTCGAAGTTGACTGTACATGTAGTTACAACCCATTTGTGTGTTTCCTGGAATTTATCATTGACTGAAAATTCCTGATGAGAAAAATTTGATTTATTGTACAGTGACACATGGGATTAATTTGAACTGTGTTTAAAAAAACTTTCGTAAAACTTATTCATGCTGTTATTCTAAACATGATATTCTCAGTATTGTATATGATAATCCACCAAGTTTCTTTTGCAGTTAATAGCCAAAGTTAGGACTGCGCTACTTTTGCAGATAATTTATTTCATGGAATAGCGTTAGTGAATTGTATTAAGTAAAGGAATCAATATTCATTGATTCAATCTGAACTTTCAAAAATGCATGTCGGTTTGTAATGATCCATCATATTCCTTTTCTTTTCAAACTTTTGATAGAGCCTTCGAAATGTTATAAAATGATATGATTTGAGAACTACGAATAGTCCTTCGTTATTACATGTGATTTCAAATTCATTAGCTGCAATCATCACTCGTGTAGTTTGTCACTGACAGGGTGAAGCCGTGTATTTCTCCAATGAATATTGTCTTACTCGGGTTTACCTTGTTTTCCCTATCTAGAGTGTGGATCTGTGACACAGCCAGTAAATGGACAGTTAACCTATACTGATGTATTCTCCACGGTCGGTACTGAGCTCACTATCACCTGTAATACTGGTTACCGGGCGTTAAACACCTTGACATGTCTATCCTCGGGAGACTGGACAACCTCAAACCACTGCGGTATGTACCGTAATATCCTGCGTATAACACGCACCTGAGTATAGCCCGCGAGAAGTAAATTAAGGCATTTATTCCAGAGAGCCCGCACTGACAGATTGCCCGCGGGTTATACGTCAAATGTTTACCTAGTAGGTACGAGTGAATATGACTTGTGATTTATTGTTTTAAATGTTGGAAATCAGAGGTATATGATGGAAATATTGTGTTTATTTTGTAAATATGTATGTTTAATTAAAGATATATCAACTTGTCAATGACATTTTTACTTACAAATAGCGTAGATCTACATGTTGATAAATGTGGAAACATTTTACAACGTATATCCCGCATTTTTTGATAAGTTGGTAAAAAAAATCTACATATAGTCTGCACCGGCAGATAGCCCGCACTTGAAAAATTCTGATGTATAATAGCCCACGGGCAATACGCAGAAAATTACTGTAACAGTGTAGGGATATCCAACCCGATTGGGTATTCTTACGTTATTGAGGCTTTGAGGAATAACGTGGTGTAATGTTTGCATTCAATCGTTTCTAATGGCAGAAAGCACTGTTATAACAATAGAATTAATGGAACCGTTCCAGTACATTCCGTTACGTTAACCCATTAAATTGAACATCAAACGATAACATTTTTTATATACTGAGATTGTTTCTTTGTACACAAACATGAATTGAAAACTTAATCTGCGAGCTTTCGACTTTACAGGCTTTACAGGTAGACAATAAGGGGCGGAATGGGTAAACATCTTACCCGTCCATCTGTCTACCTGTAGTACTAGAGTACATTTGGACGAAATGTCGCGCTACGTTTTTGACAGCTGACTTCTCCAACTCGCCCTATTTTGGGTAGTGAGCTGATTTCAGCGGTCAGAACACCGACACTCGGTTATTGTACTCTTTGCTTGGCAAAGGAAACAGACGTTTTCGAAAGCTCGCAAATTAAGTTTTCAATTCCTGTTTGTGTACAAAGAAACAATCTCAGTATATATCATTCATACCAAACTGATGAATCTTATTCCTGATAACATTTTTTGTTAATGTATACGTTACCACTGTAGTTTTAATTTTCTTGCTAATGTAGTGGTATTTTGTATCATAGGTAAATGGCGTATACCTATTATGATAATGTAATGGTGACTATTTTTTTTCTGTACCAGTTCAAGTTATTATAAAATGTTCAGGATGTTCATGTGCTGTTTAAATGTTCATTATATTTAGACAGTGTATACATTTTATTACGTTGAGACGGTGTAAACATTTACATTATAGTGCGAAGGTGTGTACATTTACATTATAGTGCGTAAGTGTATACATTTTCATTAAAGTGCGTAAGTGTATACATTTTCATTATAGTACGTAAGTGTGTACATATTCATTATAGTACGAAGGTGTGTACATTTACATTATAGTGCGAAGGTTTGCACATTTTCATTATAGTGCGAAGTTGTGTACATTTTCATTATAGAGCGAAGGTGTGTACATTTACATTATAGTGCGAAGGTGTGTACATTTTCATTATAGTGCGAAGGTGTGTACATTTTCATTATAGTGCGTTAGTGTGTACATTTTCATTATAGTGCGTTAGTGTGTATATTTTCATTATAGTGCAAAGGTGTGTACATTTTCATTATAGTGCGAAGGTGTGTACATTTTCATTATAGTGTGAAGGTTTGTACATTTACATTATAGTGCCAAGGTGTGTACATTTTCATTATGGTGTGAAGGTGTGTACATATTCATTATAGTGCGAAGGTGTGTACATTTTCATTATAGTGCGTTAGTGTGTACATTTTCATTATAGTGAGAAGGTGTGTACATTTTCATTATAGTACGAAGGTGTGTACATTTTCATTATAGTGCGAAGGTGTGTACATTTTCATTTAAGTGCAAAGGTGTGTACATATTCATTATAGTGCGAAGGTGTGTACATTTTCATTATAGTGCGAAGGTGTGTACATTTTTATTATAGTGCGAAGGTGTGTACATTTTCCTTATAGTACGAAGTTGTGTACATTTTCATTATAGTGCGAAGGTGTGTACATTTTCATTATAGTGCGAAGGTGTGTACATTTTCATTATAGTGCGGAAGTGTGTACATTTTCATTAAAGTGCGAAGTTGTGTACATTTTCATTATAGTGCGAAAGTGTGTACATTTTCATTATAGTGCGGAAGTGTGTACATTTTCATTATAGTGCGAAGGTGTGTACATTTTCATTATAGTGCGGAAGTGTGTACATTTTCATTATAGTGCGAAGTTGTGTACATTTTCATTCTAGTGCGAAGGTGTGTACATTTTCATTTTAGTGCCAAGGTGTGTACATTTTCATTATAGTGCGAAGGTGTGTTCATTTTCATTATAGTGCGAAGTTGTGTACATTTTCATTATAGTGCGAAGTTGTGTACATTTTCATTATAGTACGTAAGTTTGTACATTTTAATTATATTGCGAAGGTGTGTACATTTACATTGTAGTGCGAAGGTGTGTACATTTACATTATAGTGCGAAGGTGTGTACATTTTCATTTAAGTGCAAAGGTGTGTACATATTCATTATAGTGCGAAGGTGTGTACATTTTCATTATAGTACGAAGGTGTGTACATTTTCATTATAGTGCGAAGGTGTGTACATTTTCATTTAAGTGCAAAGGTGTGTACATATTCATTATATTGCGAAGGTGTGTACATTTTCATTATAGTGCGAAGGTGTGTACATTTTTATTATAGTGCGAAGGTGTGTACATTTTCCTTATAGTACGAAGTTGTGTACATTTTCATTATAGTGCGAAGGTGTGTACATTTTCATTATAGTGCGAAGGTGTGTACATTTTCATTATAGTGCGAAGTTGTGTACATTTTCATTATAGTGCGAAAGTGTGTACATTTTCATTATAGTGCGGAAGTGTGTTCATTTTCATTATAGTGCGAAGGTGTGTACATTTTCATTATAGTGCGGAAGTGTGTACATTTTCATTATAGTGCGAAGGTGTGTACATTTTCATTCTAGTGCGAAGGTGTGTACATTTTCATTTTAGTGCCAAGGTGTGTACATTTTCATTATAGTGCGAAGGTGTGTACATTTTCATTATAGTGCGAAGTTGTGTACATTTTCATTATAGTGCGAAGTTGTGTACATTTTCATTAAAGTGCGAAGGTGTGTACATTTTCATTATAGTGCGAAGGTGTGTTCATTTTCATTATAGTGCGAAGTTGTGTACATTTTCATTATAGTACGTAAGTTTGTACATTTTAATTATATTGCGAAGGTGTGTACATTTACATTGTAGTGCGAAGGTGTGTACATTTACATTATAGTACGTAAGTTTGTACATTTTAATTATATTGCGAAGTTGTGTACATTTTCATTATAGTGCAAAGGTGTGTACATTTTCATTATAGTGCGAAGGTGTGTACATTTTTATTATAGTGCGAAGGTGTGTACATTTTTATGATAGTGCGAAGGTGTGTACATTTTCATTATAGTGCGAAGGTGTGTACATTTTTATTATAGTGCGAAGGTGTGTACATTTTCATTTAAGTGCAAAGGTGTGTACATATTCATTATAGTGCGAAGGTGTGTACATTTTCATTATAGTGCGAAGGTGTGTACATTTTTATTATAGTGCGAAGGTGTGTACATTTTCCTTATAGTACGAAGTTGTGTACATTTTCATTATAGTGCGAAGGTGTGTACATTTTCATTATAGTGCGAAGGTGTGTACATTTTCATTATAGTGCGAAGTTGTGTACATTTTCATTATAGTGCGAAAGTGTGTACATTTTCATTATAGTGCGGAAGTGTGTACATTTTCATTATAGTGCGAAGGTGTGTACATTTTCATTATAGTGCGGAAGTGTGTACATTTTCATTATAGTGCGAAGTTGTGTACATTTTCATTCTAGTGCGAAGGTGTGTACATTTTCATTTTAGTGCCAAGGTGTGTACATTTTCATTATAGTGCGAAGGTGTGTTCATTTTCATTATAGTGCGAAGTTGTGTACATTTTCATTATAGTGCGAAGTTGTGTACATTTTCATTATAGTACGTAAGTTTGTACATTTTAATTATATTGCGAAGGTGTGTACATTTACATTGTAGTGCGAAGGTGTGTACATTTACATTATAGTACGTAAGTTTGTACATTTTAATTATATTGCGAAGTTGTGTACATTTTCATTATAGTGCAAAGGTGTGTACATTTTCATTATAGTGCGAAGGTGTGTACATTTTCATTATAGTGCGAAGTTGTGTACATTTTTATGATAGTGCGAAGGTGTGTACATTTTCATTATAGTGCGAAGGTGTGTACATTTATTATAGTGCGAAGGTGTGTACATTTTCCTTATAGTACGAAGTTGTGTACATTTTCATTATAGTGCGGAAGTGTGTACATTTTCATTATAGAGCGAAGGTGTGTACATTTACATTATAGTGCGAAGGTGTGTACATTTACATTATAGTGCGAAGGTGTGTACATTTTCATTATGGACATTTTCATTATAGTGCGAAAGTGTGTACATTTTCATTATAGTGTGAAGTTGTGTACATTTTCATTATAGTGTGAAGGTGTGTACATTTTCATTATAGTGTGAAGGTGTGTACATTTTCATTATAGTGCGAAGGTGTGTATATTTTCATTAAAGTGCGTAAGTGTATACATTTTCATTATAGTGCGAAAGTGTGTACATTTTCATTATCACTGCGGCATCGGGATATCCCTTTTAGGTATGCTGGCTTGGCCTTTTGGTAATAGTCGTATGCATTTCTGGTTAGATCGCTCGTTATAGGCCCTGTCACGTGCCATCCTGCGTATTTCTGTGTTTTTGTACACCACACTAATATTTTTAAGCAAAATTATTTTTGCAAACTGTATAAATCGTGAAGCGGATTCTTACAACAATTTGCAAGCAACAATTTTTCATAACCCTATGAAACTAAATAATTGAAATCAACGCTTATAATTAATTTTTGAAACCTTTTTTTCAAATTTTAAATATGTTTATGTACAATTAGACCGATCTAACAACGGAACCTTGTTTTAAAAATCAATACGAAACGTCAATTTTGGACTGTTTACATGGAGGTATGAAGAAAATCTCAACCAATCAGAAAACTGCATTTTTATGCATACAATCAGTGGAAAATTAATTACATTTTTTATGCAGTTGAGCTGTGTACGTTTGAGTCGTCCTGCTCTGCTCTTGTGTTGGATAACACGGGTAATCGACAATTCGAACTCAATTCAGGCGACACCATATCATCGAGTACAGGTTGTAGCGAGGATCATACCACAGGTAGGGACTGATTAAAGCATCATAATAGTACTGTAGCATGTGGTGCATTTTAGAATATTTCTGGGACGTATCAAACTGTACTTTAATAAGGTAAATATTTCTAGGACGTATCAAACTGTACTTTAATATGAGGTAAATATTTCTAGGACGTATTAAACTGTACTTTAATATGAGGTAAATATTTCTAGGACGTATCAAACTGTACTTTAATATGAGGTAAATATTTCTAGGACGTATTAAACTGTACTTTAATGAGGTAAATATTTCTAGGACGTATCAAACTGTACTTTAATGAGGTAAATATTTCTGGGACGTATCAAACTGTACTTTAATATGAGGTAAATATTTCTGGGACGTATCAAATTGTACTTTAATATGAGGTAAATATTTCTAGGACGTATCAAACTGTACTTTAATGAGGTAAATATTTCTGGGACGTATCAAACTGTACTTTAATGAGGTAAATATTTCTAGGACGTATCAAACTGTACTTTAATATGAGGTAAATATTTCTAGGACGTATCAAACTGTACTTTAATGAGGTAAATATTTCTAGGACGTATCAAACTGTACTTTAATGAGGTAAATATTTCCAGGACGTATCAAACTGTACTTTAATGAGGTAAATATTTCTAGGACGTATCAAACTGTACTTTAATGAGGTAAATATTTCTGGGACGTATCAAACTGTACTTTAATGAGGTAAATATTTCTAGGACGTATCAAACTGTACTTTAATATGAGGTAAATATTTCTAGGACGTATTAAACTGTACTTTAATATGAGGTAAATATTTCTGGGACGTATCAAACTGTACTTTAATATGAGGTAAATATTTCTGGGACGTATCAAATTGTACTTTAATATGAGGTAAATATTTCTAGGACGTATCAACCTGTAATTTAATGAGGTAAATATTTCTAGGACGTATCAAACTGTACTTTAATATGAGGTAAATATTTCTAGGACGTATCAAACTGTACTTTAATGAGGTAAATATTTCTAGGACGTATCAAACTGTACTTTAATGAGGTAAATATTTCTAGGACGTATCAAACTATACTTTAATGAGGTAAATATTTCTGGGACGTATCAAACTGTACTTTAATATGAGGTAAATATTTCTAGGACGTATCAAACTGTACTTTAATATGAGGTAAATATTTCTAGGACGTATCAAACTATACATTAATGAGGTAAATATTTCCAGGACGTATCAAACTGTACTTTAATATGAGGTAAATATTTTTAGGACGTATCAAACTATACTTTAATGAGGTAAATATTTCTAGGACGTATCAAACTGTACTTTAAGATGAGGTGAATATTTCTAGGACGTATCAAACTATACTTTAATGAGGTAAATATTTCCAGGACGTATCAAACTATACTTTAATATGAGGTAAATATTTTTAGGACGTATCAAACTATACTTTAATGAGGTAAATATTTCTAGGACGTATCAAACTGTACTTTAATGAGGTAAATATTTCTAGGACGTATCAAACTGTACTTTAATGAGGTAAATATTTCTAGGACGTATCAAACTGTACTTTAAGATGAGGTGAATATTTCTAGGACGTATCAAACTATACTTTAATGAGGTAAATATTTCCAGGACGTATCAAACTATACTTTAATATGAGGTAAATATTTTTAGGACGTATCAAACTATACTTTAATGAGGTAAATATTTCTAGGACGTATCAAACTGTACGTTAATGAGGTAAATATTTTTAGGACGTATCAAACTGTACTTTAATGAGGTAAATATTTCTAGGACGTATCAAACTGTACTTTAATATGAGGTAAATATTTCTAGGACGTATCAAACTGTACTTTAATTTGAGGTAAATATTCCTGGGACGTATCAAACTGTACTTTAATATGAGGTAAATATTTCCAGGACGTATCAAACTGTACTTTAATGAGGTAAATATTTCTAGGACGTATCAAACTGTACTTTAATGAGGTAAATATTTCTAGGACGTATCAAACTGTACTTTAATATGAGGTAAATATTTCCAGGACGTATCAAACTATACTTTAATGAGGTAAATATTTCTAGGACGTATCAAACTGTATACTTTAATGAGGTAAATATTTCTAGGACGTATCAAACTATACTTTAATGAGGTAAATATGTCTAGGACGTATCAAACTGTACTTTAATGAGGTAAATATTTCTAGGACGTATCAAACTGTACTTTAATGAGGTAAATATTTCTAGGACGTATCAAACTGTACTTTAATGAGGTAAATATTTCTAGGACGTATCAAACTGTACTTTAATGAGGTAAATATTTCTAGGACGTATCAAACTGTACTTTAATGAAGTAAATATTTCTGGGACGTATCAAACTGTATACTTTAATGAGGTAAATATTTCTAGGACGTATCAAACTGTACTTTAATGAGGTAAATATTTCTAGGACGTATCAAACTATACTTTAATGAGGTAAATATTTCTAGGACGTATCAAACTATACTTTAATGAGGTAAATATTTCTGGGACGTATCAAACTGTACTTTAATATGAGGTAAATATTTCTAGGACGTATCAAACTGTACTTTAATATGAGGTAAATATTTCTAGGACGTATCAAACTATACATTAATGAGGTAAATATTTCCAGGACGTATCAAACTGTACTTTAATATGAGGTAAATATTTTTAGGACGTATCAAACTATACTTTAATGAGGTAAATATTTCTAGGACGTATCAAACTGTACTTTAAGATGAGGTAAATATTTCTAGGACGTATCAAACTATACTTTAATGAGGTAAATATTTCCAGGACGTATCAAACTATACTTTAATATGAGGTAAATATTTTTAGGACGTATCAAACTATACTTTAATGAGGTAAATATTTCTAGGACGTATCAAACTGTACTTTAATGAGGTAAATATTTCTAGGACGTATCAAACTGTACTTTAATGAGGTAAATATTTGTAGGACGTATCAAACTGTACGTTAATGAGGTAAATATTTTTAGGACGTATCAAACTGTACTTTAATGAGGTAAATATTTCTAGGACGTATCAAACTGTACTTTAATATGAGGTAAATATTTCTAGGACGTATCAAACTGTACTTTAATTTGAGGTAAATATTCCTGGGACGTATCAAACTGTACTTTAATATGAGGTAAATATTTCCAGGACGTATCAAACTGTACTTTAATGAGGTAAATATTTCTAGGACGTATCAAACTGTACTTTAATGAGGTAAATATTTCTAGGACGTATCAAACTGTACTTTAATATGAGGTAAATATTTCCAGGACGTATCAAACTATACTTTAATGAGGTAAATATTTCTAGGACGTATCAAACTGTATACTTTAATGAGGTAAATATTTCTAGGACGTATCAAACTATACTTTAATGAGGTAAATATGTCTAGGACGTATCAAACTGTACTTTAATGAGGTAAATATTTCTAGGACGTATCAAACTGTACTTTAATGAAGTAAATATTTCTGGGACGTATCAAACTGTATACTTTAATGAGGTAAATATTTCTAGGACGTATCAAACTGTACTTTAATGAGGTAAATATTTCTAGGACGTATCAAACTATACTTTAATGAGGTAAATATTTCTAGGACGTATCAAACTATACTTTAATGAGGTAAATATTTCTGGGACGTATCAAACTGTACTTTAATGAGGTAAATATTTCTAGGACGTATCAAACTGTACTTTAATATGAGTTAAATATTTTTAGGACGTATCAAACTATACTTTAATGAGGTAAATATTTCTAGGACGTATCAAACTATACTTTAATATGAGGTAAATATTTTTAGGACGTTTCAAACTGTACTTTAATGAGGTAAATATTTCTAGGACGTATCAAACTGTACTTTAATATGAGGTAAATATTTTTAGGACGTATCAAACTGTACTTTAATGAGGTAAATATTTCTGGGACGTATCAAACTGTACTTTAATGAGGTAAATATTTCTAGGACGTATCAAACTGTACTTTAATGAGGTAAATATTTCTAGGACGTATCAAACTGTACTTTAATGAGGTGAATATTTCTAGGACGTATCAAACTGTACTTTAATGAGGTAAATATTTCTGGGACGTATCAAACTGTACTTTAATATGAGGTAAATATTTTTAGGACGTATCAAACTGTACTTTAATAAGGTAAATATTTCTAGGACGTATCAAACTGTACTTTAATGAGGTAAGTATTTCTAGGACGTATCAAACTGTATACTTTAATGAGCTAAATTTGATCAATATGTAAGGACATTTTCAAAAATGATGATTTCCTGCATTGACACTACAAAAGCAAAGCAAAAAAACTAATATTTAAGAGAGAATTAAATACCTTCACTAACAAATTTCTACATTTCAAACACTGAAAATTAATCTACATACAAGAAAACCTTCCACTTTATGTATTTCCTCGTCTCGCGTCAATGTTTTTGTTTTCCTTTTCCCTTTCAGAAATCAAGCTTCTGTCAGTAAATCTTATATATATTTATAAGGAGCCGCCCATTACAGAATCCATTATATGCTATAATGAGCGGCTCCTTATATATATATATATACATTCTTTTTTTTAAATATTTACTGACAAAACTTGAAGCAACTGTGGCAGTAGTATACCATTTTATTATGTGATTTGTTAATAGGGCATCTTGTAGTGGCAAGAATTGTTTAAAGGTCAAATTTCAGTATTTTTAAATTGACATATTAATCATCATTTAAACTTTTCAAGGAGGGATTTTAACATAAGGCTGACAAATTGCTGAAGGCATGAAGGGTGTGACAGTTACTCTATGTGTCCCCAGTTTAAAGAAAACGTGACAAAATAACAAGGAGGTTTATCAAGGGGAGACAACTTCAGTACAATCAACGCTATTTTTACTATTAAATGTTCATTTCAATTGTTTTGTTTGCATCATTAAAACTGTTACATGTTTAATGTAATATATGTCCCAGGGTCCGGTCAGTACTACTATTTCGAGGCCTCTTCGCCCGTTGACAGAGGCGACATTGCACGTCTGGTGACGACTTTCCCTGTTCCAGCAAGACTTCAGATCTGTGTTAAAGTGTGGTACAACATGTACGGGCACTCCATGGGGTCGTTTTACATCAGAACAAAGGTAACAACTTCACACGCGGAGATATAATAACTATTGATTTCTATAATTGATGCTATTAGGAGTTAGGGAATCGTACGGAAATCGAAGATCTGGATTCGTACGGAAATCGATTATCGGGAATCGTACGGAAATCGGCGATCGGGAATCGTACGGAAATCGATTATTGGGAATAGTACGAAAATCAGTGATCTGGAATCGTATGGAAATCGGGTATCGGAAATCGTACGGAAATCGATTATCGGGATTCGGACGGAAATCGATTGTCGGATATCGGTAATCGATTATCGGGAATGGTACGGAAATCTGTGATCTGGAATCGTACGGAAATGGGGTATCGGGAATCGTACGGAAATCGATTATCGGGATTCGGACGCATATCGATCATCGAGAATCGTACGGAAATCAGACATCGGAAATCGTACGGAACTCGATTCGTATTTCATTTCAATAAATTATAGTGCAACAGTGCAAACAGATTAGGCATCAGGTAAAGCCTATATAAGCCTCCTTAATACAACTCCGGTACAATCACTCATCTGACACATAAACAATAACTAAACAATGCGAGTATAGTGTTTTCCAATGCCCCTTACAACATAAGCACTTCATTCAAATCGTTTAGTTTCAATAAAATATTCTTATGTACATTGTAATAAAAATAAATTTGTATCTACATCACAATCATGGCACCCATGCAATAAGGTGTTAATAATGAACCTATCATGATTGGTATTTGTGTAAATATAATGTACATGTCAACTTAATATGATATTTGTGTAAATATAATGTACATGTCAACTTAATACATATCTGATAGTTACAAGTGATACGCTTCAACTTCTACGTGCTGTAGAGATCCTTTACAATGTAACAATTTTGACTGCGAGTTTACTTGACCCCGGGTTCTCACCCACGTCGTACATTTTGGAGCTGTCACTGATATAAAACTTTGAATTTCTGTATAACATTTCGTTACATACATGTACATGTCTTAATCCATGGCATGCTCTTGTAGAGTTTCATAGTTATGCTACAAATGGCACCCATTTGCCAGAAGCAAGGGAAGAAGAAGAGGAAAAAAACAAAATAAAACAAAAATGTATTAAGAGATGCAGAACTTCGTAACAGCATGACATTCTTGGACATTTCGTTAAATACCACTCTTTCTTTTTTATTTCAGGACTCATCGGGGACATTTACCAACACGTTTACCGTGGCGAGTGGTGACCAAGGAACGACTTGGCGACAAGCAACAAAGACAATTCCCGCCCAAACTCAGGAATTCTGGGTAGTCTTAGAAGGGGTGAGAGGTCACGATACTAAGTCTGACATCTGTATCGATGACGTTGAAATATATCGCTGTTGAAGAGAAAGCGGAAATGACGTCTGTTTACATTTAAAGTGAAAGTAGATGTGATACCTCACGTTAGTGAATTTAATTTGGGATTGTTTGACAAGAACGTTATCACCGATGTATTTTAGACTTTTGGAGAAAAGAAAAAGTTTGAAGATACGTTTAAAAAAAAAATTTTCCATTAAAGCAGTTTGAATATTATTAATGATCGAATGGATCTACTGAAAGTGATAAAAAATATATTGTTATAAATCTGATTTCCTTCAGTTTTTCATATTTTAGTTAGTTAGCTTAACATTCTCTTTATATTTAATACTCATTGAAGTATACATACATGCTTTATGATTTGAGATGGACAACAAGCTTAAAGGTTATATTTAATTTTCATATTTTGTCGAAGCGTTATTGTCTTTTAGTTCTTACGGAACGGAGCATTTTTCTGTGGACACGTTGGTATCATTGTTGCCCTCCTGATAATTACCTTAATCTTGCAATTGTATAATTGTTATTTTGAATTAAAATAGTTAAGTTAAACATCAGCTGGTATTTTTATCATACTTTCATTTTTCATATGTTGGGAGGACGAAATACGTTATTCATCAAATCAACTGTTTATGTGACAATGAAGCAAGATACTGTGTTTATGGTACTTTACATATGTTATCAGATTATTAGAATGTGTGTGTATTCTATCTATCTTTGAACCTGTTATCATTATATTTACATGTATACTGTATCAGTATTATTGCAGGTGAAAAATTCAACCGACTATTCTTTTGAACCAACTACATGTAAAACTTAATGATGATAATGAGTATGTGTAATTGTAAAGTGAATTTTACTCAAGGTTTCAGAATATTAGAATGGGTGCGTGTGGACTCGCATAACTACACAAATGTACTTTTACAAAATATCAGTTATATTATTATTTTATGAATTTGAAATTAACTTAACATTTTATGTGAAGACATGAATTCGGTCTTTTATCGTATTTTATAGACATAGTATAATCTGTATTTTAAATAAAATAGTGTCTTACAGATCACCTTGGTCGGTTATTTATTCAATCAGTTTTGTAAATATCTAAATTGTGAATTGATATGTGTCACTCTAATAAAATAAATTATCATTATTATATTATTATGATATTTGTATTAATTACTAAGACCGTATATTGTTACTTGTTTGCTTTGCTGTTTTGTATATGTGTGACACTGAACAATAGAATAATGTCACGCTGGAAATAATTATTATTAAATCTTAATTTTTTCACATTGACCCTAAATTTCACTGTGTATATGCAAATTGCAACATTCTTGTAGTTTGCCATGGTAATCCTTGTCATTGAAAATTATATCCGCTGCTTTATATTCTGAAGTGGAATCTGCACCGACACATTACCAGGTAACCAGGTGATACAATAATTATATAATATTGTTTGGGGGGACTTTAATTGCTTTTATAACATTTATATAAAATATTCAACCATGTTTTGTTAATTATCATGCATTTTTACGTTACTGTAATAATTGTTCTCACTAATGCATCGTTTAAAAAAGCTGTATAATCGCTGAACATTGTATACATTAATGCTCAGTCCATTGTAAATATGTAGCGTTTTGTAATATTTCAATATACATTATGATCCTACCTTGCTTTTGTATCTTTCGCATCAGGGGTCTCCATGTAAATATTGCCTTTGATCATATTTGCCTCTAGTTAATCGATTTTCAGTTCGAATTATGGTTTTGTTCACGCTTCAGTATTCTCTGATTTTGTTATAGATAATGTGAAAATTGCAAAGCCTAAGACGAGCGTAGCTTTAGTAAATCTCTGATATTACAGAGAATTATTTATGAAAAAAATAACTAATTCAGAATGAGATAAGATTTCAGAGACTTTAAGGCGGCAAGTCCAACAATACTTATCTAGCAACGACAAAGAGAAAAATGTAACAGACATCAGCGGAGAGACCTTCCGGTTATAACGGAAGTGACGTTTTTTTCAATTTCCCCATTAATGAGCTACTTCCGGACGAAAAAATAAAGGCAATGTTTAGAAAGGGGAAGCAACTATATCTACACATATGTTAACAATTGAGAGCTTCGCTCTTATAAAATATAAATATAAAACCAAGTGCTATGTCGAGTGTTTTCTTACACTGTAATAGTGTTCCACAGCGGATTGATTGTCTACATCTCACGCACAATAGAGAAAATAGTTCCTTTATTTTGTTTTATTTCGGGTATGTGTACAGATTATTACTGTGTGTTTTGAGGGTTTGTAATGATAACATTTGGTTATTGAGGGCACATCGAGAGGCTGCCACGTTCTGATTATAGATTGCATCCACGTGCGAGCGATCATAAGATTTTGAAAATTGTGTTTGATGAATTGTGTATCGTCTATATGCTACTAACTTGCATGTTACTCCATTCATAAAAACAAGGGTAAATAATCATCGATATCCTTGTTCTGCGACAAAAATTAACAAATACTTCTGCGTAGGAATACAATGAACTTTTAAGCTGATTAGAAATGTATTATTCTATTCTTATTCTTATCGTCATTGAGTCCTCCAACAGCGTACCTTCTCTCGAAAGAACAAAGTTATCCCGAACTTTTATTCATCAAATTATAATGGTTCTGTTTATGACGGACTATTTCCGTACGCATGTCACCTACGTGCAGTTATAATTCACGGTCCAGGAAGTCACCGAGCAGTCAAGCCGGTTTTTTGTTTTATTATTTTTTATAAATATTTTAAAAATGTTAAAATTTGTTACAAAGATATTTTCAAATTCATGAATTTTTTACACTACCGACAGAAGTTATATAAACGATTAAATAGAATACGTAAGTAACTTGTCCATTGTGTCGACTATCTGTCATTAATGCATAGTAAACGTACATTCATACAATCGGGTGCATTGGGATCCACTAGTCTTAAAACGAGAGTGGGCAACACACTTTCTGAAAATGCTTGGTTAGATTATATTAAAGTATGACATCGTCCTTCATATAGACCTGTCGTCTCAACGGTTAAAACTTTTCCGTAATTGAAGATAAGAGTGTTTACGCTGTGAACACGTCTTGTAGCGGAGTTTAATGTATGTGTGAAATATGAGATGATGAGCTAGGCTCGACATCATTAACTGCTTGTAACACACATGAAACAAACATAGAGAAACTAAATCATTTTGATCACACAATTTAAAATCAATTATATTATAATTGATTTTAAATTGTGTGATACAAAATGATTTTATTTCTCTGGTAACTCTGAAAATAGTGTATGACATACCCTTGTTAAAATAAAACATTATTTTTTACGATTTATTACATTAATCCGTTCATGCTTATCCGAGTTCCGTCGTATATCATGATGTATTTCCGTTGTAAAGACACACTCTATACCCAAATTTCGACTCAATCTCTTTGTTAAAGGCCCAATAAATATAACTTCAGGAAATTTTCGTGAAACTGAAAAATTCTGAAAAAAAATCAAGTTGATAACCATGCAAAAGTAAGCCTAAAACGACGTAACCCTGAGCGGAAACTAACAAGAAACTCTTGACAGAAAAATCCAAGGAATTGAACATAATTCAGGTGGGGCCCACTTTAACAGCAAGCCGAAGTTAGTAGACCGTTCAAAATGGACGCGTGTTTACAAATAACGAGTTTCAACTGCTACTGTACCGGTAACTGCGCAAGAATTCATCTTGAATATTGCTGATATCAGTTAATCATAACTAAATCTATAAATAAAAAATCATAAGGCTTGATTTTCGCTTCACCTTTTGCCGAAAGTTACGTATATTGGGCCTTTAAATTTTCTGCCTGTTACCAAGTATCAAATAAACATACCTTTAGCTGCATGTGAGCATCAGCTAAAATGCATTATGGTGACATTGATTGCTGTACACGAATAAATACAAATCAAATATTTCGTTCGAAGGTATGACTTGTTTAATCAGCCACCTCTCAAAATGTGTAAATCATTATTAATCAATAATCTAGTACCAATTCACCAGTACTGGCAAAATACTGAATATATACAGGAAAAACAAATTAAACTAAAACGATCAATGCCCGTCCGTATAACGCATTACACCATCAACACTCCATTTATCGGATACATTGGAAGCTGTTTATCAACATCAAAAACTTAACAAGACATTAACCGTATCTTTTCATAAACGGTAGATATTTAATTAGCCATATACATTACGTTGGCCATTACATTGATTATAATCTACAGCCTGTATTATAATCTTGACTGTATATAAATACTACATATTTTCTCCTACCTTGGACGTACTATGTACGTAAATATTGATAAATCATTAATAAAAAAGCACTTATTTACTTAATGTTACTTTTAGTTGTTTCCAGTACATGAATTATGATTTCTCTTCACCGGACTCTATCATAGTTTTAAAATTATTTCTGTCATTTCCCATCCTGCTTTTTGGAATAAACTTGTGAAAGGATAAATTCGTTTCATGATTCGTGAATGTTGAAAATGGGAATAAATGAGTTCGGTGTAAAAACCGTATTTTGCCTCTGCCTTTGGCCTCGCCAAATACGGGTTTTATAACGACCTCATCTATTCCTGTATTAAACCTTATCAAACCAAGTAACTAATATCATTCTTCCACTAGTGAAAATGTAACGATGTACATGGTTTAACGATACAGTTAATCATTGGCTTGCTATTAACTCTATCCAGTGTATGTTACCATCGCGTTATATTAACACTATCCAGTGTATGTAACCATCGCGTTATATTAACTCTATCCAGTGTATGTTACCATCGCGTTATATTAACTCTATCCAGTGACCATCGCGTTATATTAACTCTATCCAGTGTATGTTACGATCGCGTTATATTAACACTATTCAGTGTTTGTTACCATCGCGTTATATTAAATCTATCCAGTGAATGTTACCATCACGTTTTATTAACTCTATCCAGTGAATGTTACCATCGCGTTATATTAAATCTATCCAGTGAATGTTACCATCGCGTTATATTAAATCTATCCAGTGAATGTTACCATCACGTTATATTAAATCTATCCAGTGAATGTTACCATCACGTTATATTAAATCTATCCAGTGAATGTTACCATCACGTTATATTAAATCTATCCAGTGTATCTTACGATTGCGTTATATTAACACTATTCAGTGTATGTTACCATCTCGTTATATTAACTCTATCCAGTGTATCTTACGATTGCGTTATATTAACACTATTCAGTGTATGTTACCATCACGTTATATTAACACTATCCAGTGTATGTTACCATCGCGTTATATTAACACTATCCAGTGTATGTTACCATCGCGTTATATTAACACTATCCAGTGTATGTTACCATCACGTTATATTAACACTATCCAGTGTATGTTACCATCGCGTTATATTAACTCTATCCAGTGTATGTTACCATCGCGTTATATTAACACTATCCAGTGTATGTTACCATCGCGTTATATTAACTCTATCCAGTGTATGTTACCATCGCGTTATATTAACACTATCCAGTGTATGTTACCATCACGTTATATTAACACTATCCAGTGTATGTTACCATCGCGTTACATTGTATATTAACACTATTCAGTGTATGTTACCATCGCGTTATATTAACTCTATCCAGTGTATGTTACCATCGCGTTATATTAGCACTATATAGCATGTCAAACCACTTCAATGATATTATAAATCCCATATTATCAATTAATTGACATTTGCATGGTAATAACACTGTCAATTGCATCATACATTGACATGAAAACAACTAAAGTATACTATCCTTAGTATCATACGATTCACATAATATCATAATGTCAATAGTATTATTATACACTCATTTATGGTCTTATACTGTAAATTTTGTTATACTATTCAATGACATGAAATGACTAAATTATACAGTCTCTTATATCATATAATTCACATGATATCATACTATGCATGATATCATATTATTGAACTTATATAAACAATGTACAATGTATCAAATCATGAAATAACTTTAAACATTATAACAGAATAGTGGTATGACATGTGAATTATAAGCAGATTTGATGAATATTAACCCTGTTCAATGCATAATCCCTTCAATTATGTTTCTATAAATGTAATTTGGCCTGCCGCACACGAAAGCAAAGTCCTGTATTACAATACATAATACAATCTTGTTAAAATGTAGCTTACTCTGTAACATAAGAATTTGACAACATTCAATTACAGGTCATGTTCTGTTGACCCTTGTCGCCTCTTTACTTCACACTAGTAGAATTCTCATATCACACTGTCATCTGCAGCAAGTCATTTCGAAAGTGTTGCTTAATATTACAGAAATGGCGAATACGAATGATTAATATCGAACAAAAGAAGGTGGATTTATACCGTCCGGACATTGGAATAGTCTTTTAGCTTGAGCTTGTCCATGCGATTCCTGAATCAGGCCTAATCAAAACACAATCAAAGGTTCAGATATACCTACGGCGGCGGCATCCGTCTTTAAGTTCCTTAGGATAACCAGATGATGTAAACACTTTTATAAATGTGTTATCCAAATCAGTTCAATGACCTGTTCTCTCAAAAGATTATTTTACGAATCATACAAGTGTTGAATATAACCTACCATTTTACGTGTGTCACAGTTTTACTGTACGGGAGCTTAACAAATTTAAGAAAAAAATCCGCTTACTCACCCTACATCTACCATAATTTTCATATTTTATAATTTTATTCATGTTAGGATCAACTCACTAATCTTTGTTTTGCCTATAGTGTCGAATATATTTCATTTCACAGGAGACAGATACACATACAATACACAAACCGTTTTGATTGAGAAGGAAGTTTAGTAACTTTGAGTTCGTGTAAATGTAAATAAGGTGCCTCTGGAGTATTGTTTCCATAATCAATGTCATATCACCCTTGTATACATTAGTGAAGTATACAGTTCTGTCACATTTTAAAGATATGGTTTCGTTGATGGCGCAAGACACGCTTACTCTTCCAGAGCAACTTATTTTGTAATTTTACAAGAGTCTCCATGTAAATCATTTCTTTCTTCATGATCGATTTAATCGATTCTGGGTTCTGATTATTGTTTTGGTATTCTATGATTTTTAATTAATAAACAATAAGACCAGACCCTATAATACATTGAATATCAAGCATCAAAAAATATCTAGCATACAAAAAAAAATAATTTCTAGCATGATACAATGGGTATTTTGGCAAGAATAGTCAATAGATGCAGCTTTGTTGTTTAAAGAAGAAACAAACACACAATTAGCATTACCGAAGGAGAATTGACCATGGAGTTCATTGTTCTATTTCATAAACGAAACAATTAATGTATATGTGGTATTTTGACAGAAAAGTCAATGGATATTGTGATGCAGACTTTGTTGTTAAAAGAAAACAACAAACAGAAATTAACATTACCGAATGAATGTTGGCCTTGGTATGCATCTATCTATTTCATAACCAAGACAAACGAAGACTTTTTTTACTTTGAAACAAATAAAACACCTTAATCTTTTATTTATATACCAATCGAGTTGTTGCTCTTAACAGGCTCGTAAATTGCGTACTATAGCCCAGAACAGGGTTCTCCCGGGACGGTTGAATAGACGGAGAGGCTGGCCCTGTATGTCTTAGGAAAAATATTACATAATTTCAACTTATGTGAATGTCTAGCTGCCAGAAAGAAATATTGTTTGAATATAAGTATATTCCAAGAACACACTTCCATTGATATCATTAATCTAACATTTGAATGACAACACTTCATTAATCGATAAATGACAGCTTTGCCGAGGCTAAGTACCGAAAAAACATAGTTAATATCTACGAACTCAAACTTTGCTGTTCACAAAAATTACATTTAAAAGGTGAAGCATGTAGACAAAGGAATATGGTATTGAATAGAATTTGTACTAACTCAGTTATGATTTTGAATAGTTACGTTTGTTAAAATAGTAATAAAAATGAATTACTTCAATTCAGATGTTTATATGAATCTAGCATATTAAGAAAATAAAGGAATGGACGGCGGGGTATAAACTGGATCTGATGACTTCTTTGACTGAATGTATAAGCTAATACAGACATTTTTGTTTTAGTAAGATTGTAGAACAAATTATACTTAATTTTGCATTTAAAAGTTTAAGCATGTGCATAATGAAATGTTGTTCAATAATTTGAAAAAAAGATGTTTCCAAACATGACATTTGTTCGTTTAACAGATTGTAAAACACGTAATTTGTTGACAAGATTCTGATACAGGTAGGGAAGGAAGCTGAGTATCATTATGGTAAACACGTCTCAGAAATATGTTGTTCTTATCAATCGAGTATTGGTGCAAGAGGTTTAGAAAACTCATAAAAATACATATAAAGCCGTGTTCAGAAAAAATGTAATTTGTTAAATTACTCATTGATGTATTTAAAGAGTTACAATATAGATTATTTAAAAAACTAATCTCGAGTACAAAAATATGTATTTGACACCGAATATAAAATTGTAAACTTCATTTTTCATTTTTTCAACTCTGAAGATTAAAGAATATCCGTACCGCTGTCAAAGCCCAGTGATTTTCTTGTAGGACTATACCTTTGATTTATCATGTTTTTATATAGAAACCTTATTTGAGGGGTTGCTATGAAAGATGATTAAAATTTGAAAAGAAACCCATTACATGTGTGCTCAACAACTTTGTTCGGGGTGTAAACAAGGGCATATTTGGATTAAAATCTAGGGCCAGTATTTATGTAACCATGAAATCTATGTTCGTACATAGATTTTGTACACAAACCAGTTGTCCTTCATCTAATTTGTTTTGTATCATACGATCAAATATCAATTGTGGACATTTCATTTAACCAGACAGCATTAAGGATTTTTTTTTTTTTTTTTTTTAAATTTAATTTAGCCGGCAGTGTATTTAATAAACTTGTAATGACAGAGTCCAGGCAGATTCGTTGTCAATAACATATACCAAGAAATATGACGGTGATGTCTCACTTAATCCCACAGGCCTACCACACCACACTCCACCGCTAAGCCTCTGCGAAATTTCATAATGAACCATTTCTATATTTTTCAGGGGTTAAATGAGTGAATAAACGCTAAGGTACAAAATTAAATCAACATTTTGTAGTACTTATCAATTTAAAATTAAAACTCTCGGATACCGTTTCACTAAGATTAAATTGTAGGCATCCTCTAGAATTGTATCCATATATTGAATTATTTAGAAAAAAATAGTATTATAATTGTGATCACTTTGATGTTTATGTTTGAAACGAGGGGGAGATAAACTAGTAGTACATTTCAGTATAGATATTCGCCAGGAATAAAATAAAAATAAACTTATTGCAGTTTTATTGGCGTTAGCTTTTGATGAGGAACGCATTTTGTGCGAGTATAATTTGAACTATATGCTCGGAAAAGGATAGTAATTTAAAAGTCTTTGTAGGGATAACTGACAGTAAGTTTGATATTAGTCACATATAAATTGATAAAGTCACAGTAAAATTAAACAAGTCACCAGGTGATAACAAAAGGAATCATAATCTCACAACGTAAATAAACATTAACAATAAATGCTATAACATTTACTCCTGTTGAGAGTATCTTAACCAATCCATACACATTGTCAGTTTGAAATATTATTTCACACACAGGATCATTGCTGAGTGCAAAATTATAAAAATGATATTGGCAAAATACAAAAAGAGCAGAAGATATGACAGAAAACAACATGTTGACATGAATACGAATTAGTCCTTGCCTATTCAGACATGTAGACATGTCCCTTCCCAGTCATGTAGCGCCCCCGAGCCCGTATTCTAGACAGCGGTCCGATGCTCAAGCATACATTCGTGTTTAAAAGTACTTTACTGTTTCAGAGAAAACAAAATTAAAATATCTTACTTTTTCAACATGTTTTTCAGAAAAAAAGTGTTCAAACCGAATAATTTTTCAATGTTTACATTCGACATTTTTCTTAATTGTTTATATAATCTGAATGATTTCCAAGAAAACTTTTCTTTTTATCCACAAAATCAATGCCCAAGCATAAGGGCGGGTTTCAGGCATACGGGCCCTAGTATTATTTTCTAACATTCCAGAACATAATTTAACAAAAATGTAATACAACCAGGATTATAATAAATAAATGACATCTACTACGATATCACGTGATGACTGTCGCTTGCTGTGATAGATCCGTTTGAGAAACACTCAAAGGTCCAAAATTCAAATTTTGCGAAGATGACAGTAGACTGTTCGTTTCGACAACGGACCTTATCATTTGACCGTTTGCTTGTGACGTCACCACAGTTACATATGATGGCTGTACATGATCATGCGCAGATTGTGTTATTTCTATTGAATCTCCTGAACTGTTTCTACTTCTCCCTTCTCCTGTTAGTAAATTTTCTGAATCACCCATGTTCTGGATTTGGTGAAATCTGCTGTTCGGACTTCGTTCGCGCTGAGCACGTGGCCGATGCCTGCGTCGTCTGTTGCTATGGTGCACGTCACCACCGACGTAATACAACGGAAGCTGACTAGGCATTCTACACATCTGTTTGATTTCGTCAGCGAAACAACAGACAAGGAATAGTAGGAAGAAACAAACTCCGAAAGGAATCATTAAGATCAAACTTAGAGACTCCATTCCCATGATCTTGGTCAAACATAAACTGATATCAGCTGCTATAAATCATATAAGTGTCACCGGCTGTTATTACTGATACATTTTGTATCGGCTACCTGGATGCGCTATTTGTTCCAGCTGTCGCTCACACGCAAGTCACCGCCGTTTTGGATTCAGGTTCATTTATTAATGTGAATATATGTAAATGGTAAATGTGATGACGAGTTTCAAGAGCTCACGTTTACCCTGTGGAAATTTAGCACCATATCCCTGCAATACAAAAGACAATTGTTATTTGTTGTATAATATTACTCATTGGGGCTAGGCACGGACCTATGCCACAATGAAATGATTCAGATACTTACTTTACCTCTCTCGAATGTGACCCTCACACTACTATACAGTTATATAGTTGTTGGGGAGTCACATACGAAAGAGGTAAAATAGTTTTCTAAATTATTTCATAGTGACATAGGTCCATAGCTAGCCCCTGAAATATCACTTAAACAATTTATCATAATTACATAATTGATGTAAAAAGTTTAACTCGCATAAAAAAACAGCTATGTTATTTATCCAATGCTATTTTGTCGCAAATATAATTGTAATATAAGGTTGTTTCCTTGAAAACAATAACTCCTTTATTGTTATTTTATAGCATAACAACTAACCATTATCTCTTTTACCAGTAGTGAGAGGTACGGATTATATAATTAAATAAAATTATTTTATATATAAGTCATGTATCAATCCAAATATGGCGATTAATTTAGAGTAATTATTATTAAATGTATAATTCAAAATGTCTAAAGACAAATGTATTTACATCATTAAATAATTCAAAATCAGGTTTTCAGGTTAATAATGAAATATAACATATACCCTTACATGATCAACAACATGTTCCTGTCTGATGTCGACTCCGACCCGGCAATGGTATCTGAAAAGACAAATGTAATTAATTGTCAAGATGGAACTTCATGATATTCCAATTACCATACCAAGGGCCAATAACTGTTTTCACTTTCTTTGATGTAACTGAAAAATACTGAATACATTAAAATAAAATTGTAATTGGTAGGAATCCGGAATATGTGTGTGTTGCGTCATGTTTGAAGCAGGTTGCATGTTTGACTTGTATGAACCGAGACTAGATATGGTATTACCCAGCCAAATGTTTCATATTTGCTGTTATGTAACTGTAAATTCAGCTAATTATATTTACTTCAAAGGAAGCTGATATTAAGGACATTTGGTTTGGTTTGATGTTTTTCACGTCATATTGGCCTAACACCCAGGGTCATTTAAGGACGGCCTCCCGGTGTAAGCGATGTGGATGCGTGTTTTGGGTGCGCGTGCATTCGGGAGGCTATGAATTGATTGAAAATGGTATTTTAATTTAAACATTTAATCTTTGATGATTCAATGCTCGTTATATGTACTTGTGTGTTAACCATATTACTACTGTTGACACACACACATAAAGTATAAATAAATACGTCATTTTATTAGATTGTTACATGTGAACTATCGAAAATTATTTACTCTATTAAAGTTATATTTTTCACCTGTAAGGAAGATGATATTTGTCACTAGTTTTGACCAATCAAAACAATGTTTACAAGCCACAATGGGAAAGATTAATTAAGAGAAGTGGACATATTTATCGTTGTTAAGACATATTTCTAAATGTTTGAAGTCATACTATTCGACATATCTAATACCCCTATAAAAGCTTGATACAGAGGTAATTGAATAACATGAGCAAAGGTATATATCTGTGTAAAATGAGATTAAAAGCTCCATCGGAATACAATGTAATTCAACCATAACACAAAAAGGCAGTTCGTTATCCCAAAACTTCTCAAAATGAGGAGGAAGCCTAGCTTTAAACCTCCCTCGCCAGCTATGAAGCCCTGGCAATACATTATCAGATGAGCACAAGTCCTAAATGACAGGGTAAAATAAATACCATATATACATGTATTATTGTTTATTCAAACACTATTTCATTTATATCATTATAAAACGGTTTTTAACCGATTGCAGTATATGTGTTTGCTATCTCGTGTATTTCATCGCATAACAAACGTAAACAAACACCCCGTGGGGAGCCCCTATTTGATAGTGTTTGTATACAGTGTTAAGCCTACATTCTTACCGCCGCTGTCGTATTATCGCTTTGTTATACATGTTAGTTATCTTTGTACGCTGGCACGTTTTTATAAAGTAATGAAGTGAACGTTCCAGATTCGCTCGTGTATACTGTACTGTATATAGTTAACAAACAATGTTACATCACGTAAACAAGGTGTCAGCTGACCAAAGCAACATTGTATTTCTCTTCCTATCGTACCTACCCGCATAGTGTTGTCTATGTGTAGTCAAACACACATCAGGCGACTTTCGTCTCCAATTTACGTCATATTGTCTTCGGATTTGTCACTGAAAGCTGCAGAATAATCAAACTAAAAGTAAGCCGTTTATCTCTGCAGCCATGATATATCCCTACTATCACAATGACGTCACAAATGTCGATTCGGTTTCAGTCCCAGATTAATACTTTCATATTGATAGCTGCAGATGTATGTATCATTAATATTTTAGATAATACCTTGTATACATGTATATTACAATCCCAGTTTTCATCAGGGGGAAAATCAAACAGGTAAATAATAAGTCGATAATTTTCCAATGATAAATATTTCGGTTATAAATAGACTCTGTAATTTATTGCACACAGCTGATAGGAATTTTCCATTGACCTTGTTTGGTCTATTTATAGCCCTTTCGATTGAGCGTGTCTTTCTACTAGTTTAACTATTTCACATCCCGTCAAACAAGTACACAAGTTAATACACTTCTGTTGTATGATATTACTTCAAATGGGAAATCTGTTGAATGAAATATAGTTAAATCACAATCAGATAGGGGGTTTCCCTTGGAGTGGGAGGCGCCTTGGGGGTATTTAGCTATTAGCTTATGGTGCTTGTACTACGATATGAGTCATTTCAAGACGAAATGCATGTACATAATTATGATAATATATTGATTAAAGATTAAATTTCTAGCCACTACATATACATAAGCTTTTTTTATCGTTATTGTATTACTTAAATTTACATATCGTTGTGACTGTTTCTGGTATAGATATGTACAGTATTATTATAAAGGTGAGTTTGTTTATTATTTCTGTCTCCATTATGGGAAATACTTTTTAGATTTATTGTTTTCTTTGTATAGATTAAATGCAACTTACAGATTTCAAATTTTTGTAAATGTTGCAACTTTTTTTTTTTTTTGGTCGTGCGATTATTATTGATTTTTAACAATGCATGAGTGACCAAACTTTTTTTTATTATCTATAGTCATTCCAGTTTCAATGTTAATTTTACTAATGCTAATTTCGATTGTATTCAAATGATAATTAAATTCATTTCATATAAAGCCGATATTTTATTTGCATTGCATATGCAAAATTTAATGGATATTATCCATAAGTCTTTTAATCCTTAATAGATTATATTAATGTTATCGCTATTCCTAACCATTATTAAACAATTTTATTACTGTTGGGACACACATACGTTAAATATAAATAATTTTATTAGATTTTTTCAGGTAAATATCGAAAATTATTTACTCTATTAAACTTATATTTTTCACTTGTAAGGAAGATTATATTTTTTCACTAGTTTTGACAAATCAAAGCACTGTTAACAAACAACAATGGAAAATATTAATTAAGAGTAGTGCTCGTTTTATCGTTGTTGAAACATATTTCGAGATGATTGAAGTCATACTATTCGTGTTAGATATAATGTCTCGATTTGTCGAGTATGTGTGTTGTAAGGCACATCTTTACATTACTTAACGTATTAACGAAATAGGAAAACATACAATTAACTAATATTTTTAATGTTGTAGATTTACCTTTGATAAATATATATACACATGTACTGTCTTTTTATGTTTCATATCAATAGTATCATTGTATTGTGTTTCACACCCATGCCTTTATCATCTACATAAACCCTTTGAATTGGCTATTGACGTTTTGAGATGTAAATACCGGTCAACTAACAAGGTGACAGCAATAAAACACAAACATAAAACATACAGTATATGTGTACCATGCTCTAAAATAAACACAAAGACATGTAGACACATATGAATAACAAAGATGTTGAGTTAAAACATCCATTATCCAATTTATAGACCTTATAAGAAAAAGTTTTTCGATCATATGAGGAATAATAACTATTTTTATTACATTTTATTACTCTGAAATATCAGAAAATATCAGCTTCACTGCTCATACCATCACTAGTGATGATATAAGTTTCGGTCCGATATCATGGCGCACTATTTTGAACTATTGTTTCGTTATTCTAGAATCAAATCATATCAAGTTAGGAAATTAAAAATCTTTATAGTATTTTGGAAATTGATATATATCTAAAGAATTGTTTTTGTATTTTTTAATATATTTTGAACAAACAATAGAACTTCATCCTGTGGCATATTAGTATTCTATAAGCCTTAGTCACTTCATCCCGTTCAGTTGTAACCGCAAATTTTATAAATGAAATCTTACTTTTGGGAATTTCGAAAATGAAATAAAAAGAATATTCAATGGTTTCCCAATAAATATCAAGTATATTTCACTCGTATGGCAGATTTTAAATATATTTTTACTCGTGTTACACACTCGTGAAAATACTCGTATAAAAAAAATCTGCCATACTCCTGAAAAAAAAATCAGAGAATACCGAAGCGTCAACAAAACCATAATCCGAACTAAAAATCGATTAAACTAGGGGCGATATTTAACGGGAAACCATTGAGTAGCCTCTATGTCTACGACAAGTTAATGCATTAAGTCATTAAGATCCCATGTTCTGATAACATCTCTATATAGATACATGTAGACCGTTACAGAAGATGTAGCCTTTTAGATAAGGAACCATCAGAAATTCTCTTTGCAAACAAACTCCCATAAAACAAATGAAATATTGATAAAGTCTGAAGCCTTTTTTTTTCCTTTTGTCACATTTTATTTTAAAAAATCAATAATACATTTTTTAAATTTTAGAATAGAAAATGCCTAAGTATCATAAATAATAGATGTACCGTTTTAAGAGATTAGGGACCGAGGCTTGTTTTTGTATTTTAGTGCTGAGTAGAAATGTTATCATAAATACCTTCTAAGCATATTAGAATCTATATGAAACACGGTTGTCTCCCTTCTCACATATATTTTCATAACAAAAATTCGTTACATTTGGATAAAAATTTGACTGTTTAAAAAAAAAACATGTTTCTCGTTTGCTTATACAAATATGGTATTTCTTTGAAGCCTATATAAGTCTTCTTCCAAATTCAGTTATCAACAATGAAAATCATATAAAAAACATATTTACATGTAATATATTAAGTGGTTAAGGGGAAACAACTCTTATTTACAGTTAAAGAATAATGACATTATAAATAAATGATGGAGGGAATAATCCATCAGTGTTATTAATCAAAGTTTAGTGGAATTTTGTAATAAATACACATTTTACATACTCGCCATACCATTCACTAGTGAATTTTACCAACGTGTCCATGGTATAATAGTAGGTCCTTTCCTCCAACGAGTATAAGAAATGTGTATTTTGATATATACAAAGGATTATTATTTAAATAAAGTTGATATTAAATTTATGTGTAGAAATTAACCAGAGTTGTTTCAACATTATCATATGAATATAGCTATCTTCTATAATGATCTAATATATGGTATGAAAATAACCTGGGTTTAAAACGAACAAGTTTTAGTGAAATTATGACATTATTAAATACTATATATTGTTGTGATTGACAATAAAGACTCGGTTCTCATTTCCAGTATTTCATGTTAACTTGGATGTGACCAAGATTTACATGGCGGTTGCCATCGTTAAAGCAGACGACTTTTACTCTTCCGGAACACCTTGTCCTTTTCTCGTGTACTTTGACAAGGGTCGTCGTGTGAATCTTTCTATGTTTGTATTTTGCCCCAAGTTTAATCGATTTAGAGTTCAGATTATGATTTTGTTGACGCTTCGGTATTCTCGTCTTTCAGAAGAATTATTATAAAGACCTGACAATACTTTAAATTCCAAAGCACCATTATAATAGTATGCACCTGACATGACTACATCTTACATTCAGAAGAAATATAAACACTTACCAAAAATATCGTATAACAGAATTATTTATTCTATTATATATTTATATATACTTGTTAATAATTACGATTCAAAAATGGACATTTTTCTGGGAACACAGATCCTCTTTCTTAGCACTTCAGCAGACCATCACATAGAGATGACGTAACACACATAGATGCTGCACCTTTTTAAGTTCGCATTAGAAACATCCTGCCGAAAGCATGAACTCAAACTGCATAACACAGCCGTCTCTTCCTTTCAAGACTCCTAGCGCTGCCAGGGGTCAAACGGTGGGAATCCAAACCCTCCAAACTAATGAAGAAGGTGAAAGGCCAGGTGTGCAAATTTTTAATTTTGATATATAGTTAAAGTACCGTGCCAAAATTGAATAAAACTTTTATATTTTGCAGTATATTACTGGTATTTCCAACATTTTTCAATGGATTTCCCTGGCTTTGTTTTTACTGCATTCTAATTATTTGTATGCTTATAGACAATTGTACAACTCATCATACGTTTTGTATAATCATGGAAATCGAAATTTATTTACATCTATATTGACGTCATTTTAGTAGCGTTATACAACAGAAATGGCGTCACACGAAAATGAGCATCGTCGATATTCTATATTACTCCAGAATTACATAGCGCAAAATCAACTGCAAAATCAAATATTATGAGAAGACAATGTAGATATTTTTTCTACAAAATAACTAAATATTTTCAAAGTCCATCTTTAAAGCCAGGGAAAAAATCAGAGAATACCAAAGCGTCGACAAAACAATAATCCGAACTAAAAATCGATTAGATAAGGGGCAAAATAGAAACAAAGGAGATATTTACATGAAGACTCTAATAAAAGCACAAGAGAATAAGACCAGGTGTTCGGAAAGAGTAAGCGTCTTCTGCTTCATCGACGACACCCGGCATGTAAATCTTGGTCACATCCAAATAAGCACCAATCCACAAAATGAGAACCGAGCCATCAAAACACAATGTTTAGCGAAACACAATGTTAAGATAAGTATTTATAATCTCGATATTAAAACATCATTATCGATTTTTTTAAAGACAGATGAGTGGCGATAAAAACACACCTTTCAGACCCAGCGGTATACAGGACCTATTCAAATATGTAATGCACAGTTCTCTTAGATCTTAAGGCATGTCTATTTACCATAAATATATTTTACCCATTCATCATTATTTCGAACAAACAACTAAGTATCATTTTAACTGTTTATACCGTTACATGTATATACTTATTTATTTCCATATACATTACTGCCACCAGTGCATTGTTTATATGGATACATAGGATGTGTCTGTTGCCCAATCCCTTTTACAATTTGTCATCTATATTGTCAATAAAATTTGTTGAAATGAAATATTTTTGCAATATTCCATGTAATTTAAATTTCTCGGGACTAAGAGGTCGACTGGGGGAAGTAGGTGGATTTAAAAAAATTTGCATATTATGTATCAATTATAGAAGAAAAAACATTATTTTAACATTTCTATGATAATGATAAGACTAACAATGCGTTGTATTTCGATTAACCAGTTTTGATGGGTTTTTAGGATAGAACATGGATTATCTATATTGTTCCCATAAACAGTGGTGCGCCAGGTGTATACATAGGATGTAAACAAATACTGTAAACACGCGAGAGATTAACATACCTGTTGTAGATCTTACTGATACGTTCATTCCTTGGTCTGTATTGTAGCTCTAACCCATGTCTTTTCTACTGAACAGTACCCATGATGTACTCGTATACCTGTTTACGGAGTTTATTAATGTTTAAAATGCGTATAAGGCAGCAGTATTTCCATTCTTTAGATTCTTCCTCTGGTGCAATTGACTAGTGAAATAATTCTGCAATAGATACAATGTAGTTCTCACAATTTCAGATAATTACTTTTAAAAAAAGAATCGCAAAATAATTACATATCATGACCGTTTGAATATATACGTAATGACAATCTTCTGTGTTAATGGTTTTACTTTGAGGAAGCAATATTTGCACGGATGCCACAAAATACAGCACTTACAAAAAAGTATGATTGTCATCACTACAACCATGAGTTATACGGTTATACTGAAAATAACATGATATTTCCTGATCATATGATTTTGTGACTGCTCGTCAAACTATTGTTGTTGTTTTTTTATTCGAAAATAAACAACCATAATTATTACATCGAAGTATATGTGAACCAATTTTTTTTCTCTACTCAACATTAGTTAGTAGTTAGCCCTATTCCTCGGGACAATTTTCGCTATAATTCTATTTAACAAAAAGTATCCAACGACGCTTGATATTATAGAAATGAAAGCAACACATTATAACGACTTTATCATTGAATCTGAATGCGACCGTTGTCACCGCAACTTTAGCTTGTCATATTAATAAACTTCTATCGACCTCAAAACATTTTGCAATGTAATGTACCGCGTTATTATATTGGCTTTATTATTATTTAATCAAAAGGCAAACCATTATTTAAATGTCTATCAACATTTTCTCAATCTAAATCCGTTAACTGCATATTTCAAATGACAATGCTATTAAGCATAGGTATTTAATCGTTATTATAAAGACGTAAATAAAGCCATGACCCTCGTGTTTGACCCCATAGACAGAACAATAGAAATGTTCAGTCTTTTGTTTTACGACATTGCCTTAAAGTCATTTAAAGATTGACGGTTCACACGCACAGAGGTTGGTCGTCTAGTCAGGCCCACAGTGGTACAGGTATCTTATTTCAATTCTGGTTGATCTTGTCTGATCTTGGTACTTCTACACCACCTGTTCGCTAGGAACAATACTATCTGGATCCAGAAAGTTTGAAGACAACAATGGACGAACCTTTACAGGTGAATGATCTTGTCGGTCTTTCGTCCTCCTCCTCTGGAGGTAGCACCTGTACGAGTGACGTCAGTATTGACAATAAGTTGTTGGTGGAAAGCGCGTGCCAGGCTGGAAGAAGTTTTGTTGACAACATCAACATTAAGGAAGCAAATCTGCACGTGCCTCTTATTGTGTCTCAGGACGATAGATCAACAACAACTGTCGAGACCACGATGTCGATGAACGGTTTGTCCACGGGTAGACCTAAATCTCCTCAGGTAGAATCGGTCGTCAGGAAAGACGGAACGCCAGAAAAGCTGACAAGGACACAGAAAGACGGACAAAACACTAAGGATAGGGAAATGGATCATGTATATAAAGATTCCGGGTCTGAAAAGGAGTGGATAGCAGCGAGTTTCTTACAGGCAAACGATACATCCGATTTACGTCTGGTGTGTGAGGGTAAACCGCTGTACGTGTCGCGTATTGTACTGTCTATTATTTCCCCCGTCCTCAAACAGATGTTCGACAGTCGTTCCCGAGAACAGAGCGTGATAGAAATACCTCTCCCAGGACGATCTTACGAGGACATCTTAGAGTTTCTCTGCTGTGTCTATCCTGATAAATTGAAACCGGTGACGGGTGAGTGACGTCATGGTATTTTGGATGTCCTATAACTCGAGCTCATTGTTTGCAGGATTTGATGATAAAGATACCGTTATTGTAAACTCACAAATTCTAACTGTAATCTTATATAACCGACTTTCTCGATAAAAGCATTCTGCTCAATTACTATATATTGCTCTCCTGGGCAAGTATGTTAATACGCCAATTTATCATTGCGCTTAGCTCATCAAATTAGGGTTTGAGCTAAAACTTAAGTACCAATAATAGGCACGATTACAGTACACTTTTCATGCTAGATTGTGAACCTTTATATCAGTTTCGGATAATTTTATTGTCAATTTGCTGACCTGAGGAACTACTCGAGTGATATCGGCACTAGTGTAGAGTATAGTCTAGTTCAAACGTCGTTGACAATATATTTATTTAACAGCTTATTGACGACATCGTTGAGTGATATCAACGTTACATGATACATATGGTGCTATGCAACCTCTCTGAACCGATCATGCATTGGGCATACATATGTGGTCGGTTAAAAGAGGATTCGGTTTGGAGAAATGACCGAATCGGGATCCGGATATGATTGATAGGAAGATCAGAACATATCTAACATGATCAGTACACACGTGTCGTTTGTTTATCTTTTACAGTAATGAATACTTATTAAATAGTATTTATCGGTAATAAACAAACTTAATTTAGTTATAAATCATTAAACATGTATCTACATGTACTTATGCAGGTGTAAATCAATTGTTATTTCATTTCACCATGCTGTGATCGGTATAAAATGAGTACTTACAACGAAGACACATCCGGCATGTCGCTACATTTTTCTAAAAACAAGTTTATCTTACGAGAAAATGGTCGAGCCTTTAGAAAGTTTGTTGACATTATACATGATTTTTAAGACAATATATACTTTTGGCTTCATTATTTCCGTTATCGTAAGTGTCAGCAGCAAAAGGAACCCTTACGGAGCCTCATTCAAATAAGATGCGAAACTGGTTGTTCCTAGTTCTAGAATAATAGTGTTAAGGAGGTTTGAGCTATTTACGTTTTGCTATTATCACACTGCAGTTTTACAGAGTCTGGGTAAAATGATGGTTTTGTTACAATCAGTATTTATAAAGATAGAGAGATGGGGAGGTGGAGAGAGAGAGCGGGTGAGAGGGATCAGAGAGAGACAGAAGGAGGGGGACGGAAAATACTTACAATTTTTACAAAATATTATTAAAACAATTATTTTCAGTTATATCATGAAAGTTGTTGAAAACCCTATAATCTATTAGTATAAAGTAACCATGATACCTTTTGTATCCAGCTCCATTCCTTGTTTTTAAAATAATACACTCTGTTCGTATAAACGTCTGTGAAGTGTTGGCTGTGTACACAGTACGCGAATAAACAGATTTGTTTTGACAACATACAGATAATAATAAAAAGAATTTATACAATAACCCTTTAATTGTCAGTTTGATAATAGTCCCATACCTATCGTGATTGAGGCTCAATACACAAATCTAAATACCGTGACATCCGAATACAGTATGTAAATAGATAATAACGCGTTCAGCCATTCGTGTAAATAGCTGAACATCCACACTGTGCCGATCAAGTAGTGTGATCTGTGTCAGCTTAACAGTTTAACAGTAGATATCTGATATATAACAACAAATAAACCCTATTATATCAGAAAAAATAAGTGCATGCTTGTTTGTTATTTATGATACAGGATTCAAAGTTAGATATTGCCTTTAGATTGTAAAAATGATTGCCATGCGTGTAAATACCGGAACATCCGCACAGTATCCACCAATGAGTGTGAACCTTGTCATCTTAACAGTTTTACGGTAGATAGATGATATATAACACCAAATAAAACCTATTATATCGGGGGAAAATATTGATCTAAGTGTATGCTTGTTTGTTATTCATGAAATAGGATTCAAAGTTATATATTGCCCTTAGATTGTAAAAATGACTGCCATGCGTGTAAATACCGGAACATCCCCACAGTATCGACCAATAAGTGTGAACGTTGTCAGCTTAACGGTAGATAGATGATATATTACAACTTATAAAACCTACATGTATTATATCGGAATGAATTGTTATTCATGATATAAGATTCACAATTAAAAACCGCTTTTAGATTGTGAAAATGACTGGCATTCGATTCGTGCAATACCGAAACATCCGCAAAGTATCGACTAATTGTCAAGCTTAACAATAGGATAGTTGATATTAAACACACCTATAAAAACTACATTATTAAGAGGTAATATTAATTTGTATCCTGGTGTGTTGTTCATAATATTTGATGTTCAAAGCTGGAAAATTGTTTTATCCATTCATTTATTATTTAGTGTGCTTCTATTTCTACAACGCACAGCTACCCGCTATAATCGTCAGGGGAACATCGGTGTATCATGTGTCATGGCTAATACATAACGTATGAGGAAAACACATTTAGAGCCATTAAAAGTAATAAAACAAGAGAATGCCAACCAAGCCATGACCAAGACGTAATCACAACCCAAAATCGAATAAACAAGTGGCTAAATACGAACAAGGAAAAGCCTATTTTAAAATTTTAAAATAAATAAATAAATGCCTTTCACGCACCGAATTTCTGTTTCAAAGTAAAGATTAGTTTTAATTTCCAGTGTGGTGCAACCTAACATCGGCGATTTTGATATTAGGTCAAACTATCTATCACGATATTGAAAGACGAAGTAACAAAGAACTGTGTTTGTTAGTTACCTTCAAATAGATAGTTTTTGTATGAATGATAAAAAAAAATATTGAAATTTCGTTTTAGATGTTCCTACCACACTAATCTGCTCCAAGTTGTGTTGTGTTTGCTATCAGAGCACAACGAACACTGACTGTTTTTGTTTTCATCACGATGGATAGGTTTAGTTTGATAGTTTTTAAGTCCTATGAACAGTCATTTCAGTTAATTTTTGTATGTATGTGGACGCGTGTTTTGAATGCGTGGGTACTTGATAGCCCGCGATATGTTCGTGTAAGCCTTCTTCTGATAGTCCGGATCGTTTGCCGATTTAAATGACTACCAAAGTAATGTATACTGCGGAATGATCCAAGACGAATCCCCCTTCCTGTCACATTATCCTGCCAACTGGTGAAATAGTTGTTCCGTTCCCATAATGCTTTGCGTCAGGCAGGGAGAAGCTAGTAACTACCATTATTTGAGACTCTGTCATGTCGCGGGTAGGGGACAGAACACAAAGCCTTCCTCACAGGGGCGATTGCTCCAGGGAAAAAAGTGGGGTACATGAATTGTCAAAGGAGACATCAGATAGGAGAAAGTTGTTTAGAAAGAAAAGAAAAGTTTAATTGTCTCTTACGATCATGCACTGGAGATAGCAGGTACAATTTGTACGACCTACCTGCCACAACTACGATGAAAAATGTATAAATATTGATATTTTTATGCAACTGAGTGGCTTATTTAATTTTCACGAAACAATTAATAACGAGCCATGTTTCTTAAATGTTATACAAGAATGTAGTTACATATTGTATTTTGTTTCCAAAAAGCCAGGAGACAAACTAAATTGGTTTTATATAATTCACAGAGCACAACGTGATGAAACTTCTTGACCTAGCTGACGATTACAAGGTGGCAAGTCTGAAATTACGATGTGAGCAATATCTTCTCGAGGAATTAACCCAGAACCGGAAGTGTATCTCCCCTGACAGATTGGTCCAGACCATCCAGCTGGCAGATCAGTATGGTTTGGAGGGTGTCAAGCATCAATGTTTCGAAATAGCAACACGTACTTCCTCGGATTTACTGGAAAACGTGCAAGGATTCTGGGATTTATCTCATGTTCATACGGCTACCATATTTCTGCAGAGATTAAAATTATTTGAATCGGCTTCTAAGAAGGTCAACAAGCGTCTAACAGAAGTAGAAACTCATTGTAGCCTGTACCATAAAAATGACAGATGGGGAGACAACCTCTGTAATAAGTGCCTCGCAAGTGTCGGGAAAGTTGCCGCAGTGGAAATAGCACAGTTGTAAACGTCGATAACCATTTATCACCATCTAATTGATGTCTTAATTTCACACATGCATTCTTATTGCCAGTCTTTATGTTGACATTCATGTTGCGAAATAAACGATAGATAGATAAGTGATGCATGCCTTTCAGTTTGTTTTGAAACAAAATGGAATAGTTTGTTTCATTTGTCAATCCAAAAGTACAAATGAGCAGTGTCTCTATTCAGTACCCTCAAACTCTCAGAGGAACAATGCACTAAGTCTGTAAACAAAATGATATAAACTATCCTAATAACACTTAAACAATTAAACACTGCTTGCAGTCAGCGAGAAGGGCGATATGTTTACCCTCCTACCACTTGCAATCACTAGCAAAATTGCATGAAGATTTGACAAAATCGCTTGTCTGTGGTGACAAATCCTTGTTGACACATTTAGTTAATCATTGAATCTGTTGTTTTGTAGTTATTCATGTTTTAGACCATTCGAAATAAAATATGTATTAAAACTGTAATAATCGCTTTAATCATGAGTCTTATAAAGTACAAGGACATGCGATCGACGTCTTTCTTTTTCTTCGAATGTGGTATATGTATCCATGTGTTACTGTGCGTATGCAACGAGTCTAGAAACGCCAACACGATGTGGAGTACGGAATTCCCATGTAACACGATGGTTTAGAATCTCCATGTAAATCTTTCCTTTGTTTATATTTTTCCTCTAGCTTATTCGTTTTCGAGTCCGTATCATGGTTTTGTTGACACTTTGGTGTGCTCTGAATTTCTAGATTTGTTATTGTGCGAGGTGGGCTTTACCCCCTTAACTAAGCCTTTGCAACTAGAAATATTAACATCTGTCGATATGTATCTGAGTGTACGTTAATGTTTTGAGATACGAATATATTAGATAAAATCTTCTTTGCAAGAGTTTTATGACGTTGTCGGCACTCCAAGTTGATCCAAGTTCGTTTGATTTGATCTGCTTTTGCTAATGTTTACGACCATCCAATCAACAAGGATATATGCATGTCAAAGTGAATAGTTGCTTGTTTGAAATTGATTTAAGCCATTTAAAGGAATTATATCAAGAAAAAATTCGTTTCAAAACTCTCAAAGAATAAAGTGACAATTTTCGTATGGTGAATAAGGATAACAAGTTAAATTTTACTATTTATGTTAAGCATCATGTGTGCACATAAAATTATTTTATAATATATAATACAAACTATTTTTTATATCATATATTGCATAAAACATATCTTGTTTGAATCTATGGATGGTTGTTTTGACATAACCTTCTACTTACTATCTACCTTTGTCGACGTGCTGTTAAATGTAGTTAAGCAGTGCTAGAAATTGGATAATACTAGCTGTGAGCGCCAAAACGGCAGCACCGGTTCTTTACTTCCCACAGAGTTGAGAATGATATTGCCTGGTTGGTAAGGCTCTTTAACCACGGATAATAATTTGGGAACCGCTTTGAGACGACCCATAAGTTGTGATAAAGCGGTATTATAGGAACATCGAATTATTATTATTTTCATTCTTTACTGGGCGATAATTTGTCATCACATAGTAATAGCATATGAATACTTGTAATTGATGATAAAAGACACATCATGGATTATTTTGAAGCATGATGATTTTATTTCAAAAATGTCAATCCTTAACTCGCAAAAACGTTCTTTTTTACATCAGATATGTTTTAAGGTTGTACGTAAATAAAGCATGAACTATTATTTCAATGTGCGTTTTAAGTTTAGAAGTAGATTTAGACGAGTATATTTTGATGACGTTAGGCTATGTCAGAAATATCGGTCGCACTGACAACACATACATTACAGACAATATAGGGTAATTAAAGGGGTCAATGGTAATTAGAACGTTATCATGCATAACGGTACCATGAAAAGAAACCAATTTCTGTACCAGCACGAAATCAAATGCTATTCAATCTTTTCCGGAAGATCGGTAATTTTCAATTAGCAGCTTATATTAGCGTTGGCGGAAAATATGACACCATTTCGATCAAAGTACTTAGCGTTAATAATGCGCAACGAAAAATCACATTTGTAAGCCATGATTGACACCAATACTGAATTATATTCTAACATATAAGCATGTTTTGTAGCGTCATTTCTCTACTATTTCCAAGCTTCAAATATCAAATGCTTCTACATGAGTTTAGAAATTTAAAATTCCCCTCTGTTGGCCCCTAGCATCACTGACGAGTCCCAGAAGGACGAAACAGCTGTATGAATTCATTTTACTTAATTTTGTTAGGCAGATTGAATCTATTACTAAATTTAAAAGGCGCAGCATGTGTGTGTTACGACATTCTCATTGTAACAATATGTTTCAAAAATCATATGAAATGATATGAACTGATACCGTGGTAATTATAAGATTATAAGGTTGGTCCGACTTGGTCGAACGAAAACATATACTTATGTTAAATTGGCAGTAAAGCAATGAGTTGAAACAGCTGTATGGTGCAGTTTAATTCATTTTTTCGGCATACTGTATCTATCACTAAATTTAAGAGGTGCAGCATATGTGTGTGCTACGTGATCTTTGTATATCAGTCGATTATCCTCACATTATTTACATCTGATATGTATCCCTTTCCTTTAAACGTTATTTCAAAGCAGATATTGTTATGGTCCTGTCAAACAAGCCTTTGTTGAGCTCTCCCGAGCCTTATTAATTTTATGGACATCAATGTGTTTGTCAGAAGTGTCAATGCGTGTTCTACTTACAGAACCATAACAACATTTGCTTCACGTTCATTACTTAACTGAATCATCACATGATAGACTGATGTCATGAGGTTCTAACTGGTACCGTATGACACTTAATTACAGTGCTTTTTTACTGTAGCCAACGTTTATTCCTGACCCTGATCCGATGTATTAGTACATGGTCATTGTATGATGGGCTTGGTATTTAGATATACGATATACAAAAACCGGACAACCCTTCTTTTATTTATTCTGTATGCGGTTATGCTATTGTAAATCAACTTATTTGGGGCGACTTATTTTTGCGGTTTCATATGAAACGACTATTTCGCGGCGATTTAATTTCGCGATGAATACGGCCGTAAATCATATGTACAGTACGTACAATACTCCTACATTGTAATGTCGACATACTTCTGATTAAATTTCGTGATGATTAATTTTCACGAATTCTGTTCACCCGCGAAATACGCGAAAATAAGTTGGTGAATAGTATCCCTAACCACAATCCATCCTCACTGTAATGACTAACTGGTCATCCAAACTCAGGGGAGAGCTGAAACGTCAACAAAACCATAATCCAAACTCGAAATCGATTTTAATAGGGACGGAACATGAATAAATGGAAGTTCCACACAGAGACCATAGAAAGACATTAAGCCTTTATTATCGATATTAAACAACAACAGTATTAAATAAAACATCACCGATATTAAAACATACAGCATTCATCTTCAACAACACATCACCGATATTTAATAATTCATCACTATGATAAAATGTCGTTTGGTATAAAAAAAGATTATAATTTTATCCAACGTAAGTATAATTTTAAATAATGTTTGTCTTTGTACATTACATCAAGTAAACACTTCTATTACATATAAGATCATAAAAAACATTTTGTAGAATGAGACGTTTTTTTGGAAAGCACTTGTTGTAAAGTAGTAATGTTTCTACATTAATTGAGGTCATACCGACTAGCATATGACACTACTTTTGTATCAGATACAAGTTAGAAAACCTGCTACTTACTTTAAATATTTTGTTTTTTGTAACATCAACACACGTTATTGACCAATTCGAGACTGATCATTGTCAAAAGGATCGAATAACAGGCAAAGAAAGCCGTCTCCCTTTGTAGTAAACAAACATAATTAAGATATATTACGCAAATGAGGATACTCGTTTATCTCAGCCTTGACAAGTGTATCAGTGTATCTTTACCAGTTGTATGTTCCTTGTCTCATACAAGCTACATTGTACAACAATATTATGACTTCACGTCAACAATACAATGACGTCATGTCAACAATCCATCAATGTCGCGTCAACCGAGAACGTGACATGTAATGTTTACTTTTGTTGGATACCAAACAAGTGAACATGGCAACATAAAACAAATAAGCAATTAAGCCCCTCAAGGGTAAGACAGGGGAATCTAAACCCCCGGTTAAAAGGTAAGACAGGGGAATCTAAACCCCCCGGGGAAAGGATAAGACAGGGGAATCTAAACCCCCGGAGAAAGGGTAAGACAGGGGAATCTAAACCCCGGGGGAAAGATTCTTGTATTTCAAAACACTCGGCAAACCTCCTGTATGTCAACTCAGGAACCTTCCGCCTCGGATTCAGATGTTCCTTTCTCATCCAAAGGGGTTAAAATTTAAATTCATATACACATTGATAAATTGAATAATGAAATTTAATCATATATATACATATTTTCCAATATTGTTGTGTAACCGGGGATTTTCAAATAACCACTAAGGCCATGATTTGTTTGTCGTGATTCTTTATTACACCATGATTTCAGTAGGTTAAACATCTACACTCTGTAATAAACATAAAAGACTAAAATTACACAAAGCACATACATTACACGATACAATCAAGGGAGATAACTCGCGAATCACACTAGTTATACTAAACACGAAATATACATTTAATTAATTACATTTAATTACATCTTACTAAGAAATATACAATGCAAGAATTATCTTTACATCTATCTTATTCGAATTACAGTAAATATTGAGAATATACGTCTCACATGAAACTGATCTTTGAGAACGAAAGATCTTCTCTATTACAAATCACCTTACAAAGATCTGTATTATAACATATATAGATAAAATTGGTTCTCCCATTACAAATTAACACAATATGAGCACATATACTGTAATAAAAAGGTATTCACCTGTGTATGGCACAGAGCCGTTTAAACCACCTTTTTTAGGACATATCACCGCATTCCATGTTTCTACATGATTATCTAGAAAATGAATAAAACCAGTTCTTACTAAAAATACTGAAGATCTGTACATATATAATGGAATAATTTAACCATTACCAATTTATATGTAAATTGAAATAATTGACAAATACTACTCTGAGCAGTGTACAGTTACAATTCAAAATGGAGATTTTGAATAAAGACAATAATTTAACTTAAATGCCAAACTAATAAAGTTTACAGCTAATCTACACTATACAAGATAGTTAGATACAATAAATTAGAACAATAATACTTAACTAAAACCATAGCTTACCTACAAATTCTCTGTCTGTCTTTCGGTCCTTTGTTAAATTAGTCCTGGCTCCAAAAACATATAGGTCTGTTCAGTTTGGCAGGCTGTAGTATACTAACTTTCCTTACAAAGAGATTCCCGCCAAACTGACCAAAGGCTATTATATTATTTAGACCAATAGAATGTTTATAAACTTATCACATGTACATCATGTGATGTATAAAAATATAACCATACAGGTAAAAATAATCTAAGAATAGAACTACAGGTAAGTATCAAAGGATCACTCACTGTAACCTATAACACACATATACATACACCTCTTCTCTTTCACACACACTCAACAATATGGGCACAGACAAATAAATAACACAAGTCAATAAAATATATACATACAAATTATATAAAACATGACATGTTAATCACCCTATTACAGTTGTGATTGTTTTATCTGAACATAGTCTGATCGATCCAATAATGGTTCGTAGTCCTCGTTACCATGACTACTGATTCTATACATACTTATGTTAGTGCATCGATTGTGTCAGTAATATTTCCATACAAAACGTACATATACTCCGTGGTATTGACTCTGAACATATAGTTTTCAATCGGTTCAGACGCAACGTCCTGCATTGTCACTAAACCAACCTCCGATGTTCCGATCCCCACCATGATGACATAGACACCCGCTGATTTCACGTAGTCGGCATTGGTTTTTAAATTCCCCGTGACCATATCATTTGGACTGAGAAGAACAAGAATCACATCAACAGCTTCCTCTCGATCGCCTCTAGATTGGTTGTATATTCCACTTTGAACGTCTAACAGCGCCTGTCCAAGTTCATTTCCCGTCTTATCTGGATATATTACATGATCGGTCAGCGCCGATATCATATCTGACTTGCTAAGGAATTGATCGAGATAAAAGAATATATTTGTATTCACATTGAAAGTTGCTACGGCCAGGCGCATATCAATTAGGCTATTTATCAAGTGTGTAATAATGCCAAATAAGGAGTAAAACTCGCTGGATGTTATAGACCTTGAACCATCAAGGAGTATCGTGAGGTCAATCGGTCGAACTGGAAAAGGAATATAGAACATTAGTTATTTAATCAATCATTTTCACGCAGCATAACAACTTCAGTTTTTCAAATGGTTTAAATGGATAGCTTATAAAAAAAATCATAAGTTACGAACTCAAAATCGATTGAACTGCAGGCGAAATATGAATAATCATGGAACAATATAAATGGTAACCCTTGTAAAACAATAAGATGATAAGACCAGATGTTGCGAAAGAGTAAGCGTATCTTATAATGTATCAGTCATTACCAACAAGAAGCAGATAACGAGCTTTCCCATAATTTGTATACATACGGATTATGTCTTACATGTATACAATTAAATATTTAATTAAAAACGAAAGCTTCCCTTTCGTCATATAGGTAAACAATATATATACGACCAAGATTTACAAGGCAGAAGACGCTTACTCTTCCGAAACATCTGGTCTTATTTTATTGTGCTTTTACGGGGGTTTCCATGGTCATCTTTCCTTTTTCATATTTTCCTCTAGTTTAATCGATTTTGAGTTCGGATTATTTTCCATTATGTATTGCCTATGTATAAACTAACAGACACCTACATGTACGATATGATCAAGCGATTCGGGGCTTGAATTCCATTATATAATTTGAGAAAATGGAAATTATAAGGAAAACAGTTTGGTTTTTATTTATATAATTTTCACCTTAAGTAAATATGCAAGGTGGGAAAACCACTCAGAACAATGCTGACCAATGTCTTTATTAACTATACATCACAGGGCACTTTCCGAAATTGTAATATTAAATAACACTACAGTTGTCATATCATTTTCTAAATTTTAAATAGAACAGGAAGGTAGATAAACGTATTTACAGTTTTGAATGCAAGCAGAAATCCCACTTGACAGCTTGACACAGCGTTCATAAGACGCGCAGGGTCGGTTGATGCATTGGCCAATGTTCCCCTAAGAAAAAAAACGAAAACAGTATTACATACATGTATATAAACAAAAGAATACCTTTAAAAACATTCATTACATATCAATTATGCCATATATATGAAATTTGACAATATTTCAGGTGACCATATATACAGACAAGAAGTTATTTGGATTTGGATTAAATTCATACAATCCACTTTTGATATGCGCTGACCAGTTAGATTTTCAAATCGAAGAATTGAAAATCTAAAAGAAGAATAATACCGGAATTATAAGCAAGCATTTAAATATACATTTTTTAAAAAAACAATTTTTAACCACACTTTGGTTAATCCCATTTCCATCATTAACGCATTTTTATGATTTCAAAACTATTCACAAAGCACTAAATCAGGTATTTCTGTATTTGCGGTTTTTGATGTTAATCTATTGAAACATACTTAGACTTTTTGCATATACACTGCCATCAAAAAGTTTTGTTACAAAAGGTGTATACATACATGTATTAAGCCATTAGCCAACAAAAAACGAACACAGCTGATGCAATTTCCTTAAGATAGTCCACTTACCAGTGACACTTGGCATTTTATTTTGAAAATAAAAAAGTGTCCTGGAAGATGCACGGAGGGTCAAGGGAGGGGTCTTTTTGATAATGTTAAAAACGAATACAAAAAGTTTTTCTCTCATTTGCACAATTACATAAAATTAATACAATGGGATCCACTGTCAAAATATAAGACAGAAATATATTGTTGAACTGTATGTATAAAAACGTGAAATTGCATTTGCATTTTGAGGATTTTAATTGTATAAAAAAACGTATATACATATAGTTGAAAAATAACAAAACGTCGTAAGCTGTTAACTGAAAAATCAAAATAGTAATAGTAAAACATACTTCAAAATTAAATGTCAAAGCGTTTGTAGAAAAGATGAATTAGAACTTTTGGATGGCAGTGTATAATCAAAATTTACCAAACAAAAAGTTGATTCATCATCAAGAAAATACAGAACAAGAATTCACAGACACACCTTACAATTAATCCTTTATCATCATCCATTTGTCTTCTACCTTTTCCGTGGTATATGACAATACCATGGAATATAATGTTGTTTAGTGTTAATATTTAAGGATTGAATCTTGGTTAATCAAGTGGGACAATGACTTTATTTGGTCTCGAAAGATGACGTAACACACATTTTAAATTTAGTAATAGATACAGTATGCCAAAAAACTGAAGTAAACTGTACCATACAGCTGTTTCGTTCTCCAAGGACTCGTCAGTGATGCTAGGGGCCTAATGTAGAAGCAGAATGGTCATTTGCGTAAAAGGCCTTCAATTTATCTATTAAGAAGTAAAATTAAACAAGTTCTGTATAATTGCAAATCGTGTACTACGAAAATGTGTATATTATGTACCGTACCACTACCCAAATTAGATTAACTGTGGCTATGGAGGCTCAAGCAAACCTCGGTGACTAAAAAATCCACCAGCAGAGTCTACCACCCCCTATCATTCAAAAATAAATAAAATACTTGCGAACTGCGAATAAGTATGTGCTGAACTTCTGGCAAGACCATCACAATAAATCACCCCATAAATCAACTAAAGCAAGATTAAAGCCTTCTTTTTCAATCAATCTATAACTTGAGATTGAGGAAAAACAGAGAATATTGAAACGTCAACAAAACCATAATCTGAACTCAAGATCGATTAAACAAGGAGCAAAATACAAAAATAAGAAATATCCGTATGGAGACTCTCGTAAAAGTAAAAGAGAATAAGACCAGGTGTTCCGGAAGAGTAAGCGCCTTCTGATTAATCGACGACAATTACTATGTAAATCTTAGTCACATCTCAGTAATGGCAAGTCCTCAAAAATTACGTAACACACCCACATGCTGCACCTTTAAAATTTAGTTGTAGATACAATATGCCGAATAAAATGAATGACACTTCATTATACAGCTGTTTCGTCCTTCTTGGACTTGTCAGTGATGGAGTGAGAATTTAGTCATTATTCTCAATCACAAATTCATGTAAGCACACTAATGAGCATACTCAAAATGATCATCTACATATCACACAAGGATACAATGTTAACCCTGATATTCTGGAGCTTATGCATATTCACATAATGACAAAGTGTAAACACGGTCCGTTATTTACATACTGGTACACAAAACGACAAAGTGAGTTACAGCAGTATAAATCGTAACAACCAAAACACAGAACATTTTGATTTTTCTCACGGAAGAATAATGTCTAGACGCGCTACGCATGCTCAGTTACAAGTGCAGCCATCGTTTTACTTGTTCGAAGTATAGCGCCGCTATTGTTAGGTTCTAGATCCATTTTAATTGCATATAACAGTTAATTTCACACTGCAGTTTATTACATTATTAACTCTACCAGCCTCGGTCGATACAATATGCAAATGCATTACTAATCAGGTTCAAATCATCAAAATGGTACTAAAGACTCACGGCCCAAACCATTCACCTAAGTCAATCCCTGTAAGCTGAAATACGTTTAGCTTGAAATTATACCAGCCGCCAGTAAGGCAAAATGTATTGATAAGTATACATGATTGTAATAGGAATGCTCGGCGACATTCACATTATAACTTAAATGTAACGTCACACTACCACAATTGGTACAATTTTGACAGATTTTCAGTGATATCTATAAATTCAGATAGTGTATTTGGAATGTTTCTTAATTTTTGACAAAGAGTACGTATTTTGGTTCATTTTCAGAAGTAAAAATTACACGAGGTGATTTTGTTTTGAAAATATAATGCAAAACTTTCAAGGAGATTTTGTCCGTTTTTCAGCCGTGACCCGTACCCCAATTGGTACACCGTATCACAGGTCATGGAATCTGTTTTTATTTCAACTAATGAATGTACCTATTGCAATAAAATATTCTGCCTTTTTAAATACCATACCAAACTACAGTTTTACATATCCACTTTGATATTTTTCGGTTATAAGGACCAAAAATCTACATTTAAACTGGCTTAAAATTACCCCCTTCAAAATTCGTTAAAATGTCGTCGACGCACAGCGTTTTTACTGTGTGTCTGATATGATGACTTTGATGTTATCGTGTAATTGTAAATTGATCCAGAAAATAAAAATATTTGGTAGTATTGCTGACAAATATCTATTTTGTTATACTGTCAAAGGAAAATGTTCAAATATTATTTTCAAGCATTTTCCCAACCATTTTGTGACCGTGTACCAAATGGGGTAGCGTACCAATTGTGGTAGCTTAACGTTACGATGTAAACCTTGTAAAAATTGAATATGTTTTGTTTAAAGTTCAAGAAGTTATCTTCCTTAGCACAATCCTTCCAACATGCAATGCTTCTGATCAAATACAGCCCGAATGAAACAGTCTACATTTGGTAGCTACAACCGGAACAAAAAACGAAATATATCTAGTTCGTTAGTTTTTCTCAATGTGGTAGTTCATAAATTGATATTCACATTTGCATGACATTGGCACTGTATAGTCTCATTGGCAGTTGTGTCGTTGATTGAACCTTCAATGCCAGAAAAACACGCGACGCAATTCCAAGCGCATTTATACAACACTGACCGAAAAATGAAACAAAATCAAGTATGAAGGATACTGAAATGCATCTAAGCATTTTGAGATGTATTGATATAGTTCTTAATCTAAAATATTTTGAAACGTATTGACCAAAGTGTAGCCCATATTGCAAAACAATGTAGGTCGCCTGAAACGGGAAGTATTCGCTCCAGCCTCGGAGCCTTCGTTCGTTCGTGAACGAGGAAAACAATCTAAATATTGATAGGAATGGTACATAAAACAGCGGAAATCATTGAATATGTACAATTACATTTTTTTCAGAAATCGTTTCAATACAAACTTAAGTGGTCAAAACAAAGAGCATTCACAATACCAATGACGATAATCTCCTTTACATTCAAATATTCGTGAAAGTCCGTGCGTCACACACTGCTTCAGCTTGAAGTATAATGACGTTATACAATTAAAACTAAATGTCTATTTGAAAAGATTGAACAAAAGCATTGACCAGACGTCAAATATGTTATACACACATTGTATATGTTCCAGAGTGTAATGACCGCGTGATAGCCATTGCCATATTAGGAAAAATAATGAGAGAATACCGTATTTAACACTACAGTGTATCTACCAGCCACACCAACCCGCTCCTTTCAGATTTATAGTTAACGAGAGCGTGTATGCTAGATAGAAATATAAAATAAGCGTTTTGAAAAAGTAGAGAATACCGAAGCGTTAACAAAACTATAATCTGAACTCAAAATTGATTAAACTAAGGGTAAAATGCGAAAAAGGGAAATATCCACATGGAAACCCTTGAAAAAGGACAAGAGAATAAGACCAAGTGTTTGAAAGAGTAAGCGTTTTCTGCTTCATTAACGACACCCGCCATGTAAATGTTGGGTAACACACCTAAGTAAACATCAAGTCCTCGAAATGAGAACTAAGTCACCATTGTCAATAACAACAAGTAAACACAGTAATAAATATACTCATAGGACACATATCTACGGCGAAATAGCAACAAGGGTTATATGAGATTGTTTTTTTGTACACAAACAGGAATTGAAAACTTAATTTGCGAGCTTTCGAAAACGTCTGTTTCCTTTGTCAGGCAAAGAGTACAATAGCCGAGTGTCGGTGTTCTGACCGCTGAAATCAGCTCACTACCCAAAATAGGGCGAGTTGGAGAAGTCAGCTTTCAAAAACGTAGCGCGACAATTCGTCCAAATGAACTCTAGTACTACAGTTAGACAGAGGGACGGGTAAGATGTTTACCCATTCCGCTCCTTATTGGATGTTAAAATAGGGTCATAAACATCCAATAAGGGGCGGAATGGGTAAACATCATTTCCACATCACATTTGGACAGGGAAAGGCCCATCAATTTCACACGGTGTACCATAAGTTTACCGGCAGTTTATTTAAGATACACATAAAGTGAGCAACAGTTAGCTCATTTTTATTCAGTCTCGCCTAGGTAAACATAAGGAAGAAAATACCCCTTATGACACAGTCTCGCCTAGGTAAACATAAGGAAGAAAATACCCCTTATGACACAGTCTCGCCTAGGTAAACATAAGGAAGAAAATACCCCTTATGACACAGTCTCGCCTAGGTAAACATAAGGAAGAAAATACCCCTTATGACACAGTCTCGCCTAGGTAAACATAAGGAAGAAAATACCCCTTATGACACAGTCTCGCCTAGGTAAACATAAGGAAGAAAATACCCCTTATGACACAGTCTCGCCTAGGTAAACATAAGGAAGAAAATACCCCTTATGACACAGTCTCGCCTAGATAAACATAAGGAAGAAAATACCCCTTATGACACAGTCTCGCCTAGGTAAACATAAGGAAGAAAATACCCCTTATGACACAGTCTCGCCTAGGTAAACATAAGGAAGAAAATACCCCTTATGACACAGTCTCGCCTAGATAAACATAAGGAAGAAAATACCCCTTATGACACAGTCTCGCCTAGATAAACATAAGGAAGAAAATACCCCTTATGACACAGTCTCGCCTAGGTAAACATAAGGAAGAAAATACCCCTTATGACACAGTCTCGCCTAGGTAAACATAAGGAAGAAAATACCCCTTATGACACAGTCTCGCCTAGGTAAACATAAGGAAGAAAATACCCCTTATGACACAGTCTCGCCTAGGTAAACATAAGGAAGAAAATACCCCTTATGACACAGTCTCGCCTAGATAAACATAAGGAAGAAAATACCCCTTATGACACAGTCTCGCCTAGGTAAACATAAGGAAGAAAATACCCCTTATGACACAGTCTCGCCTAGGTAAACATAAGGAAGAAAATACCCCTTATGACACAGTCTCGCCTAGGTAAACATAAGGAAGAAAATACCCCTTATGACACAGTCTCGCCTAGATAAACATAAGGAAGAAAATACCCCTTATGACACAGTCTCGCCTAGATAAACATAAGGAAGAAAATACCCCTTATGACACAGTCTCGCCTAGGTAAACATAAGGAAGAAAATACCCCTTATGACACAGTCTCGCCTAGGTAAACATAAGGAAGAAAATACCCCTTATGACACAGTCTCGCCTAGGTAAACATAAGGAAGAAAATACCCCTTATGACACAGTCTCGCCTAGGTAAACATAAGGAAGAAAATACCCCTTATGACACAGTCTCGCCTAGATAAACATAAGGAAGAAAATACCCCTTATGACACAGTCTCGCCTAGATAAAACACAAGGACGAAAATATCCCTTATAATACAGTCTCGCCTAGGTAAAACACAAGGAAGAAAGTACCCCTAATGACACAGTCTCGCCTATGTAAAACGCAAGGAATAAGCTACCCCTTATGGCGCCGTTTCGCCTAGATATAACACAATGAAGAAACTAACCCTTATGACGCAGCAACGCCTAGATACAACACAAGAAGAAACTACCACTTATGAAACAGTCTCGCCTAGATAAAACACAAGGAAGAAACAACCACTTATGACGCAGTCTCGCCTAGATAAAACGTAAGGAAAAAAGTACCCCTTATGACGCAGTCTCACCTAGGTAAAACACAACGAGGAAACTACCCCTTATGACACAGTCTCGCCTAGGTAAAACACAAGAAGAAATTACCCTTTATGACACAGTCTCGCCTAGATAAAACACAAGGAATAAACAACCACTTATGACGCAGTCTCGCCTAGATAAAGCATAAGGAAAAAAATACCCCTTATGACACAGTCTCGCCTAGGTAAAACACAACGAGGAAACTACCCCTTATGACACAGTCGCGCCTAGGTAAAACACAAGAAGAAACTACCCCTTATGACACAGTCTCGCATAGATAAAACACAAGGAATAAACAACCCCTTATGACGCAGTCTCGCCTAGATAAAACACAAGGAAAAAAGTACCCTTACGACACAGTCTCGCCTAGATAAAACACAATGAAGAAACTAACCCTTACGACACAGTCTCGCCTATATTAAAACACAAGGAATAAACAACCACTTATGACGCAGTCTCGCCTAGATAAAACAGAAGAAGAAACTACCCCTTATGACACAGTCTCGCCTAGATAAAACACAAGGAATAAACAACCCCTTATGACGCAGTCTCGCCTAGATAAAACAGAAGAAGAAACTACCCCTTATGACACAGTCTCGCCTAGGTAAAACACAAGGAAGAAACTACCCCATTATGACAAATCTCGCCTAGATAAAACATAAGGAAGCAAGTACCCCTTATGACACAGTCTCGCCTAGGTAAAACACAAGAAAGAAAGTACCCCTTATGACACAGTCTCGCCTAGGTAAAACACAATGAAGAAACTGCCCTTTATGTTATTTCAGATCGAACATTAATCAGCTCATCCAATTATCGCTGGAATGCCGCAGACCAGTTGTTACCACAATATTTACGGCTTTAACAAAAGGTATTAGTAAGTGATATGTACTCAAATGGATGATGAACAGAACACGCATGATCAACTTATCATTGTTGTTTTGTGAATACAATATTTAGGTTTCCATTACTATTATAGAAAAACTCATCAATCGACCTAAGGAACTTTTCATCTCACTAATAGTTTGTGGATGATACTTTTGTAATCGAAATGTCAGATCGATACAAACAAAGGGACGCCCAGTTTAAATAATAAAGCATACAACAAACAGCCATGCTACCAAATCATGATAAAGACAATATCCGATTATTTTCCACTGGATGTTCTTGACAGTTTTAGTTCCCCGTTTATCATTCAATGTAATTTATTTTTTGTTTTTGCAGCGCCCTAATATTTTTTACTCTCCGTTCAATTACCTGGCAATCACAAGTCTGTAAATTGTACTGACCATTACCGGAAATGATCTACTAGTTTACCTTATATTTAGCTCCAAGTGATATACAAGACACAACATTCAATTCATTGAATTCGCCTCTGTCACGCATCTTTCCAAAACTTCATATTCGAAAATAATTATTGAACATCCTTGCCATGTTCTTCGACCATTACCATGTCTAAGACATGGGCCGGAGAGAGTGAAGCTCATACTGTACTTTTGGTTCAATTCAATGTCCATTTAATTTTTGAATTATATCATTTTACGTTTTGATGCATATACATGTCTTGGATATTTTGGCTATATGAAAACGTTTCCGACACTGTTCGTGACAGAATCCAGGTGAATATCGGCCTGATATCGATAATAATAGATAGCCTTAACTAGTTCTGATTTTATTCACTTAAATCAGTAACGATAAATCGTATCCATAGGCACCTACAAACGTCGACCAATATCGGTCATGTCTCTTCCTTAATTTGCCATTATTACTCTCAAAAATCGTAAAATACCATTCGTTGTACCCCACCGAACCCCCACCCTACCTCCAGTACTTGTAACTATTATTTATTTCCTGTCAATTCTACAACTCCGCGTTTTATTTCGGGATTTGTTTTAAAGCTATATTGTGAAACTGTTTTACAGTATACAATATCCTAACAGTCACACAAATCGTTTATTCTTATCCCGGGACACTTTCAATTATATATATATAAGATGACGTACCACACACACTTGTTGCACCTTTCACATTTAGTAATAGATACAGTATGACGAAAAAATTAATTACACTGCATCATACAGATGTTTCGTCCTTCTAGGACATGTAGATGATGCTAGGGGCCAAAATGAGTTTTAACCTAATGTAGAGACAGAAGGATAAGGTGCATTAAAACTCAACAATTTATGAATTTAGAAAAAAAATAAGTACTGTATTATTTCAAATCGTGTACCATGAAAGGTATTTCGTTTCACTATTTAAATGAGCAAACTGTGAATATGAAGGCTCCAGCAAACTTCGAGGACTTCAGAGTCTACCACCTTCTATACTGAAAGATGACGTAACATACACACTTGCCCTACTTTTAGTAATATATACAGTATGCTTCAGCCTTCTAGAGTCAAAAGGTAATAATTAAAACTAATGTAGAAGCAGAAGGGTCAGCTGTGTAAACTTTATTAGTTCTGTATAATTTCAAATCATGCACCACGAAAGTGTGTAAACTATAACAATGAAGGGAGAAGTCTGCTACTCTCACCCTGGCCGCAGCCCGCAGCAGCTCTTGCTGGATGGGCCATGCTCCTACAGTGGATACCCCTCAATCAAAACAATGCATTTCAAAGAAAGTACTGCATAATGCTATATGAAATGAAGGTGCTCATTACAGTTGTGGGATCGCACAATGTTTCACGATGTGCGGTGGGCGCACGATGTGTGAACGGTGTGTGCACGATGGGAGAACAATGCGACCCTGAGCGATTATTTCTAACGCACATGTGGGCGCACGATAAACTAACATTGTGCGATGACAATCGTGGTTGATGGTTTAACAATATATACGGTTTCGCGATAGTTGTTTAAAACATATTTCTATATTTTAGCTATATACATTAGCTTATATTTCTATCTATATATTTCTTAAAATAAGCAATGCTCTTTTTGCTGTTTTCGAAACAAACCAAATAGACACTTGTAAACTTTCATTACATAATCAAGACGAGTTCTCATTCAGATAAATATTGCAAGTTAAACACTGTACATGTACATAGACCATATGCAATGTATGTAGATGTCTCTGGCCCGGGGCAATTACAACACTCGCCTAGGTGTGAACACACAGGCACATTGTAAAATGATGGGGAGGGGAGGGGGTTTTCAAATAACTAATTATAAGAGTCAAGTTTGTTTTCATAATGGTCGCTCGCGATCGGTAATGGCTGTCGTAGCAGCTCACCGTACACAGGACAGGTTAAACTCTGGCATGCTATTTACCTAATAGTATTCTGTTACCTGTGAGTTAAACCCGCACTTGACTGTCTCATGGTCACTGTATTGCTGTTAACTGTATATTGTAAAATTAACATAGGGGGATTTTCAACTGGTGTTTCTGTCATATCATTTCGACTAATCGGAAGATTCAAACTTAAGAAAAAAAAAGATTTTTTTTCTAAAGCGTCTCAACAAATCATAATCCGAACTAAAAATCGGTTAAACTAGAGGCAAAATATGAAAAAATGAAAGATTAACCTGGAGACCTCAGAGGATGGGTTTCTCTTTGTTTCTATACAAATGAAACAAAAAGGTCCTTTACATAATTAACATAACGAACTATTTTCGAACCACGAACTACAAAGTACAAAAAGACGATCTATTCGCACCCTATCCCTTATTTCGAGAAAACTTGCTCTTTTCATTTAAAAAAATGTAAATTAAACATTTTTACGATATTTCAAACCACCGTTTTTATTTTGCAAAACATATGATTTGGTCAAAGAAAAATTACATAACTTTTGGCGTGAAGTATTTTTTTATCATCTTTTGTCATTTAACTACTCGTTATTCCGCCATAATTGCTGTGGACGAAAGATGGCGATATAACGAGGGCATACTGTATATAATTAACACCGCATTACTTACAAATAATTCGTCTGTCACATTTGGTTGGATGAAGATGTCTGTTGTGACTCCTGTCAATGTTTTGTTATCCGCGTATTGTCCAAGCGAACACTCCAGAGTTACTTTGTTGTAACCAATGCTCTGACACTTAGTGACCATAACGCATTCCCTCTGGCAACCCACGATTCCAATAGGGTGTACAGTTTTAAAGACACCACTACCGATCCGATAACCCACCAAATAGTCATTGAGGTTAACCGTCTTGCAGGTTGAAGCAAATGTGATTGTGATCATTAAACACAAATGAAAAATATGCGCCAATGACATATTGCATTAGTATTCCATTAGAAATGCTAATAACGAAAAGTTAACGAGATATTCCTGTGTTAAAGACTTGATGAAATAGTTCACACGTCTGCTCCCAGGTAGACTTGATAAAACAAAGTCCTATGTAGACTTCATAAAACAGTGTACACTTCAGTTGCCAGAGAGGACCAGCCGAGTAGGTTGACTGACGGTACAACATAAACCAACCTATCCCATAAAAGACATGAATATTTAAAAGCGCGCAATCGACCAATACAAAACTGTTGATGAACTGAGACCAATCAACATTTCAATTGTAATCAAAAGTGAGTAACACTAGCAATACAATTACCGGGGAAATGAGGATTGTGTTAAATTTTACAAGTACGTAAACCGAGCTATCGACTATTCAAAGGCATGACATGTTCCATTGTCAATAACCAGCCTTTAGAGACGGAGAAAAATAAACAGTGTATAACATCTGTGTTGGTGTGTGACGTACATGTAATTATTCATTAACGTGATATGCAGTTTGTTTTTCACCATGTTATGCAATGACAACTCAGACACAATGCCAACGCATGGTGGACCCTTGTTTTGGTCCTAAAAACCTCTGGCCCTTTTCATAAAAAAAACATAATCACGATTTCTCGTAAGAATTTGAATAACGATTGTTGTAAGATTATTCCTAAGTCAGTTCTACGAAGGAAGTGATAAGTGGGGGGGGGGGGGGGCTTACGATTTAACTTACATATGCGACAAACTCTTCCGTAGCAAAGGCATTTGGTTAGTTTGCGCAAGCGCTAAATGAACATCCGGTGTAACGATAAACCACGTAAAACATAAAACACGAAGAAAGTATTCTCCTTTCGCAAATGATTGACAGCTAGAGAGCTGCAACATACAGGGTTCTTAATTTCACGAAGTCGGTAAAGAGGTTAGAGACAACTAGAACATAAAGATTTAAAATCATGCAGTGTCTGTATTTAAGAGTATAACAGATCCTATTTTTGTAGTGCTGGTTAAATTGCGAAGCCTCTCATTGGATACATCTTGTTAATTTGTATAGTGTTCCATTTCTTGGTAGTAACATTCCTTCCTCTCCAACCTATGGTGTTAACATGTTGCAGTTGATTTGTTATTCCAGGGCTTGTTCTACATATCGACTGCTGAAAAACAAACTAACAACACAGGGATTCGAGAGATGCAGCTTGATCCTAACTATGGGCAAGTGTTATGGTCGCAATCTTTGTCACTATGAGAAATATTCTGTATCTTTGTGTGGTATGACGATGGACGTTTTAAAGTATGCTCATCAGTGTGCTTACTTGTTTTGATAGACAATGATGACTCGGCTCTCATTTCGAGGACGTGATGCTTACTATGATGTGCCCAAGATTGACATGGCGGGTGTCGTCAATGAAGGAGAAGAAGCGTACTCTTCCGGAACATCTGGTCTTTTTCTTTTGTACTTTTACAAGGGTCTTCATGTGGATCTGTCCTTTTTTCGTATTTACCCCCTAGTTTAATCGATATTGAGTTCGGATTATGGTTTTGTTGACGCTTTGTTATTCTCTTTTTTTTCAAAAAGCTTATTGTTTATTTCTATCGTGCACACACACTCTCGTTAAATATTAATCTGAAAGGAGCGGGTTGGTGTGACTGGTACATACAATGTTGTGTTAAATACGATATTCTCTCATTATTTTTCCTAATATGACAAAGGCTATCACGCGGTCATTACACTCTTAAACATAAACATGCATGTCAAACATATTTGACGTCTGGTCAATGCTTTTGTTCAACCTTTTCAACTAGACATTTAGTGGTAATTGTATGACGTCATTGTAGAGGCAGTTGAAGCAGTGTGTGACGCACGGACTTTCATGAATATTTGAATGTAAATGAGATTATGGGCATATATTTATATATCTATATTTTGCACACCCTTTTTCAAGTAATATATATGTGAACGGAGCGGATTGGTGTGGCTGGTACATACAATGTAGTGTTAACTACAGACTCTTTCACCCAGCTGATTGAGCATGCTTCTTTGGCTTAGTTGGTAGAGACGATAATATTTACACCGGAGAGGCGGGTTCGATTCTTGTTCGGAACAAAACTATATTTTCTGTTACATATATTGATAATAACATATTACACAACGTATTATATGTGATATCATATATTTGATAAATGAGATATAACTAAGTATAAAAAGTGCAGCATGTTTGCGTGTTACAACATCGTTTAATAACACATTTACTATGTGCAGTTATTACCTATTCCATCAAGATACACACTCATTTTTTACTTCAGCTAATACATTTAGGCCCAGTTGTTCAAAAGGTGTTAAGCTTAATCTGTTTTTAACGCAACTTTTAATTCTCATGTAACTTGAAAACGAAACCTTTTAAGAAGTTACGAAGTAACTGGTCAAGTCAATTTACAAAGTACTTGCAAAGTTTTGAGGTTGTAACTTGCTTATTGACAGAATGTTTTAAAGGCTCACAGCTGTCTAAGAGGTGCGGCATATGTGTGTGTTACATGATCTTTATGATAGGGGGTGGCCGGCTCTGCTGGTGGATTGTTTAGTCCCCGAGGTTTGCTGGAGCTTCCATAGCCACATTTAACCTCATTTGAGTAGTGGCACGGTACTTAATATACACATTTTCGTAGCACACGATTTGAAATTATTCAGAACTAGTTTAATTTTACTTCTAAATTAATAAATTAAAGGGGTTTTACACACCTGACCCTTCTGCTTCTACATTAGTTTAGAAATTTTGGATTCCTACCTTTTTGCCCCCTAGCATCACTAAAGAGTCCTAGGAGGACGAAACAGCTGTATGATGCAGTTTAATTCATTTTTTCGACATACTGTATCTATTACCAAATTTAAGAGGTGCAGCATATGCGTGTATTAGACTCGTAATTATACTAACCACCATTTGAACAACTGGGCATGGAATATCGCTACACTGATATTACAATGGGCAATGTAATATACAATTTAATACATGACATGTTTTTATATCTGACTTTGTTATTGCTTGGAAGGATTTGAGTAAGAAACGAGAGAGTTGGAGTGCACACTGAAGTTTTGACATTTCGGTCGGACAGTTTTTGTTTCATCAGACGCCTCCTCCTAGACTTCTGTTCTTGCTTCAATGACGAGTCCTAGAAGGACGATACAGCGGTATGGTGTTACATCACTGACGAGTCCTAGAAGGACGATACAGTGGTATGGTGTTACATCAATGACGAGTCCTAGAAGGACGATACAGCGGTATGGTGTAACATCACTGACGAGTCCTAGAAGGACGATACTGCGGTATGGTGTAACATCAATGACGAGTCCTAGAAGGACGATACAGCGGTATGGTGTAACTTACAGCGGTATGGTGTAACATCACTGACGAGTCCTAAAAGGACGATACTGCTGTATGGTGTAGCATCACTGACGAGTTCTAGAAGGACGATACAGCGGTATGGTGTAACATCACTGACGAGTCCTAGAAGGACGAAACTACTGCATGGTGTAACATCATTGACGAGTCCTAGAAGGACGATACAGCGGTATGGTGTAACATCACTGACGAGTCCTAGAAGGACGATACAGCGGTATGGTGTAACTTCACTGACGAGTTCTAGTAGGACGATACAGCGGTATGGTGTAACATCACTGACGGGTCCTTGAAGGACGATACTGCTGTATGGTGTATCATCACTGACGAGTCCTAGAAGGACGAAACAGATGTATGGTGTAACATCACTGACGAGTCCTAGAAGGACGATACAGTGGTATTGTGTAACATCAATGACGAGTCCTAGAAGGACGATACAGCGGTATGGTGTAACATCACTGACGAGCCCTAGAAGGACGATACAGCGGTATGGTGTAACATCACTGACGAGTCCTAGAAGGACGATACAGCGGTATGGTGTAACATCACTGACGAGTCCTAGAAGGACGATACAGCGGTATGGTGTAACATCACTGACGAGTCCTAGAAGGACGATACTGCGGTATGGTGTAACATCACTGACGAGTCCTAGAAGGACGATACAGCGGTATGGTGTAACATCACTGACGAGTCCTAGAAGGACGATACAGCGGTATGGTGTAACATCAATGACGAGTCCTAGAAGGACGATACAGCGGTATGGTGTAACTTACAGCGGTATGGTGTAACATCACTGACGAGTCCTAGAAGGACGATACTGCTGTATGGTGTAGCATCACTGACGGGTCCTAGAAGGACGATACTGCTGTATGGTGTAGCATCACTGACGAGTTCTAGAAGGACGATACAGCGGTATGGTGTAACATCACTGACGAGTCCTAGAAGGACGAAACTACTGCATGGTGTAACATCATTGACGAGTCCTAGAAGGACGATACAGCGGTATGGTGTAACATCACTGACGAGTCCTAGAAGGACGATACAGCGGTATGGTGTAACTTCACTGACGAGTTCTAGTAGGACGATACAGCGGTATGGTGTAACATCACTGACGGGTCCTTGAAGGACGATACTGCTGTATGGTGTATCATCACTTACGAGTCCTAGAAGGACGAAACAGATGTATGGTGTAACATCACTGACGAGTCCTAGAAGGACGATACAGTGGTATTGTGTAACATCAATGACGAGTCCTAGAAGGACGATACAGCGGTATGGTGTAACATCACTGACGAGCCCTAGAAGGACGATACAGCGGTATGGTGTAACATCACTGACGAGTCCTAGAAGGACGATACAGCGGTATGGTGTAACATCACTGACGAGTCCTAGAAGGACGATACAGCGGTATGGTGTAACATCACTGACGAGTCCTAGAAGGACGATACAGCGGTATGGTGTAACATCACTGACGAGTCCTAGAAGGACGATACAGCGGTATGGTGTAACATCACTGACGAGTCCTAGAAGGACGATACTGCTGTATGGTGTAACATCACTGACGAGTCCTAGAAGGACGATACTGCTGTATGGTGTAACATCACTGACGGGTCCTAGAAGGACGAAACTACTGCATGGTGTAATTTAATTGATTATTTGGGTCGACTTAATCATATTATGAATTTAAAAAGAATGCCATTCTCTTGCGTATCTTTTATAAAATCCTGCAGGTGCGTAGACCCATGTTCGATTACTAGCGCTCGATTCGTCTCTGGGGATAGAACGTGTTGTTAAAATATGTTATAGGAAACAGAAGTATAAAAATATACAAGTATGTTTATATTGCTTTTTTTCATATCTGCATGTTTATGGAGTATACTGTATTGGCACAAACATCAATTTTACATATGTAGCTAATGCAGTGTTTTGAATATGTATTTTTAGATTGATGGAAACAGCATAACGAGATGACTATCTGAACAGGCTCTCAGGTGATTTCAACCAAAATAGGACGCCACAAAACCTCAACATCCTTTCATAAATGTAATGACAAAGAGCAAATGAAACGACAAGATAAGTGTCTTTCTAAAATCAATACACAGGTTAAAAGGAAAACAAAAATAATGAAGATCGAATTGGACCACCGTCGAGTGACAGCAATGTAGCCCACTAAATCCTGCTCATAAAAAGTACTAAATACGATCTCAGAGGGGAGGAGAACTGAAAAATAAATCATAACAGCAAGTTGACAATAACAACTTATGTATTTATTTATTTTTTTTTAACATCAAGTTTGGTAAGAGAAGTGTAGAATGTAGAATAGACAAGGTAGTAACAATGGAAGACAACGTCACTGGTGGTAAAACAATTGACAGAAAATAGTTACAGAAATTGCATTTTGACTTGAACAAAAAGATAAAAAAAAGGACATACTATCATACAGTAATGACTCTTTTCATGACTCTTCAAAGAGCAATATATTGTTTTTGTTTGGTTTTATGAATTTTACGACCTATTACTAGTCAAAGTAATTAAATAACGTCCTCCCAGTGTATGCTACATGTATGAGATGAAGTATTTGATTGTGTGTATTAGAGGGGGCGGTATGTTCGGGTAAGCCTCCTGACCATAACAACCCATTTTCCTGAGAAATAAATCATTCGTTCCGCTCCATAATGTGATCGTCAAGAGTGGTAGTGACTGCCCTTTAAATACTCTGTAGTTCAGTAAATTTAGGCTTAGACCGTGTCAAAACAGCATATCAAAAAAAATAAGAGAATACCAAAGCGTTAACATAATCATAATCCAAACTCAAAATCGATTAAACCAGGGGCAAAATATGAACAAAGGAAAGTTCACGTGGAGACCCTTGCAAAAGTACAAGAGAATAAGACCAGGTGTTCCGGAGGAGTAAGCGTCTTCTGCTTCATCGACGACACCCGCCAAAATATTTGTATAAAAAATGTGATAGGAGAAAATAGTTTATTTCCATATTCAAAATAAGCCCCGTCTTGTACATTTTCTGTTGCGGCTGCGGTTTCCATACACAGGAAGGGATTACGATTCGATGTGAACAACCAGCCGCAACCATAAGGAGCGTTGACTATGGGTTAATTATGAAAGGTGTCTGGTTAGTCTTATTACAATACTTTGTAGATTGTCTTTGGAATTGATGTTTTATCAAAAATTGTTAACTTCGTCTGCTGACACTTTGCGTTATTAGGCATTTCTTCAAGTGGCTTTTTATTAACATGCTATTGTCCTGATAACATATCAACTGAATCTGAAGCACACATTATTCTACATTCGTATTTATAGTAAATCTGTCGATTTTTTTTCTATTTTTCGAGCAAACGACATATTATGGAAGCAGTTTATGTAAGGTGGAATAACTAATGAAAGCCTCTATCTGCCACGCTGTCGACGGTTTACACAAAAACTGCGACATCATTGGTATAAAAGAAAAGTCGGAGATTTCCAAAGAATCAACAAAACAATAATCCGAACTGAAAATCGATTAAACTAGAGGCAAAATAAGACCAAAAGAAAGATTTACATAGAGATTCTCGTAAAAAGCACAAGAGAATAAGAACAGGTGTTCCGGGTGTCATCGATGGAGCAGATGACGCTTGTTCTTCCGGAACACCTGGTCTTATTCTCTTGTACTTTGACAAGAATTTTCGTGTAAATGTTTCCTTTGTTCCTATTTTTCCTCTACGCTAATCAATTTTGAGTTCGGATTATGGTTTTGTTGACACTTTGGTATTCTCTGATATTGTTTTTACTAACCCATTGATGTATGCATGTTTTAATGATAAGAGGACCAACATGTACCTATCCTCGGAAAGGAGCGGAAAGCAAGCTGCATTTTCTTGTAATAAGTGCATATTGCATTTATTTCCTATTTTATCTTCACATTTTTAACGGCTTTTTTATGGGAGTGGGTGGGTTGGTGGTGTTAAACAGCCTTTCTATATTAATCACATTATACTGTTTATCAATTCTCTATGTCTTATTTACTTCAGTATGTCTAAGTAGTAGGTGACAATCAGTAATACTGACTGATGTCGAGGAAGCGTATCGAACGCACAGCTCCTTTTTTTGCATCGAACACGCCTAAAGATAATAGATTATTGATTCTGTCCACCATTTAGAGTGGTTAATAATGCAGATTGTTGTTTGATTTGATATAATTGTTCGCTGATGTAGGTCCAAGTTGAACCATGTGTGACGAGTGTCAGGAGGTTGTTTATGATCCAAAATTATATATTTGTTGCAATGACAGTAAATGATAGTACCTGGAGATTGATTATGAATATATTTAAGATGCTCGGAAGTGATTTCTATTAAGCGATTAGTGTGAATTTGGTACAAATGCAATAAGTTTCAAATTGAAGTTGCACACATGTCATGTGATCAGAATTGCGGGAATGGTTGATGGAGTATCCCATGATGCATTGCGGATGACCTTTCACCCATGTGTTTACAAAAATCAGCTGAGTGGCAGATTTAGATTTCGGTTAACAATCTTCAGTTAGTAATTAGTATAAGGTTGGTAAAGAAATGAAATTCATCTGAAAATGAAACAGGAATATATGAAGTAATTATGTATGTCAATTGTCATTTAACTTAGTTAGATTTATGTGTTACAATTCACAAATTGTTATGAATTGTAACCATGCTGATAAGACACTTAAAATTGTCTTGATTTGATCATTTGATTTACCTGCTGGTCCTATAAGTGATGTTGGTTATGGAATAAGCTAAGTCGAGTTAATAATGGAGCTGAATGAGATTACTTTGTATCATTTGTCGGTCAGATTTTTTTACTTGTATTTGTCAATGAGATTAGCACACTATTTGAAATTATACAGAACTAGTTTCATTTTACTTCTATTAAAATTCATAAATTAAAGGAGTTTCACGCACCTGACTCTTCTGCTTCTAATATTAGTTTACAAATTTTGGATTCCTACCTTTTGGCCCCTAACATCACTGAAGAGTCCTAGGAGGACGAAACAGCTATATGATGCAGTTTAATTCATTTTACGGCATATTGTATCTATTACTAAATTTAAGAGGTGCAGCATATGTGTGTGTTACGTCATCTTGTAGCATTTGTCAGTCAGATGATCTTACACACTCTTTCGAGATTATCTTGTATTATTTATCAAGATTATCTAGTGTTATTTATCAAGATTATCTTGTATTATTTATCAAGATTATCTTGTGTTATTTATCAACATTATCTTGTATCATTTATCAAGATTATCTTGTATTATTTATCAAGATTATCTAGTACTATTTGGTGATCAGATTACCTTATATTATCTGTCAATCAGGTTACTATAAAGGAATATTTGTTAGATTTACTGATGTTATTGTCAGATTATTTGAGATTACGGATTACAAGTAATTGTCAGTTAATTGATATACACTATTCTAGTCTACTATGATCAGTTCTAGTCAGAGATTCATGGAGATACAAAACTAACTCACTGTAGTATTATAAATTTATTATAATGATCAAACCCTAGACAACAAGCCATATCGATAACTGATTACTGTATCAACCATGTAGATACATGTGCATTGTATCGAACAAGTCTAATTTTTCCGGAATTTGATGCATTAAAAAAGCGACTGTCGCCTTTCTCCTGTTTTTTTCTGTACCCGTGTCAGTGACCCGGTATCAAACAGACCATTGATAATGGTAATTAGGCGACATCTACCCTGAAGTGTCTTTGTTTTCCGTCTCAGATTTATGGTATCTGTACCTCTCGTCTATATCATCTGATGCATTATTCAAATATATAATATATTTGTTTCAGTGCTGTGGCGGATAAGTTAAGGTTAATTTAGCGCTTTAGATAAACAAATCTTTAATTGAGGTGGACAAGTTGGATTTTGGTATCATATCCATCGCTAATTTCGTATGTCTTTCATTCTCTCCTCCTCGAAAACCTGGAGCCAAATATGAACAAGGAAATCTTTAGACAGAGAATATGATGACCTCATATATTCTGAATCATACTGATTCAGTATGAAATCATATTGATTCATAGTGACAGCATAACTGAATCCGGTAAATTTGACAATCTGTCCGGTTTTTTATTTAAGAACTTTGTAACGCTTCCTGTTTGAAGATCTAGATGACAAAATTATTCAAGCCGCTGTGTACGAATTCGCTCAACTGTGACGCCATAAGGCATGTAACATCCGTTTTACGACCTTTATGTATTGTACGAGCCAAACCTGGCCAGGTAATGGATCGAACGTGTCCGGGTAAAAACTGATATTCATTACATTCGTGTGGTACATAAATATGATAGTATATGTCTGTATGGTACATAAATATGACAGTATATGTCTGTATTGTACAGAAATGTGATAGTATATGTCTGTATGGTACAGAATGATGATAATATATGTATGTATGGTACAGAAAGATGATAGTATATGTCTGTCCGGTACAGACAGAAAGATGATAGTATATGTCTGTATGTTACAGAAAGATGATAGTATATGTCTGTATGGTACAGAAAGATGATAGTATATGTCTGTATGGTACAGAAAGATGATAGTATATGTCTGTATGGTACAGAAAGATGATAGTATATGTCTGTATGGTACAGACAGATGATAGAATATGTCTGAATGGTACAGAAAGATGATAGTATATGTCTGTACGGTAAAGAATGATGATAGTATATGTCTGTATGATACAGAAATGTGATAGTATATGTATGTACGGTACAGACAGAAAGATGATAGTATATGTCTGTATGGTATAGAATGATGATAGTATATGTCTGTCCGGTACAGACAGAAAGATGATAGTATAGGTCGGTATGGTACAGAAATATGATAGTATATGTCTGTACGGTAAAGAATGATGATAGTATATGTCTGTATGATACAGAAATGTGATAGTATATGTCTGTATGGTATAGAATGATGATAGTATATGTCTGTCCGGTACAGACAGAAATATGACAGTATATGTCTGTATGGTACAGAATGATGATAGTATATGTCTGTATGGTACAGAAAGATAATATTTTATGTCTGTATGGTACAGACATATGATAGTATATGTCTGTATGGTACAGAAAGATGATAGTATATGTCTGTATGGTACAGAAAAATGATAGTATATGTCTGTATGGTACAGAAAGATGATAGTATATGTCTGTATGGTACAGACATATGATAGTATATATCTGTATGGTACAGAAAGATGATAGTATATGTCTGTATGTTACAGAAATATGATAGAATTTGTCTGTATGGTACAGAATGATGATGGTATTTGTCGGTATGGTACAGAAAGATGATAGTATATGTCTGTATGGTACAGAAAGATGATAGTATATGTCTGTATGGTACAGAAAGATGATAGTATATGTCTGTATGGTACAGAAATATGATAGAATTTGTCTGTATGGTACAGAATGATAATAGTATATGTCTGTATGGTACAGAAATATGATAGTATATGTCTGTATGGTACAGAAAGATGATAGTATATGTCTGTATGGTACAGAAAGATGATAGTATATGTTTGTATGGTACAGAAATATGATAGTATATGTTAATATGGTACAGAAATATGATAGTATATGTCTGTATGGTACAGAAAGATGATAGTATATGTATGTATGATACAGAATGATGATAGTATATGTCTGTATGGTACAGAAAGATGATAGTGTATGTATGTATGTATGGTACAGAAATATGATAGTATATGTCTGTATGGTAATGAAAGATGATAGTATATATCTGTATGGTATGAAAGATGATAGTATATGTCTGTATGTTACAGAAATATGATAGTATATGTCTGTACGGTACAGAAGATGATAATATATGTCTGTATGTTACAGAAAGATGATAGTATATGTCTGTATGGTACAGAAAGATGATAGTATATGTCTGTACGGTACAGAAAGATTATAGTATATGTCTGTATGGTACAGAAAGATGATAGTATATGTCTGTACGGTACAGAAAGATGATAGTATATGTCTGTATGGTACAGAAAGATGATAGTATATGTCTGTACGGTACAGAATGATGATAGTATATGTCTTTATGGTACAGAAAGATGATAATATATGTCTATATGGTACAGAAAGATGATAGTACATTGTATATGTCTGTATGGTACAGAAATATAATAGTATATGTATGTACGGTACAGAAAGATGTTAGTATATGTCTGTATGGTACAGAATGATGATAGTACACTTTTGGCTATGTTTGTATCATGAAGTTCTACACACCAATCCTGGCCTGATAAAACCTTTCTAAAGCGTGTATATCATTTGAAGCTACCGGTGCATTACACATTTACAGTTGATAAAGTAAATTAAGCAATGTTTGAAAAGAGAACATTGCTGTACTATTGTAGCAGATATCGACGTTATGTCGATATATTTGCATTTGCATCGCATTTTCCCGCTAGGGCTTCATGGTCAATACGGATGTTACCGATTAGCATTCATACCGCCATGAAAATTAAACAACGACGTTCAATCCATAGATTTTAACAATTGTTTAATTCGGTTTCTTATTTCGTGAACTGGTTAATTAATTGCGTTTGTTTTTGCGGCGTCCTTCAAACGAAACAGTGGAACAGCCATAATTTGAGTAAAATTGGCGCCAATAAATTACCATCATTTGGGCATTCATCAGGGGGCGTTCTCCATACTACCCGAAGCGGAGCGGCAAGACTCGCATTGAACAGTACTAATATATTACGTCATAAGTAACACACGTGAATAGGTGTATTCAACCTGTATGAATAGTGTTTGTTGTTTTCAGTTTGTATATTCATATAGAGAAGAAACAGTTAGAATGTAAATATACGCCTAGAAAACCGAGTGTCTGAAACTGTAACAACATTTGTTATTGTAACAAACTAAATCTCAATGGTGACGTCATCAATATCATTGTTTTCTACGCTTGATTTTCTGTTCAAAATTAGTTCGAAATAACTAAATAAAGCACAATAATTCTATCAAAATGTAAATATAATTAATGAACATTTTAACAAATTTTGTTACAGTCCTTATTGCTGACAAATCTGAAAAAGCCCTAACTGGCATTATCAAATTTGTCATTGATAGCAATGTGTGTTATAAGACTGTTAAAACAATCATGCTTAAATGAAGCTTCAGTTCCTATTCTATTCTAAAACACAGGATTGCATTTCGAATTGTATTAGAATCACCGTTACATGTTCTGAACATTAGAAAGTTGTTCAAAAAGGGTATGGATTTGATAGTCTGGAAAACCGTTGCGTATTTTGACATCAATGTATTTGATTGTTCCTTGTTGAGTTTCAAAGTATAAATAAGATAATACTGCTACTTCGGACGAACCTAATTAAAGACAGTGTGTAACGAGGGGAAGCAACAGTGTTTACGCTCGCATGTTTTAATATCAAAGATGTTTACTCGGGTACCTGGGACACACAAGAACTACTCTCTTATATTATGACGTTCTAACTAAATCTTCGGGCATTAAAACTGGTTAGAAAAGCACGCGATAAACCAGCCACTAACATTAATTAAATCAGCACTTGGAAATATTGAGAAAAAGAAAATCGCGAAAATCGATTCCATTGCAACGAGACAACATGCATAATACATGTTTTATGTTACAAAATATTGCAAAACTTACCTTAATAATTGCTACCGTTAGAATCGATCTAACGTTTCGGTATATTCACACACCACTGGGTAGAGATACCGTATCTATGTTCTACCACAGCCTTATCATCCCTTAATCAGGAAACCTAGGATATAGGCCTAGTTTGGACTATGTGGTATGGGGTTAGGTAAATAGATATTTAAAAAAGAACATATTTACATTCCATTAACGCTTTACCGTCATCTGTATCCCTGATATAATCGTCGACATCATGTCAGTTTGTGTGTTCCATTGACTAATCACTACTTTTGTGTTAGATATAATATGTTATTGATTTGGCAGTTAAAACAAAATGTGACGCACAACGGCACAGTGAATTGATAAACGAAAACAAAATCAGACAATACCAAAGCGTCAACAAAACCATAATCCGAACTCAAAATCGTTTAAACTAGGGGCAAATAGGAACAAAAGAAAGATTAACATGGAGACTCTCGTAAAAGCACACAAAGACACAGAATATGTCTCGATGAGATCAAGATGGAGAACACAAAACTTGCCCATAGTTTTCATCAACCTGCATCTCTTGAATCCCTGTGCCGTAAGTTTGTTCGTCAGCAGTTGACATCTATCACGAAAATCTCGATATTCAGAGCAAGCCCTTGAATAACGAATCACGCATTATGAAAGTGCGTTACGTATCTTCAGTTACAATATACATGAGTGGTGCTTATCTATGTGAACAAAACTAGTGATGCTTATCTATGTGAACAAAACTAGTGATGTTTATTCATGTGAACAATAAAAGTGATGCTTATCCATGTGAACAATACAAGTGATGTTTTTTCATGTGAACAATACAAGTGATGTTTTTTCATGTGAACAATACGACTGATGTTTATTCATGTGAACAATACAACTGATGTTTATTCATGTGAACAAAACTATTGATGTTTATTCATGTGAACAATACAAGTGATGTTTTTTCATGTGAACAATACGACTGATGTTTATTCATGTGAACAATACGACTGATGTTTATTCATGTGAACAATACAACTGATGTTTATTCATGTGAACAATAAAAGTGATGCTTATTCATGTGAACAATACAAGTGATGTTTATTCATGTGAATAATACAAGTGATGCTTATCTATATGAACAATACAAGTGAAGTTTATTCATGTGAACAATACAAGTGATGCTTATCTATGTGAACAATACAAGTGAAGTTTATTCATGTGAACAATACAAGTGATGCTTATTCATGTGAACAATACAAGTGATGTTTATTCATGTGAACAATAAAAGTGATGCTTATCCATGTGAACAATATTAGTGATGTTTATCTATGTGAACAATACAAGTGATGCTTATCTATGTGAACAATACAAGTGAAGTTTATTCATGTGAACAATACAACTGATGTTTATCTATGTGAACAATATAAATGATGCTTATCTATGTGAACAATACTTGTGATGTTTATCTATGTGAACAATACCAGTGATGCTTATCCATGTGAACAATACAAGTGATGTTTATTCATGTGAACAATAAAAGTGATGCTTATCCATGTGAACAATACAAGTGATGTTTTTTCATGTAAACAATACAAGTGATGTTTATCTATGTGAACAATACAAGTGATGTTTATTCATGTGAACAATGCAAGTGATGTTTATTCATGTGAACAATACAAGTGATGTTTATCTATGTGAACAATACAAGTGAAGTTTATTCATGTGAACAATACAAGTGATGCTTATCTATGTGAACAATACAAGTGATGTTTATTCATGTGAACAATACAACTGATGTTTATCTATGTGAACAATACAAGTGATGCTTATCTATGTGAACAATACAAGTGATGTTTATTCATGTGAACAATAAAAGTGATGCTTATCCATGTGAACAATATTAGTGATGTTTTTTCATGTGAACAATACAAGTGATGTTTTTTCATGTGAACAATACGACTGATGTTTATTCATGTGAACAATACAACTGATGTTTATTCATGTGAACAAAACTATTGATGTTTATTCATGTGAACAATACAAGTGATGTTTTTTCATGTGAACAATACGACTGATGTTTATTCATGTGAACAATACGACTGATGTTTATTCATGTGAACAATACAACTGATGTTTATTCATGTGAACAATAAAAGTGATGCTTCTTCATGTGAACAATACAAGTGATGTTTATTCATGTGAATAATACAAGTGATGCTTATCTATATGAACAATACAAGTGAAGTTTATTCATGTGAACAATACAAGTGATGCTTATCTATGTGAACAATACAAGTGAAGTTTATTCATGTGAACAATACAAGTGATGCTTATTCATGTGAACAATACAAGTGATGTTTATTCATGTGAACAATAAAAGTGATGCTTATCCATGTGAACAATATTAGTGATGTTTATCTATGTGAACAATACAAGTGAAGTTTATTCATGTCAATAATACAAGTGATGCTTATCTATGTGAACAATACAAGTGATGTTTATTCATGTGAACAATACAACTGATGTTTATCAATGTGAACGATACAAGTGATGCTTATCTATGTGAACAATACAAGTGAAGTTTATTCATGTGAACAATACAACTGATGTTTATCAATGTGAACGATACAAGTGATGCTTATCTATGTGAACAATACAAGTGAAGTTTATTCATGTGAACAATACAAGTGATGTTTATCTATGTGAACAATACAAGTGATGTTTATTCATGTGAACAATGCAAGTGATGTTTATTCATGTGAACAATACAAGTGATGTTTATCTATGTGAACAATACAAGTGAAGTTTATTCATGTCAATAATACAAGTGATGCTTATCTATGTGAACAATACAAGTGATGTTTATTCATGTGAACAATACAAGTGATGCTAATCTATGTGAACAATACAAGTGATGCTTATCTATGTGAACAATACAAGTGATGTTTATTCATGTGAACAATACAAGTGATGTTTATTCATGTGAACAATACAAGTGATGTTTATTCATGTGAACAATACAAGTGATGTTTATTCATGTAAACAATACAAGTGATGTTTATTCATGTGAACAATACAAGTGATGTTTATTCATGTCAACAATACTTGTGATGCTTATTCATGTCAACAATACAAGTGATGTTTATTCATGTGAACAATACAAGTGACGTTTATTCATGTGAACAATACAAGTGATGTTTATTCATGTGAACAATACAACTGATGTTTATCAATGTGAACGATACAAGTGATGCTTATCTATGTGAACAATACAAGTGAAGTTTATTCATGTGAACAATACAAGTGATGCTAATCTATGTGAACAATACAAGTGATGCTTATCTATGTGAACAATACAAGTGATGTTTATTCATGTGAACAATACAAGTGATGTTTATTCATGTGAACAATACAAGTGATGTTTATTCATGTGAACAATACAAGTGATGTTTATTCATGTGAACAATACAAGTGATGTTTATTCATGTAAACAATACAAGTGATGTTTATTCATGTGAACAATACAAGTGAAGTTTATTCATGTGAACAATACAAGTGATGCTTATCTATGTGAACAATACAAGTGAAGTTTATTCATGTGAACAATACAAGTGATGCTTATCTATGTGAACAATACAAGTGAAGTTTATTCATGTGAACAATACAAGTGATGCTTATCTATGTGAACAATACAAGTGAAGTTTATTCATGTGAACAATACAAGTGATGCTTATCTATGTGAACAATACAAGTGAAGTTTATTCATGTGAACAATACAAGTGATGCTTATCTATGTGAACAATACAAGTGAAGTTTATTCATGTGAACAATACAAGTGATGCTTATCTATGTGAACAATACAAGTGAAGTTTATTCATGTGAACAATACAAGTGATGCTTATCTATGTGAACAATACAAGTGAAGTTTATTCATGTGAACAATACAAGTGATGCTTATCTATGTGAACAATACAAGTGATGTTTATTCATGTGAACAATAAAAGTGATGCTTATCCATGTGAACAATACAAGTGATGTTTATCTATGTGAACAATACAAGTGAAGTTTATTCATGTGAACAATACAAGTGATGTTTATCTATGTGAACAATACAAGTGAAGTTTATTCATGTGAACAATACAAGTGATGCTTATCTATGTGAACAATAAAAGTGATGCTTATCTATGTGAACAATACAAGTGATGTTTATTCATGTGAACAATACAAGTGATGTTTATCGATGTGAACAATACAAGTGATGTTTATTCGTGTGAACAATGCAAGTGATGTTTATTCATGTGAACAATACAAGTGATGTTTATCTATGTGAACAATACAAGTGAAGTTTATTCATGTGAACAATACAAGTGATGCTTATCTATGTGAATAATACAAGTGAAGTTTAATCATGTAAACAATAAAAGTAATGCTTATCAATGTCAACAATACAAGTGAAGTTTATGCATGTGAACAATAAAAGTAATGCTTATCAATGTCAACAATACAAGTGAAGTTTATTCATGTGAACAATACAAGTGAAGTTTATTCATGTGAACAATACAAGTGATACTTATCTATGTGAACAATATAAATGATGTTTATCTATGTGAACAATACTTGTGATGTTTATCTATGTGAACAATACCAGTGATGCTTATCCATGTGAACAATACAAGTGATGTTTATTCATGTGAACAATAAAAGTGATGCTTATCCATGTGAACAATACCAGTGATGCTTATTCATGTGAACAATACAAGTGAAGTTTATTCATGTCAACAATAAAAGTGATGCTTATCTATGTAAACAATACAAGTGATGTTTATTCATGTGAACAATACAAGTGATGTTTTTTCATGTGAACAATACGACTGATGTTTATTCATGTGAACAATACAACTGATGTTTATTCATGTGAACAAAACTATTGATGTTTTTTCATGTGAACAATACGACTGATGTTTATTCATGTGAACAATACGACTGATGTTTATTCATGTGAACAATACAACTGATGTTTATTCATGTGAACAATAAAAGTGATGCTTATTCATGTGAACAATACAAGTGATGTTTATTCATGTGAATAATACAAGTGATGCTTATCTATGTGAACAATACAAGTGATGTTTATTCATGTGAACAATACAAGCGATGTTTATCTATGTGAACAATACAAGTGAAGTTTATTCATGTGAACAATACAAGTGATGCTTATCTATGTGAACAATACAAGTGATGTTTATTCATGTGAACAATAAAAGTGATGCTTATCCATGTGAACAATATTAGTAATGTTTATCTATGTGAACAATACAAGTGAAGTTTATTCATGTGAACAATACAAGTGATGCTTATCTATGTGAACAATATTAGTGATGCTTATCTATGTGAACAATACAAGTGATGCTTATCTATGTGAACAATACAAGTGATGCTTATCTATGTGAACAATACAAGTGAAGTTTATTCATGTGAACAATACAAGTGATGTTTATTTATGTGAACAATACAAGTGATGTTTATTCATGTGAACAATACAACTGATGTTTATCTATGTGAACAATACAAGTGATGCTTATCTATGTGAACAATACAAGTGAAGTTTATTCATGTGAACAATACAAGTGATGTTTATTCATGTGAACAATAAAAGTGATGCTTATCCATGTGAACAATATTAGTGATGTTTTTTCATGTGAACAATACAAGTGATGTTTTTTCATGTGAACAATACGACTGATGTTTATTCATGTGAACAATACAACTGATGTTTATTCATGTGAACAAAACTATTGATGTTTATTCATGTGAACAATACAAGTGATGTTTTTTCATGTGAACAATACGACTGATGTTTATTCATGTGAACAATACGACTGATGTTTATTCATGTGAACAATACAACTGATGTTTATTCATGTCAGCAATAAAAGTGATGCTTATTCATGTGAACAATACAAGTGATGTTTATTCATGTGAATAATACAAGTGATGATTATCTATATGAACAATACAAGTGAAGTTTATTCATGTGAACAATACAAGTGATGCTTATCTATGTGAACAATACAAGTGAAGTTTATTCATGTGAACAATACAAGTGATGCTTATTCATGTGAACAATACAAGTGATGTTTATTCATGTGAACAATACAAGTGATGCTTATCCATGTGAACAATATTAGTGATGTTTATCTATGTGAACAATACAAGTGATGTTTATCTATGTGAACAATACAAGTGAAGTTTATTCATGTGAACAATACGACTGATGTTTTTTCATGTGAACAATACGACTGATGTTTATTCATGTGAACAATACAACTGATGTTTATTCATGTGAACAAAACTATTGATGTTTATTCATGTGAACAATACAAGTGATGTTTATCTATGTGAACAATACGACTGATGTTTATTCATGTGAACAATACGACTGATGTTTATTCATGTGAACAATACAACTGATGTTTATTCATGTCAGCAATAAAAGTGATGCTTATTCATGTGAACAATACAAGTGATGTTTATTCATGTGAATAATACAAGTGATGCTTATCTATATGAACAATACAAGTGAAGTTTATTCATGTGAACAATACAAGTGATGCTTATCTATGTGAACAATACAAGTGAAGTTTATTCATGTGAACAATACAAGTGATGCTTATTCATGTGAACAATACAAGTGATGTTTATTCATGTGAACAATACAAGTGATGCTTATCCATGTGAACAATATTAGTGATGTTTATCTATATGAACAATACAAGTGAAGTTTATTCATGTGAACAATACAAGTGATGCTAATCTATGTGAACAATACAAGTGATGCTTATCTATGTGAACAATACAACTGATGTTTATCTATGTGAACAATACAAGTGATGCTTATCCATGTGAACAATACAAGTGATGTTTATTCATGTGAACAATAAAAGTGATGCTTATCCATGTGAACAATATTAGTGATGTTTTTGCATGTGAACAATACAAGTGATGTTTTTTCATGTGAACAATACGACTGATGTTTATTCATGTGAACAATACAACTGATGTTTATTCATGTGAACAAAACTATTGATGTTTATTCATGTGAACAATACAAGTGATGCTTATCTATGTGAATAATACAAGTGATGCTTATCTATGTGAACAATACAAGTGATGTTTATTCATGTGAACAATACAAGTGATGCTTATCTATGTGAACAATACAAGTGAAGTTTATTCATGTGAACAATACAAGTGATGCTTATCTATGTGAACAATACAAGTGATGTTTATTCATGTGAACAATACAAGTGATGCTTATCTATGTGAACAATACAAGTGAAGTTTATTCATGTGAACAATACAAGTGATGCTTATCTATGTGAACAATACAAGTGATGCTTATCTATGTGAACAATACAAGTGATGTTTATTCATGTGAACAATACAAGTGATGTTTATTCATGTGAACAATACAAGTGATGTTTATTCATGTGAACAATACAAGTGATGTTTATTCATGTGAACAATACAAGTGATGTTTATTCATGTGAACAATACAAGTGATGTTTATTCATGTCAACAATACTTGTGATGCTTATTCATGTCAACAATACAAGTGATGTTTATTCATGTGAACAATACAAGTGATGTTTATTCATGTGAATAATACAAGTGATGCTTATCTATGTGAACAATACAAGTGAAGTTTATTCATGTGAACAATACAAGTGATGTTTATCTATGTGAACAATACAAGTGAAGTTTATTCATGTGAACAATACAAGTGATGCTTATCTATGTGAACAATACAAGTGAAGTTTATTCATGTGAACAATACAAGTGATGTTTATCTATGTGAACAATACAAGTGATGTTTATTCATGTGAACAATAAAAGTGATGCTTATCTATGTGAACAATACAAGTGATGTTTATTCATGTGAACAATACAAGTGAAGTTTATTCATGTGAACAATACAAGTGATGTTTATCCATGTGAACAATACAAGTGATGTTTATCCATGTGAACAATACAAGTGATGTTTATCCATGTGAACAATACAAGTGATGTTTATCCATGTGAACAATACAAGTGATGTGTATTCATGTGAACAATACAAGTGATGCTTATCTATGTGAACAATACAAGTGATGTTTATCTATGTGAACAATACAAGTGGTGTTTATCTATGTGAACAATACAAGTCGTGTTTATCTATGTGAACAATACAAGTGGTGTTTATCTATGTGAACAATATAAGTGATGTTTATCCATGTGAACAATACAAGTGGTGTTTATCTATGTGAACAATACAAGTGATGTTTATCCATGTTAACAATCCAAGTGGTGTTTATCTATGTGAACAATACAAGTGATGTTTATCCGTGTTAACAATACTAGTGATGTTTATCCATGTGAACAATACAAGTGATGTTTATCCATGTGAACAATACAAGTGGTGTTTATCCATGTTAACAATACAAGTGATGTTTATCTATGTGAACAATATAAATGATGATTATTCTTGTCAACAATACAAGTGGTGTTTATTCATGTGAACAATACAAGTGATGTTTATTTATGTGAACAATACTTGTGATGTTTATCCATGTTAACAATACTAGTGATGTTTATCTATGTGAACAATACACGTGATGTTTATTCATGTGAACAATACAACTAATGTTTATCCATGTGAACAATACTTGTGATGTTTATCCATGTTAACAATACAAGTGATGTTTATCCATGTGAACAATACCAGTGATGTGTATTCATGTGAACAATACAAGTGATGCTTATCTATGTGAACAATACAAGTGATGTTTATTCATGTGAACAATACAACTGATGTTTATTCATGTGAACAAAACTAGTGATGTTTATTCATGTGAACAATACAAGTGATGTTTATTCATGTGAACAAAACTAGTGAAGTTTATTCATGTAAACAATACAAGTGATGCTTATCTATGTGAACAATACAAGTAAAGTTTATTCATGTCAACAATAAAAGTGATGCTTATCTATGTAAACAATACCAGTGATGCTTATTCATGTAAACAATACCAGTGAAGTTTATTCATGTCAACAATAAAAGTGATGCTTATCTATATAAACAATACCAGTGAAGCTTATTCATGTGAACAATACAAGTGATGCTTATTCATATGAACAATATAAGTGATGTTTATTTATGTGAACAATATAAGTGATGTTTTTCCATGTGAACGATACAAGTGAAGTTTATCCATGTGAACCATACAAGTTAAGTTTATTCATTTGAACAATACAAGTGATGCGTATTAATGTCAACAATACAAGTGATGTTTATTCATGTCAATAATACAAGTGATGTTTATTCATGTCAACAATATTAGTGATGCTTATTCATGTGAACAATACAAGTGATGCTTATTCATGTGAACAATACAAGTGATGTTTATTCATGTCAACAATACAAGTGATGTTTATTCATGTCAACAATACAAGTGATGTTTATTCATGTCAACAATACAAGTGATGTTTATTCATGTCAACAATACCTGTGATGTTTATTCATGTCAACAATACAAGTGATGCTTATTCATGTGAACAATACTAGTGATGTTTATTTATGTCAACAATACAAGTGATGTTTATTCATGTCAACAATACAAGTGGTGTTTATCTATGTGAACAATACAAGTGGTGTTTATTCATGTCAACAATACAAGTGATGTTTATTCATGTGAACAATACTTGTGATGTTTATCCATGTCAACAATACAAGTGATGTTTATCCATGTGAACAATACAAGTGGTGTTTATCTATGTCAACAATACAAGTGATGTTTATCTATGTGAACAATACAAGTGGTGTTTATCTATGTGAACAATACAAGTCGTGTTTATCTATGTGAACAATACAAGTGGTGTTTATCTATGTGAACAATAAAAGTGATGTTTATCCATGTGAACAATACAAGTGGTGTTTATCTATGTGAACAATACAAGTGGTGTTTATCTATGTGAACAATATAAGTGATGTTTATCTATGTGAACAATACAAGTCGTGTTTATCTATGTGAACAATACAAGTGGTGTTTATCTATGTGAACAATAAAAGTGATGTTTATCCATGTGAACAATACAAGTGGTGTTTATCCATGTGAACAATACAAGTGATGTTTATCCATGTGAACAATACAAGTGGTGTTTATCTATGTGAACAATACAAGTGATGTGTATCCATGTTAACAATACAAGTGGTGTTTATCTATGTGAACAATACAAGTGATGTGTATCCATGTTAACAATACAAGTGGTGTTTATCTATGTGAACAATACAAGTGATGTTTACCCATGTTAACAATACTAGTGATGTTTATCCATGTGAACAATAAAAGTGATGTTTATCCATGTGAACAATACAAGTGGTGTTTATCCATGTTAACAATACAAGTGATGTTTATCTATGTGAACAATATAAATGATGATTATTCTTGTCAACAATACAAGTGGTGTTTATTCATGTGAACAATACAAGTGATGTTTATTTATGTGAACAAGACTTGTGATGTTTATCCATGTTAACAATACTAGTGATGTTTATCTATGTGAACAATACACGTGATGTTTATTCATGTGAACAATACAACTAATGTTTATCAATGTGAACAATACTTGTGATGTTTATCCATGTTAACAATACAAGTGATGTTTATCCATGTGAACAATACCAGTGATGTTTATTCATGTGAACAATACAAGTGATGCTTATCCATGTCAACAATACAAGTGATGTTTATTGATGCCAACAATACAAGTGGTGTTTATTCATATTAACAATACAAGTGATGTTTATCTATGCAAACAATATAAGTGATGATTATTCATGTCAACAATACAAGTGGTGTTTATTCATGTGAACAATACAAGTGATGTTTATTCATGTGAACAATACTTGTGATGTTTATCCATGTCAACAATACAAGTGATGTTTATTCATGTCAACAATACACGTGATGTTTATTCATGTGAACAATACAACTAATGTTTATCAATGTGAACAATACTTGTGATGTTTATCAATGTTAACAATACAAGTGATGCTTATTCAAGTGAACAATACAAGTGATGTTTATCCATGTGAACAATACCAGTGATGTTTATTCATGTGAACAATACAAGTGATGCTTATCCATGTGAACAATACAAGTGATGCTTATCTATGTGATCAATATAAGTGGTTCTTATTCATGTCAACAACACAAGTGATGCTTATCCATGTGAACAATACTTGGGATGCTTATCCATGTGAACAATACTTGGGATGCTTATCCGTGTGAACAATACCAGTGATGTTTATTCATGTGAACAATACAAGTGATGCTTATCCATGTGAACAATACAAGTGATGCTTATCTATGTGATCAATATAAGTGGTTCTTATTCATGTCAACAACACAAGTGATGTTTATCCATGTGAACAATACTTGTGATGTTTATTCATGTCAACAATACAATTGATGCTTATTCATGTGAACAAAACTAGTGATGCTGATCCATGTCAACAATACTAGTGGTGCTTATTCATGTGAACAATACTTGTGATGTTTATCTATGTGAACAATACAAGTGATTCTTATCTATGTGAACAGTACCAGTGATGCTTATCTATGTGAACAATACTAGTGGTGTTTGTTCATGTCAACAATACCAGTAATGCTTATTCATGTCAACAATACAAGTGATGCTTATCCATGTGAACAATACTAGTGACGCTTATCTATGTGAACAATACAAGTGATGTTTATTCATGTGAACAATACAAGTGATGCCTATCTATGTGAACAATACTTGTGATGCTTATTCATGTGAACAAAACTAGTGATGTTTATTTATGTGAACAATACAAGTGAAGATTATTCATGTGAACAATACAAGTGATGTTTATTCATGTGAACAATACAAGTGATGTTTATTCATGTGAACAATACAAGTGATGTTTATTCATGTGAACAATACAAGTAATGTTTATTCATGTCAACAATACAAGTGATGTTTATTCATGTCAACAATACAAGTGTTGTTTATTCATGTCAACAATACAAGTGTTGTTTATTCATGTCAACAATACAAGTGATGTTTATTCACGTCAACAATACAAGTGATGTTTATTCATGTCAACAATACAAGTGTTGTTTATTCATGTCAACAATACAAGTGATGTTTATTCACGTCAACAATACAAGTGATGTTTATTCATGTCAACAATACAAGTGGTGTTTATTCATGTCAACAATACAGTGATGTTTATTCATGTCAACAATACAAGTGGTGTTTATTCATGTCAACAATACAGTGATGTTTATTCATGTCAACAATACAAATGGTGTTTATTCATGTCAACAAAACTAATGGAGCTTGTATGTTACGTACATGTGCTAAATTGTTTTCAATGTTTTTGTTGAGTGTGAACGGCATTTTAATTCCTTCTTTTTTGGTTTTAGTTTATTTTGGTTTTTCCATATTCAAAGTCATATATTTCAGTCTAATTATTTATTGATTTATTCCGGAGTCGTTAAGTAACCTGCCATACTTAAATTAGTCCTCTACAACTCCGTTGCGGGATTGAGGCTCACGTGGATCAAATTCCATATCGGCTCATTATCTTTTTAATGATTACAAATTATTTGGTAAACATCATTCCATAAGCGATATATTTGTCTTATATATGTAGTATAAAGGTTTATTAATATGGAATCTAGTTTATTAACGTTGTGTTATTTACTAATATTTAAAATTACCACTGTTTCTCAATCAATAATATAACTATCGCTATTTATGTTTGTCAATAGTTTGTCCATGACAGAATTAAAAAAAAATAACGCGGCCATTAGAAATTTTCGCTATTTTGACCAAATCTTTAAATTCATTTCTTAATATTCAATTATATATGTATTAAAAGTCCGATACAACCATTGAATTGTATATTGATGATCATTCTTGTGTCGCCCTGGAGAAAGTTGATTGGATTTAGTTGTTTGTCAATTAATAATATAGAATGGATGAATATGGAGTCAAAATATTTGTGAACGTGGTTAGCATATGTTATATGACGTATCTGACTTCTTGAATGAGGTTAGGGTCAAAAGAAAATATTGGAAATATATATATAATGATTGGCTTTCGTGGTAATGCATTTTATCTCGTGCTTCGTTGGATTTATGATCTCATAGGCTAAACGAAACAAATAGTTGATCCTGATTGAAAGAAGAAAGGAAACTAGTTATTGATGAGTTATATAGGAATTTGAAATGTTCTATTCGGTTTTATATCATTTACAAATTAAGGAAAGCTCATATACATAATTATACAGTTTTGTTACAAACTGTGTGTACATATTAAGCCATTAGCCAACAAAAACTAAACACAACTGGTGCAATTTCCTAAAGATGGTCCACTAATCAGAGACAACTAACATTGTATTTCAAAAATACATGTACCTACGTCCTAGAAGTTGCACGGAGGGGTCTATTGTTGATATGGTCAAAAAGGAATAACAGACTTTCTTTTATTTGCACAATTAAATGAAATGAATACATGATCCACCTGACTGACCTGGGTGGTACTTAAAATTATAGAGCATCAACTCCAAAAGTCGTTCATTAAAACAAAGCAGAGAATACCAAAGTGTCAACAAAACAAACATACGAACTCAAAATCGATTAAACTAGAGGAAAAATTACATGTAGACCCTTGTGAATTACAAGAGTAATCGTCTGCTAACTTCATTCTCCCAATTTACGCCATATGATATTCTAAAATCGTACAAAATGTATATTTCTGGGTAACCTATCATATATACCCAATGGGTTGATGGCCGATGTGTTACATGTATTACAGGGGAACGTTAGGGCCTGTTCAGTGTAACCCTTGGAATTAATGTTGGGTGGTTTTCTACACATGCACAAAATTTTATTAAAGCCAATACACAAAACTGTTATTTGAGTTGTCTCCCCTACATTGGTTACATGGATTGTCATAGCGGAATTGTTAGGATTTAGACCTAACCTGATCTCCAATACGATTGAAATCTGTAAAATATATACATAAATTGTTTTTAACGGATTGAAGTTTGGTAAGAAAGTACCAACTGGGAGAATGGAGTACTGAAGCTAAAGAAAGCTTCGACGTTTATCTGCCAGGTACTAGAAGATCCATATCTAGCCGTTTTGCTAACATTTGATTTACTCTGTTCTATTTAGGAAAACCTTGATGAATGCAGGAACCGTCCGTGTGTCACGAATGAACGCTGTGTCAAGCTGTCAAGTGGGGCTGCTACTTGAATCCAAATTCGTAAATATATAAATCTCTTAACTATCTGATGTTTGTTTTAGTATATAAATTAAAATATGCATGGAATTTCAAAGTAAGCTGTTACTTTATAACACACATTATCTTGTAAAGCTAATATTTTTTTGATATTTCTTCCTAAAGTCCGGATTGGTATTATAATGATAAGCTATTAAATCAGAGCTTCGTAAACGAAAACTCTTCCTGAAAATGTCCCCAAAGTGCATATCTCTATCCTATCACATTATTCTTTAGTTTCATGGATGTACCTGCTGCCCCGATGTATGATCTCAGGAGGCGACTAAGTTTGGGATCGTATCTAGCTTCTTTTTAAGAACATTATCCTTCCTAATGTCTCCCTTGACACTACCTCACGTTTTGCCTTTAGGAGAGGGTTCTTTCCTGTGAGGAAGGCTGTGGGTCATGTCCCTCCCTGGTCCGACACATGTGATACAATGATATGTACCATTACCATACTGTTCTGCTGGGGGCCGTCGGCAGTATACACTGTACGTCAGTGTGGTGGAAAGGATCCGGACTATCGCAAGGAGGCTTATATGAACATACCACACCTCTCAAATACATACAGACACATTCCACATAGAGATCCACATCGCATACACCTTAGCTGTTGATAGGACGTTAACGAAATAAACCAAAAAGAAAATATCTTTTTTTTACATCAATAAAGTTGTATTATGCTGTTTTAATTTAAAGAGTAGGATATTTCAGATGGAAGACCATTTTGTCATAAATCGATGATATAAAGACATGTATTTGAAAATAATAACATATTTCCAATACATATTCTAATCACCATAACATTTATGAGTTAAAATTGCGAAAGTTAACAGATAAAGCCTTTATCCATACAACATAAAGCTTATCCGAACGAGCATTATTTATTTTCCATATATGAGTTTGTTTTATTATGAAAAATAAATAGCACGAATGGAGTTGATCCCAATCCCATGCCCCCGAATGAAATATTCTTAATTTCTTGCAAAATATTTTACGTTGAGGCGTTTTAAATATTTCTTTGAAATATGCTAGTGGTAGCTATGATGTCAAAATTGAAATTATATCTGCGTCATGTTGTGTAATTTGATAACATTAGTTAAATGGAATACCAACCTGTGAGTTATACATTAGGTGCAAAACATTTTTGTAAAGCTGAATATATTACTCGATTTTATGATATGTTTTATACATTTCTACTCCCAGAAACCAAGCTATAATTGTGCTTCGTGAATATCTTTAAATCCAGAGCAACTATTTCAATTCATCTCTTCCAGTCCGACCGATTGATCTTACGGTTCCCATCGATGGTTCGAAGACTTTTGGCGCATCTGCATTTGATGCCGCGATATCCTGTTTATACCATCTGGTTAATAGCTTGTTTGACATGCGATTGACTGTAGCTACTTTCAATCAGGAAACAAAGATAGACGTCTATCTTGACCAGTTCAAGAGCAAGTCCGACATGGTTGCCGGGTTAAATCAACATGTAGTATTTCCAGGTAAGATGGGTAACGATATCAGACAGGCTCTGCTGGACGTTCACAATGATGTATACAACAAATCAAGAGACGATCGAAAAGAAGCAATCGATGTGGTTCTCGTCTTTCTTCATCCAGAAGGTATGGCGGAGGAAGGTTTAAGAAATGTTTCCAACTACATCTAATCAAAAGGTGTTCACATCGTTACGGCGGGTATTCGCAGACAGGTCTGGACATCATGCGGCAAGTCGCTTCGGAACCAGTTGACAAATATATGTTCAATGTCGATGGTACGAACAGTTTGTATGCTTTAAAGGACAATCTAAGTGACACAATCAACGCAATACCATAAGTAAGTTCATGTACTATCGCATTATACTGGTAAAGATGAAAAGGAACTAATATTTGATCTTATATCAATTTTATATCATACATAAACGTTTTAAATACTTCAAAACAAAAAACTAAAAGTATATATATATAAGCTTAAATAGTACCATTGTTATTAATTAATGACATTTTACAGATTAGTATTCCCTGCTTTCACCGAAAGTGTGTCCGCCTGCATGTCACGCTTCGTTTCCGTGCAAAACGGCACCAAATTTGATTTGATTTTCTTGAAACTTGGTACAACGGTTAAATGCCGAAAGGTTTCGACCAAGTTAAATCACCACTTTTGGCGGACTTCGTTTGGCGGAGTATGTGTAATCACGGCAACAAATATATTCGATCTCTGTGTTTAAGGCTTTAGGTTTTGTTCAATTTCTAAGCAATCAGCTTGTGTGCACAGCATGAAAATTACAGTGATGTTTCAATCTAACCTGGAAAGATTTTACCTACACTTGATTACAGCCTTACAAATGGGGGGGGGGGGGTATCAATTCTGTGAAGTAGCTTGTTAAATTATATGTTTGTTTTTTGTTAACTGGTTCCATTAAAAAAGAAGTAAACTGATTTTAAAGCTTGCAATATTCATGAAATGAAGACTTTGTATTTATTGTAACAGAAATGGTGTTACTATGACTGACACAGAAAATATGGACAACTGAAATGTTACGTTTAAATAATTTGGGCAGATTGGTTTTGTATTATCATTATTATTTTTAAAAGCTGTCACGTGCACAATATGATTATGATGTGCAATGTATTCTAATCCGACTTTGTTTTACATTTGCAAACTTACCTATTCAAAAGCATTTAAAAAGCGCAAAAAGAGTTTCATCTGTAGTGTATAAAATTACGGTCTTGTCGTTCAAATAAACCACCTGTCATCATGATTAGCGTAGTGTTCAAACAGCTTGTTCCCACCTCCCTAATTTTAAACAAAATCGAACTTTGTTCAAGCCGGAGGTATGATGGTTTACTTTCAAATCAATGTCAAAATATTTAAAAAAAAAAAAAAACTTTGAAACTTGATTTCAGTCGTAACAAGTCCAAAACGCCATCAAATTCCACTTTGACTTCAGATTTTATAGTTGGTATTCATAAAAAAAAATCAGGTTTTTTTTTAAAGTACTCAAAAATTAAATTAAAAAAAACAAAAACAAAAACAAAAAAGCAAAAAAAAACAAAAATTGGTTCATATGTATATATTCCTTGAACATTTAGATTGTATATAGTATAGTATGTGGTATTGGATATATCTAATATTTGGTGGTGAAACATTGTAATATAGAATTCAAAATATAAAATGTGATCCTTGTACATATATTAGTATTGAAGTTATACACACAAATGACAACTCTCACACAGGTTATTTACCTGTGGGGTAATTATGAAACAGACTATACATGTCATTGGTTTGCCAATGTCTATTTATATCATCTACAATGTACTAAAAATCCAGGAAATTGAGAATCAAATTTGTTATCATTTATTACTGCCGATAGTTATCAATTAAACTAGTGCCACTAATGACACACATATATATATTTGAATGTGTTGTCATAATCAGCTGCAACCTGTTTCAGAAATGTTGTGAAATACAGTTTATATTTGTTTTAATCTCTTGAAAGTGTGTTTGATAGGAGTATCACGTTATTAAACGACAATGTTATGTATTGACAAGAAAGGGATTCATGGCTTAAATAATCGGACGTTAGGTTTTAGGCTCGTACACGTTATCCCCCCTTGATAGCATATAAATAAAAATGAACAGGTCTGTCTTTCTGTGAATTATTAAAAATGTTAATATTATTTAGAAAGATGACAAAATAGCACAAAGAATAGAAAATGTGAAACCTCGTGCAACGGATTACATATATAGAGGATATTAATTGGTTTGCCGTTTAATATCAAATCTATTCCACGAGTATGGCAGATTTTTACGGACTCGTGAAAATATAAAACAAATGCCATACAAGTGAAATATATTTGATATTCAACGACAAACCATTGAATTTTCTTTTTATTACATTTCGAAAGAGGACTAAGATACTTTCATTATTTTTTTCTTTACTTGCCTACTGTTAAGGAGCTACGTTTTCTGTAATCCGTTGAAATCACAACCGAAAGGGTCCAGTACACAGCTGATTTGAATAAGCTGATCGGAAAAGTTGAACCATTCTCCTTTTTCAATTCATTTCATATCAAATCCTGTAGCGGTTCCCATCAATATTTACTATTGATGCCATTTCCTCAAGACCAACTTTCCCTAAGAGACAGGTTCTAGCAGACGACACAATGCTGAGCCTCCAATGCCAGAGGGCAATGGGGGAGTTCGATTCGATCAAGGGGAACAACTCATAAAAAAGTTCAGGTGTTACTTGTAAGAATGACCCAGTGGAAAACTAACCATTGAAAGCTACGGCAGGTCACTTTTTCACGGGACGAATTACAGTAATATCGATTGTGGTAATTTTTCTACAGATGGCGGTGTATGATTTCTACTGTTAAATAACGACCCCGGGTAGTATTTCATTGGCGGGTCACTTTTTCACATTACACTGAAAAAGCCTTATATTTTTACTGCAAAATCTTATATTTGCACTGCTCATCACTGCAGTGAAAATATAAGTTTTATCACTTTGATAACTTTCTATATTTCACTGGCAAAAGTGTTATAATAATATTTATAGACATTTACATACATCAAAAACTGTTGATGCCGTATATGTACGTTTAATTGATATGATATATTTCTTCTTTATGTAATTTAAGTTTAGTCTGACATAATACTGTAAACCAAATAATTTTCCCGTGCGATTGATTTTCGCGTAGTTCGCGGTTGATTAAAATTAGCGAAAATTAATCGCCGAGAAACAGTTTCAGTCAGAGGTATGCTAACTGTAGAAGTACTGTTTGTACATAGAATGTATGACCGTATTAATCGCGAAGTTAAATCGCCGCGAAAGTTTCTTATGAAAATGCGAAATTAAGTAGCCGCGAAAATAAGTGGGTTTTCAGTATTAAGCTTGTGTTAGTGTGTTCATAAAAAACTCTAGTATTTTGCCGAGGAGAAAATATTAATTTCCATAGGACTGACAATGATATTCTTTTTTTGAAATGTATCAATGACATATTTTACACATTGTTTGTAATTATATACTAATTTCGAACCCGATTAAAAATCGATATATGTATCTGAATTCATTATTTATGATTAAATATAACAAGAACATAAGCAGATAGAAAAGAGCTAGGTAATTCAAAAAACGATACGGTAACTGATAGTTAATGTCAGCAATAAGCTATGTCATAAAATACATAGATTATATAATTAAACCTGTCTATGCCATCGTCAACTCACAGCTTAAAATATATAAAAAAAAACATATTTGAATAGCATAGACAATATCATAGTACTCGTACGGTAAACAGCCGGAGAAACATTGCATGCATTTACTTAACGTAAGATTGTTTATAATCATGTTCCGCTAATTAAAGGCCCAATATACGTAACTTCAGGAAATTTTTCATGATTTTGAAAAATTCTGAAAAAAACAATTTAGTGGATAACCATGTAAAAATAAGCCTAAAACGAAGTAAACCTGAGCGGTATCTAACAAGAAACTTTTGACAGAAAATTCCAAAGAATTGAAAATAATCCAGGTGTGGCCCACTTCAACAACAAGCCGAAATTAGAAGACAGTTCAAAATGGACGCGTGTTTACAAATACCGATTTTCAACTGCTGCTGTACCGGTAACCGCGTAAGAATTAATTTTGAATATTGCTGAAATCAATTAATCTTAACTAAATCTATAAATTAATATAAACAGTTATAAGGATTGATTTTTGCCGAAAGTTACGTATATTGGGCCTTTAACCATAATAATAATAATAATATACTTTATTTTCAGAGGATAAAATACATGTTTAGCCAAAGGCTAATCTTCCACATGGTCCTCTTGTTAGTAAAATACATGTGTTAGTTAAAAGTCATGTAATATATACACAAAATTTTCAGCTGAACTACAGGCATATCACAGTCTATCTTAATTCAAAATTATCACAGAATGCATAACTCTCATGCATAAATATTTTGTCAATTAAATGGCATGTGCCTAATATACATACATGCTAATATAGCAAAAGAAGTAAAATTTGACATAGTTATATGCTAGCATAGCATAATCTAAAAACAAAATATGTTATTAGACTATTGGGTCATAAATAATTTATCATAAATTAATTTATTTAACCAATGGTATTTTCTCAGGATACGATGCTTACTGGGTGTAACAAGGAAAGGTGGAGCGTTGTTACCTGGTGGCATGATTAAATTATTTATGTGCCAGTAGTTTCATCTCCTAACAATCTTATCGAAACTGTTAATCAAGTGATTCCAAAATGTGCATCATCTTCTCGAAAGTTAAATCCAAAAACTTTTTCATTTCCTCTCAAGTTTATCCAAAAATCTTTCATTTCCTCACAAGTTACCAAAAGAGTTTTCATTTCCTCGTAAGTTTATCCAAACAGTTAATCAAAAGAAAGTTTGTTCAGCGAGTTTACGATCCCTAGCAATAATTTTCAAATGGTTTATTATCTACTAGCAACCCTATTTGAATAAATCATCATCTCTTTACAATTTGCAGAGTTATAATGTCTAAAGAGTGTATCACCTAGTAATTCAAATCAAACTGTTTGTCATCTTTTAGCAAATTTATCCGAAGATATAATTTATTTCCGAACAATTTTATAAAAAAAAGGGTTTATCATCATAAAGGCAGCTCATTACACGACGAGTTTCTCATCTCAAAAACAAATAAATTCGAAGAGTTTATCATCTCTTAGCAAGTGTATTCAAACTATTTATCCTATCCTATCAGCTTTACCAAACAGCATATCGTCTCCCAGTAAGTTTATCAAATGAGTTTCTTATCTCCTACCTCTTTATCTAAATAATCTATCATCTCATAGAAAGTTGATCAAAAGATGATATCATATTTTACCAAATGAAATAAGACCTTTTTGTTTCTGCAGTTGTTGAGAAAACATCATGATGCAGCAACCTAAAATGTCTAACCGTGTATTTGCGTGGCACTTGCAAGTAGTTGGTATTTCCACAACAAAATTTTTAAAATTGATAGAAATTTACTCGGTAATAAATCTTTGCAAGCTAAGACATTGACCTGTAATTTGTCTCTCTCTTTATAATGCCTACAATCAATTTACACAGGAGTAAGACTAACGATACTAACCCTTCACATTTGGACAGAAAATCGAAAACCACGTCGAGCAGATGCCAGGTAATGACCGTAGGTCAGTGGTTTTTCAACGGGTACTCCGGCTTTCATCCCCTTCACGTCTTCGGTCTCTCATTATCAGAGCTTTCTTTTCCAAGAAAGGTGAACGACGATACAAATACGTGGTTGTGAGCTATCTTGGAGCATACTTTGTGAAAAACACAACAAAAGCTAGATTGAAATACGTGTATACTAAGGAAGTTATAGTACGAATGATTGAATTCCTGGTTGACAATATCTTTGTTGAGTTCGGAGGAAAGATTTTCCAACAAACTGTTGGCATTCCAATGGGTACTAACTGTGCACCACTTTTGACTGACTTGTTTTTGGTTTTCATACGAGGCTGAATTTGTCGAGGGGCTTATCAGGACGGGTAACAAATACCTTGCCAAATCTTTCAATTTCACTTTCAGGTATATCGACGATGTGTTGTCTATAAACAACAGGAAGTTTGCCGATCGTATATACCCTACTGAACTTGAGATTAAAGACACAACAGACTCTCCTACATCAGGTTCTTACCTCGATCTTTACTTAAACTATGACCAACACGGGCAACTTACTACTAAGCTGTATGATAAACGTGACGATTTCGATTTTCCTATCGTGAACTTTCCCTTTCTTGATAGTGACATCCCTGCTTTATGGTTTTGTTGACGCTTTGGTATTCTCTGATTTTTTTCCAACACCTGACACGTCCTTACATTACCATGGTTGTTAATTAAGGAATGAAATTTATTTTTTTCAACATTCATGAGGTCATAACAGCATTGGCTTCTGGACATATTCCATGAATCGCGTTAGAAAGCCAATGTTGTTATGACCTCATGAATGTTGAAAAAGGAAATTTCATTCCTTATATTTACATAATGATTATTTTTTATTTTATCTGTTAACGCACACTTTTATAAAAAAAAACATTTTTTCATGTTTTTAGCCAGAAGTGACGTCGGAGTGAGAACAGCAGTTTTCGCGGGAAAATGTTACACAATTCGTGGCATTGTCTTAGCAACCGTCATAACAACAACCGAAACAAAATGTAGTTCCATCTACAACATTTGTTCTTTGAGATTTTTGGAGTGATTTTTATGTTTTAAACTTTAAGAGGACCGTTACAATATTGAATGTCTCTACATATTACATGGATCGTGTTTATATACAATAACACGGGTAGAAGAACAATTCCGATGGCTTGACGGCAGATAGTAGACGACATGGTAACTTCCGGTGCCGCACATGCAGAACGCTTGCATTTGTTAATATTTAACTAAACATGACAGTATTTGTTGTCACTGTATTTTCATTGGATTTGTGTTATTTATTTTTTTTATTTCAAACATTTTTCTTTATAAAAATCATAATCATATATATTGTTCAGGAACTACAACTATTTTTCAATGTATTACTACACGCTGTTTGCATGTGATGAGGCTAATGTTGTTATGAGAAATGAATACAATTTCACCAATGTTTTCAAGCATACTGAGTGTAAATATTGGGGCGTGAAACAAAATAAACCAAACCAAAGTCGTTTGGGGAATGATTAGTATTTGAGAACAATGTTTATTTATGACGCCAGTTTGTTTCTGTTAACTACCTATAGCTCATGGGGCCATCAAGTATATGTACATGTACTATGCTAATTTGTTTAGCTAATCTTTTTGGTACATACATAGACTGTTTTACTGCAAAAAAAAACATACATAGTTTACAATCCTTTTGAAAACACAGTAAATATGATGACAATTTGTATAAATATATGAATAATAAGAAAGAAAGAAAGAAAGAAAGAAAGAAAGAAAGAAAGAAAGAAAGAAAGAAAATAAATAAATGTACAGTATTATATAGGAGACGTGTATGCTGTAATGTTTAAATACTATATAATTGACCAGTCAATTGAGTACAAAACAAACATTTCACCTACATTAACGTTTAAATCTAATGGTCACTAAATATGTATTTATTTTCCTTTTGTGTATACTGACAACAGACCATTGTCTCTGACGGTAACTTAGGATTTTGATGATTGATCGCTCAGTTAAATTATGTTTACTCACCATCACAGATATATGCTTTTACTTAAGAGTTAAATGGTTTCTGTTCCACACGTTTGATGTCATATTGAATTAAAGATCTGTTTCAGTTGTACCACATTTTGATATTGGCAACACGGGAGCTTCACAACACCACACTTTTAATTGGAAGGGTACTTCTCAACACCACACCTTTCATGGGAAGTGTACTTCACAACACCACACCTTTGATTGGAAGTGTACTTCACAACACCACACCTTTAAAGGGAAGTGTACTTTAACACTTTCGATAAAACGTTACATCCCCTTTTCTATCAGGAGACTAATGAATTACTTTGAAACAAATATCTTATCGAGAAAGTTATCTTAATAGACAAATTCGTTATCTTATTTCATCATTATTTCTCTATTTACGTCTCCCTGAGGATTTAATGCCATTGTAGAATGTCGCTTTCATGTATATTTATCTTGTGTGTCATCATCACACTTACATGTGCTTCGACCTGCAAACCGCTGGATAATGGCGTCCATTCGGTAGGTTATCAGTTATCCGACGGTGTTTTTAAGACGTTGAATCCGATCGGAATTAAAGGCTGTCGAAAGGAATGCGCTTTGACGACTAAGTGTCAGAGCATTGGTTACAACAAAGTAACTCTGGAGTGTTCCCTTGGACAATACGCGGATAACAAAACATTTACGGGAGTCAAAACAGACATCTTCATCCAATCAGATGTGACTGACGAATTATTTGTAAGTATTTCGTTGTTTTCAGCTGCTTTAAAGCTACATAGGTATCTTCTGATTTTGCATTTTTTCTTTTATTCTAATTAAGGTACTGATCTCAAAAAAAAAATATCGATACATTTTCAATAATGATGCCTAATATATATGCACAATGTATAAAATATGTATTTATAATTAGTGAAACCAGATAAAAGAGCAATACATGTATATCAGATAATCATTAAAAAGAAATTGATGGATTTGTAAACGTGTCAAAAACCGGTACATTGGTAAGTGCAACACGTGATAGATAAAAGCACGTCATTTAACGGGTCCTGAACCTGGTAAGACATCAGCCCGGCAGTTAACGGGCATTTAAACTTGTTAGAACAATATGTGAAAAATGACACATCTACATTGTTTTAAACAGCGCACCATTTAACAGGCGGTTAAACTGGTTAGATCAACAAGTGAAAAAACACCACATTGACATTGGTTTAAATAACGCGCCATTTAACGGGCATTTAAACTGGTAAGAAGAATATGTGAAAAAATGTCACATTGACATTGTTTTAAACAGCGCGCCATTTAACAGGCGGTTAAACTGGTTAGAACAACAAGTGAAAAAACGCCACATTTACATTTGTTTAAACAACGCGCCATTTAATGGGCTTATAAACTGGTTAGAACAATATGTAAAAAAAAAATGACACATTTACATTGTTTTAAACAACGCACCATTTAACGGGTATTTTAACTGGTTAGAACAACAAGTAAAAACGACACACTGACATTAGTTAAAACAGCAAATCATTTAACGGGAACTGAAACTTGTTTGAACAATAGGTGAAAGCCGGATATGCTTATATTGTGAAAATCCGACATGCTTGGATCAGTGTGTGTTACGTCAACTTTTAGAACATTTGTCATGGAACTTTATTGGTAAAACACATTCAATAATCGAACACATACAATACTTGTAACAACAAGTGATAAATCAAGGAGTAGAAGGAACATGACGATATAAAACGGGACACTTAAAGCAGTCAGAACATCAGCGGGTAAAATTGCATAACGATATTTGTTGTCATTCCTAGCTCACAATCGCTTTGCCTCTATAACATCTAAGGAAATGATGAGGAAAGGCTGCCTAGCTTTTCCGATGATCCGGCATTACCCATGATCCAATTCACGAGTTCAACAACGTACAGCGTGGACAGTTGTTGGATGGGTGTCCGTTCGCACGTTCCATATAGCAAACTGAAATATCTGGTTGGTTCACCTTTTAATATGATCGATTAATTAGTTTGCAAAAATGGTCAGTTAGTCGACCTCTAGTATGATGTCGGAAACACTGATAATGTATCTTGATAACAATGGTATTATCAACGTAAATTGAAGACAACCTTGGGTAAATATTTGTCTAAATATAAACGTATTTACTTTCACTTAACACTTGACTGTCCTAACCATTAGATATCAAAACTGTGACCTCTTTTTGATACACCGACTTAACGATATGTTTAACGTTAATTGCATAACGCTTTAATGTGCCATTTGAAACAAAGGGTGACGCATGCCCTTCATTAACACTCCAATGCGGGTATTGTCTTTTATCAAATATGCGCTTTCCCTGCTGACTTTAGTGACGCACATTGGTTGTCAATAGCACTTTCAACATTGGGTATGTTCAAACATTTTGGAACACCACTGTTAGCTGATATATATATACAGAAGCTACACAAGTGTCAACAAAACCACAAACTTCAGAATCAATTAATAAAGCTAGGGAAAAATGAAAAGAAAGGAAAGAAGTATATGGATACTAGGGGAAAAGTACAAGACAATCAAACCTGGTGTTCCAGAAGGGTAAGCGTCTTCTGCTTAATCGACCACAAAGGCTATGCAAATCTATGTCACATCCAAGTAAATGTCAAGTCCTCAAAATGTTGATTGTGGCATCGCACTCAATCACAACCCATAGAAACACTTATAAGGATATTCAAAATCGTCTACCTTCACTGCGTATACAGTAGTTTACCTGCAGCTGACAACACACATTTCCCTTTGGAGCGATAACACAAACAATAGGATATGTTCGTGGCTATTTGCAGGCATACTACCGTATATGCAGTAAAATGCGGTACGTTTAAGCCGGACGCGTTTTATAAACAGTACATGTACAGTGATTTTATATGTTAATATCATGAGTTTGACACTAAATGAAAAACTTTTGATTCGATTTGATTTGTATCACAGCTGAACATATTGTTTCTTAAGTAGAAGATTTTTAAGGTTTTTGTCACTAATTAGTTTTATTTATGATTTCTTCTAGGAGAACCTGAGTCACTGCAGGAACCGCCCATGTGCTCAGACAGAACGCTGTGTCATGCTGTCAAGCGGGAGTTATACATGCATGGAATATTGTAAATATATCTTTTGTTTTCTACCTAAAAGTAAAAACAGCATTTTTAGTCAAGGTAGGGAATGCGTATGCCCTGCGGTTTATTCAACGCAAAGTCAATTTTGTGGAGTAAGAGTTACGTTCTAACGAAATACATATAACTACCTCAAAAGCATCTCCGCTTGGAGAACGTACGTTCTGAATATCTAAATATTAACAAGAAGCTTATTTCTTTTTGTATTTAATCTGAGATCGTAACACCTTTTCGAAACACAACCGACACTCATAATTATGCAAGTACTGCATTTATATATCGTTTAAAAAATTCTTTTGATTGAATCAATAAGAAATTATATTGATGTATAATTATTCAGAATTAATTAAAATTATTCCAAATCCATGGTGAAAACGTATCTCAGTAAATAAACACCAACGAACGTCAAATGCATTCTTGCTTGCTAGATAGTACATAACCAATCTGTGATGATTGTTTGAACATTAAAGACATAACTATGATTATTTAACCTACACTATACCAATTAATGGACGATGTCATCTTTTAAATAGTAATTGACGTAAATGTTACTGTATACCCGTAGTCTTGTAGACCGGTTCATTGCTCATAAATACATAAATTATTCATTGATGCCAATACATTATTTTAGAAAATAGAAAAAGTGTCTTATTGTTTCATCTGCTTACCAACACAAAACCTAAAACGTCACGATCACAATTCAGTTTCCTCGTTAGCACAAAGACAACATTCGTAATTGCATAATACATGAAGAGGTACATAGACGTTTTAATAAAGAATAATAATTTAATCTTGCATATAAGAGGTATTTTTATTGGCTTAGACATTTGTGTGAATGGCGTCATCAACTTGTAACGTCGCTTTTGATTGACTAATACAACAGCGTAATGATTTCAATCTGGTTGGGTTTTTTATTATATTATCTTAATGAGCCATAACACAAACAAAGAGGTTTCAAATGAATATTACACCCTAGGACGCTTCTCTTCCTGAAATTTTGGTAATATTCTCTTGTACTTTTACAAGGGTCTCCATGTAAGTCTCTCTCTTGTTCATATTTTACCCCCAGTTGAATCGATTTGAGCTCGGACAAGGTTTTGTTGACGTATTGATTGTTTGACAAATTAACCATCGGTTCACATTGTGTTGTGTCCTTATACGCGGTAGTTATTTCTACCTTGCATTGAATGTCAAAGGCAGAAGGAGATGAAATAATAGCATGGTGAAAATCTGTGCAATTTGGTAACGACAACTAACGTCACACTACCACAATTGCTATACATTTAACCGTTTTTCAGTGATATCTACATATTCAGATATTATATCTGGAATGTTTCTTGTTTTTTGACAAAGACTACGTATGTTGTTTCCTTTTCAGGAAAAACATATAACCTTTAATTATTTTGTTTTGAAAATAGCTCAGAGAAGCTTTCATGGGGATTTCGTCCATTTTTTCAGCAATAATTAGTACCGAATTTGGTACACCATATGACAGGTTATGGCATTTGTTTTCTTTTTTCGACTAATGAATGCGCCTTTTGCAACAAAATATTCTGCTTTTTTAATCACCATACTGAACTACAGTAATAGATATCCACGTTGATAGTATGCGGTTATAAGGACCAAAAATCAACATTTAAACATGCTTAGAATTACCCCCTTCTGAATTCGTCAAACTGTCCTCGATTCACTGTGTTTTTTATTGGTATTCTGATATGTTGATTTTGATCGTATCGTGTAGTTGTAAATTGTTTAAGAAAGCAAAACTGTTTGGTGGTAATGATGACAAATATGTATTTTGTTTTACTGTCAAAGGAAAATGTTAAATTTTATTTTCAAGAAAGTTTCCAACCAGTTTGTGACCATTTACCAAATGGTGAACCGTACTAATTGTGTTAGCGTGACGTTATACATTAACCGCAAATCTAATGATAAATGTTCACCTTATATGAAAATCATTAAATAATTAAGTACACAGTCACTATTATGAATTAGGGTTATGAAATTGTAAAATCCAAACCTCTCAAATATACATTAGGTGCAACACTATTGTAAAGTCTATAATACGACTCCACTTTATATTAATTTTTGTTGTTATAAACATGTATGTTTATATTAATAACACATTAACTATGCTGTAAGCGTGATTTTTTTTAATGGTTTATTTTATAACATTTTATGTTCTTGTTACAGTTCGACCGATAGATCTCACAGTTCTCCTTGATGGTTCGAGGACTTTAGGATCGTCAGAGTTTTACACTTTTTTTGGATGTATTCAATACTTGATTAAGAGACTGACTGATGTTCGACTGGCTGTAACTACATTTGATTCGGAAACAACAATAAACTTTTATCTCGATCAGTACCTCAGCGAATCAGATATGATATTGGGGTTGAATAATTCTGTAGTATATCCAGATAAAGTGGGAAATCAACTTGGACAGGCCCTGTTAGACATTCACAGTGGAATATACAACCAATCTAGAGGCGACAGAGAGGACGCCATCGATGTGATTCTTGTTTTTCTCAATCCAAATGATATGGAAACTGTGAATTTAGAAAACAATGCTGACTACGTAAAATCTGCTGGTGTACACATTATCACAGTGGGAGTCGATAGCTCGGATGCTGGCGTTCACTTCATGCGGCTAGTCGCGTCTGAACCTGTCGAAAGAAACGTGCTTAACGTCACTTCAGTGGACAACCTTTACCTCTGGTATGAAACTATCAAAGATACCATCAACATGATCACCTAATCAATCTATTCTATAATGTACATGATGGATTTGGCTCCAAATATATTAATACCAATTAAATAAGAAACAATAGGGTGGTCTGATGGATAATACATTTGCCTTTCGCCAAGGCGTCTCGGAGTAGATTTCCAGATTGGACGTGAACAGGTAGTGGGTCACCTTCCCGACCACATGGGTTGTCTCCTGGTACGCTGGTTTCATATCATAACCCTTAACAGGTTTATTCCCATTTTGGCCTTCTCCCACACTTAACAGATTTATTCCCATTTTTGGTTTCTTCCACACTTAACAGGTTTATTCCCATTTTTGCTATGGAAAAGATAAACCTGTGTTTTACCGGGGCATGGAAAAGACAGCTCACACACGCGATTATTGTATTGTAGAACGTCACTATCCGTTACTCATTGTATCTGCCATTGATGATTACTCGATGCACGAATCCACATAACAACTTTATTGAAATTAAGAAAGCATGGGAGAAGATTAACAATCACCCTTCACAAAGAAATCACAACCCTCGGGAAATGATTTATGAATTATAGCACTCGGCAAATCCTCGTGCTCAAATCCATTAATCTCACCTTCGGGTTAAGATTTCTCAGTCATCATCACACAGGTACGATAGGTTTTATAACTCAGTCTTTAGAGATACAAAAATAGTTAGCAATTCCTTTCATTTTATGCGTGAAAAAATTAATTCAGAGTAACTGGAAAATTATTATGAATGTTTTGAAAACAAATCATTGTCAATGATTGTAGGGGTCACATTCATTTAGGAAAATGCATGTCATTTAGCATCCTAACGTGCGTTGTTAAAAGGCATTCCGAAAATATTCAACTTATATGAAGTTATGTTTTTTTACAATGTTTTCCTTGGGTTATATAATGAGATCGACTAACATTTCTTTTCCTGTTAAAAAAATAAGAAATCAAAACTGCATTGTCGTGTGCAATCGTAACAGTTATATATGAACCTAACCATTGTGTCCGAAATGTAAGTGTATATTGCTTTTTTTACATGAATTTTAAAACATTACCAATTTGGCGGCTATTTTGAATATGCGTATTTCTCTTTATTTTATGCACTTCGCGAAAGGCCAAAACTTCACCTTTTTGATGTTAGATCGATCTCTTAAAAACATCAGTGTTTAGCAATTTTGAATTATAGCAAGCTCATGTTTGCTGTACAACTTTATAATGTTCAGTTTTATAGAAATATTATGCTATAAAGAGGAAAGATGTTTTTATTTTTGAACCCGAAACTGCGAAAAGTAACACAAATAATAAAAGACAAAACATTAGTCACACTAACGCCCCATTTTTATAACGGTTTTAGAAAAAGAAATCCATTTTCTTTTAATCTGCTAATTATTAAAAAGAATTTGACATCAACACTTTTTTTAAGCGTTAAATCTGCAAAAAATGGTTTTCCCGTTTAAAAAATAAGGGTTAGGGTTAACTTAAATTGCTTTCCTGAGTATAACTATCAAGTCAGAGAAATTTTACTTCTATAACATAAAAGGATTACCAATTCGGAAGATAGTGTATAAAGATGTCACGCAATTGGTCAAAACCATAAAATTCACGTCAAATCGCTTATTATGTCATATTGGTATCTTTGACCGAACATAGCACAAAAACGAGCGCACTGACATATCATTATCTTTGTATTTTCTGTCATGCCTTGAAATCCCTTATCCAAAACTGTATATAAAAAAAAAGTTTGATACAGGAAAATTTTGACTTCTTGAATAACCTTAGTGTAATCTATTCATTTTTTAACAGCTGTTCCATATGCAAACGTGTAATCATCCCTGTAATGAATCCCCCTATTTTTACAATAATTCATATAATTAATATTTTTACCCGACTTCAGGTACTATTGCACCTTTAACAATTGCGCTGACAGCAGAGGGAATTACAATTTCCTACAGCCAGAATAAAATCCATGTATTTGTATTTAAACCGATAATTATAGCAAACCATTTCTTAAGTAGTTACAAATTACCCCTCTACCTCATTCTGAGGTCTTTCACCAATGGTCACAATATATCGTGATTAAATTAAACTGATGGGCGCATTAATGTTTACATTTTCGCTTCACGAAGACAAACAAGAAAATATTTATCACGAAAAATGTTCTTAAATTTGACGATACCTTTGTAGTAGCTATTGTACATGTATTTGCGATACTATTTTTACCACAGGAATCAATGAATAGTGATTTTACTTAGCATATATTTATTTGTCCATTGATTTGCCTAAACATTGTTCTCATTCGGCGTGCTTTTAAAACATTATATCTTTATGTCCTCTGTATGTTGTGGAATACATATATACTACTGAGAACTGTTAAACAACTTATTTTCGCGGCGACTTAATTTCGCCTTTTCATATTAAACGACTATTTCGCGGCGTTTTAATTTCGCGATACATGAGGTCGTAAATCCTTTGTACAGTACCGCCATACTAATTGAAACTATTTTGCGACGATTAGTTTTCGCGTATCAACCGCACAAAACGCGAAAATTAAGTCGCCCCGAAAATAAGTTGGATTACTGTATACAACACTGAGTACACCTGAGTATATTTTGACAATGTGTTGTCTGTGACAACGATCAATGATCTGCCCATTTTATGATAAAGTTCTTTGTTAAGGAGAGGTCAGCATTTCGTTTCTACCCCTCTGTATGATATACCCTGTAGGTGTAATTAGTCTGTATTATACCTGTGTGAGGTAACTTCTAATTATACCTGTGTGAGGTAAGTTCTAGATACATTGTAAGTTCCGGGTAATAATTCCCAATGATTCGCGTTTAATTTTTAAATCCATTTCTTCGGTATTGCTATTACCCTATATTGTTTTGTATGTGAATATATGAATGTAGGGATTTTATGTATTATATCTATGAATTATGTGTCTTTTTCAAAACGTCTTATTGCTGATAAGCTTATGCTTTGTATGATAATGCACAACATATAGTATATGCTATGAATAAAGTGGAAATTTGAATATCAATTTTGATATCCTATTCATCATGATATGTTTACGTATGTATATATATATATGTACATTCGTTTGCAATTATTAGAATCCTTTCCAATGCCATCTTAATGAAGAAATATTCTCTGCATGCTTATTCAGTAATAAATATGTATGTAACTCCAACAGCGATATACGGAATTTGTTATTATATGATATTTCGGTTCACTTAAATACATTTTAAATAATATATATGAATGAATACTTGATAACGATAGTAACGAAATGAAAGTGACGAAGAAGGGGTGGAAATGAACCTCCTGTGTGAGGAAGAGTGTTGTAAGAGGGATGAACCCTGGGCATCCAAGTCTTAGCACTCTTCATCTAAAATAGAAATTAGAAAAGATTTCTAAATCAATTTAATCAGAATCAGAATCCATAAGAAATATTTTCCCTGTGTCAGGATTTTTTTATCTGTGGCTTAAAAAATTATGCTATCAGCCCATAACATACAAAATTGACGTCGCCGTTTATTACGTCGCTTTTGATTGGCTGATGCAGCAGCGTAATGATTTGTAGGAGAAAAGAGTCCATCAATAAAGTAAATTTTCGCAGAGTATAGATTAAATCATAAGTATTAACTTTAATCTTTTTTTATATTATGGGGTTATAACACAAAAAACCGGAGTGTACTCTCATCATAAACCGCTTCGCTGTTTATTTAGGGTACACTCCGTTTGTTTGTGATACCATAACATAAAAGATAGATTCAAGTTAATTGTATCAACAGCAAATCTTGTAAAGGAAGAAGAGAATGGTTAGGTAGAGTACGTTACTTACTGCTTTCTAATTAACTTTAATACTCGTAAATGTTGTTTATAGTTGTACATATTTGACTGAATAAAGTGTTTTCTGGGCTGAATTTAAAAGGTGTAGCATGTGTGTGTTACGTCATCGTTAAACTGATTAAAGAAGCAGAATGGGAGAGGTGTATTTTAGCCATCGTTGTCTCTTTGAGAAATATTTTGTATCTTTATGTGATATGCTGACGATTGAGTATGCTCATTAGTGTGCTTATATTTTGTACTTGTTGTATGTTGTATATAATATGTGCATTATGACCATCAGTGCATACTGTGTACTATTTTACCTCTTGTTACGCACGTATACGTTTGGCGTGAGTGAAAATAGAAAAAAATATTGAAATCTTATTTGTTGTGATTGAGAATGAAGTTTCGTTTTTCACAGTTAATTTCATTTGAGTAGTGGCAGGTACATATATATTCGGTATATTCCGGGCAAGCAATATAAAATGTAAAATTTAAACGATTTTTGTGCATAATATACTAATTTCATATTTCATTTCAATGCTAATATAAGGTTTCCGAAGCTCGGTCATGTTCTGACGAATTGTTGTATCGTCTGCGATCTGCATTGGTGCTTGTGTGACCATATGACCTGCTGCTCTTTTTTAAGAAGCTAAACATCGCGCGTATATCCAGAAATTATCAAAGTATCCAGCGCAAATGGGGCCGTATTCTGCAATCATTTGTATATTGATATGTAACATTGTTGCAGCTTCAACATTCCAATGACGTCATATTGTTTACAGTTTCTGCGTTGTGTTTGCAGCGTGAATCACGGAGTTTGCTTTTTGTGTTTTCAACAATTATGTTAAATTTGCTAGGTTTTATTGGTGAGATCTTTTAAAAAGCCATTCAAGAAGATGATTTTACAAAACATGGTAAATTAAACACATATTGGACTTCAACTTACATTTTTTTCTCTTTCACTTTCAAGTTACTGTTGCCGTGGTGCCTAACGACACAGGAGAGTTCCGAAATTGAGAACCAGCATCAACAAACACCCGTAAAATGGGTTTCGCCATCTTTTTAAGAGATAAATGAGTAACTTACATTTTACATAAAAATTGTTGTCAATTAAATGAACATTGATGTGTTGGAGCAATTAAAAAATATTCTTGACATCATTCAAAGGTAAATTTTCTGGTTAATTGGTGACATATAGATTACTTGGAACTTGATTGATTGTTCCTTTAATTATTGCTTTATGCCTAATATTTACCAGACTAGTTACAAATACTCGAGCATCTTGCCGTGCATTAATTTCAATAATCTGCAAAACACAATCGACTGGGCCTGCTAGACACAACTTTTTAGATAATCACGCCTATATAGAGTATAAACTAAATTTCATTTTAAAAAATGCAAAATCATACCGTAGAGTGATCATGGTTAAAATAAAAGCATCTCAAACTCACTCCATGCTATTGGATCAATAAGAAAAACTTTTAACAAATAATGCTGGACCTAGAAATATTTTGACTATAATTACGCAAATTGAGTATGTTACAGTTAGGTCTATTCAATTTCCAGTCGACTCAGAAAATAAGCAGGTCATTCACAAAGACAGCGAAATGTCAGGTCAAATGAATAAAATGCATTCCACCAAATTTCCTTTAAATCTAAATCAATTCATAAAATGAGTCAGAGTCCACAATGTACCTTCAAAAAAAATTCAGGAGAGGAAGTTCAGTGTATACAATTTACCAGGTGATTGGAGTTTTTTTTTTTTTAATATGTAAGCTTAGGGTTAAATCGTTCCTCTATATAGACTATAGCAACTACAGTGTATTCAAACTAGGAACAATGGGAATATTTAATTTCAATTTGGCACGGGACAAATGCTACATCCTCATATCATTATTGTAAAGGAAGAATGTAACAGAAAATAAGGGATGAGTTACTGCTGTTGAAATGAAGATTCATGTCAGAATACGCTGGCAGAAATGGACAGATACATAACCAGAACTCTGAAGGCTCTACTACATGTACAAAACAAAGTGTGATAGAAAAAGGTTCATTTTAGAAATCAGACATCGGTCAAAAAAACAAAACAACAAACAACACACACATGTACAGTAAAGACGCGAAAATTCCCAACAGACCCTGCAATGAAAAGAAATATACCATCCAGAAAGTGAAAATTTAAAAACCAAATTTCGAGAAAAAGGAATTTATTATAAAGACAGAAGAAGCATAACATGCAAGAAATATAAAGAGGATATTCAATGGTTTGCCGTTTAATATCAATTATATTTCACGAGTATGGAAGATTTTTTTTTATATTTTCACGAGTGCGTAGCACGAGTGAAAATATTTTTTAAAAAAAAAACTGCCATACAAGTGAAATATATTTTATATGAAACGGCAAACCATTGAATTTTCTTTTTATTACATTTCGAAAGAGGAATTTTTTTTTTTACTTGCCTACTGGAAAGTGGCTAAATTAATATAGGCCTAATCCGTCGAAATCACAACCGATGGTGCTACTGTACACAGCTGATTGGGATAAGTTGATCGGAAAAGTTGAACCATTCTCATCTTCCAATTCATTATTTATTACATCCTGCAGCAGTATCTCATGCATAACTACTGCTGTTGCCATTTATTCAAGATCATTGTTCCCAAAAAGACAACTTGTAGAGACGACAACAATGCCGAGCCTCCAATACCAAGGGCAATGGAGGAGTTCGATTCGATCAGGGGGAACAACTCATACAAAAAGCTCGGTGTAACGTGAAACAATGACCCGGGTGTAAAACTACCCACCGTTGAAATATACGGTTGATCACCTTCACGGGACAAATTACAGAAATATCGAGTGGAGTCATTGTTCTACAGATGGCCGTGTAAGAATTCTACTATTAAATAACAACCCCGGGTAACTTTTGTCACGTAGAATAATGACCCTGGATGCTGGGTCACTTTTTCATGTTACACTGACAAGGCCTTATACTTTCACGGCAAAATCTTATATTTCCCTGTAAAATCTTATATTTTCACTGCAGTGATGAGCAGTGAAAATATATGATTTTGTAGTATATCACACTGTATACTACAATTTGAAATGCCGCATTACATGACGTTATTCTGACGCCATGTTGGACTACATCCTATCAAAGCTTTCCACTTCGCCTGAGATAAAATGTATAAATTGGCTTTGAATCAATCGCTTAGACGACATTGACTTCTGGCGCCATGTTGGACTGCATTATGTCAACGCTTTCCATTCCGCCTCAGATATAATGTGTAATGGCTTTGAAGCAAAAGCTTAGATGACAATGAATCAAATCAGGCTCTTCCAATAAACAAATGCACAAGGACGTTTACACAATTAATTAAAAAAAAATTGACACAGGCAGGTTAAGAAATATCCAGACACATGTTTTTTTACGTTTAAATAGAGATATTCCCTGTCGAACCGGGTTGCTACGATGGTAACTACGATGGCCGTGGTTGCTAAGATAATAAAGTCCCACTGAATTTCCATCGATATATTGGTAAGTTTAGAAAATACACATTGAAATCACTATTTTTCTTCAGTACATCATTTGTAAATTTGATATTAAATAATATTACCAGCACTTCGATTGTGTTTCTTTATTTATTGCGGTTGTTATGTGTACGCATTGACACAGTGATCCGGTTGTGACGCGGTCCGACGTCGGACGTCACAACTGCAGGGCGCCGCCATGTTTGCGTTACCGTCAAAGAATTTCGCATGTGCATCATTGGAATCAAACGTTTGCTAGATACCATTTACTGCATAATCAGACGAAATGAATTCCATATATGTTCAATGTTTCAAAATTTTGAAGGAACCAAACAATGACCGTCAGAGAATAGTTATCGTTTCGAAGCGTGAACGACGCCATATTTGAACAATCCGCCGAGCCTTTTTACATTGCATTTATGCTACTTTATTCGCAGTCAGAGTTTACTAAGCTCGAGAAGGGAGAGGTGTCAATAACATTTCATATTTTTGCATGCTCTGCTACATCTGTCTTTATTTCGAAATTTGGTTTTTAACTTTCTGGATGGTATATCTCTTTCACTGCAGATCGATGTGCACTTTCTGAAATGACCTTTTTTCTCTCACACTTTGATTTTTACATGCCTTCAGAGTTCTGGTTTTGTATCTGTCCATTTCTGTTAGCGTACTCTGACACGAATCTTCATTTCAGCAGCAGTTACTCATCCCTTCTTTTCTATTATATTTTTCCTTTATACTAATGATATGAGGATGTAGCATTTGTCCCGTGCCAAATTGAAATTAAATCTTCCCATTGTTCCAAGTTGTAATACACTGTAGTTGTTATGGTCCATATAAGAGGAACGATTTAACCCTACATATTCAAAAAACAACTCCCATCACCTGATCAATTGTATACACCGAAATTCCTCTCCTGAATTTATTTTGAAGGTACATTGTGGACTTTGATTCATTTTATGAACTGATTTATGTTTGAAGGAAATTTGGTGGAATATTTCTAGGTCCAGCCTTATTTGTTAAATGTTTTTCTTATTGATCCAATAGCATTGGGTGAGTTTGAGATGATTTTATTTTAACCATGATCACTATACATTATGATTTTGCATTTTTTTAATGATATATAGTTTAGACTCTTTATAGGCCTAATTATTTAACAAGTTGTGTCTAGCAGGCCCAGTCGAATGTGTTTTGCAAACACAACGGAAAACTGTAAACAAATGATACATATTAATACACAAATGATTGCAGAATATGACCCCATTTGCGCTGGATACTCTGACAATTTCTAGATATGCACGTGCTGTTTAGCTTCTTAAAACAGAGCAGCAGGTCATATGGTCACACAAGCACCAATGCAGGCCGCAGACGACACAACAATCCGTCCAAACATCCGAGCTTCGGAAACCTTATATTAGCATTAAAATGAAATATGAAATTAGTATTTTATGCACAAAATAGTTGAAATTTTACATTTTATATTGCTTGACTGGAAATAATTAAGATTATCTTGTACCTTCAATACAACCCGTAATATACCGAATATATATGTACCTGCCACTACTCAAATGAGATTAACTGTTAGAAACGAGACTTCATTCTCAATCACTACAAATAAGATTTCAATATTTTTTTATTTTCACTCACGCCAAACGTATACGTGCGTAACAAGAGGTAAAATAGTACACAGTATGCACTGATGGTCATAATGCACATATTATATACAACATACAACAATTACAAAATATAAGCACACTAATGAGCATACTTAATCGTCAGCATATCACATAAAGATACAAAATATTTCTCAAAGAGACAACGATGGCTAAAATTCACCTCTCCCATTCTGCCTCTTTAAACAGTTTAACGATGAGGTAACACACATATGCTGCACCTTTTTAATTCAGCCCAGAAAGCACTTTATCCAGTCAAATATGTACAACTATAAACAACATTTACGAGTATTAAAGTTGATTAGAAAGCAGTAAGTAACGTACTCTACCTAACCATTCTCTTCTTCCTTTACAAGATTTGCTGTTGATACAATTAACTTGAATCTATCTTTTATGTTATGGTGTCACAAAAAAAACGGAGTGTACTCTAAATAAACAGCGAAGCGGTTTATGATGAGAGTACACTCCGGTTTTTTGTGTTATAACCCCATAATATAAAAAAGATTAAAGTTAATACTTATGATTTAATCTATACTCTGCGAAAATTTACTTTATTGATGGACTCTTTTCTCCTACAAATCATTACGCTGCTGCATCAGCCAATCAAAAGCGACGTAATAAACGGCGACGTCATTTTTTTATGTTATGGGCTGATAGCATAATTTTTTAAGCTACAGATAAAAAAAATCCTGACACAGGGAAAACAATATTTCTGATGGAGTCTGATTCTGATTAGATTGGTTTAGAAATCTTTTCTAAATTCTATTTTTGATGAAGAGTGCTAAGACTTGGATGCCCAGGGTTCATCCCTCTTACAACACTCTTCCTCACACAGGAGGTTCATTTCCATCCCTTCTTTGTCACTTCTATTTCGTTACTATCGTTTCCAAGTATTCATTCATATATATTATTTAAAATGTATTTAAGTGAACCGAAATATCATGTAATAACAAATTCCTTATATTGCTGTTGGAGTTACATACATATTTATAACTGAATAAGCATGCAGAGAATATTTCTTTATTAAGATGGCATTGCAAAGGATTCTAATAATTGCAAATGAATGTACATATATATATATACATACATAAACATATCATGATGAATAGGATATCAAAATTGATATTTAAATTTCCACTTTATTCATAGCATATACAATATGTTGTGCATTATCATACCATGCATAAGCTTATCAGCAATAAGACGATTTGAAAAAGATACATAATTCATAGATATAATACATAAAATCTCTACATTCACTTACAAAACAATATAGGGTAAAAGCAATCCCGAAGAAATGGATTTTAAAATTAAACGCGAATCATTGGGAATTACCCGGAACTTACAATGTATCAGAAGTTACCTCACACAGGTTTAACACAGACTTATTACACCTACACCTATATCCGACAAAGGGGGAGAAACGAACTGACTACGCATTTTTTAAAAAAGAACTTTGCATTTTATGTATCATGAAATGGGCAGATCATTGATCGTTGTCACAGACAACACATTGTCAAAATATACTCAGGTATACTCAGTGTTGTATACTGTAAACCAACTTATTTTCGGGGCGACTTAATTTTCGCGTTTTGTGCGGTTGATTGAAATTCGCGAAAACTAATCGTCGCGAAATAGTTTTAATCAGTATGGCGGTACTGTACAAAGGCTTTACGACCGCATGTATCGCGAAATTAAAACGCCGCGACATAGTCGTTTAATATGAAAAGGCGAAATTAAATCGCCGCGAAAATAAGTTGTTTAACAGTTCTCAGTATTATATATGTATTCCACAACATACAGAGGACATAAAGATATAATGTTTTAAAGGCACGTCGAGTGAGAACAATGTTTAGGCAAATCAATGAACAAATAAATATATGCGAAGTAAAATCACTATTCATTAATTCCTTTGGTAAAAATAGTATCGCAAATACATGTACAATAGCTACTACAAAGGTATCGTCAAATTTAAGAACATTTTTCGTGATAAATATTTCTTGTTTGTCTTCGTGAAGCAAAAATGTAAACATTAATGCGCCCATCAGTTTAATTTAATAACAATATATTGTGACCATTGGTGAAAGTCCTCAGAATGAGGTAGAGGAGTAATTGGCAACTATTGAAGAAATGTATTGCATTAAATATAGGTTTAAACACAGATACATGGATTTTATTCTGGCTGTAAGATATTGCAATTTCCTCTGCTGCCAGCGCAATTGTTAAAGGTGCAATAGTACCTGAAGTCGGGTAAAAAATATTAATTATATGAATTATTGTAAAAAAGGGGGGGATCATTACAGGGATGATTACACGTTTGCATATGGAACAGCTGTTAAAAAAATGAATAGATTACATTAAGGATGTACACCTCAAAGAAGTCAAAATTTTCCGGCATCAAACCTTTTTTCTCATATACATTTTTGGATAAGGGATTTCAAGGCATGACAGAAAATACAAAGATAATGATATGTCAGTGAGCTTGTTTTTGTGCTATGTTCGGTCAAAAATACCAATATGACATCGATGATAAGCGATTTGAAGTTAATTTTGTAGTTTTGACCAATTGCGTGACATCTTTATACAATATCTAACGAATTTATAATCCGAAGTGTATAAATGTTTGCAGAAATGACACAAAATAGTGTTTTCTTTTATGTCATGAATGAAAAATTCTTCTGACTTGATATTTTTACTCAGAAAGCAATTTAAGTAATACATGTACCCCCCCCCCCCCCCCATATCTTTTAAATGAGAAAACCATTTTTTGCAGATTTAAGGCTTAACAAAACAAATTCTGATGTCAAACATTTTTGAATAATTAGCAGATTAAAAGAAAATGGATTTCTCTTTCTAAAACCGTTATAAAAATGGGGGGTTAGTGTGCCTAATTGTTTTGTCTTTAATTATTTGTGTTATTTTTCACAGTTTCGGGTTCAAAATCAAAAAACATCTCCAGTTACACTAAATATATGAACAAAATACTAAAATTGTATAATTATCCACTTTATAGCAAAATATTTCAATAAAATTGAACATTATAAAGTTGTACAGTAACAATGAGCTTGCTATAATTAAAAATGGCTAAACACTGATGTGTTTAAGGATGTACACTTCTGATGTTTCAGTCACGTTCAAGTCTCGTTTCTGTCTGATTTAAACATTTTTTGTTATATTGAAGAAATTATTATCAATTTTAATAGCAATTATGCATCTGAAAATTGTGTCAAAAATATAAGTGTCTGTTGCTTGTAGAACTTTTTTTACATGAATTTTAAAAAATTACCAATTTGGCGGCCATTTTGAATATGCATATTTCTGTCTATTTTATGCACTTCGCGAAAGGCACAAATTTCACCTTTTTGATGCTATATTGCTATCTTTAAAACATCAGTGTTTAGCCATTTTTAATTATAGCAAGCCCATTTTTGCTGTACAACTTTATTATGTTCAGTTTTATAGAAATATTTTGCTATAAAGTAGATAATTATACAATTTTAGTATTTTTTTCATATATTTAGTGTAACTGGAGCAGTTTTTATTTTTGAACTCAAAACTGTGAAAAATAACACAAATAATACAGGGACACAAATTAAGCACACTAACCCCCCATTTTTATGATGGTTTTAGAAAGAGAAACCCATTTTCTTTTCATACACTAAATATTAAAAAAAGTTTGATATCAGAACTTTTTTTATTAAGCGGTTAATCTGCAAAAAATGGTGAATAAATGATCATTTTCTCTTTAAAAAATAAGGGGTAGGGGTAACTCAAATTGCTTTCATGAGTAAAAATATTAAGTTAGATATTTTACTTCCATAACTTAAAAGAAAACACTAATTTTATCATTTCTGCAAACTTTCATACATTTCGGATCACAAATTCGGAAGATATTGTATGAAGATATCCCGCAGTTGGTCAAAACTACAAAATTCACTTAAAATTGCCTATGATGTCATATTGGTATCTTTGACCGATCATAGCACAAAAACGAGCACACTGACATATCATTATCTTTGCATTTTCTGTCATTCCTTGAACTCCCTTTTCCAAAAATGTATATGAGAAAAAAAGTTTGATACAGGGAAATTTTGACTTCTCAGAGGTGTACATCCTTAAGAGAGCGATCTTACATCAAAAATATGAAGCTTTGGCCTTTCACGAAGTGCATAAAATAGAAAGAAATACGCATATTCAAAATGGCCGCCAAAAAAGAGACATAAACGAGACTTGAACGTGACTGAAACCTCAGAAGAGCACATCCTTAAGAAATATTTATAGTAATTTGTCCAATCAGTTCCAGTGCTGATACTAATTGACAATATCTGTACCTGTATATACTCGAAAGGAGCTCACTTTATGAGCAAATTTTATCGAGGAACTGTGTGTGTGCGCAGAGATAAAAGTTATTGGCACTGAGGGTATCCTTGTAGTGTTGCCTTTAAACTGTTTACACTTGTACAGTTAATGATGTTTACAGGTAGGCTATTCCAATCATGGATGGTTTTTGAGCGATACCAATCTATAATTTGAGGCTTCATGTTTACTTCCTTTTTTGTAAATGGGCGTTATATTTTCATTTCTCCAGTCTCCAGGTAAGTTGCTACTATTAATACTGAGATTAAATGTGTGAGAGACTCCGGTGCTTGTTCAGTGGCGCATGTTTTAAGAACAAGGTACGAAATGCTATCTGGTCCACTAGCTTTGTTTGCTTTTCTGTTCTTCAAAAGCTTCTCAACTCTTTCTGTGTGGATTTCTAAATTGTTAATAAATGGTGTTCGATCTTCACTCAGGTTTAGTAATGTTTCATTTAGATTTTCTCTCGTAAACACTGATCGACATTGTGAATTCAAGATCTCTGCCTTCATTTTGCTATCTTTGTGGAGTACTCCATTTTGCTTCAGACCTGCTATTCCTACACTGCCACTGCATTTGGACTTTATATACTTCCAAAACGTTTCATTGTTTCCGTTTTCCAAGGATACTGCAAATATGTTGTTGATGTAATCCCAGTGTGCCCTCCGGAAATCGCGTTGGGTGGCAATTTTATGCATTTTATATTTGTCCCAGTCCTCTTTGTTCTGTGTCTGTTTAGCTTTCTGGTACAGTTTATGTTTCTTGGATATTTTGTTTTTCAATTTTGTTATCCACAGCAGGTTATGTCTCTTTGATACCAACTTAGATGGTTTTCTATATCTAATGTAATTCTGATTCCTTCTTTAAATATGTTCCAACTTTCTTCAACATCAGATGTTTCTTGTACTTCAACGGCAATGTGTCCATTTTCTGTTTGATGTTCTCCCAGTATGCTTTTTTATATTTGTAAAGGTTCCTTCTCTTTAGTTTATTATTCTTTGGTTTAATATTTCAATCCGCCACTACCATGCTATGGTCTGAAATTCTAGGCACAGTGTCACATGTTTTTACGAGGCTTGGATGTGATGTAAAATACAAGTCAAGTTTGTTGTCTTTCCTGGTATTTTGCATCTGTATTTGTTCTAGTCCATGTTCTGTCATGAGGTCAAGTAATCGATAATGTTGGTTACTTTGGGGGCATCCTGGACTAACTGCTAGTGCGTTCCAATTTATGAAAGGCAAGTTGAAGTCGCCTGTTAGGATGACTATTTTATCTTTACATTTATCTCTTATAAAGTATGTAGGGAATCATTAAGATGTTCTAATGATTCAATAGTTGCATTTGGTGGTCTATAGTATGATCTGTTACAATGTTTTACTTTTCAGTTTGTATTTCAGCCCAAGTGATCTTGCAATCAGTGGCACTGTTTTCTATAGCCCATGTTTTTATGACTGCTACTTACAGCAATGCATATTCCTCCTCCGTTTTTATTTCTGTCTTTCCTTTGTATGTTTTTCTGGAAGTCGTCTGGGACAATTTCAGCATTTTTGATGTCATTTGCTAACCATGACTCTTGGTCTATGATTATATCTGGTCTCACGTATTGAGCTGTCTCTGATATCTGTGATCTTTTGTTTCTGATACATTGACAGTCTACTATTAATAGTCGTAGGTTTTGTTTTGGTTTGCGTCTAAATACATGTGACGTCCCTTCCTCTGATGATAGTGAAGATAACTGTGGTCTAGGTTTGCGACTACTGTGAGCTGTTAAACTATAAAGTGAATCCAGCGATGGAATCGTTAATACTCTGCTCAGAATACTAGACTGGTTTGATACTTCAATATCATAGGAATGATATGTGAACCTGTCCACGTTTGATGTATCACACTTGCCACATATCCTTTTGACGTGCTGGCATGTTGTAATAGTTCGATATTGTTTGTGCTTGATTCAATATATACAAAATGGTACCAAATACTGCACTCATCGCAGCATACTGCTCTATGGTGGTTCTATGTTACTGGGTGGTCACAATAGCCACATGGGTATATTGAATTGGGACCTGGATTGGGTTGGATGTCGCCCGAGTGAATGATACGTAATATGAGTAACGTCCTTTCAATGATCCTTGAAGCACGGGTTTTACAACGCTCCTTCTTCTAAAAATTTGGTATGAATCACAATAATAAGCAATCTTGCGTCACTTTCAGTAAGTAATAAGTAATGTTTAGAAACAGATTGTTTAAATGTCCGGCTCCTGTTTGTACTTCATAGAATTGACAACAACAATCTTATATGCCCCCCCCACCCCCCCCCCCCCCCACCCCCCACAAATACATATTCTATTGTACTATAGCGTGTTAAGTTAAAATAAAACAATGCATTGTATTGTAAAAGATTGCTTAATGTAACATTAAGGTTAACCTTATCATCAGCGAAATCATCACTACAACCCTAAATTGATCAAACTAAGGACGGAATATGAAGACCATGTGCTTTTGGAACGCAAAAGTCTTTTGCTCTTAATTACTAATGAGCTGATATAGATGGTTTATCTGACATGTCTGGTGTGTTCAAAAGTAAACTGAGATTTTTAAATAATGAAATAAAAAACTGGTATGATTGCACACGGCAATGCAGTTTCGATTTCTTTTTAACAGGAAAAGAAATATCGATAGTCGATATCATTATATAAGGAAAACATTGTAAAAAAAAAACATAAAAAATGGAATTCATATAAGTTGTATATTTTCTGAATGTCTTTTAACAACGCTCGTTAGGATGTTAAATGACATGCATTTTCCTAAATGACTGTGACCCCTAAAATCATTAACAATGAAATGTTCTTTTCAAAACACTCATAATAAGTTTTTATTTACTCTGAATTAATTTTTCCTGCATAAAACAGAAAGGAATTGGTAACAGCCGTTTACAAACAATTTCTTATTTTTGTATCTCTAAAGACTGACTAATAAAGTCTATCGCCCCAGTGTGATGGTAACTGAGAAATCTCAACCCGAAGGTAAGGTTAATGGATTTGAGCACGAGGCTTTGCCGAGTGCTATAATTCATAAATCATATCCCGAGGGTTGTGATTTCTTTGTGAAGGGTGATTGATTATTCTTCTCCCGTGCTTTCTTGATTTCAAAAAAGTTGTTATGTGAATTCATGCATTGCGTAATCATCAATGGCAGATACAATGAGTGACGGATTGTGACGTTCTACAATAATCGCGTGTGTGAGCTGTCTTTCCAATGCCCCGGTAAAACACATGTTTATCTTTTCCATAGCAAAAATGGGAATAAACCTGTTAAGTGTGGGAGAAACAAAAAATGGGAATAAATCTGTTAAGTGCGGGAGAAAGCAAAAATGGGAATAAACCTGTTAAGGGTGGGAAAAAATGTATCTGTGTTAAGAAATGATTCGAAAAATATTACAGTACCAATTCTTGTAAAATAACATGTACGTTTGAATTCCTACTGGTTTACATTTTTTTTCAAACACTCACTCTTGTTCGGGGTGGGGGGTGTCTAATTATGATAGGAAACCAGCGTACGAGGAGACAACCAATGTGGTCGGGAAGGTGACCCACTACCTGTTCACGTCCAATCTGGAAACTACTCCGTGACGCCTTGGTGAAAGGCAAATGTACTATCCACCAGACCACCCTATTGTTTCCCATTTAATTGGTATTAATATATTTGGAGCCAAATCCATCATGTACATTATAGAATAGATAGATTAGGTGATCGTGTTAATGGTATCTCTGATAGTTTCATACCAGAGGTAAAGGTTGTCCACTGAAGTGACGTTAAGCACGTTTCTTTCGACAGGTTCAGACGCGACTAGCCGCATGAAGTGAACGCCAGCTCCCGAGCTGTCCACTCCCACTGTGATAATGTGTACACCAGCAGATTTTACGTAGTCAGCATTGTTTTTTAAATTCACAGTTTCCATATCATTTGGACTGAGAAGAACAAGTATCACATCGATGACGTCCTCTCTGTCGCCTCTAGAATGGTTGTATATTCCGCTGTGAATGTCTAACAGGGCCTGTCCAAGTTGATTTCCCCCTTTATCTGGATATACTACAGAATTATTCAACCCCGATATCATATCTGACTCGCTGAGGTACTGATCGAGGTAAAAGTTAATTGTTGTTTCCGAATTAAATGTAGTTACAGCCAGTCGAACATCAGTCAGTCTCTTAATCAAGTATTGAATACATCCAAATAAAGTGTAAAATTCTGACGATTCCAAAGTCTTCGAGCCATCAAGGAGAACTGTGAGATCTATCGGTCGAACTGTAACAAGAACATAAAATGTTATAAAATAAGCCATTTAAAAAAATCACGCTTACAGCATAGTTAATGTGTTATTAATATAAACATACATGTTTATAACAACAAAAATTAATATAAAGTGGAGTCGTATTATAGACTTTACAATAGTGTTGCACCTAATGTATATTTGAGAGGTTTGGATTTTACAATTTCATAACCCTAATTCATAATGGTGACTGTGTACTTAATTATTTAATAATTTTCATATAAGGTGAACATTTATCATTAGATCTGCGGTTAATGTTTAACGTCACGCTAACACAATTGGTACGGTTCACCATTTGGTAAATGGTCACAAACTGGTAGGAAACTTTCTTGAAAATAAAATTTAACATTTTCCTTTGACAGTAAAACAAAATACATATTTGTCATCATCACCACCAAATGGTTTTGCTTTCTTGAACAATTTACAACTACACGATACTATCAAAATCAACATATCAGAATACCAGTAAAAACACTGTGAATCGAGGACATTTTGACGAATTTAGAAGGGGGTAATTAATTCTTAGCATGTTTAAATGTTGATTTTTGGTCCTTATAACCGCATACTATCAAAGTGGATATCTATTACTGTAGTTCAGTATGGTGATTAAAAAAGCAGAATGTTTTGTTGCAAAAGGCGCATTTATTAGTCGAAAAAAGAAAACAAATGCCATAACCTGTCATATGGTGTACCAAATTCGGTACTAATTATTGCTGAAAAATGGACGAAATCCCAATGAAAGCTTTGTGAGCTATTTTCAACACAAAATAATTAAGGATATATGTCTTTCCTGAAAATGAAACATCATACGTAGTCTTTGTCAAAAATCAAGAAACATTCCAGATATAATATCTGAATATGTAGATATCACTGAAAAAACTGTTAAATGTATAGCAATTGTGGTAGTGTGACGTTAGTTGTCGTTACCAAATTGCACAGATTTTCACCATGCTATTATTTCGTCTCCTTCTGCCTTTGACATTCAATGCAAGGTAGAAATAACTATCGCGTATAAGGACACAATACAATGTGAACCGATGGTTAATTTGTCAAACACTCAAAACGTCAACAAAACCTTATCCGAGCTCAAATCGATTCAACTGGGGGTAAAATATGAACAAGAGAGAGACTTACATGGAGACCCTTGTAAACGTACAAGAGAATAATACCAAATTTTCAGGAAGAGAAGCGTCCTAGGGTGTAATATTCATTGGAAACCTCTTTGTTTATGTTACGGCTCATTACGATAATATAATAAAAAAAAAACAACCAGCTTAAAATCATTACGCTGCAGTATTAGTCAATCCAAAGTGACGTTACAAATTTTCTATTTTCTAAAATGATGTATTAACATCAATGAATAATCTATGTATTTATGAGCAATGAACCGGTCTACAAGACTGCGGGTTAACAGTAACATTCACGGCAATTCTTATTTAAGATGTGACATCGTCCATTAATTGGTAAAGTGTGGGTTAAATAATCATAGTTATGTCTTTAATGTTCAAACAATCATCACAGATTGGTTATATACTATCTAGCAAGCAAGAATGCATTTGACGTTCGTTGGTGTTCATTTACTGAGATACGTTTTTTACCATTGATTTGGAATAATTTCAATTAATTCTGAATAATTATACATCAATATACTTTCTTATTGATTCAATCAAAATAATTTTTTTAAACGATATATAAATGCAGTACTTGCATAATTATGAGTGTCGGTTGTGTTTCGAAAAGGTGTTACGATCTCAGATTAAATACAAAAAGAAATAAGCTTCTTGTTAATATCTAGATATTCAGAACGTACGTTCTCCAAGCGGAGATGCTTTTGAGGTAGTTATATGTATTTCGTTAGAACGTAACTCTCACTCCACAAAATTGACTTTGCGTTGAATAAACCGCAGGGCATACGTATTCCCTACCTTGATTAAAAATGCTCTTTTTACTTTTAGGTAGAAAACAAAAGATATATTTACAATATTCCATGCATGTATAACTCCCGCTTGACAGCATGACACAGCGTTCTGTCTGAGCACATGGGCGGTTCCTGCAGTGACTCAGGTTCTCCTACAAGAAATCATAAATAAAACTAATTACTGACAAAAACCTTAAAAATCTTCTACTTAAGAAACAATATGTTCAGCTGTTTTACAATCAAATCAATTCAAAAGTATTTCATTTTGTGTCATAAATATGTGATATTTACATATAAAATCACAATACATGTACTGTTTATAAAATGCATCCGGCTTACATGTACCGCATTTTTACTATATATACGATAGTATGCCCGTAATTAGCAACGAACGTATACTCGTCAGGGCTCCAAAGGTATAATTATGTGTGTTGCCAGCTGCAGGTAAACTACTATATAAGCAGTGAAGGTAGACGATTTTGAATATCCTTAAAAGTATTTTCTATGGGTTGTGATTGAGTGCGATGCCACAATTCACATTTTTGAGGAGTTGACATTTTCTTGGATGTGACATAGATTTTCATAGCCTTAGTGGTCAATTAAGCAGAAGGCGCTTACCCTTCTGGAACACCAGGTTTGATTGACTTGTACTTTTCCCCTGGTATCCATATAATTCTTTCTTTCTTTTCATTTTTCCCTAGCTTAATTAATTGATTTTAAAGTTTGTGGTTTTGTTGACAATTGTGTAGCTTCTGTAAATATATCTCAGCTAACAGTGGTTTTCAGAAGCAGAAGACGCTTAATCTTCCGGAACACCTGGTCATATTCTCATGTAATTTTACAAGAGTCTCCATGTAAATCGTTCCTTTATTCATATTTTGCCCCTGGTTTAATCGATTTTGAGTTTGGATAATGATTTTGTTAACGTTTCGGTATTAATTAATTTATTATTTATTCCAAAATGTTTGAACATACCCAATGTGGAAAGTGCTATTTACAACCAATGTCAGCAGGGAAAGCGCATATTTGATAAAGGACAATACCTGCATTGGAGTGTTAATAAAGGGCGTGCGTCACCCTTTGTTTCAACTGGCACACTAAAGCGATATGCAATTAACGCTTAACATGTCGTTTAGTCGGTTTATCACAAAGAGGTCACCGTTTTGATATCTAATGGTTATGACAGTCAAGTGTTAAGTGAAAGTAAATACGTTTATATTTAGACAAATATTTACCCAAGGTTGTCTTCAATTTACGTTGATAATACCATTGTTATCAGGATACATTATCAGTGTTTGCGACATCATACTAGAGGTCGACTAACTGACCATTTCTGCAAACTAATTGATCGATCAAATTAAAAGGTGAACCAACCAGCTTTTTCAGTTTGGTATATGGAACGTGCGAACGGTCACTCATCCAATAACTGTCCACGCTCTACGTTGTTGAACTCGTGAATTGGATCATGGGTAATGCCGGATCATAGGAAAAGCTAAGCAGCCTTTCCTCATCATTTCCTTAGGTGTTATAGAGGCAAAGCGATTATGAGCTAGGAATGACAACAAATATCGTTATGCAATTTTACCTGCTCATGTTCTGACTGCTTTTAGTGTCCCGTTTTATATCGTCATGTTCTGTCTACTTCCTGATTTACCACTTGTAGTTACAAGTATTGTATGTGTTCGATTATTGAATGTGTTCTACCATTAAAGTTCCGTGACAAATGTTCTAAAAGTTGACGTAACACACACTGATGCAAGTATGTCGGATTTTCACAATATAAGCATATCATTTTTTCACATATTGTTCTAACAAGTTTAAATGCACGTTAACTGCCGTGCTGTTTAAAACAATGTAAATGTGTCATTTTTTCACGTATTGTTACATAAGTTTAAATGCCCGTTAAATGGCGCGTTGTTTAAACCAATGTTAATGTGGCGTTTTTTCACTTGTTGTTCTAACCAATTCAACCGCCTGTTAAATGGTGCGAAATTTAAATCAATGTAAATGTGTGTTTTTTCACTTGTTGTCTTACCAGGTTAAGGACCCGTTAAATGATGTTCTTTTAGTGTTGCACTTACAGATGTACCGATTTTTGACACGTTTACAAATCCATCAATTTCTTTTTAATGATTGTCTGATATACATGTATTGCTCTTTTATCTGGTTTCACTAATTAGGAATACATATTTTATACACGTGCATATATATATCAGGCATCATTATTGAAAAGGTATCGATATTTTTTTTATTTGATACCAATGCCTTAATTTGAATAAAAGAAAAAAAATGCAAAATCAGAAGATACCAATGTAGCTATAAAGCAGCTGAAAACAACGAAATACTTACAAATACTTCGTCAGTCACATCTGATTGGATGAAGATGTCTGTTTTAACTCCCGTAAATGTTTTGTTATCCGCGTATTGTCCAAGGGAACACTCCAGAGTTACTTTGTTGTAACCAATGCTCTGACACTTAGTCGTCAAAGCGCATTCCCTTCGACAGCCTATAATTCCGATCGGATTCAACGTCTTAAAAACACCGTCGGATAACCGATAACCCACTGAATGGACGCCACTATCCAGCGGTTTGCAGGTCGAAGCACACGTAAGTGTGATGATGAAACACAAGATAAATATACATGAAAGCGACATTCTACAATGGCATTAAATCCTCAGGGAGACGTAAATAGCGAAATAATGATGAAATAACATAACAAATTTGTCTATTAAGATAACTTTCTCGATAAGATATTTGTTTCAAAGTAATTCGTTAGTCTCCTGATAGAAAAGGGGATGTAACGTTTTATCGAAAGTGTGAAAGTACACTTCCAATCAAAGGTGTTGTGTTTTGAAGTACCCTTCCAATCAAAGGTGTTTTGTTGTGAAGTACCTTTCCAATCAAAGGTGTGGTGTTGAGAAGTACCTTTCCAATCAAAGGTGTGGTGTTGTGAAGTACACTTCCCATGAAAGGTGTGGTGTTGTGAAGTACACTTCCCATGAAAGGTGTGGTGTTGAGAAGTACCCTTCCAATCAAAGGTGTGGTGTTGTGAAGTACACTTCCCATCAAGGTATGGTGTTATGAAGCTCCCATGTAATCAAAGGTGTGGTGTTGTGAAGCTACCGTGTGGCCAATATAAAAATGTCGTACAACTGAAACAGATCTATAATTCAATATGACATCAAACGAGTGGAACAGAAACCATTGAACCCTTAAGTAAAAGCTTATATCTGTGATGGTGAGTAAACATAATTTAACTGAGCGATCAATCATCAAAGTCCTAAGTTACCGTCAGAGGCAATGGTCTGTTGTCAGTATACACAAAAGGAAAATAAATACATATTTAGTGACCATTAGATTTAAACGTTAATGTAGGTGAAATGTTTGTTTTGTACTCAATTGATTGGTCAATTATATAGTATTTAAATATTACAGCATACATATCTCCTATATAATACTGTACATTTATTTATTATCTTTCTTTCTTTCGTTCCTTCTTTCTTTCTTATTATTCATATATTTATACAAAGTATCATCATATTTACTGTGTTTGCAAAATGATTGTTAAACTATGTATTTTTTTTTGCAGTAAAACAGTCTATGTATGTAGCAAAAAGATTTGCTCAACTAATTAGCATAGTACATGTAAATATACTTGATGGCCACATGAGCTATAAGTAGTAAACAGAATCAAACTGGCGTCATAAATATACATTGTTCTCAAATACTAATCATTCCCTAAACGACTTTGGTTTGGTTTATTTTGTTTCACGCCCCAATATTTACACTCACTATGCTTGAAAACATTGGTGAAAATTGTATTCATTTCTCATAACAACATTAGCCTCATCACATGCAAACAGCGTGTAGTAATAAATTGAAAAATAGTTGTAGTTCCTGAACAATATATATATATGATTATGATTTTTTTTAAAGAAAAATGTTTATAATTAAAAAAGAAATAATGAAAAAAAATCCCATGAAAATACAGTGACAACAAATACTGTCATGTTTAGATAAAATATTAACAAATGCAACCGTTCTGCATATGCGGCACAGGAAGTTACCATGTCGTCTACTTTCCGCCGTCAAGCCATCGGAATTGTTCTTCTTCCCGTGTTATTGTAAATAAACACGATCCATGTAATATGTAGAGACATTCAATATTGTAACGGTCCTCTTAAAGTTCAAAACATAAAAATCACTCCAAAAATCTCGCAAAACAAATGTTGTAGATGGAACTACATTTTGTTTCGGTTGTTGTTATAACGGTTGCTAAGATCGTGTCACGAATTGTGTAACACTTTCCCGCAAGAACTGCTGTTCTCACCCCGACGTCACTCCCGGCTAAAAACATGAAAAAATGCTATTTTTTATTATGGTGTGCGTTAACAGATAAAATAAAAAAGAGTAAGCGTCTTCTGCTTCATCGACGACACCCGCCATGTTAATCTTGGTCACATCCAAGTAAGCATCAATCCTCAAAATGAGAACCGAGTCATCATTGTCATCACAACAAGTAAACACACTAACAAGCAAACTCAAAAACTTCTTCAAATCACACAAAGATACATAATATTTCTCGATGAGATCAAGATGGCGACCATAAAACCTGCCCATAGTCGACATCAACCTGCATCTCTCTACTGCCACATAAATGATTTAATCATGCCATTAGGTAACAACGCTCCAACTTTCCTTGTTACACCCAGTAAGCCTCGTATCCTGAGAACATACGATTGTTTAGGGCCTAATATACGTAACTTTCGGCAAAATCAATCCTAATAGCTGTTTATATTAATTTATAGATTTAGCTACGATTAACTGATATCAGCAATATTCAAGATGAATTCTTACGCGGTTACCGGTACAGCAGCAGATGAAACTCGGCATTTGAAAACACGCGTCCTTTTTGAACTGTCTTCTACCTTCGGCTTGTTGATGAAGTAGGCCACACCTGAATTATTTTCAATTCTTTGGATTTTTTCTGTCAAAAGTTTCTTGTTAGATACCGCTAAAAAATCATGTGTCTGCAAAGCAATTGTCACATTCTGTGTTGCCTTCGCCTATATATCATTAGTAAATCAAATTGTAGTATATCATACTGTATACTACAATTTGCAATGCCGCATCACATTACGTTATTCTGACGTCATGTTGGACTACTTCCTATCAAAGCTTTGCACTCGCCTAAGATAATGGCTTTGAATAAATCGCTTAGACGACATTGATTTCTGGCGTCATGTTGGACTGCATTATGTCAACGCTTTGCACTCCGCCTCAGATATAATGTGTTATGGCTTTGAAGCAATAGTTTAGATGACAATGAGTCAAATCAGGCTTTTACAGTAAACAAATACACAAGGAAAGGGGGATAACGTTTAAACAATTTATCCAAAAGAAATTGACACAGGCATATTAAAAAATATCCTTACTGTAAATATAAGCATTGAGCTGTAACCAGATATAGTTTACAGTCGATATGAATACAGGCGACATGATTATTTATCTGTCACCCAAATCGTATTCATATCGACAGTTTACTGCATCTGGTTACAGTTAAATGCTTAAATGTTTTTCCCTTATGATGTCATTATTGCTGTTTTCAGATCGGACAAACAAGTCCCATGAACCATTACATCACAATGGAAAACGACGTCATAAATATTTTTGTATGACGTCACAATTTCAAAATAAATATAAATGGTAAACAATTATGTGAATGGGTAGAACTGATGACCAACTCCAACCAACCCGAAGTAAGGTATTGTACTGTGGCTGTAGGAATAATGGTTATATTTATCTCATAATAATGGTTTATTTTACTTTACTAGAGAGTGATAAGGGAAATAACTCGTGTGAACTACTGGTATATGATCAAAATGCCCTATCTAAGCTTATCTCATCATAGATTTAATAAAGTAAGAATAGCGGAGATTGATAAAAACAATTTTCATGTCAATGTCACTTTTGCAGGTCTGTAAAATAAACATATTTATTAACCGTAACAAATGTCAGAACTTTATTGACCTGATATATGTTTAAAGGATTACTTGAATAGATTGATACAATGCATTTAGTAGAAGGCGGAGAAGGTAGCCTTCTGGATTTCAAATCGTTCATTTTGGATAAGAAAATCAACCTTAGTGATTAAACAATAAGCGTGATTGAACAATATGTGTTTGAAGTCAAAGGTTGCAAAACATTTTTAAAAGCCTTGTGGATATTTATTTACAAATAACTGTTTATTTATGATAAAATTGTAGAAACATCCTTTAAACTTTATGTTTAGAAAAAATGTCCCTGAAAAGAGATTTACATAAGTTGGATAACTGGTTAAGTTACTTAGCATGAAGAGACCTGTTCAAGATAACATAACTATGTATGGTGTACAAAAACAAATCAGAGAATACCAAAACGTCAACAAAACCATAATCGATTAAACTAGGGGCAAAATAGTAACAAATGAAAGATTTACATGGAGACTCTCGTAAAAGTACAAGAGAATAAGACCAGGTGTTCCGGAAGAGTAAGCGTCTTCTGCTTCATCGACGACACCCGCAATGTAAATCTTGGTCATAATTATACGTTATTGCCAACCTATGTTTTCTTCTCTCGTATAAGTACTGTGTGTGTGTCATATCTTTCCGATTTCGTTATTGTTCGGCACTTGTTGCTGTACTTTCAACATATTTTGTTTATTGGATGGAAAGCAAAGATAACTTCTGATAAAATGTTACCAAAGGCTTCTAAAATGTATGGCATAATAATAATAATATACTGAATGATTTTGGGAAGACTAAGCATTGGCAAAATAACTGCACACTTATTTGGGAACGCTTTCAAAAAAGTAAAACTCTAATCGGTATATCATTTAGATAGATATAATATAAGAAATATTATTTAAGTCTTACTGCAATACGATAATATTAATGAAATAAAGAAAGTTTAAACTGTACACGAAACTCCTAGCACAGAGTAAAGCATAGGAATCGATATGAAATAATAATTTTGAAGATTTTCCCAAATGTAGAAATACAGCATTAAGAAAATATATTATTGATGTTTTAGGGAGGAAAATGCTTTGAGTTACATTTACATATAAATGGTTAATAGCGTAAACATCTCATTTTTGAAATTTTAGCGCACGAATGTTATTTTAACAGATAAGCACAATGATGAATTGGGTCATTCAGTAAACATGATGAAAAACAGAAATGTTATTTTATCGCAGTCATAATTTCGCGGAATACTGTCAGCGCAAAATCGCTCAAAAAAAATATCGCTAAAATATGTACGCGTACAGTTTTGGTTTTGACGACATCCACAGTTGCTTGAGATTCTGTCAGTAAAAAATATATATACACATGTATAAGGAGCGGCCAATTACCGAATATATTCCTTAATGGGCGGCTCCTTAAATATCATTTTGTTTATTTACTGACAGAAACTCAAGCAACTATGTAACACCTACCTCTGTATGATTTTGCAGTCAAAGTGTGTGCTATTACATTAATTAAGATTAAGATGACAATAAAACATATGGTATAGAAATAGTAGACAGTGTATGAATCCAAAAGTTTCATGAGCACATTGTTTGTATATTGTTAACAAAGATTTACTACTAAAAATCAATGTTTATAAGGAAACACATGTATCAGGAAACACACTTTATCACATAACTGACCCGTTCAGTCATGTCATACGGCCATGTCATAAAAATGGTATTACATGTGAAATAACACTGTTTTTTACGTCATATTAAATTATTGAACTCGTTTAACAAATTTCATATTACATCGACATTCGTGCGATAATCATCGTCAACTAAACCAACATAACTAGGATTTACAGCTATGTAATTAAAGGAAATAAGTACCAGCAATACAATAGAATGTCTTCATTCCTTTAATAATCATATCTTAAAAAAAATACTTGTTAAAAGTATTTGTACGTGGAAACTTGGACTATTCGTTTGCTCATATCACAAATACCCGCCAAAAACCATGATGTTTCTTAATGGTCATATGAAATCGACGTTGTAGTGTAATCCGTAAACCGCTATCAACATTTTAACAATGTTACTGATATATATCTTAAATGCTGAACATGTGTACTCGAAAATATACATTTTTCTAAGTGTAATCCTATGCTATAGTTTAATATTGAAAAAAGTCATCTGATTTCTAAATTAATACTTTTTCAGCCTCTTTGAGGTTGGCTTTTTTCATTCAGTCAGATTTTAGTTGTTTCTTGTTATAGTGTTCAGATGCATAACTATTTATATCATTTACCGCGGAAACACTCCATTTTACGTAAATATTGAGAAGATGTCGATATAAGCTTTAATTGCATTTAGACATATTACTTGCCACGTAAATTGTTTCTACAGACTTTCTTATTAGTGAAGGTTGTTTCTAACGCTTAACTCTCAAGACGTGTGGTTAAATAGCGGTATTTAACAAATATAATGTTAACCGATGAGAAAAAACAAAGCAGAGAATACCGAAGCGTCATCAAAACCATAATCCGAGCTCAAAATCGATTAAACTAAGGTCATGATACATGTATGAACGAAGAAAATATTTGTCTTGAAGACCCCTGACAAAACGTAATTGTATAAGGCTAGGTGTTCCAGAAGAATAAGCACCACCTTGCCCGACCAAGCCATTAAATCAAAACTTTTTCCTACAATTCTTAGTACCATAAAATCACTGACACCGCATACTCCAGAAGTGGCATTTATGGGTGTGGATTTTGAAAAACTCGAAAGATCTTTTGATCAATCTTGAACCCCCCCCCCCCCCCCCCCCCCCCCCCTTTAAAATGTATTTTCGGTCACAACATTTGCTTTCCCACCCTGTACACTACCATGAGAGCTTTCTTTTCCAAGAAAGGCGGACGGTGATACAAATATATGGTAGTGAGCTATCTTGAAGCATACTTTGTGAAAAACACGACAAAAGCTTAGAGGAAATATACTGAAGAAGTTATAGTAAGGCTGATTGAATTCCTGGTCGATAATATTTTTGCTGAGTTCGGAGGAAAGATTTTCCAGCAGACTGTTGGCATTCCCATGGGAACAAACTGTGCCCCACTCTTAGCTGACTTGTGTTTGTTTTCATACGAGGCTGAATTGGTGGAGGAGCTAATCAGGACAGGTAACAAAAACCTTGCCAAATCTTTTAATTTCACTTTCAGATATATCGACGATGTGTTGTCTACAAACCACGTTTGCTGACCACGTCGATCGTATATACCTTCTGAACATGTAATGAAGAACACAACAAACTCTTCTACATCAGCTGCTTACCTCGATCTCTACTTAAACTACGACTAACATGGACAGCTTACAACTAAGCTATACGATAAACTTTATTTCAAATTTCCGATCGAGAACTTTCCATTTCTTAATAGTAACATCCCTGCTTCTCCAACCTATTGTGTTTACATGTCGCAGTCGATTCGATATTCTAGGGCTTGCTCTAAATATCAGGGCTCGCTCTAAATATCGGTATTTTCGTGATCGATGTCGACTGCTGACAAACAAACTAACAACACAAGGATTCGAGAGATGCAGGTTGATCAGAACTATGGGAAAGTTTTGAGAAATATTCTGTATCTTTAAGTGATATGAAGATGGACGTTTTTGAGTATGCTTATTAGTGTGTTAACTTGTTGTGATTGACAATGATACTCGGTTCTCGTTTTGAGAACTTGATGTTTGCTTGCACGTGACAAAGATTTACATGGCGGGTGTCGTCGATGAAGCAGAAGGCGCATACTCTTCCGGAACACCTGGTCTTATTCTCTTGTACTTTTGCAAGGGTCTCCATGTGAATCTTTCCTTTGTTCATATTTTGCCCCTGGTTTAATCGATTTTGAGTTTGGGTTATGATTTTGTTAAGGCTTCGGTATTCCCTTATTTATTTAAGTGATATGAAGATGGACGTTTTTGAGTATGCTTATTAGCTTGCTTACTTGTTGTAATTGACAATGATACTCGGTTCTCATTTTGAGAGCTTGATGTTTACTTGGATGTGACAAAGATTTACATGGATAGTGTCGTCGATAAAGCAGAAGTAACTTACTCTTCCGGAACACCTGGGCCCGTATTCATGAAACCGTTCTAATGCTCAAGCATGGATTTCGTGCTCAAGCCAGCTTTCTTGAAACTCTCCTTAATCATATGAAAGAGTCAAATAGTCAATGTAAATGTTGACTATTGGCTTCATGACTCTTCCACTTTTTTCCAAAACTTTGACAAAGTTAGATTTTTTACATAATCTATAGCCAGAACAAGAAATAACGCTTGAGCACGAAATCCATGCTTGAGCATGAGAACGTTTTTATGAATACGGGCCCTGGTCTTATTCTTTTGTACTTTTACAAGAGTCTCCATGTAAATCTGTCCTTTGTTCATATTTTGCCCCTGGTTTTAATCGATTTTGAGTTTGGATTATAGTTTTGTTGACGCTTTGGTATTCTCTGATTTTTTTTCAAGAATACCAAAATGGCAACAATGTTGGTAAATCAATCGTTTTTAATGTGTTGTTGAATATAGTAAAAATCGGAATCGATAACGACAATAAATAATATCTCCATACTGTTATCCTTCATCAATGATCAGTAAACAGTATCTTATGTTTCCATATTATCAAATGAAAATAGGCGGTAATCTTATTCACCGAGTCAATTAGTGCTTGTCAATAATTGACTGGGGTATTATACTGGACAGGTAGACGAGATACCTACTGAAGCAGGACTCACCTAGCATAAACTGATCGACATTCAGTTGTCAGTCACTATACGATAGATAGGTGTTGGTGAAAGGCGATCCTCGGTGTGGCGACCAATACCGATACCGCACACAGAGCACAGATACACAGGACACAGATACACAGGACAGCATGATTTCCGGTCACGGGAAAACAGATATGGCGAACTATCGGATGATACTTGTTCTAATTTTCGCTACCACAGGTACGTTTTATCATTTTGTTTTGTACCAAAACAAAACACAAAGGAACAATGTCTTTCAAAGTGATTTGTAATGTTCGAAATAGCTTCTCCAGATAGGATATCCCAAAAACATTTTTCTCTTTTACGAATGTGATTTAAAAAAAAAACATTGAGACAACACTGCTTCTTCCCAGGGATAAATCACCTACTGCGTTCACTCTCATTATTCCCTATTTTTACTGTACGTGACATTAATAACAACATTGCATTAGCGTCCATCCTCTGCGCTTAGCACATCTATTGTCGAATCCTGTTATTTCGAAGTCGGCAAGATAGATGTCACAATATAAACTGCTGCTGATATGATGTAATATCGCTGTTCAGTAGAAATTCATGTGTCTTGTCGACCCCATTACATTTACGGCATACATGATGGATCGCAACATGATGTGGTGTTTGTTAAAACTTTTTGCTTTATTTACTAAATTGATTAAAAAACATTGACGAAAGTCATAAAATGTTATGTACATTTCATTGTTTAAGGAATGCTTAATGGGAAATCTAGTTCAATATCGAGCATCCTAGCCGCAGTTAATATCGTTTGAGTAGTGGCATGGTACATCATATACACATTTTCGTAGTACATGATTTGAAATTATACATAACTAGTTTAATTTTACTTCTAAATCTAATAAATTTAAGGGGTTTTACGCACCTGACCCTTCTGCTTCTACATTAGTTTAGAGAATTTTGGATTACCACCTTTTGGCCCCTAGCATCACCGAAGAGTCCTAGGAGGACGCAACAACTGTAGGATGCAGTTTAATTAATTTTCTAGGCATAATTAATATATTTCTAAATTTTAAAGGTGCTACATAAGTGTGTGTGTTACGTCATCCTTAATTAAGCGGGACATGTCATAATAATCAGATTTATTGAAAATATAATGAAATCGGTAAGGTTTTTTTTTTTTGTAATCTGACCACCAGATGGTAACAATACAATGTACATGGATAAACAGCAGACTAAAAATTCCCCAAGGTAAATATATTTTGAATTTGCAGGTTGATCAGAAGTAATAAAGATAACATAACCTTTACCATAGAGCTTTAACGATAGAGTTATAGTAAAATAGTAAAATTACAAAAAACTTATATTCACTTATATTGGTCTATATGAGCAAGTTTTATGGTCGCCATCTTGGTCTAACCGAGAAATATTTTGCATCTTTTTTATGATATGAAGATGCCCGTGTTTCAAAATGCTCATTTGTTTGCTTACTTGATGCGGATGAGAATGATGACAAGATTTACACGACATGTGTCATTGGTGAAGCAGAATACGTTTACTCTTCTGGAACACCTGGTCTTATTTTCTTATACTTTTCAATGAATTCCGTGTACATTTTTCCTTTGTTCATAGCCCCCTCTCGATTTTGAGTTCTGGTATGGTTCTGTTGACGCTTCGGTATTTTGGTGTTTTTTATGCCTTTAAAGTCCAAAAAAGAATGCATTTGATTTTACACACTGTATGTTTCTTAAGGGCATCTATTGTGGAATCCCTGCAGAATTGGGGGTAGGTTCTCTACTCTGGGACACAAATGCGAAATTAAATAAAATAAATCTGCTGCAACATAGCAGATATGTTGTACTATATCATTTTTACTGTCGACATCTTGTGAACTTTATCCCATATAAAATCATTTATTATAAAAAAATTTAAGATAGTTGTTATTATGAATATTAGTTTCATTATTATCATACCATGAAAGTATTGTCTATATTATATATGGATTTTCTGAACTATTTACATCATTAAACCTATCGGAAGACCTACATTTACTTGAATTGAAACGTGATTATCATTAATGTTTTATTTTAATAGCTGTTTTCGGATTTCTGGTACAGTGTATTACGTCATGAGATAAAACAAATTAGCTTCGATTGTGGTAGGCGGTTTATTTACTTATGTTTGTAAAATGATTTTAATTGCTATCACAAACTGAACCTATACGATTTTTTAATACGTAGATATCTTTATAACGCTCTAATTGACATTCCTTAACTCGTCAGACATTTGGTGTCAAAATACGTACACCTTCAGATAGGATACATGTGGTTCCTTTATATCCAATAGCCGAATAATAAACAAACGCAGCTTGATATTTGTATTGACCGTTAATATCGTGACCCACGTCGACAAAAGACTGATATGTGTCATTCATCTGTGCCATGAATAGCTTCCCAAGTATCTCTCTAATACAGAAAGAGGCTACCTGTGACAAACTTTAAATTCCCCGTCACAATAGACGGAGAAGCCATATGAAATTGTGCTGCCCCGTGCGCATTGGAAGCTTAAGGTCAACATATCCAATGCGAAGTAGTACGAGAGTTTTAGGATATACATCAAGTGTGCTTATGAAAGTGGCATTGGCCGTGAGTAAAAACAATAACATCAAAAACAAAATCAGCAGAATAATTGGGTAAAAATCATGTAAAGCAATGTTTAGTCGGTTACGTTTTTTAAAAAGTAAATCGACAGATATATATTTCTATCATGCAAGCTGACAAAAGTCTATCCGTCGCTTTATGTAACACGTTATAACCGAAAAACGTGTATTAGATGTACTAGTATATATACTAACCAGTTCGATGAATAGATAAATATTTGTCTAGTTTGAACTACTATGTAGACCCTTTAAAAACGCCATAAGCTGGAATGAACTAGATAAGGTTTATATTGGTATAATGTCTTTCAAGTTTCAAAGTTAAGACTTTCATTGAAGTATGGCTTCTCCAATATAAGTTTGATGAATATTGCTTTTGAAGCTTAAGGCGACACATAACGTATGGAAAACGTACGACATTGTATTGAGACTTTCGAACGGGTTCTTATAAATTCTTATTGGGGAATCTTGCTCGAGTCAGACTCGTTTTATTAACTTGGTTATGATGCAATAGGAACGAGGATGTGATTTTCCTATCATAGTATCATTCCTCTAAATATCGTTATTACATACTGAGAGTATAAACAATAGGTAGAAAACAGTTGCGATTCAAGGCGCATTCCTGACACTAAAGAATATTGATGTTGAAAACGGTCAGATTGCGTATAAAGGTAGAAATTTCATTATTTGATGTTATGGCACATATTAGTTTTTTCTCGTTTTTAAATTAAGTCGAATCACCTTAGGGACCGCACCAAAGTGGTCTTAATAGTGGGATGGTCTTAATACTGAGGGTGACCATGCAAACAGATTTCTCTAAAATCCATTTTTTAACATGTTTCCATGGTCCATTAACTAATATATAGACTTTCAAATGTTAAACACACAGTACGTGTAACTGATTAGCTAATTTGTGAGGGGAAAGTTAGTGCAAAAGTGGTATTTGGGACATTTTAAAACTGGCCTCAATGGCGAGGTGGTCATAATTCTGAGGTGGTCTTCAAGCGAGGTTTCACTGTATACATAATGTTCAAGTTGTGTACAATTTGAAAGATGACAAGTTAACATTAAACATTTAGAGAATACCAAAGCGCCACAAAATCCATAATCCGAACCCAAAATCGATAAAATCAACCTGAAAAATATGAACAAAACTGAGATTTATAAGACCAGTGTTTGTGAAAGAGTAAGCGTCTGCTGCCTCACCGATGACGCCCGGCATGCTAATCTAGGTTATGTCCAAGTAAATGTCACGTCCTCAAATTGAGAACTGAGGCATCCCTCTCGATCACAACACGCAGACATACTGATGGGTATATTCAACACCAATCTCACCTTCATAGCATACAAGAATACCGAATATTTCTCATTTAGACTATGAAGCTTTACAACAGTCTAAATGATTAAAGCGTGTTCAAGGATTTAGGATAAATTGAGTATTCCATATGTATTACTGAAGCTTTACGAGGTAATATGGTGGACAATAAAGGAAACGCCATAGTGGTATAATATTATTTTGGTAAAAGTGTACATTGTACCCATTTTAGCGTTGGGAAATGAATCAATCGGAGAATAACATTTTGTTGAAGAACAGAGCAATATTTGCTTTCTGTTAGTTCATTTCCAATACATATAAATTGCATTCGTTAATGAAATGTGCCGGAATGTGACTGCCATTTATCTTATGAATAAACTGCTTAGCGAACCTTTCATTTCCTATTCCCCATTTTAAGCGAAATGATTGAATACTTTCTACTATATAAGGATACCATTTTCTCTGATTTGTTTGTCGTATCGTCCTTATAACAAACTAGTTGACTTTGGTATTGTATACGTAAAAGAAAAATAGACTCCTCGACAACGGAGGTAGTATAACAATATGGTGGATATTGCTACCTTTTGTATTAATTGGTTGAACAAATTGTTTGTGTGTGATATTTGAACAAAGTTTAGCTTAAAGAAAAATGTTAGGGGACTGTTGTCAATGTTTATAAGATTTAAATATTGCCTTATCCCTAATACTATCATGACTTGGACAACATTTAAATGGCTGCGAATAAAAAGCGATATAACCGCTGATATAAGCCGACATTGAATCGACTCAATTGACAACACTTACCTGTTGGGTTTTAATTCAAATACCCTACCTGAATTGTATGGGTATTTTTTAAGGATGAATTGTTGAATTGACAATCGTCGGTTTTTAACATAAATTGGTTTACTTTACAAATTAATCATGGTGCGCATTAATGCAGAAATTATATGACATGAATTCTTATATTTACATTTTTGTCAAACAACATAAATTGTAACTTGATGCGGGTAGATCCAGACAGAGAACAGACACCAGTCGACCGTGGAGCAGTGTAGTCTCCAAGGCACGATTCAATTATGACGTCGTAAGCATGAAAATTCACAGTGTCTGAGCATATGTTTTTGAGGTATAACGTGCAATGATCCCGGTAGATTCATATATAAAATGAAAGTAAATATTAACGTTAAACAGCATAATAAAAAAAAATCAGAGAGTACCAAAGGGTCAACAATACAATAATCCGAACTCAAAATCGATTAAACTAGATGCAAAATAGGAACAAAAGAAAGATTTACGCGGAGACTCTCTTAAAATCACAAGAGAATAAGACCAGGTGTTCCGAAAGAGTAAGCGGGTTCTGCTTCATCGATGGCATCCTCAATGATCCATGAATTACTCATACTTTCGCTCTGTGTTCCCCTGAAATTTGTCATTGCAATAGTGTTAGTTCAGTATATCCTATATTTAGTATTTAATGGCCATTATTTTTCGATGGACTTGCATCAACTTGGCCATTAGTTTTGGGATTTTGCTATCCGAAATCAATCAAACAGTTAGCTTTGTGCCTCCAATTTTTCTATGAAATATATTGGGGTTGCTGAGAGAGGAAGTGAGCGAAATACCTTGAATATGAAGGAAGCATGATGCTTGATGAAGTAAATCGCGTAAATCAGAGAATACCAAAGCGTCAACAAAACCATAATCCGAACTCAAAATCGATTAAACTAGGGGCAAAATAGGAACAAAATAAAGATTACACGGAGACTCTCGTAAAAGCACAAGAGAATAAGGCCAGGTGTTCCGGAAGAGTAAGCGTCTTCTGCTTCATCGACGACACCATGACATATTTTTGACGACACCATTTTTTGAAAGCATGACGCCGTTAAGCAGAATAGTGAAGCGTGGTGGATTTCGTTACTTAATAGTCAGTTTAAAGTTTTGAGTATTTTCGTGACGTCATATGCAAGTGACGTTATATTATAAACGTGGAACGCTGTTATTTAAGTAGTGAAAATGAGTTTTCAGCTACACAGAAGAGCCATTGAAAATACATAAGATCTTTTTTACCCAGGTTGTATAATCATTCGAATCTTACACTTGTGTCCATGTAATATTGAATTTATTACACACGTTTATTGATTCCCAATGGGAATGAATGAGATCGTTTAATAGATTCAATATTACATGTACACTCAAGTTAGATCCTCTTTATACAAAATTCATACACCTCCCTATATAATTACTTTAAAGCTTTTTACAACATATGGGCAAAGTTTTCTTCATGAAACACGAATTTAATCATTCCAGTTTGTAAATTAATGGATAACTAATTCCAATTCCAATTGTAATAGGAAGACATAATTAATCAATATGGAATTAGTACGGAAATTTCGCTAATCCATCCATCACTTAGCATCGATCCTTGTGAAACTGCGACAGAATAGCTAGCATCAACTATTTAAACGGGGATGCGCTTGCTTACGTTTTGAATTATAACGAGCAAATATCTTAATCCGGTTTCCAGACTTTAATTAAACGTAATCAATTAAACAAATATCAGGTTAAAGCAAATTTATTGTACACTCTATCTGCTTTATAGATTACGTAGAACTTCGAATGTCATTACCTTAATAATGATGATGAGCACACAAACGCTAAATATTATTAGCCAGTTTCTCGGTCTATTTTTTTTTTCTTTTTTTTTTCTATATATATTATTAGCCAGTTTCCCGGTCTATTCTTTTTCTATATATATGATCAGCCAGTGTTCCGGTCTATTCTTTTTCACTTTGCATTTGATTACTGTTGTTCATTGATTGGTACACGATATTTCAGTCTTTAAGTACCACTATGATTTGAAGGATTTCCGTGCCACTACACTATGGCTTAAAGGATCCCCGTCCAACTACCTCAGTAATATTAAGGACCCCCGGTCACTACAATGTGATTTTCAAGACCCCGTCCACTCCAATGTGATTTTAAGGATCCCCGCCCTCTATACTGTGATTTTAAGGATCCCTACCCACTGCAATGTGATTTTAAGGATCCCCGCCCACTACAATGTGATTTTAAAGATCCCCGCCCACTACAATGTGCTTTGAAGGATCCCCGCCCACTACAAGTCATTTTAAGGATCCCCGCCCACTACAATATGCTTTTAAGGATCCCCGCCCACTACAATGTGATTTTAAGGATCCCCGTCCCACCACACTGTGATTTTAAGTATACCAATCCAACGTTTTACGCGGGTTTTTCATATCAACTATACTTTTGTTTTCCACCCCCTGGAAAAGTCGCGTGAAGTCCAGACCTACGCCCCTTCTTGCTATAAATCTGTTATTGTTGACTGTTGTCGTCTGCAAAAGCTGACACGGTTCGGTGTATGTGTTGCAGAGCCTCCGCAAAGTTTCAGACAAAACACTTAGCAGTGACTTTCATCAAGGATTATCTTTATCTTTTGGAAAAAGAACTTGATTTATCGGCAATCGACTCAACGGTAACCGGTCATAAAGATCAGTTGTTTAATTATTAAACATAGATAATCAATGAAGGAAATATTGTTTCTGCTTTAACTGGGAAATAAAAGTAATGCGGTGTACTAAATATATTATGGTCATTCCCTCGGGAACAGTTCGTTTATAGTGTTGACTGGAGAGGTTTAGTGCCCTCGCCTGAGGGCTAGCGCCCTATACCTCTCCAGACTACAGTTCCCTCGGGAAGGGCTACAATAAATTAAAAGCAATAAATAGTTTCTGGTTCACAGTGTAGGATTCTTGCCGGAACATCCAATGTATAGTTAAACAGTTTTGCAACGGTAAGGGAATATACAGTCATTGTATATGTAATAGGGAAGTTGTAAGAAAAATACCAAGAACAGATACACAACTTATATCTTTGGTTCATTACAGTGCTTCGACTGGCTAATAATATGTTAAAGTGCAAGGAAAAGTGATAAAAGTAGTGCCGTCGCTGGGGCTCAAATCCTTTGCCCTCCAGCCCAATGCTCTGCCGTCTGAGCTAAAGGGAAGTTCCCTACAGCACACACTTGTAAGGTGGCATAATCAAGGCACCTCTCTTCCAGATATAACACTGCGTGGAAATACTTTTTGCTCGTAATAGCATCCTCGATATCCAGAGGTTACACTCAAGTACGCTATCTACACCCCCGGAATTTGTCATGGCATAGCTGAAGTCACGCTCAGGTAAAAAAGAAACATCCTCACCAATCGTAAGGCTGTATGCATGTCATTTAAAGATGACAAAGGAGCTGCAACCGACTTCAAAGCCTGCCATTTTTACCGTTATGTGACCACAAAAATCTGTTGGTGTACAGCAAAGGGTCGAAACGGTCTTTTTGCCTCATCAACAAGTTGACGCACACAGATCCTTTAGTTTTAAAATAACAACTTTCCAGGAGTGTAGAGAGCGTAGGTGAGCGTAACCCGTGTATATCGAGGACGTCTATTGATGAAAAGATATTTCTAGGAAGCAATGTCTGTCTATGTTTTATTCATAATAAATTTGTTACAGGATTGCATGTGGCAAGGTCAGCGTACACATACTCAGCGGAAAACGACCTGAGGACGCTGATCTTCACGACCAACTCATACCAGATACAGGCTAGACCTGCCGCCACTGTGGTCGTCAACATCACTCTAAACGTCATCACTTTCAACTCCCTCGTAAGTAGGACTGTTAAAAATATGTAACATATCGTGGCTACTTACATTTTTAATAGCATGGAATAGCCTTAACTAATTATCTTTTTGTAAATGTACAGTTTTTTTTTTTTTTTTACTTTTACTTAGAATAATGCACTGTGTCTAAAAAAGCTATAAAAGACTGAGGTATCTTACCTTTAGAAGAAATGTTTATTATTGATTGATTGAATGATTGATTTGTGTAATAATGGGATAATAGGATTATCAATCCTATTGCAGGCCGAGATAAGTAAGCCGATGTCCAGGGGGATTTGTGTTGAACACAATAGATTTACCTCCCTGACAAACCTAACTGTATATACATATAATTGATGTTTCTTATCAATTAGTTTGAGTATAACTTCCTTGGTTTATATAACTACTATTATAGAGCATCGTTTAAAAATCAGAGAATACCAAAGCGTCACCAAAACCAAAATATGAAATCAAAATCCATTAAACTTGGGGCAAAATAGGAACAAAGAAAAGATTTACATGGACACCTTCGTAAAAGTACAATATAATAAGACCAGATGTCCGAGAAGAATAAGCGTCTTCTGCTTCATCGACGACACCCACCATATAAGTCACATCTAAATAAACATCAATTCCTCAAAATGAGAACCGAGTCATCATTGTCAACCACATCAAGTAAGCACACTGATGAGCATACTCAAAAGATATTAAGCATGAATGACGATATTTAAGGGATATTATTGCTGAAAAAATACATAACAAAAAAAAATCAACATAAATTTATCTTTGTCTTAAAGGCCCAATATATGTAACTTCAGGGAAATTTTCGTGATTCTGAAAAATTCTGAAAAAAAATCCAGCTGATAACCATGCAAAAATAAGCCTAAAACGGAGTAAACCTGAGCGGTTACTAACAAGAAACTCAGGGCAAAAAAGTCCAAAGAATTGAAAATAATTCAGGTGGGGCCCACTTCAACAACAACACACCGAAGGTAGAAGACGGTTCGAAATGGACGCGTGTTTACAAATACCGTGTTTCGACTGCTGCTGTACCGGTGTTCGCGTAAGAATTCATCATGAATAATGCTGATATCAGTTAACTTAGTATCTAACTAAATCTATAATGATAAAGAATCATTAGGCTTGATTTTCGCTTCAAGTTTTGCCAAACGTTACGTATATTGGGCCTTTAACAGGAATTAAGCATTGTTCACTGTCGCCTTTCCTGGGCTAATGGAACGAACGTATAACGTTAAGTAACGAGTTATATTCGCATGCTAGGCGTACCGATTCTCATAACGAAAGTTTGGAAATAATTTCAAACATTTCAACAACGTAGTTCGTTAGATTACTTAATTTTTTACAGTTCCTTTTAATCCTTTATTAGGATGTACGGAACCAGGCGCTGACCACCACAGGCTACTTCAGTCTGGTAAGTAATACTGTTAAAAGGTGATCAACTGTAACAGAAAATTTAAAAAAAAAAAAAAAAACAACGACAACAATTTTTGTTGAGTTATACGGTATATATAGGGATTGAAAGTCATTTTTTAAAACTTTCATAGTGCTATAAAAGGTCAGCCGTTAAATCAATATTGCATGAAACCCGCTAGGGCTTCATGTTAAATATGGATATAACCGCTGAACTAAAACGTCATAAGTAAACCACGTGTTACGTATCGAGAACCATTACTTTCATACTTTTATGCTCTTGATGTGCATATAATGGGTTGCAGCGCAAAATGTAAATATACCAAAATATGTGTCTGCATTGCATAAATCGCGAAGCAGTTTACACATTTTCTTTGTATTTATCGTATAATAAACAAAACAAATTGTACTTATTCCTTTATGATTTGTTTTCTAAAGATAGCAAACATATCTTAACATTTCATAATTAATGATTTCGAATTAATTTTGACAACTGCAAAAAAACTAAACATTGTGCATTAAATTAATCTCTTAACAACCACGATAAATCATAATTCTGTACCAATGACCACGCTATATATATAGAAGTGTATGACGTCCTCACTTTTTTCACTGTCTGAATTATTATTGGTTATCCGATAGTACCTGCACAAAGTAGCACTGGGGGTATAGACAAACCTAATTGTTTTTTGTTTACAATATCATATACCCGATATGAATAGCACTGGGGGTAAAGACAAACCTAAATGTTCTTTGTTTACAATATCATATACCCGATATGAATAGCACTGGGGGTAAAGACAAACCTAAATGTTCTTTGTTTACAATATCATATACCCGATATGAATAGCACTGGGGGTAAAGACAAACCTAATTGTTCTTGTTTACAATATCATATACCCGATATAAATAGCACTGGGGGTATAGACAAACCTAATTGTTCTTGTTTACAATATCATATACCCGATATGAATATTTGTTTACAGATCATTGCTTCATGATTCGTGCTTTTACAGAACAGTGATTTAAAAATGTACAGTTTCGAAGTATGTATGCATATTCATACTTTGGGGCACTCTGGGCAGAGAAATGTTTTCTAAATTATTGCCAGTATTCTCCATCTTTTGATATGAAAGCTTCGAACATACCTTATCCAAAATATTTTATCTAATCTCCTTCAAAACTGCAAAAGTTATATTCCCCGGTGTAGTTTACCTGTTTTCATTTTTCGCGCCGTAGAATGTACACACAAACGTTGTCGTGACATATTTAATAGATAATTGTACATTGTAGACTTGGAGTGACCAGAGACTAGATTGGAGTTTAAACCCGACCTACAGCTCTGATATTGGTGCTATATATTCAGATGAAAACACAATCTGGAGGCCACCACTCATCTTAGAGAACTCGTAAGTACACCAAGGTCTTTTTTTGTAAACATTTTTTTCAGCTTTGAAAATATTATTTATGTTACTAGTTTATACAGCCAATTATTTTTGTATGTAAAGTTTAGATGACTAGTACGTTGTGTACCCTGTCACCTTCATCAGACTAATGAACAGCAAAGCGTATGCACACTAAATGTGTAAATTGTGTACGAGTCGGTAACGACAAATCGGTCATTTCGGCTACGCTGTAAGGCGTATGTACACACATCAACAAAGTTAAGTGTTATTGTACCGAAATCATTCGATTCAGCTACGTGTTGATTAAGACTTGGCCATAGATCTGCAAGATATTGTGAGCCCCCCTCATCTCGATACACTACAGTCTATTCCTCATATCATCAATTCTTGTTTAAAAGCAAGCAAAATTCGAAACCTTTTTACAAGCTCGGACAGGGATCAGAATATACATGTATGTTTATTTTCTCCATAATTTGCCATTATAAGCAAATGCCAATTCTGTGAGACAGCATATTGGCAGAACGGTAGAATCGGAAGCTGACGAGTATAATTATAGCTAAAGGTATTGATTATTTAGAATGTGTTGACAGCTTTCATAGTATTGGAGTATTGGCTCAAGTGAGGTTTTAAATCATACGACTGAATAATAAATGATCTTCTGCTTGTATGCTAATATTGATGTATTCGTTCACCAAATGATTTACATGCATTTGCAATTAATTATATATTACCATCGGCAAATTCACAAGAAAAAAGATGTGTCAAATAGGAACAGAGGAATTAAATATGGATGATTCACCAGTCATCCAGATGTAATTATAAAATTATTGTAATGCTTTTGTGATATTCTGTGTGCGTTGATGGACATAAACAGACTCAGGCACTACAACAAAAACGACAAATGATTGCATTTTCACGCGGTAATAGTCTGCCACTGTTCTCAACTGTTCCCAATTACATGTCATTAAAGGGCCTATTAAAATAACAGTTAACACCGTTATCATATTAAGATAAACTAAATCATGAAAACTGTGTGTAAAGGTTGGAAGAGCTCTCCGTTCATTAAAGTTTCCAATCAACGTAGAATACATATAAATTCGACATAAATTCAATAATTACTTTTAAAAAGGGGAATAGATATTTCCAGATAAATTTGGACTTTGGAAACCCTTCCACGCCGATACATGATCTGCATAAGTATGTCCGTATTAACTCGCCTGTCTATCAAGCCTTGGACCCGGTTTTTATTGACGTTATTTTACTTACGAATGTATTCTTCTGATGTTTCAGTTACATTCAAGTCTCGTTTTCATCTCAATTAAACATTGTACATTATATTGAAGAATTTTTTATCAATTTTAATAGCGTATATGCATCTGAAAATTTTGTCACAATTATAGGTGTCTGTTGCTTGAAGAACTTTTGTTAGATGAATTTAGACAAATTACCGATTAGGCGGCCATTTTGAAAATGCATATTACTATGTATGTTTTACACTTCGCGAAAGGCCGAAATTTCACCTTTTGATGCTAGATTGATGTTTAAAACATCAGTGTTTCGCTATTTCTAATTATAACTAGCTAATGTTTGCTGTACAACTTAGTACCCCCCCCCCCCTTTTTTTTTACGACGGTTTTAGACAGAGAAACCCATTTTCGTTTTATTTATATGCTTAATATTTCAAAAAGTTCAATTGCAGAACTGTTGTTATTTAGTGTTAAATCAGCAAAGCAAAAATGGTCAAAAAAAGAGGATTTTCTCATTAAAAAATATAAGGTAGGGGTAACTTAAATCGCCTTCCAGAGTTAAAATATTAAGTTAGAGTAATTTTACTTCCATAACTTAAAAGCAAATAGTATTTTTTGTCATTTCTACAAACATTCGTACATTTTGGGCGACAAATTCGGAAGATATTATATGAAGATGTCCTGCAATTGGTAAAAAACTGCAAATTTCCCTATATATCACTAATTATGTCATACTGGTATCTTTGACCGATCAAAGCACAAAAACAAGCATGCAAACTTATCATTTTCGTTGCATTATCTGCCATGCCATGAACTCCGTTTTCCAAAATTGTATATTAGAAAAAAGTTTAATACAGCAAATTTTTAACTTCTCAAAACTTTTTAACCTAGATATCTACATAGAAAATCATTACAGAAATTAAGGTGCAAGCCCTAAGTTAAGAAAGTTCCTTAAGTGAAGGATCGTTCATGGAACCAGAGAGGATAATTGAGGACTCTATGTGTGGCAAGAGAACGGCGAATTTTAATGGTTTGTCAAGTACATGGTAGTACGTCCACTTTTAATGGAAACACCGAACCTGTCGAATGGACATTAAATCCGTGTGCTATATATGTATGTTAGTTGGTTGGTAGTATTTATCAACGGAAAAGCCTTGAACACTATCCACGTAATGTCATACTAGCCTCAGAGTTCAAGTAGTAAATTCGATTTTGAAAACTTCAAATAAGAGTCTAGAATATTGTTTTGTATTTATTTCCAGTTGCCAATTAACGAATGTGTGGAAATAAATCGCGTCGACATGTAGATATATTTACACCTCTCCCTTCTAGTACTTAGTAAACTCTGACTCGTTTTGAATGCGTATACGGGAGTATGCCCGCGGTTGGCAACGAACATATTCACTAAGGAGCGCTAACGAGCACCATAGAATATGTTCGTTGCCAACTGCGGGCATACTACCGTATACGCAGTCAAAATGACGTACAATCCTTATATAAGAACAAATACTACACTTGATCATAGCCGGAAGGCCGAGATGTGATATATTGGGAAATATGATGCAGTGGCGTTCATTATGTAATAAGTTCATCATAATCAAATATGCACAGAACATCGATTAAGTGTTACAAAACTATTTTAATTACATTTGAATGACTCAAATATTCCACATCTAGTTATTGTTTCCGCCTGCAAATACTTTTTGAGTGTTTTCCGAAGGCTAGTTGTGAATGCAAGTAAATTAGAAAACATGGTTAACATGCCAAAAGATAAAATCGTTATTTTTTAACAAACGGATGATCATTTGTGATTAAGTTAATTACAGCAACAGATTCAGTGTTCCTATACATTTACTATTGGACAAACTTAAATAATTCGTCGTACTTCTATCACACAGAGAATTGTCTATTGTCTTGTCTTAATAAACATGCATGTATCACAAGAGTTGAGCAAATAGGCGAGTTATTGCGGAACTAAGTCGATATATGCTTTGTCCCCGAAACACTACTACTTGAGGCGATGGATGTTCAAATATGACATATAGTAGATAGATGATGGATTATGTAATAAGTAAGTCTTGCCACAAATGCTTGGGTTTCTGTCAGTAAATAATAAATATTTATATATGTGAAATGATCCAGCTCACATTACAGTAATGCTGGAATGAGCCGCGGCTCCATATATATAAACATCTTTTTATATACTGACAGAAACTCAAGCAACTGTGCTCTTACAAAGCATTCATTAAATGAGAAAAAAGGATTGTGGCGTTATGTTAGATCATAGAGAGCCATAGAGATCATTACTCTGTTATTGGGATAGACGATTATCCTGACATTGTATCCACATGTTGGTTATTTAATGGTTTCCCGTTACGTAACATACAGACTTCAAGGTTTTATTCTGACATGCATATATCCCACGGTCAAAAGGGTTCATAACATATCTGCCTGATGTTTCTGAAATCACGATTTTCTGCCAAACGGGTGATCATTTATTATTTTTGGGCGATTGATTAAATTTCGGCGACAACTTTAGATTTCTTATTCAGGGTAAATATTCTAATAGACAATTTCTGTATAATTCGTCGTACATTTACCTCTTGAATAGCCTTCCATTGTCTGGTGTAATAGACATGCCATGGTAAATGTTCTATAAGACAATTTCTTAATAGTTCGTCGTACATTTACCGCTTAAATAGCCTCCCATTGTCTGGTGTAATAGACATGCCATGGTAAATGTTCTATAAGACAATTTCTTAATAGTTCGTCGTACATTTACCACTTAAATAGCCTTCCATTGTCTGGTGTAAGAGATATGCCATGGTAAATGTTCTAATAGACAATTTCTGTATAATTCGTCGTACATTTACCGCTTAAATAGCCTCCCATTGTCTGGTGTAATAGATATGTCTTTATCACAGTGTTTTGCAGACAGGTGAGTAAATACGAAATATGTCGATATTTTATCGACGTCCTGGTTTGGGCGTATACTTTTCTGGATAAATTAATGTACACAAACAGACTGATGAACTATCCTCCTTTCATGAACAGTTGCTCTAGTGATTTCGTGTGCTTTAATTGGAGGCTTTGTAGACTAGCGAAGGCTTTCGTGGTATCAATACTAACATAAAAGTCAGTGTAAACAATATGATTGAATGACCTGTGTGGAAGGCTATGGTACTGTCACGGGGCCGAGACATGCCAGAATCTTTCACAATGGTAGTCACTAACTCCTGCTTGACGCTCAGCATTATGGGAGCGGAACGTCTGTTTTACCCGTTGTCAGCATAATGTGACCGGGTGGGGTGTTCTGCGGGGGGCCTTCGGCAGTATACTTCAGTGAGGTAGCACTTTTAATCGGCAAAAGGTCCGGGCTATCGCATGAAGGCTTACACGAACACAACGCGGCCTCCCAAATATTGCTCGATTAACACCCACATTGCTTACACTGGAAGACCGTCCTTACATAAAACAACCAAACCATGACACTGTAAAAGCCAAAATTTTCGTGCGTGGAGAATTTTTGCCTAATCAGCCTCTAAACTGTTTGCGTTATTACAAATTTCGCGCTTCGGTCATGGTGTTTTGTACTGTGTACCTATAACACTATTATAGCTTAGGTGATGCTACATATGTTCGAGTGTGCATAAATTCGCGGAGATTTAATGCAAGCGAAATAAGCGAAAATGTCCACACCGCGAACAATTCCCCTTTTACAGTATCCATATTTACATGTCGAGCAGTAATGTTAAGAAAGGTATACACATATACACATGTCTGTTTCGAGTAATGGCATAACTGTCATACACCATGTCGTGAATACCTGGTATATAAGATCTCGTAATATTATTGAAAAAATGGCATATTTCAACACAGACTGTAAATTATCAATACGTGTATATGACTTTTGTACCGTTTTTCTATTGTGAATTCTACGTTTTGTTGCAGTTTTGTACAGATTGAACAAATAAAAGTCGGTTTGTTTTTGTAATCAATTTTGTTTTAGATAGCATGAAATTGTGTTCTCTTAAAAAGATAATATATGGAGAATACATGGTCTGATACTAAAAGATTTATTTTGGCGATGGTAAGAAAAGGCGAGATGGCGAGCCATCTTTGTTTGTTCGTCCCGAGCCAAAAATAAATCTTGTATTGTAAGATACTAAACATGTATTCTGTTTTTCCTGCAACCACTTAGCACAGAAATTCACGTCAAGCAGAACAAAAACGCCGTGTGTTTATATTGGACTGAAGCCATGCACCGGCTATGTCGCATAGGAAAATATCCATTAAGGACTATTTACTTAACTCAGAAAATCAAGGCGCAATACAATATAGGTCTATTCTGAAGTCCTCAGAGAGTAACTTAAATAGTACACCAATACATTTGATTTTTGATAATCAACCGTCTAATACTATGATGAATTCACAAATCAATCAAAAAGGTTTTTAACATTTCGCATCCCGTCAGAACTGGGAAAGTCCATGTGCATCGTATGGACGGAAAACATTTTGTATTGACGGATGGCAGCAGTTATCGCCCGATATCATTGATGATTGCAGGATACAAAATTATATTTCAACACAGGTTTATAATGGATCACGCGTTTTAAAAACAGCACCACAGTCTAACCTTGTCCGATGGTCAGAATTACCCTTTACGAAAAACGGGTCATTAATTAAGTAAAGATTTATAAAATGTACTTCAGATATCAACGGAAAGAACAGATATCTTCCTTATTACCTACTTATATAATTACGTCACAGAATTTCGTCAACTAATTGTCGCCAACCACTTTCAAAATCAATAACCAGATTCCAGACATATGTTAGAAAAAGAGTACAATAACCAGTTTAAATAACTGATTTAAACGGTCAGAGCACCAACACACGGATATTGTACTCTTTGCTTGACAAAGGAAACGGACGTTTTCGAAAGCTCGCAAATTAAGTTTTCAATTCCTGTTTGTGTACAAAACAAACTCGGTATATATCAAAATCTAGATTTTACAAGCATAACAAAGGCTGTGTTATAAACATGTAAAATACGCCTAATTTCAAAACTAAAGTATGTTTCTCTCAAAGATGTGAAGTAGTAGGAACAGTGATTCAAGAAGTGTGATCACTAGGACTACAATCTGATTAAAACACACACGATAGTAATAGTGATGACCTGTACTTAAAGGCCCAATGTACGTAACTTTCGGCAAAACTTGAATCGAAAAGCAAGCCTAATAACTTATTATATTTATAGATTTAGCTAAGATTAACTGATATCAACAATATCCAAGATGAATTCTTTCGCGGTTACCGGTACATCAGCAGTTGAAACACGCTATTGATTTTGTAAACACGCGTCCATATCAAACCATCTTCTACCTTCGGTTTGTTGTCGAAGTGGGCCCCACCTGAATTATTTTTAATTTTTTGGATTTTTTTTTTTTGTCAAGAGTTTCTTGTTACTTACTTCGTTTTAGGCTTATTTTTGCATGGTTATCAACTGGATTTTTTTTTGAATTTTTTAGAATCACGCAAAATTTCCCTGAAGTTACGTATATTGAGCCTTTAAATCAGATTGCTAGGGCTAGAAACAGCGATCCATGGTTCTCAAATGCGATGCTCTAATCGCTGATCTAAAGGGAAATCCCATAAGCTTTTACAAAGGATTGTTGTTTGAATCTCGTTTCTGTTTTAGTACTGACCACAGTTTCGATTTGGTATCTTCTTGTTTTACTTCTTTTAAGGTACACACTCCATCAAAAATGATGATTACGGGTAAGGGTTGTTTGTGCTGGACGCTATTAAAAAGAAGTGAGGAAATTGTTATTTACAGTGAGGGGGTGGGTGGGTGTTTATTTTTTGATTTTTTGAGCTATAAGATAAAAAAAAATTGTGAGTTTAGGGTGTTGGTGTGTGTTTGAGATCGACAAGGGCTGCGTTGTATATATGTGCCTTGAAGATCTCTAGTGTAGGGCATTGTACTGCTGCCACCGGGAGGAGGTTCCATTGTGTTATTGTGTGTGGGAAGAAGGAGTTTTTGTATGTGTCCTTGGTGGCAGATATGTGTCTGTATGTGTATGGGTGTATTTGTCTTGTCCTAGGGTCTGCTGGGTGTAAGATGGTGTTTGCGTCTATTGCGACATGATGGTGGATAATTTTATATAGTAAAATAAGTCTAGTGTTGAGTCTGCGTGTCTGGAGTGTGGGCCAATTTAGTTTGTCCATCATGTCTTGTACTGAGCTGGTATTGTGGTATCTGTTTTGTACGTATCGTGCTGCTCTGCGTTGTATTTTCTCTAGCTGGTTGATATGGTTTGTGTTATGCGGGTCCCATATGGAACAGCAGTATTCCAGTTTGGGTCTCACTAGGGCTTTGTATGCGTGTTCTTTTATATTTTGTGAGTTTATTTTAAGCCTAGTGATCTGTTCGCGTTTGCGGTGATGTTGTTGATGTGTGTGTCCCATTTGAGATTTTTTTGTAGTGTAAGTCCTAGGTATTTGGTGGCGTCGACTTGTTGCAGTGTGTGGTTATGCAGTTTGTAGTTATATATTGTTTTTGGTGCGTTTGTTTGTAGTGGATATGATGTTACATTTGTTTGGGTGAAAAGTCATGAGCCAGTCTTTTTCCCACTGTCCTGCTTCGTCTATGTCTTGTTGTAGTTTGTGTGCGTCGTCTTTGTTGTGGATTGTTTTGTAGATTATGCTGTCGTCAGCGAAGAGTCTGAGGGTGCTGTGTTGTATGTTTCAGGGTCAGCGATATATCGGTGATGAGCGATGACACCATACCGATACGAGTGATTAGTGACGGCACCTTGTCCTGGACACCGTCTGGTATATACATCACCCTCTGTGAGACTGACGTCACGTTCTACCCATTCGATACCCAGATATGTGAAATAAGTGTGAGCACGTGGGGTTACACTGCGTCCGAGATCACTCTACATTTAGATTCCACGCCTTTAGACTTCACCTACTTCAAGGAAAATGGCGAGTGGGAGTATGTTTCGTACACAACGAGCACCACCGATAGGGGCAGGGGAGGTAACTCTTTCTCGTCTGTAAGCTTTCATTTGAGTTTAAAACGGAGACCAATGTATCATGTGCTCAATACGTTGACACCTACAATACTGCTGGCATTTCTGAGTTGTATGGCGTTCAAACTTCCCGCCGAGTCTGGAGAAAGGATAGGATATTCCCTGACGGTTCTGCTGTCGTATGCCGTGTACCTAACACTGGTGGCCGACAACATCCCTACCACGTCCGTCAACACGTCACTGCTGTGTAAGTATATTGTGTTTGTCGCTGTATTTTCATCAAGCATACATATCGGTTATGAATGCCACTTTCAAATCTTAAATCATGGTTTTGAATCGTGACGTCATTACTGTGATGTCAGATATCACTGAACCTTCTTGGAAGATAGTTGTAATCGCCCAAAAGCAATCAAACTCTATCTATCTAATTCCCCGACACATTTCAAATCTTCAAAATATGAAAAAGTATAATATTTGCTTGCTGCAGTTATTCAAGATGTTTGTAATTTCATTATTTTTGTGCTCACACTGATTTGATTTTTGAAAGGTACGATTTAGTCAACCAGTGTTTCAAATTCAACTAGAATCGAAAGTACATATATCCAGAGGAAATAATCTGTATTTGATAATTGGATACCATTTAACCAATGTCTAATGTGGTCAGTGGGAAAGCTAACGCCAAAGAATACGTGTAGCCACGGCCTCTGGCGCGAACACGTGTACGGTGTACATAGAGGATATCTAACAGTGTCTTCAGTAATACCAAATATATTTCAAGAGTGGGGCTAATATTTTGATATTTTTTACGAGTGCGCAGCACGAGTGAAAAATATCAAAATGTTAGCCGCACGAGTGAAATATGTTTGGTATTACTGAAGATACTGTTAGATATTCTGTTTATTACATTTTTATATGAAAATCTACAGTGGCAGCTTCTGATTTTCCGAAACGTCGTTTTTAAGCAGCGTTCTGATTGGTCAAATCAGAAAAAGTGATATTTGTCACTAGTGAAAAATATCATATCATATCATATTTCTCACAAGTGATGAATATCACTTTTATAGAATGAATTTTTTTCGATATTTCACTTTAAAAATTAATAAATACGTGTCTTGTACACAATTTGATTATACTATTTCTATGGATGTTGAATTTACGAAATACTTTGCAAACAAATACGATATATGTGATTATGTATTATCATAAGTGAAACTTAGAAATCGTTTTGTTATGTTTTAAATCAACGAAAAACATATTGTATTCTGCTGAAATGCATTTTCATGAACTGAGCACTATTTTCCTGTATGATTCTGGTAGTGTTGCGTAAAATAAAAACGGTCACGAATTTCAGCAAAAGAAAGAAAGTGCCATAAATTCAGGAATCCATACTTTACTTGAAAGGTAATAATGATAAGTGTTCAATACTTATTCAATCCGTCTTGATGGCTCAACAATTCGGTTTGGAAGTTTTTTTTATTTACATCCATGAAGTTGATCTGCGCATGCTAGGAGGTTAAAATGCTCAGATATGTTCGTAAACATATGTCTCTGATGAACGGCATTTGTTGTTTAGACAAATAAGGATTTCTTAATTATCAATTTAAAAAAAAAAAAACGCATGGAAAACACCGGCTTTTTGTTAGAATATATCGGTATGAATAGGTTGGTATTAAGAGTACATAACTACAACGTTTTGCAATGTTGATGTGACATTATCACAGAAGTACAGTGTAAGCAAATTTCACTGAATTGTCCCTTTAATTCAATTATAAAAGTTCTTTGGTGTACGAGTTAAAGCAAATACGGTTGTCACTATAATAATGTAATTTTATTTTAATCTTATTTCAGCTGTTTACCTCGTTTTCATCCTGGCACTCGGGATGATATCCGTCGTACTGACCATACTGGTTCTTGAGTGTCATCACTCAGACCCGGAAACGGAAGTACCAAAATGGCTGTTGAAGACTGTCACTGTGCTGCTGATAATAACGTTTCAAAAAAGAAAAGGACATTCGCGTTGTTGCTGCTGTAGCAAAAATAATATTGAAAGTATGGATGTGTCGAAAGAACCTTCAGACAACCTCAACAAGGGGTCGAATACTGCATATAGTGTACAAGAGTCTAAAGAAATCGGTCTCGTTGGTGATTATACCTGGCTGGAAGTGGGACGACACCTGGACAAAAGTTTCCTCAGAATCTTCCTATTCGTCGTACTCATTACGACTTTGGCATTTATGATGGCGTTGAGCATTGGTTATGCTATCTATTAGATTAGAATGGTCATGTTCTACTCGTTTTGTTTCATTAGGGCCCCATCACACAGTGTCGGACGTCCTAAAGTGACCATCTGTCCATGCTTCCGGAACACATTCGTTTCGGCCCCATAATTATATATTTACATTTGTGTCACTTTAGAGCCGTTCATGTTTTTTCCTTAAGTGCAATGGTCGTCCATATTGCTTATAACTCGAACCCGAATACAGATTAATTCTTAGGTAACCTGTAATAGAAAAGACATGAAACTTTGCATGAGAGTTGATTTCTAAATTCATAAATAAAAGGGTTTTTATTCACCTGACCCTTCTGCTTCTACATTATTTTAGATTTTGGATTCCCACCTTTTGGCCCCTAGCATCACTGAAGAGTCTTAGGTGGACTAAACAGCTGTATGGTGCAGTTTGATTCATTCTTTTTCGGCATGCTGTATCTATTACTAAATTTAAAAGGTGCAGCACATGTGTGTGTTACATGATCTTCTATTAGAAGGTGTGTCGCATACTTGTCGTGATCGTCCTCTACTCGCAGGTCATTTTTTTCAAGTTAGGGATTGTCAGGGGACTTTTTTATTATAAGATATTTTCATTTTCGCTATACTGTGAACGTGGTTATTTCCGCGTTTTTTTCGCGATTTCGATTGGTAAACTATACGCTTGGGGGTATTTTTCGCGTGTTCTTCCGTTAATATATTAACTTTATACCATTTGTATAATAATCGCAAGATAATACGCGTGGGGGAGGAGGGATTTTCGCGGTCATTTTGTTTTTGCGTAATTAGCGTAAATGTCCACGTTTACAGTATATAATTGTAATCTATGACAGCCAAGAGATGACACTGCATGGTTGTGTGCTCAAATTAGAAGGTGCGTTACGCACTTTATTCATTTCTGTGCTGAAAAGATCAAGGTCAGAAACTTTATCTTTTTTATCGGCCCCCTTTATTGTAAAACATTTTTGTTTCCATTGGATAACTTTGTAATCAATTATAGTAAAGGGATGAAGTGTTAATATTCATCCAATCAGATCGACAAGATGACGGAGGTGTATTTTTTTTAATTGGGCTCACCTTATTAGCAATATTATATATGCTATATCAGAGATAACAGTTAGTTGTTTCAGAAACATCTACTGTAAAAGCCAATATTTTCTTTCGTGGGATTTTTCGCTTAGTCAACCTCCAAACTGTTCACGATGTGGATATTTTTGCGCTGTCAGTCATTCTGTTTTACACTGTGTACCTGTAGTACTTTTATACACTGAAGAGTTTAAGTGGTGTTAATATGTTCGCCTGTGGTTATATTCGTGGGGATTTAATGCCAGCGAATAAACGAAAATTTCCACAACGCGAAAAATTCCACTTTTACAGTATATAACATGATGTAGCGATTCGCTCAACAATGTCTTCCTCGTCGTTAACTATTTTATCACTCGAATGATACATTGCTATACCGTGCCACCAAGTCATAAAAAGGGTAGTACTTTTGTGTAGGAGTGTTTCGATTGGTCAGAACTTAAAAAACATATTCCTACGCCACTATAGGTACAACGTTGATTGCTATACCACAAGATTTATTTTACTCTTATTTTTACATTTCAAATATGTATTTTGTTACCATTATTGGTTATTGCATTCAATACTGTTTAATATTAAGAATAAAACGGGGGAAAATATTAAACTACTTTGGGTTGCTTAAAATTCAAAGGCTTCAATAAGAGTACCATGGTTTAAACTACATTAGGAATAAGACTAAGAAGCGAACCTTTTTGTTATGTTATCTTTTCAAGTTATGAATATTATGTGATAAACAGAATATGATTCTGTCCGTGTCATATTGAATTATCTTGTGGGCCAATAATTTGATATGACTTTCACCTACATATAACTGATCGTGTCATATCAAATTAGTAAACGAAATTATCTAAAAAGTTCAGTATGACATGGACCAGCAAAAAAACAGAGAATACCAAAGTGTCAACAAAACCATAATCCGAATTCAAAATAGATTAAACTGGAAGCAAAATATGAACAAAGAAAAGATTTACATGGAGATCCTCGTAAAAGTACAAGAGAATAAGACCAGGTCCCGTATTCATGAAACTGTTCTCATGCTCAAGCATGGATTCTGTGCTCAAGTCAGCTTTCTAGAAACTCACCTGAATCTTGTCAAAAGAAGAGTCAAAAAGTCGTTGTAAGTGTTGAAAACATGCCTCTTCAACTTTTTACTAAAACTCTGGCAAAATTAAATTGTCTGAATAATTCATAGCCGCAACAAAAAATAAGCCTTGAGCACAGAATCCATGCTTGAGCAGGAAAATAGTAGTATCATGAATACGAGCCCAGGTGTTCCGGAAGAGTAAGCGTATGTAACACATTTGACTGTGCCATTGTTTGTCCATGTTCTCACAACAATTAGGATCGTATGTGGAAGGACGTTCAACAAAGATCCCAATTGTGCAAACCAAAGAGTTGAAAGAGATATTTTTTCTAATTCTAATTAAGGTTAAATTTAAGGTTATTTATTGATTGGTTTTATGTTTAGTTTATGTTTTTTGTTGAAGTTGAACGTTGTTTGTAAAAGGACCGCCTAAAATTCGGATATTTACCAGTACATAATCCATTAAACCTGTAAATATTGTAAGGACATACTATTAGCAATAGCTGTCGTGTATAATGAATCACGTGTATATTATATCAGTGTTAATTATAATGAGTGTACTTTTTATTAAGGTGTTGCATTATGTGATAGGGCTTCCGTCTAGAACAACACTAGTTTTATCGTGAAAATGTGTTACGATTATCACAATTATTATCATTGGAATTATTATTGAAGCTAGGTATATAGGAATTAGCTGTCAAGGGGTATAGGACAAGCCATAAAGAAAGTAGCTGTTGTACGAGTTATTGGCCTGAACATTAGTAAAGTAGAAGGCTATGTGTGTATATTAGGTAGAAACTTACGTCGACTCGATTGAGATAACTATACACACGTTTTAAGTAAAGCTTTCTAATACACAGACCAAAATATACGTTGGTGTCTATAACCCCCTCTTTTGCTATACCCATCGGTAACTCTAGTTTTTTTGGATATATAACAATGTGTATATATAAAAAAAGCACAAAAAGCAAAGACTTTGCGGTAAAGTCTCTGTTTTTTTATTTTTTGTTTTGTTCTTTTTTATATCCAATTTGACAAGGAAAACTCATAACTTTTCTTTGTATATATATAAATACATTTATGCTATTGCGTGACATATAAACTTTGTAAATATATTTATTTGTTATGGAATGAACGTCAGTAAACTGTGATATCTTTTGTCCAGTCCATTTGTCTTTTGTTACAATGAAATTGATATATTAACACCTCTCTTTTCTTGAGCTTAGTAAACTCTGACTTCGAATATATTAGCGTATACGCAAAGAAAAAAGGCTCGTCAGATTGATATTTCTTCAAATATGGCGTCGTTCACGCTCCAGAACAGTAGCTATTCACTGACGGTCATTGCTTTTGTTCCTTCAAGATTTTGGAAAATGGAACATGTATGGAATACATTTTGCCTGATTATACTATGAATGGTTTCTGACAAACTTTTGATTCGCATTCGAAATTCTTTGACGGTAACGCAAACATGGCGGCGCCCTGCAGTTGTGTCGTCTGACGTTTGCACCGCGTCACAACCAGACCACTGTGTCAATGCGTGTACATAACGACCGTTATAAATAAAGAATTACATTCGAAGTGCTCGAAATATGATTTAATACCAAATTTACAAATTATGTAATGAAGAAAAATAGTATTTGTTCACTGTGTATTTTACTTACCAATATATCGATGAAGATTCAATGGGACTATATTATGTCAGCAACCACAACCATCGGCGGATTGATATTTCTTCAAATATGGCATCGTTCACGCTCCAGAACAGTAGCTATATATTCACTAACGGTCATTGTTTTGTGGAAATTTTCGCTTTCTTTGCTGACATTAATTCTCCGCGAAGATTTAATACCACTCTAACTCGACAGTTCATAGCATTAATCTAGGTACATAATATTTTCCCCGTTTTATTTTTAATATTAAACAGATTGAATGCAATAAACAATAATGATAACAAAATAAATATTTTAAATGTAAAAATAAGACAAACATATATCTTGTGGTATAGCAATCAACGTTGCACCTATAGTGGCGTAGGAATATGTTTTTAAGTTCTGACCAATCAAAGCACTCCTACACAAAAGGACTACCCTTTTTATGACATGGTGGCACGGCATAGCAATGGATCATTCGTGTGATAAAATAGTTAACGACGTTGAAGGCATTGTTGAGCGAATCGCTACATCATGTTATATAGTGTAAAAGTGGAATTTTTCGCGTTGTGGAAATTTTCGCTTATTCGCTGGAATTAAATCCCCGCGAATATAACCACAGGCGAACATATTAACACCACTCAAACTCTTCAGTGTATAAAAGTACTACAGGTACACAGTGTAAAACAGCTTGACTGACAGCGCGAAAATGTCCACACCGCGAACAGTTTAATTGTTGATTTAACGAAAACATTCTCCCGCGAAAATATTGACTCTTACAGTACTTGACACAAAGTATCTGTTTCGATGTTGATTATGGGTAACTTACTGTGATAACTTTGTCAATGCTTTGTTCGCAGCCAACTTCTAGTTATATGGTGTTGGTTATGACTTAGATCTATCTATTGTTAGACTTTATATATATTGTTATGCAGGTTCATCAATTCACAAATCTTTTCTTCCACAACTAGCGCTATATTTACATATAAACAACCCGTCTGTGGGTGTGTCATTGTTTGCATGTCGGTCCAACAATAAACCATTTTTATTTGCATAGAATGACATTACAAGAATGTATACAACAATATACATTTTTTGCCCTGGTTGTAGGGAGACATGACGATTTGTTTACCCAAGACATGTCTTATTTTCCCGAGGGCGAAACCCGAGGGAAATATGACTTGCTGCTGGTAAACTAATCGTCATGTCTCCCTACAACCAGGGCAGTAAATTGTTTATTATACCGAAATACAGCATCAATGAAGACTATATTCATATGATTCACAAACAATACATTTATTAAATATAAATATGTAGAAATAAAGAGTTCAATTTAAAAAAATGCAATTATATTAATCTTCTTTCAGTTTAACTTTGGCCCAGTGTCACTTTGTATAACCATTTTGAGGCCTGTTTTGTGTTTTCCGCGTCCTTTGCCTGCAGAATATTGTTGATTTCATCGGCGTCTGCTAAATGAAAACGTCTGTTGTCTGCCATGTTGTTCAAATGACATTACAAGAATTTATACAACAATATACATTTATTGCCCTGGTTGTAGGGAGACATGACGATTTGTTTACCCAAGGCATGTCATATTTTCCTGAGGGCAAAGCCCGAGGGAAATATGACTTGCTGCTGGTAAACTTATCGTCATGTCTCCCTACAACCAGGGCAATAAATTGTTTATTATACCGAAATACAGCATCAATGAAGACTATATTCATATGATTCACAAACAATACATTTATTAAATATCAAAATGTAGAAATAAAGAGTTCAATTTAAAAAAATGTAATTCTATATATATTAATCTGGGAGAACGAGGTCACGTGGGTTTGAGACAGTTTGTCCGTTTACGGGCTCCATCAAAAATTTGAAAATTCTGCTACTTCTAAGCAACTTGGATTTTTGATATTTGACATGGGAGTTTAGAAAGGTTTACTACGTTTGAACATCATTACCGTTTTTGGAGATTTTACTTCGAAATGTGGGTTTTGAACACTATATTCTGGACAATGGACTGACTGACCACGGTGACTACTGTTAACCACGTACTCTACGTATAGATATACCACCTGGATATATACTATAGCGAACGTTTTTGAAATCATGCCTGCCCCGGGGGTGCAGAGTGCGAGCATGGCCGGTGCTTCCACCAGAAGTCATCAGAAGTCCAAACAGAGTGATGCAGGTCTAGAGTCTGAGAAAAGGACGACAGATGAGCGTTTGGATGAAATGACTTCTATTTTATCGCCGCTAATTACACGTGACTATTTGGACACTAAACTAACAAGACTTAGAGAGGATATAAGAACCGAGAACCAAGACCTCATCGACAGGTTGGAAGGAAAAATTTTCGAACTAGAAAACGAGAACACTGGTCTAAAAAGCACTGTGAGTGATCTAGAACACCAGATAAGAGAACTTCAACAGTCGCAGACAGAGTCCGAGGGGAAACTAAACGACCTAGAACAACACGGCAGAAAGGATTCTTTACGGATTATGGCACTACCCGATTCATCGGCCCGAGAAACAGTAGAGGAATGTGTTTTAAAAGTTGTCGACTTTGTGCAGAACAAACTGAAAGTTCCGTTGTGCGAGGCTGATATTAACATTGCACATCGACTCGGAAAATTCTCAGGAGAAAAACCTCGAAATATTATTGTGAAATTCACACATCGGAGAAAAAAGCACGAGATCCTGAAGGCACGGAGAACACTGAAATCTAGTGGATACACTGTTTTTGAAGACCTGACTAGAGTCAACCAGCAGAGACTAAAAGAGGCATACAGACTTGATTGTGTGAAAAATACGTATAGTATTGACGGGAAACTGTTTGCTGTTCTAAAGAACGATAAGAAGAGAAAACTGTTGTATGGTATGCCACTTGAGGAGGATTATTTGTTGAACGATGCAAATTTCCATTAGAAGTGTTAGTTAAAATCGGTAAGTGACTTAGGTACTTTATGAAGTACCGCCAGAGATGGACCGCTCTGGTTTACCGATCTGACTATACATGTGTAAAATGTGTTCATTCAGTGTATCTATGGTGAATTTCTTTCGTTGCGTTCGGAATACATGGATCATTTATTCATGCATTTAGGTAAGCTTTTTTGTCCTTTTTTTATTATAAAAAACGCAATATTGATTTGAAGTGTAAAACTTTTTTGTTTTGTTGCTGTACTCTTTTGTCTACTTTTATGAAGAAAATACGTTGTTTTTAATGTAAATTTCGAGATAGAAAATTATATGGCATATAATTAAAAAATATATGTGATTAAGTATAAGATATATTCTCGCTGTTAGACAATATAAGCAATTCCGGATTCCCCCCCCCCCCCCCCCCCCCCCCCCCCCCCCCCTTTCCTTCTGCACCTTTTTGTTAGTTAGTCCGTTCTTATTCCGGAACTTTTACGGTTAACGTTCCTATAGTTAGTATACTACTTCCGGTTTGATTTCTAATCTTCCTCGTGTTATGAATTTTTTTGTCTACGGAATGAAACAAGATTGTACGTGAGTTGACAGTGGTCTTCGATTCTTGACCATATTGAAATGTTTTTTATTACTTTCCTTTCCTTCTTTTCTCTATATTTCATGTCTGGGTTAGATATCATGTATGTACTACTGCTTTATGGTATCGGTGAGCAATGGAGGGTGTAACGATTCTCTCGGCAAACTGTCAGGGTCTCGGGGACAAAATTAAAAGGAAAGATGTCTTTTCATACTTACGACGGAAAAATTATAATATCTACTGCTTACAAGATACACACTTTACTGTGGAAAACCAGAATATTATTAGAAACGAGTGGGGTTTTGACTGCTATTTTAATTCTTTTAAGTCTAATGCCAGAGGTGTAGCTATCCTGATCAATAATAATTTCGAAGTTAAGGTAAAAAAGGATAAGAAAGATTTGAATGGTAATTTTTTAGCACTCGATATTGAAATAGAGGGTTCAAGTATTACGTTGATTACACTATATGGTCCTAATATAGACACTCCAAGTTTTTACGATATGCTAGCTGCCACAATAGATGAATTTGAAAATGATAAATATATTATTTGTGGAGATTTTAATCTTGTTGTGAATCCTGAGTTAGATTATGATAGAAATTATGTAAATATTAACAACAAAAATGCCAGAGAAAAAGTTATAGAATTAATAGAAAACTATGGGCTAATTGATATATTTAGAGAATTGCATCATGATTGTAGAAGATTTACATGGAGGAGAAAAACTCCAGTAAAACAGGCTAGGCTAGGCTAGATTTTTTTCTTATCTCAGAAAATTTACTATCCAGTGCTAATAAATCAACAATTGAGTCTGGCTACAGATCGGATCACTCTTTCCCAACACTTGATTTAAGATTTAATGAATTTAAACGGGGAAAAGGTTAATGGAAATTTAATTGTTCTCTTTTATATGAGAAAGACTATCTTGAAATGATAAAGCAAACTATCTTAGATGTGAAACTGCTGTACTCTCTTCCTGTATACAATCCTGCTGCTGTGATTAACATTCCAGATAGAGAAATACAGTTTATAATTGATGATCAGCTATTTTTGGAAACACTTTTAATGGAAATAAGAGGCAAAAGTATTTCATATGCATCTTATAGGAAGAAACAACAAACTGCTTCTGAACATGATCTTATACAAGTAATACAAAATATGGAAGAGCAAGAACAGGTAAATCTTGAGGATTTAGAAAGTAAGAAAAAGGAGTTGGAAAATATTCGTCTGAGGAAGATTAAAGGAAGTATATAATTAGATCTAGAGTTAAATGGCAAGAAGAAGGAGAAAAGCCAACAAAATATTTTTTTAATTTGGAAAATAGAAACTATACCTCAAAAATGATACCAAAATTACAAAAAGAAAATAACATTACAATTACACAGCAGCAGGATATTCTCGAAGAAGTACGCCTATTTTATGAGGAGCTATATGATGAAAAAAATGAAATTGATGATACTGATTTAGCTGAATTTCTTAATACATGTAATGTTTCAAAATTAGATAAAAATGATTGTGAATGTTTAGAAGGAGAAATTACTTTGGAAGAAGCAGCTAAAACTCTAAAAAATATGAAAAATAATAAAAGCCCTGGCTCGGATGGATTTACTGCTGAATTTTTTAAGTGTTTTTGGAAATACTTGGGGAATCTTATAGTTAGGTCAATAAATTGTGGATTCAGGAAGGGGGAATTATCATGTACACAAAAACAAGGTATCATTACATGTATTCCTAAGGGTGACAAGCCAAGACATTTTATTAAAAACTGGAGACCCATCTCTCTACTAAATATTGTTTATAAAATAGCCTCGGGCTCTATAGCAGGTAGATTGAAAACAGTTTTAGAAAAGTTAATAAGTGATGATCAGACAGGATTTATTTCAGGTAGATACATAGGAGAGAATACCAGAGTAATATATGATATTATGCAGTATGCTGATGAATACAATATTCCAGGAATGTTATTAATGATTGATTTTGAAAAAGCTTTTGATTCGGTGTCTTGGCATTTTATTGACAAAGTTTTAAATTTTTTCAATTTTGGTCTTGATATTAGAAATTGGGTTAAAGTTTTTCATACCAATATCACTTCAGCTATTAATCAAGGGGGTAATTTATCATCATTTCTTAAGGTAAAAAGGGGCTGTCGCCAAGGTGACCCAATATCTCCATATATTTTCTTACTATGTGTAGAAATACTAGGTATACGGATAAGACACAATAAATATATTAAGGGTAAAGATATTGGTAACACTCCTATTCTCATTTCCCAGTATGCCGATGATACATCTCTTATATTGGATGGCACGGAAAGATCTCTGAAAGAATCTGTAGACGAGCTGAATAGTTTTGCTAAAATATCAGGTTTAAAAATTAACAGTGATAAAACACAGGTAGTTTGGATTGGAAGTAAAAGTCATAGTGGAGATACTTTCTTACCAGATTTAAATTTACAATGGGGAAAGACAAAATTTACACTTCTTGGAATAGAATTTAGCGTAAATCTACATGAGATTCCAAAACTGAATTTTGATAAGAAATTAACTAAATTGAAGAATCTCATTAAGACATGGAGCAGAAGATCTCTTACTCCAATTGGTAGAATATCTCTGATAAAGTCCTTAATGATACCTCAATTTAATCATTTATTTATTTCATTACCAGATCCTGATGACAATTTTTTTTCTAAATTAAATTCATTACTTTTTGGATTTTTATGGAATAGTAAAGTTGATAAAGTCAAGAGAAATGTTATAGTTCAAACATATTGTGACGGGGGGCTTAAAATGGTAAATACAAGAGCGTTTATAGATTCATTAAAACTTGGATGGATAAGGAGGTTGTATCACAGGTCAGGTAAATGGCAATCTATCATGAAATTATATACTGATATGCACATGCTTTCAACTTGTGGAGAAGAATATATTTCAGTGTGTCAAAATAAATGTAAAAATAATTTTTGGATAGATGTTTTTAAAGCATGGACAAGATTCAATAAGACAGATGAGGTAAGAAAAATCAAAAACAGCTGTATTTGGAAAACACCACTGTGGTACAATACAAGTTTAACTATTGGTAGAAAATCTGTATTTTACAGATCATGGTACAATAAGGGGGTGATTATAATAAATGACTTAGTTAAAGATGTTGACTCTCAAACTTTTTATACTTTTCAAGAATTCATTCAAGCATATCAAATTGACCGTACAAATTTTCTTCAATATCACGGTGTCCTATCCATAATAAAAAAATATTTATCTACATGTATGAATGATTCTAATAGAAGTGCAATAATGCACCCCTTTATACCTAGTAATGTCGAAACTTTTTTAAAAAAGATAAAGGGGACAAAAGACTTCTATGACATTTTAGTTAAAAATAATGCTACCCCAACTGGTAGGAAAAAAATGGGAAAAAAAATTTGATGGGAATTGTCTTAATTGGGTAGATATTTATAGAACGCCTTTCAGAGTGACACAGAATACAAAACTGCAATGGTTTCAATTAAGAATAGTCCACCATATCTTGACAACAAATTCTTTCATGTTTAAAATAGGGGTAGTGTCTAGTCCTCTCTGTACACTTTGTAATACAGAACCGGAAACAATAACTCATATCATGTGGGAATGCATAGAAGTACAGCAGCTTTTGCAAAGTTTTGAAATATTATTAGAAGCACTTTTTATTCCATTTTCATTTAATAAAATAAGTTTCTTTTTTGGAATATCTACACGCAACGTAATTCAGATATGCAACAGAGTTGATAATGTTATCTTAATTATCATTAAACAATATATATACAAGACAAGGTGCCTCCATAAAATGTTAAACATTAATGTCCTAGTTAAATATATTAAAGAATATTACGCTATTCAGAGATGTATTGCCAACAGTCACGGAGATTTTGCTCAAGACAAGTTTGAAAAAGAATGGAAAAAATGGAAAAAATTATTAGAATTTGGTGAAGGCAATTAAGGTAAGATAACATTGATATTTTTTATACTGCTTCTGAATGTAGGTAGTGAGGTATATCACTATGACTTTCATGCTATCCATGGCCAGTTCCCCCTGATCCTTTTTGATTTTTTGATTTTTCAACATCCCCTGATCGCTTGTTTTTGTTTTTAATATATACATTTACACACAAACTCTTTAATATTTAGGTCATTCTCTTATCAATATATGATCCTAGCCCAGTCTCTCTCCCCCCTCTCCCCCCTTTCTGTCCCCTTTTCTCTCCCTCTCTCTATTTTTCCCCCCTCTCATTTCTGTGTTTCCCTTCCCTTTTTGTTTTCTTTTTATCTTAGTTTTTTTGTATGTTCGTGTGAGTGTTGTGTATGAGTGTAATGTAGTGTGTAAGCATGACAATTATAATGATGATGATGACAGTTAATGGTGTCATGATGGTGATGAATGTGATGATGATCATCTTAGTGGTAATGATCTCATGATCAGATCACAATATTGACAATAATGAAGTTGATGATGACAGCACGGTATGAGGATTATGATGATGATGATATATGTGGGGATAATGATGTTTATATATGTTGTATATATGCATGTCATAATGAAGATGATACATGTATGGATGACGATGATGATGATGTTATGTAAGATGATGACATGTGATGATAATGATGATGTCTTTACTAATGCTAATATGTGTTGTGATAATGAAGATATATGTGATGATGATGATGATGTTGTGGTGATGATGAATTGTGGCGATGATGATGATGATGATGATGATGATGATGATGACGATGATGACGATGATGATGATATGGTGACGATGAAGATGATGTGGTGATGATGATGATGCTGTGATGTGATGATGATGATAATGATGTGGTGGATTATGATGATGATGATGATGATGATGTGGTGATGACGATGATGGTGATGTGGTGATGATGATGTTGTGGTGATGATGATGATGATGATGATGATGATGATAATGATGATGTGGTGATGATGATGATGATGATTATGGTGATGATGTGGTGATGATGATTATGGTGATGATGATGATGATGATGATTATGGTGATGATGTGGTGATGATGATGATGATGATGGTGATGATGATGATGATGATGTGATGATGATATGATGATGATGATGATGATGCCATATATGTAAAGAGTGAATGTGAGGGTGTGAGTCTATTTGTTTATGTATTGTGGTTGTAAAAATGTGTGAAAAATAAAAAAATAAAAAAAAAAAAATTCTATTAATCTTCTTTCAGTTTAACTTTGGCCCAGTGTCACTATGTATAACCATTTTGAGGCCTGTTTTGTGTTTTCAACGTCCTTTGTCTGCAGAATATTGTTGATTTCATCGGCGTCTGCTAAATGAAAACGTCTGTTGTCTGCCATGTTGTTCATCGGAACACCTCGGAGAGTTCTGTACCACGAATGACAACTCTCTAGAGAATCCCACGAGGGGCTCTGCATGGGGGAGATATGAGAAATTGGCATGATGCACACGCCATGAAGTGTAGTCTCCCTGACTCGTGACGACTCTCGACCAATCCCTGACTGGGTCATATAATAGAGGTATAATAATATTTTATTTACTACTTAATCTATGACCACCATGGTGACCAACATGGACAGCTAAGCTATACGATAAACGTGGCGATTTCAATTTCCGATCGTGAAATTTCTATTTCTTGATAGTAACATCCCTGCTTCTCCAACCTATGGTGTTTACATGTCGCAGCTGATTCGTTATTTTAGGTCTTGCTCCAAATATAGCCATTTTCGTGATAGATGTCGACTGCTGACAAACAAACCAACAACAAAGGGTTTCGAGAGATGCAGGTTAATCAGAACTTTGAGCAAGTTTTATGGTCGCAATCTTTGTCCATTTGAAAAATATCTGTTGCTTTGTGTGATATAAAGATGGACGTTTACGAGTTTGCTTATTAGTGTGCTTACTTGTTATTGACAATGACTCGGTTCTCATTTCGAGGACTTGATGTTTACTTGATGTTTACTTGGATGTGACAAAGATTTACATTGCGGTTGTCGTCGATGAAGCAGAAGACGCTTTCTTCCGGAGAACTAGTTCTTATTTCTCTTGTAATTTGAAAAGGTCTCCATGAAAATATGTTCATAGTTTGCCCTTAGCTTAATTGATTATACTTTTGTTGACGCTTCGGTATACTCTTTTTTGTAAGCAAAAGATCGGTAAAATCTTGCTCCATAAAGTTTTCCATGTATGTATGCAGTTGACAGTGTGCTGTTTAACTATAACAGAATTACCATTAAAGGCCCAATATACGTAACTTTCGGTAAATCTTGAAGCAAAAGTCAAGCCTAAAAACTGATTATATTGATACATGTAGATTTAGTTAAGATTAACTGATATCAGAAATATTCAAGATGAATTTTTACGCGGTTACCGGTACAGCAACAGTTGAAACTCGGTATTTGTAAACACGCGTCCATTTTGAACCGTCTTCTAACTTCGGTTTGTTGTTCAAGTTGGCCCCACCTGAATTATTTTCAATTCTTTGGATTTTTCTGTCAAGACTTTCTTGTTAGTTACCGCTCGGGTTAACTTCGTTTTAGGATTATTTTTGAATGGTTATAAACTGGATTTTTTTCAGAATTTTTCAGAATCACGAAATTTACGTATATTGGGCCGTTAAAGGGGCATCCCGCGAAATAATTTTTTTTTTTTCAAAATATAACATACATATATCGAGTGGGTATTCTTATGAACTACGACGATCTGATTTTGCTGATAGGTATTCATAAAATTAATAATTCCAAAATAACTATTGGACTTCCAAAAGGTCTTGCCAAACGCTCCGGCTTGGGATTTCCACTTACCAACGCATGCGCAGCGAGCGCCGTTTCCATACATGTATGTAAACATTTTACCTGGTATTACCGTTACACCGCGATAAGGTCTAACTACTAAGCGAAAAGTTGCCGAATGGTCAAAATATGACGCAAGACTACGTTACGGGACCATGTTGAGAGATGGGAAGTATTCAATGGAGAAACTAACTACTCTTTTGTGTGTATGTTACATATTTCTTCTGTGTTCTGTGCAGAGGTACAAATAAAGCTTTGATTTGGTTTTGGGGCTACCCAAGGGGAAATGTTTCAGTCCTCTGTTGCATAAAATGCGTGTGTAATATTAAACTTAAGAGTGTGTTTTATGATATTCGCTTTATAATATCTCGTTTCAGTAGTTATGATTTAATTATATTGCTGGAAAGAAAGACCTTTTCAAATACAATATATACCGTAACAGAAAGTCGTTTGATTACGTTGTAAAACGGGACGCGCGACCAAGGTACATACGGCTTCAATTTTGGCAAAAGGAATAAAAAAAGGTCTTCATGAGTGCGGCATTTCGTTCCATATCAGACTAATTGACAATTTAAACGTCTCTGTAACCAACAGGGTGACTTGGAACGCTTTATTTAAATGACTTTCAAAAGTCCACATACGAGGATAAATAACCGATCAAGAACTGTTGTTATAAAGACAAGGGACAAACCTTAGGGACACTGAATAAGATATCTGTTCAGTTTATCATGAATACCACAAGTTTTGTTGATTCAGCAACACGGACCAAGGTTCTGTCATGTCACCTTGACCTCAACTTGGAAAACAGAAATTCGACAAATTTATAGATTTATGAGCAACTTTTAATTGATAGATATTTAGGTCCCACAAAAAGACTCGACTAACCGATCAAACGGGAATACCTCAAATCATCTATGTATTAGAGTAGTTGTAGAATCCGAAACTAAAAAAATAGAACACGACTGTTTCTCTATCAGCAGCTGGCGCTCTCATCTGACAGCACGGTCATGGTAACTCTAGGTATTGTTTGAAACAGTTGTCGTGACGCCTGGGTTTCGTCCTCTCGTCTAATAGATGAAGTAGCCAACAATAAACATAATTATCAGTAACATGGTGACGATAAGAACTGTACAGAGGGAAATATTCAGGAAGCTTTTATCCAAAATCCGTCCGACTTCCAACCAACTATACTCAGTGACCGATCCACTGTCCTTAGGCTCGTCTGCGATGGCCATTGTATTTTCTTCATTCTTGACATAGCCAGACATCTCTTTCGTCATTTCAATACTTCGAATGGCATTGCCGTTACCATAGCAGCAACGCGATTGTTCCTTTCTCTTTTGAAAGCTTAAGACCATCAGTACCTTGACAATCTTCAGTAGCCATTTTGGTACTTCCTTTTCCGGATCTGAGTGGTGACACTCCAGCACCAGTATGGTCAGTACGACTGATATCATTCCTATCGCCATGGTGAATACGAGGTAAACAGCTGAAACATTATTATAAAGCAACAAGTTATGTTTGGATAAAGGTAGCAACAGTCGCTCCCAAATGGACGACATCTGATGTTTATGATTCTGTTAAAACGATTTTGACCACTGATTGTACAAATAGCGTAATTAAAGATCAACCATTATCGTGATCATATACAAGGCCTGGATACATATTTTGCATTGGGCGTTGCACGATGACAAATGCAGTCGAACTTCTGACGAAATAGATCGAATTAACCAGGGTCATCGACTTACACACTTTAGAGATAACGCTGTTCAACTGTATTGCTTTCTATTTGCATATAAAAATTATGTGAAAAAAATGGAAAAGTACTTCGGATTATTATCACTTGAAATTCTAGATGATAAATTCACCTACAATCATTCTTTTAATTGATTTTTTTAACTTAACGTTAAGCAAAAATTGTGTATAAATCTTACACAGCAGTGACGTGTTGACGGACGTGGTGGGCACGTGTTCCGACACGACTGTCAGGTATACAGCGTACGACAGCAGAACCGTCAGCGAGAAGCCTATCCTCTCTCCAGACTCGGGTGGTAGTTTGAACGCCATGCAACTCAGAAAGGACAGCAGAATCGTGGGTATCAGCGTATTGAGTACATGGTACATTGGACGACGTCTAAATTTCAGATGAAAACTCAAAGTTGAGAAAGAGTTACCCCGCTCACCTTTATGTGAGGCGCTTGACGTGTACGATATGAACTCCCATTCTCCATTTTCTTTGAAATCCGTGAGATCTAACGGGGCGTGACTGAAGTGAAGAACCATATCAATGATAGAGTAGCCCCACGGTCTTATACTTATGTCACATATCTGGGTATCAAACGGGTAGAACGTGACGTCAGTCTCACAAAGGGTTTTGAATATACCACATGGATTCCATTGAATGTTTCCAACGTACAGGACTCGTATCGGTATAGAAGGATCGCTCATCACAGAAATATCACTCACCCTGAAATGTAAATTGATAAGAAGTGCAGACGGTACAGTTACAGCTAATTATATATTTCCACCCTGTTCCTTTAGGCATTAGTACACTTGGATGAAATCGAGGACCACCATAGGTGGAATACGAGAATTTATCCACGCGTTCGCGATGAGACTTTTTAGTAATAATAGTCTAAAATGATATATATATATACAGTGCATCCACCTGTATTAACTATTCTGTTGATTATGTTTTATTTCAAGTTCAAATTGTGTATATTTTAGATCATTAATTATAAAATGCGCCACTGGATTAAACATGTGTTATTGTTGAGAACAGTATCTAATAATAAGCTTACCACGTGACCTATCCTTTATCCTAAACCGTATCAGCCCTCAACCAAACCCCTCGGGTTGATATAGTCGGAGTTGGATCATGCAGTATCATATGATTACCTCTAACCCCTTGTAATGTTAGATATGGTTCGACAATCTTCAATTCTCATTGGCTAAAATATGGTCATGTGTAGGTCCATATTTTGTAATATTTTGTGATATTGACTTGATTGTTTCCACTTTTAGAAACATTAATTCAATATTGCATTTGTGACGCCATAATCATTGTGACGTTATAGGCCTAATGCCCCATTGCAAAGTTCATGCTTTATCAAGATATATATAATGCAATTTCAGTCTTTTGCAAAAAAAAGTTTCATATCTTATATAAGAATTAAGGACTCGGGCTAACGCCCTCGGTTATGTTTGATTCCACCAGGTAGGTATTACACCATATTGACCTCACCAAAGGTCCATAATTGATAAATATTTGTTGAAGAGTGGTATTGATTTCTAAATACTTACGAGTTATCTATTAACAGGGCTGGCCGCCATATTGTTGCTTCATCCGCATAAATAGTACGAAGGTTTCTGCTAAACCTCGGTATATTTCTCCAGTCTAGCCTTGAGTCTCTCCATATCTACAAACAAATAAATATTTACCAAAGGTTTACAGCAAAAACTCGCCATATCTACATCATGTCAATATTTACCAAAAGATTAAAGCGAAAGCTGGTGACTCCCATATCTTACGATGAAGCAGAAGTCGCTTACTCTTCCGGAACACCTGGTCTTCTTCTCTTGTGCTTTTACAAGTGTCTCCATGTTAATCTTTCTTCGGTCAACTTACCAGAGTGAAGTACCAAGTAATTTGGTTGGTCACCTGTATCACTTACCACAGTGAATAACCCAGTGTTGGTCACCTGTATCACTTACCACAGTGAAGTACCCAGTGTTTGTCACCTGTATCACTTACCACAGTGAAGTACCCAGTGTTGGTCACCTGTATCACTTACCACAGTGGAAAACCCAGTGTTGGTCACCTGTATCACTTACCACAGTGAAGTACCAAGTGTTTGCCACCTGCATCACTTACCACAGTGAAGTACCCAGTGTTGGTCACCTGTATCACTTACCACAGTGAAGTACCCGGTAATGGTATAATGTAAAACTTACCACAGTGAAGTACCCAGTGTTGGTCACCTGTATCACTTACCACAGTGAAGTACCCAGTGATGGTAAAATGTAAAACTTACCACAGTGAAGTACCCAGTAATGGTAAAATATAAATCTTACCACAGTGAAGTACCCAGTGATGGTAAAATGTAAAACTTACCACAGTGAAGTACCCGGTAATGGTAAAATGTAAATCTTACCACAGTGAAGTACCCGGTAATGGTAAAATGTAAAACTTACCACAGTGAAGTACCCGGTAATGGTAAAATGTAAAACTTACCACAGTGAAGTACCCAGTTGTTGTCAACGCCTGATTCCGGACGTCCTAATAAAATACAAGTGTGAAAAAATGTATCGTACCGTTTAATAAACAGATTGAGGGAATAGGGTTTGGCATAGGTCAATCTGGAGGTGAGAAGAGTTCCATGCAACACACGTTCAATTCTTTCTTTTCACAAAGCTGTTGCTCTGGTATAAACTATCACAACCGCCATAAGTCGATAGTGACAGGACGATAAAACTAATATAACCAAAACCATTATTGCTATTTTCTTCTTATTTTTCTTCTGATTCTTTTTCATTTTTCTTTTTCTTTTTACATGTAGATCGTCTTCTATTTGATATAGCCTCATCACTTATAATGATTTTGCAATGGGAGAAACAAGTGATTTCCACATCCGACTATACAGGAAACTTAGTGCACACGGTTCAGTACACTTACCAGGAAGTTGGTGTGCACGGTTCAGTACACTTACCAGGGAGATGGTGTGCACGGTTCAGTACACTTACCAGGGAGTTGGTGTACACGGTTCAGTACACTTACCAGGGAGTTGGTGTGCACGGTTCAGTACACTTACCAGGGAGTTGGTGTGCACGGTTCAGTACACTTACCAGGGAGTTGGTGTGAACGGTTCAGTACACTTACCAGGGAGTTGGTGTGAACGGTTCAGTACACTTACCAGGGAGTTGGTGTGAACGGTTCAGTACACTTACCAGGGAGTTGGTGTGCACGGTTCAGTACACTTACCAGGGAGTTGGTGTGAACGGTTCAGTACACTTACCAGGGAGTTGGTGTGAACGGTTCAGTACACTTACCAGGGAGTTGGTGTGCACGGTTCAGTACACTTACCAGGGAGTTGGTGTGAACGGTTCAGTACACTTACCAGGGAGTTGGTGTGCACGGTTCAGTACACTTACCAAGGAGTTGGTGTGAACGGTTCAGTACACTTACCAGGGAGTTGGTGTGCACGGTTCAGTACACTTACCAGGGAGTTGGTGTGCACGGTTCAGTACACTTACCAAGGAGTTGGTGTACGCGGTTCAGTACACTTACCAGGGAGTTGGTGTGTACGGTTCAGTACACTTACCAGGGAGATGGTGTGCACGGTTCAGTACACTTACCTGGGAGTTGGTGTACACGGTTCAGTACACTTACCAGGGAGTTGGTGTGCACGGTTCAGTACACTTACCAGGGAGTTGGTGTGCACGGTTCAGTACACTTACCAGGGAGTTGGTGTGCACGGTTCAGTACACTTACCAGGGAGTTGGTGTGAACGGTTCAGTACACTTACCAGGGAGTTGGTGTGCACGGTTCAGTACACTTACCAGGGAGTTGGTGTGCACGGTTCAGTACACTTACCAAGGAGTTGGTGTACGCGGTTCAGTACACTTACCAGGGAGTTGGTGTGTACGGTTCAGTACACTTACCAGGGAGATGGTGTGCACGGTTCAGTACACTTACCTGGGAGTTGGTGTACACGGTTCAGTACACTTACCAGGGAGTTGGTGTGCACGGTTCAGTACACTTACCAGGGAGTTGAACGTCTTCACACTGAGGGTGAGTGTTACATAAACTGTAGATTCTGGTCTGGCTTGTTTCTGGTAGCCCAATGTATCGAAGATTTGTTTTCGAAGAGCGTTTTCTTCAGAGTAATTGTTACTGGCATCAACAGTCTGTAAACCTGTCATTTAAAGAAAAGAGGTTAATGAAAGCCAAATTGAAATTTTTAAAACAAAATCAGGTGGAGACTGCAATATCAACTTACTAAACAAAAATTATCATATCCAAACAAATCATTTCAACTTATATAATCACTTGGTTGTCTATATAGCCACTCAAAAGGTTAAACCTTTGGGAGGACACGGAAAAAACCCTCTGGTCGGGCAATGAACCCAACCGGCTGATCAAGTCCGATCGGGAAATCGGACCCCGGTCGTCTTTGTGAGAGGCATATGCGCTACCCGCTGCGCCACCCGACCACACAAGGGTCATTATGAATCATAATTTTCTTTGAGTAAATTCGAATTTTCACTCCCTCAATATGTTTTAAGATGTCATATTGTATTATTTTATGCATTAATTAAGGATCTTCTCTTGTGAATTTTCTGAAGACTTACTTTTTTTCTTATATGCATTTCTGGAAAAGGGACTTCATTTCATAGCAGAAAATGCCAAAAGAAATATATGGTAGTGAACTCGTTTTAGTGCTTTGCTCTGTCAAAGATACCAAAATAAGAGGGCTTGTTTTTTTCCCCATTATCAGATGTGTTACTTTTCACTATTATTGGGTCAAAAATCAAAATCACTTCAATTACATTAAATATCTTAAAAACATATCCAAAATGTAAAAACAAAATCATTGTTGCATAATAGTTGCTTTATAATGAACATAAAGAAGTTGAAAATGAACTTGCTGTAATAAAAAATGACGACACAATGACGATTTCAAATAATCAATCAAGCACAAAACTATGAAATTTTGGCCGTTCGTGAAGTGAAAGAAATACACAGAAATACTAATATTCAAAATGGCCGCCATAATGGTCATTTTTTTCTAATTCTTCTAAAAACGTTCTACAAATAACAGACTTCTAATTTTTGCTACATTTTTCAGGTGCATATTTTCTATCAAAATTGATAATAAATTGTTAGATATTACAAAAATATCTCACGTAAATTACAAATATCATGTATTTTTTTAAAATGAGCTATATAACCAAAAAAATACTATTTCTATTTTTGAAAATATGATAATCTTTACAAGCATTTGTAAAAGAATGAAAATGACAGAAATTCATTCGTTACTTCATTAAAAAACGGAGGAATAAGTCAGGTGTGTTTTAGGAATTTTAAAGTGAACAGTGTTTTGTTTTCCCAATATATTCCTTTCAGGATTAATTAAGATCTAATTTCATTTTCAAACTGGAGGGAATTTCTCTGTACAGCATACGACGAGGAACATATGGATCGAGTGCGATACCCTGTGGAAACACACTACTGTATCATGTTTCCTGAACAATATAAATGTTGTTCGTGGCCCTCGATACTGGGATTTAGAACATTGCTTGTGGTGTTCGAGGACCAACATATTTTAAAAAGCGGAGAGCAGATTTTAGTGGTATATTAGGCTACAATATGAGCCCAGGCTGGGGTGATGGGAAGGGTTGGGTAACGGGAGGGTCTGGGTGGCGGGGAGCGGGGGGAGTCTAGAGTGGCGGTGTGGGGCGGGTTGGCAGCCATGGGCTGCTGGGAGAGGTCTGGGGTAGCGTGAGTGTTCGGACCGTAAGCGGCGGTTGCGAAGCTGAGTCACCTCACGTTCAATCCAACGAAAGTCTGTGTCGTTTTCCCCCTGTTGGTCTATACCCCACCATCCACCCTTGAACACACTTCTTATAACACAATTGGGGATATCAAAAACTTTGGTGTAAACTCATTTGCATATATATTGCCTTGTATCAAAATTTGAAAATATGTTTAATTAAAAACTGCAAATGATGCTACATATCAAGTTAATTTTAGAATCAACTAACTTCACTTTTCTGTTGAATTGCTGATTCTGAAATGTCGGTTTAAATCATTTAAGTTTTAAATTAAATAATGATTTTACCTAAAGTATGCCCTTCAGTGTTAACTATTATCTCCCCTACGTAAGGTTGTCTTTATAGTTAAACGGACAGATAAACAAAATTAGATAATTTTGAAATATAAAATCTACATATTTTTCTATTACCGCACAATAGGCTATTCTTTCTTCAACACAGTGGATGTCTACAACATAGTGTTGGTGAGATCTCATATGCCGTCATGACTTGACGCAAAAACATTCACGGGTTGTCAGGTGAACACAGTTCTCATTTCGAATCTTTCTCTCTCTCTCTGAGCACTGTTAACCAATCAGATATGACCGTTAAATTGCACGTGGAGGTATACGAAGCCTGCTTTCTTCTTCTTTAGCTTCCTACAACCTTCAACGCGATAAAGTACATCGATTAATTGGTAGAAGTAGGTATACAGCAACTACAGGGATTAGCGGAACTAACGCAAGTGGTCCATTTTATCTTATGAAAACTGTTTTCGCGAATATATTTTTTATTTTGTCAATGTTAGACATCAAACGTAACCAAATAGCCAAAATAGTCGTGTACAATTACAATAATCAATATGGTGCAATCTAATTCAAAACTAGTTGTAATATATAAGTAACTTCCCACTCCGCCCGGGCCCAATACCAGGGCTTTGCCCTCGAACCATAAATAAGTATAACATATTATATACGTGTCAAATACAGTGTAGTAGTTATATATTTTAGTTTCAGTATAATTTTTTTTTTTTTTCAAAATATAAGGTTTCCTTCTGGGTCACCGTAAACCGTCCATAATTAAATATTTAGATACTAATCCTAAATAACAAAAATTAATCATACGACCTCTACATTTCTTCCATTAATTTTCCAATGTTCCCTTGGATGATATCTGTTTATCTTTTAGAAAATGAATATTTTGATGAGTTTTTTTTTATTTCTATTAAAATGTATTTTTCATCAATTTGTTTATGATCGCGAACATCTTCCGAAATAAAACTGTATCATCAGCATACATTATAAGATAATATAGTTTTAAGAGTTGTAATTGATAACTCTTGTAATTAAAACTAGTAAGTACGATCATTAAAAACCCGAGGAAACAGCCTGTGCTACTTCTTTAATAGTATGAAACAACAGAAGGCATCGCATCGATACAAATCACCTTATATATATAGATACTTAATCAGTTGAGAATGAAAATCACCAGACCGTAGAAAAAGATATAAATATAAATAAATATAAATAGTAACAGTGATCTTAATGTTGACCCTGTTACGCTGAAACAAGAAATCATTTGAGGTATTATGATACTTAATAACCTTAATAATGTGAAGTTTGATGAAACAGGTTTAGAAATTACGTTGTTAGTGCGATGATAAAGATTTTCTAAAAATATCAACTGTGTTGACCTTGGAATAGTAAAACATACCTCATCCAAATCGTGTATATGTATATACAATGAGTGTTAAAGTATTGTAAAAAATCAGAGAATACCAAAGCGTCAACAAAACCATAATCCGAACTCAAAATCGATTAAACTAGGGGCAACATATGAACAAATGAAAGATTTACATGGAGACACTCGTAAAAGTACAAGAGAGTTTCGGAATAGTAAACGTCTTCTGCTTCATCGACGACCCCTAAATGGACAAGACAATTCATTAAAACAATGAAATAGGTTACAGTAAACAGATATTTGTCTAGAGGTCAGGAGACTTAAAACTAACAGGAAATCAAACTCAACATATCAACATGAACATTTTACTGTAATTGTGGTTGTAAATGCCATTTTATTGTTATTAGATTAACTCAGGGGCGTCCCGCGAAAGTAAGCTTTTTTCATAATTTTTTTCAAAATATTACATACACATATCGAGTGGGTATTCTTATGGACTGCGACGATCGGATTTTGCATATATGTATTCATAAAATAAATAATTTCAAAATAACTCGTGGAATTTCAGAACGTCTGGCTAGACAATTTGGTTTGGGATTTCCACCTACCAACGCATGCGCAGCGAGCGCCGCTTCCATTGTCAACACTCTATCTGCTATTACCGTTACACCACGATAAGGCCTAACTACTAAGCGAAAAGTTGCCGAATGGTCAAAATATGACGCAAGACTGCGTTACGGAATCATATTGAGAGATGGGAAGTGTTCAAAGGAGAAACTACCTGCTCTATTGTGTGTATGTTACATATTTCTTCTGGGTAACGGTAACATGCACAAATAAGGCTTTGATTTGGTTTTGAGGCTACCCAAGGGGAAAATGTTTCAGTCTTCTGTTGCATAAAATGCGTGTGTAATATGAAACTTAAAAGTGTGTTTATGATATTCCCTTTATAAAATCTTATGTTCCAGGAAAACAGTATGATCTAATTATATTGCTGGATAGAAAGACATTTTCAAATACAATATATACCATAACAGAAAAAGTCGTTTGATTACGTTGTAAAACGGGAATTGCGACCGAGGTACATACGGCTTCAATTCGGACAAAAAGAATAAAAAAAATATGTTTTACGCGTAAAAAAGGTGATATTCATACTTAATCTTTAAATTAGTGAAGGTACAAATATCATTGGGTTGCGACCCCGGTATTGAATTTGATACGAAAATATATACATAACGGGAAAAAAAAACCAACCCAAAGTTATACAACATATACCTATATGTATATTCCATTCCTGCAGGCTTTTTTTTAAAAGGTCACCGTCCCTTTACAAGACGACAAAAGATATGTAAAAAGAAAGCGAAATTATCATAACATGTTCATAACGGTTAGTTTCAAGTGTTTTAACAGTTCCAAATCTGATATACATGTAGTCATGCTTAGTGTGTGGTGCGTTATATGAGTGTATGGACTTAAATGTTCGCACTCCGTGATACGTGTTAACGTGTGAAGACGCTGAAAGTTGGCTAGATTTTAAATGAATATGAATGTATCTTGTATATATAAAGAAAGTTTGAAAAAAAATCCTCAAGACATTGAGTTGTAAAAAAAATCGCAAACATTTCATGTCATTTTATTTTCGTACTTTTCAATGCATGCTACATACATTTTATGAAATCATCTGAAAAGTTGGGTTCGTGAATATTACAAAAATTAAGGTTTGTACCATGGCCGTATTCCGTACCCATGTGTACCGGCCTCGGTCAGGTAAATATAATATAGATAATTCCTGGTGTCGATATATGGTGCCGATATGCCGACAATTATTCTTCATTTGAATATCGGTATGTGTGCAATTGATGTCTATTTTTAATGTGAATGTGATTCAATAAGTTTATACACGGACTTTGTCTCTGTTTCATCAGCCGTATACATTACGCGTCCCCTCCCGTGTGGCCCCTTCCGTCAAACCGATCAGGGAACTTGCGGCACACCTGTCACGTTGCGTCATTCCCGCTATTTTTATCTGGGCTTTCCCGAGGAATGCGATTTTGCAAGTGGTCATAATAGACATTTAGAGTCCACTTTGAATATGGGAATAACAGGAAAGTATAATTAGTAATGCAGACGCCATGCATATTCAAGAACAGACATTTAGGCTTTCGCGGGATGCCCCTTTAAAGGCCCAATATATGTAACTTTAGGAAATTTTTCGGGATCGTGAGAAACTATGAAAACACATCCAGTTGATAACCATGCAAAAATAAATCTAAAACGAAGTAATCCTGAGCGGTAACTAACAAGAAACTCTTGACAGAAAAATCCAAAAAATTTAAAATAATTAAGGTGTGGCCCACTTCAACAACAAGCCGAAGGTAGATGGACACAACATATAAAGTGTGTCCTACTACTTTTATATTTGTGATTCACTTCGGAATGAGTACTACACTGTATTCGAAATTGCTTATGTTGAGATGTTTCCAGAAACCAGAACTCAGTGTAAAACAAAACAAATCGTGTAGTTAATGTCCATTTGAGGGAAGTTTGCTAAAACGAGTAAAATCGTAAATTTCAGCTCAAAGTATAAAATGCCTGTTTAGATTATACAGTGTACATGTCTTCAAAAGCAGAAGTTGTAGGGGTAGGTTTTTTTAGGGGGGTTGGGGGGGGGGGGGTTAAAGCTCCTTTGAAAACAATACATTATGCATGTATTTGTAATTGTAATTTACATTGTATCCCCTATTAGTTCTCCCCAAAACCCATTTTTTGGTCAAGCTTTACCATAGTTATTGCACTTGTAATATACAAAAAGACATCCCTAAACATATGACATGAAATCCGAATTTACCGGGGCCCGAAAAAAAGGCTTTTTTGACTCTCATTCCTTACAAAACATATCTTATCCAAGCCACATGCAGTTAAAATCATAATATGAAAATGCGAAGAAAAAGTCGAGCTGAGATGGAAAAAAATCCCATCAACAAAACAAATTTTGCCTGAAATTATTTTGAATTACATGTACCATCGAATTGGATAAAAGAAAATAGTATTGCCGTATTTTTTCTAGTTTGAGGTTGCTCAGCAAGCAAACTCATATCCTTGAGACAAGTTCAAAACATTCAAAATAATCTTTTTAAAGTTACCTCATTGATACTCACCTGTAGTTACGAGAATAAACAAAATCTTAAATATCCCCATGTCTATATTTCTGTGACTGTATGACTTGCTGTTCCGACACCTTTTGTTCTATTAAACTGGCCTGGGTAAGATAAGGCGAGATTTTAAATGGTTTAATAGATCATAAAGATCGACATGGTCATCATAAATATATACTAATCGAGCATTAACGCTAAAAGCTAGCTGAATTAGTGAAAGTAACGATTGTCTTTACTCTGAGTGGTCAATATCTTTGTATCAATATCACAGGCACTTGTGGCCTGAGAATAACCATATACAGTGTACCGGTATATATATAGATAATATAGCGAAATATGAATAATTAAAATAAAATGTAAAAACATTTTTCAATTTTCTTTTTATGTTATTAATCATCTAAAAACCATAACCATTTTGCGAAATTTAACCGCTTGACGTATCAAGCAGAAATTTTGCTATTATTTCATTATGGTTTTAGATGATTAATAACATAAAAAGAAAACTGGACAATTTCGTTTTTATATTTTATTTTAATTATTCATATTTTCCTATATTATCCATATATAGAGATGGTTATTCTCATGGCTACAAGTGCCTGTGATAAGTGAAAGTAACGATTGTCTTTACTCTGAGTGGACAATATCGTTGTATTGATATCTGAGCTGCGGTTATACTGTCAATAATGGCAGTCACTTGATCAGGCTGCGATTCAACGACCTTAGTCGTCACGCGACCAAGATGTCATGGAGTAAATCGAAATAGAAATGGTGATTACAGCCTTATGACTGCAGTGTCATTAACGTTTGTTAATCTAAGGAAATTCCCAAACCTCACTAGGTCTCCGTAGAAGACCATTACAGAATTCAAGGGGAAAATCTTAAGGAAATTTCGATCGTCGGCGACCAGATAGAAAAATTGGTTGAGATTCGGTCTCGAGTTCGGAAGGTCCCGGGTTTGAACCTCGGTCTGGCCGTGCATTTTTTCTCTCCTGTAAACCAAATTATTTTCGCATGCGATTAATTTTTGCGTATTTCGCGGTTAATCCGAATTCGCGAAAATTAACCGCACGCCAAAATAAGTTTGTTTACAGTAGTCCGTCCGCTGCCTTTCCGGTATTTAATGTCTATATTTTGTGAATGTCGCTGTTTATTTGTTCCTGGTAAACCATATGATGTGTCATCAAATTTAGAAGTTATTTTTCCTACTAAATCTGGATAAGCTTCGTGCTCATCAATTACCTACAATGTATATCTTCATCACCCTGTACACAGATGGCATCAGGATCAATGATAATATATGTGTTTAAACGTGACGATTTCAATTTTCCTATCGTGAACTTTCCATTTCTTGATAGTAACATCCCTGATTCTACAACCTATGGTGTTTACATGTCGCAGTTGATTCGATATTCTAGAGCTTGCTCTAAATATCGGGATTTTCGTGATATATGTCGACTGCTAACAAACAAACTTACAAAACAGGGATTCGGGAGAGGCATGTTAGTCAGAACTATGAGCAAGTTTTATGGTCTCCATCTTTGTCTCATTGAGAAATATTCTGTATCCTTGTGTGATATGAAGATGGACGCTTTTGAGTATGCTTACTTGTTGTGATTGACAATGACTCGGTTCTCATTTTGAGAACTTGATGTGTACTTGGATGTGACACATATTTACATTGCGGTTGTCGTCGATGAAGCATAAGACGCTTACTCTTCTGGAAAACCTGGTCTTATTCTGTGTACTTTTTCAAGGGTCTCCATGCAAGTCTTTCATTTGCCCCTGGTGTAATCGATTTTGAGTTCAGATTGTGATTTTGTTAACGTTTCGGTAATTTCTATTTTTTTTCTCACAACCATAAACCTCACACTAAACTGAAGGAAAGCCTCCCTTTCTTGCTTTTAGGGCTTTTGATTCTTTTCAAAGAAAGAAGGGCCACGTAAATATAAATTTTTAAATTCATTTAATTGGGCTGTTTTGTCACAGGGACCTGAGAATTTGTTACATCTAGTTTTGAACCTAAACCAGGGTGTTTAGAGTAATTTTACACTTTGTGGGGGGGGGGGGGGGGTAGTTCAATTTTCGATAAAAATGCCCCTCGTCAATGGTCATAAAACCTTTATGACCACTGACGAGGGGCATTTTTATCGAACATTGAACTAACCCCCCCCCCACCCCCCCCACACACACACAAAGTGTAAAATTACTCTAAATACAGTAGTTTAGGTTCAAAACTAGCTGTAACAAATTCTCAGGTCCCTGTGTGTTTTGTGAAAAGTACAAAAACGGCAAAAGTAGATATATTGATATTGTGGCCCTTCGTGAAGAATTTTTTATTACATCTTACAAGTGAAATATCAGAAAATATCAATTTGATAAAACGTATATCATCACTGCTTATATAAGTTTCGGTCCGATATCATTGTGCACTATTTGTGTACTAGTTCTTGTTTTTTTTTATTATTCTAGAATCAAATCATATAAAGTTAGAAAATTTAAAACCTTTATAGCATTTTGGAAATTATTAGATATCTAATGGATTTTATTAATATGTTTTTATATTTTTACTATATTTTGAACAAAAAAATATAACTTCATCCTGTGGCGTATAAATATTCTATAAGCATTACGCACTCCACCCGATCATTTTAAAAATTAAATCAGACTCTTGAAGTACATTTGAAATTTAACGGGAAACCATTGAATAGCCTCTATATCCTCGATTGACAATGTATTTGTAACAATAACGAGAAACCCAGCAGATTTAGACATCGCTACAGGGCATGAACCCTCTTCTGACCAGGTCGATTTTGTTTCCATATCAAGCGGAATTATTGATGAGTCTACCAGGACTAGTGACAATAAACTGGCCAAGTCATTTACTTAACGTTAAGATATATTGACGGTGCTGTCTTTGAATAACAGGAAATAGGTAGACCGCATCGATTGTATGAACCCATTTAGAGGTAAGACTCACCTTGATTTTAATGTACAACTTTACCTGTACGATCAGTGGAATATTGCGACTTGACAATCGTGAATTTTGCCTTTCTTAACATCCCTGTTATCTGACGTGTGGTGTTGAGGATATGTTTTGGGAACAGAAGTATTACGTCTTAGTTATTATAAAAAAAAAAAATGGATATCAAATATATAATTAAAAACATTTTGGCTGGCTTTTCACTGATGGGTGATTTGGTCTTTCATCAAAAAATGATTTTCGAGCCAAATGAACTTTCCCTTTCTGAAGAAAAATGATAATATCAATCATCGTTTGGTATAAATAAAAGCGCTAATTACTGGGAACAAAAACCTCACAAAATTAAAATGGATGGATCATGATTAAGGGAATGAATAATCCTTTGAAAGGTTGCTGGAGCGTTTTTCATCCCGAATGGTATAACTTTATATTGGATTTCGTTCTCTCTGTCAATACCTTTTATTATATCAAACTTACTTACAAACTGTTGAAACTTTTTAAAGGCCCAATATACGTAACTTCAGGCAATTTTCCGTGATTCTAAAAATAATCTGGAAAAAAAATCCAGTTGATAACCATGCTCAAATAAGCCTAAAACGAAGTAGATCTGAGCGGTAACTAACAAGAAACTTTTGACAGAAAAATCCAAAGAATTGAAAATAATTCAGGTGGGGCCCACTTCAACAACAAGCCGAAGTTAGAAGACAGTTCAAAATGGACGCGTGTTTACAAATACCGAGTTTCAACTGTTGCTGTACCAGTATCCTCATAAGAATTGATCTTGAATATCGCTGATATCAGCTTATCTGAACTAAATTTATTAATATAAAAAGTTATTAGGCTTGGTTTTCGCTTCAAGTTTTCCCGAAAGTTACGTATATTGGGCCTTTAAAGAAGGTGAATGTCATTACTTTACTCAAACTGTCAAGCCACTCATTCCCGATTGATAGCTTCTAGGCAAACATCGTTACCATGGGGTTATTGGTTATTCAGAATGAGTTGTTTCAATACATGTATATGGCCTCTATAACATAGAAAGTCGTTTAAGGTCAGCCGTTTTTACATTTGTATATGTCTCACATACCAAAGGTGAAGCTTGTCATCGAAAATAGTATCGTTAAAAATATTTCACGAGAAAAAAATATTGTTTTTGTCTACATAACGTATTCAAAGTTTCAACGGCTGGAGTTATCTACTATTAGATAACAACTTGTGTCCGTGCATTCTCAGAAAGCTGGGAGGGTATGATATTCAATATTTCGTCATTTCCATGTACATGCTTAGTTGCATGTGTTAATGATGGTTCCATCGTAATACGTGTACATTTGCTGTTTGAAATTATTACCAATTATAACCACAAACACCGGGGAAACTTGAGGAAAATTCAGCTCTTTGTTTTTCATTCAAAATATTTGAGTTTGGTTTGCGTGTGCATGAATGTGTTACATTTTGTATTCCCTTAAAATTTAGCTATCTTTCATTTCCAGTGCTAAATGTTCTCAGGACATCCAAATATAAAAATCAGGGTCAACAATAATTGCTACAAAAATTACGCGTAATTACATGTGTCACCTGTCCAGCTTTGTCACTATCATATGCATTTTACACGTCCCACAATAAACCTATGATCCAAGTTTGGCTGATCTAGTTTTCATACGTTGTGAGACACATCGATTTTTCTTCTTCTAAGTCCAGAATTTGGAGGTCTTTACTCTAAAATAACAAAATAGTTGCAATGCTAGTAAGAGTGTAATACATTCAGGTATACATCCCACGATACACCTATACCCCAGGTTTTGGCTGCTGTAGCGTTAATACTTTGTGAGAAACATTGAATTTTCTTCAAAGTCCAGAAATTTGAGGCTTTTACCCCCAAAATACCAAAAATTGTTGAAATACAAGTAAAGAGTGTAATGTATTCAGATAAACAACCCATGGTAATCCTACAACCCGAATTTGGTTGCTCTAGTGTTTATACTTTGTTAGGAACAGCCTAATATGCAAGAGCTAAACGCAAAACTTTAGCGTTGATTTTTTTCAAAGTCCAGAAATGTGATATTTATACCCCGAAATTGCAGGAATCAACGAAATATTTTTCGTGCAGTAGGCTCTACTACCCATGCTACATCATTGATTTAGGTTATGTTGAGCTAGCTTGGCAAAAACAGAGCTAAACGCAAAACTTTAACATTGTTGAGCTAACACCGCCGCTGGAAAACCAACGCCTATCTGCCGTCTTTCGGACATCCGTCGAAGGCGGCACAAACAAGTAGGATTATTAAATACTATTACCAAAAGCTAGATATGTCAGTTTGACACAAATCCCACCGCTAGCAACAAAGGAGAATAATGGAGTTTTTCAGCATAATTGAATTTTTAATATGTGTACTCATATCTTTGCACACTTTCGTTAAGTATTCAGTTACCAATGCTGAATTCAACTGCTAATTAATAACAAAGAACCGGAAAGATCACACATAATTATATACATTTTTCATATTTTCTAAATTCGAAGATGATAACTATGAAAACGGGCCAAAATAATTTAACTTTGCTATTGCCTTTCATTGAAGCACAAATAAACAAAAGGATATCAATTATTTTAATACATTGTTACCATTATTTAAATTTACAGGTTTACAGTTAAAAAAAAACAAAGTGTTTATCTGGTCCAGAAGAAGCCCAAAGGGTCGGGCGAAACTGGTAGACCTACTAATTAAACAAGAATCACCCAATCATGTTGCTTGTGTCGATTGAATTCTCAACTATAAAGTGTTTATCTGATAGTTTTATTTTATAACCCAATGAAGCATATTCCTTTTACTGCTATAATAAGTATAAATTAAAATATAATTTCCTCTAACTTGTGTACATTTTTAATTAACTTATGGAGGCAGGAAACACAAAAAGTGTCTCCCCACTCAACCTATTATTTTTATCTGGAATACACATTGTAGAAATTGAATAGTGCATACAAATAAAAACACAAAAAAAAAAAATAAAACAAATATGAACAAAATCGTCTCATTTATTTTATCAAAAATAATTCTTATTTGCATAGTTAAATATTTTACAGTAAACAAAGTATGTGTGAAATCACTTCGATCATTTCTTCAGAAAATCTTTGTTCATGTCAGCCCTGGTCCTTTGAATATTGTACTTGTTCCGTTTGATCCTGTCCGCCACCGAGCTCTTCTCTGCATGACTCGACATCATGGTACTAAACAAACGCAAAATTGAAGAAATAATCATAGTTAATATATAAAATTAACAGAATGAATTTTTTATTCATATCAAAACTCATGTAAACTGAGGTTAACAGTCATTATTATGATCAACAAATAATCTAATCTTGTTTGAAACAAGCATTTTCATTGGCTTAAAAATCATGTTATTAGCCCATAACGTAAAAAATAGACAGCACCGTAAATAACATCACTTTTGATTGGCTGATGTACATATAGCAGCGTAAAAATTTGTAAGAGAAAAGAGTCTATCAATAAAGTGAATTTTAGCACAAAAAACCTGAGTGTACTCTTATTATAAACCGCGGCTTATTTAGAGTACACTCTGTTTTTTTGAGCTATACCCCCATAACTTAAAAATAGATTCAAGTTAATCCTTAAATATATGAGAGTATATCGTTCAGATTTCTATATAACAGAAACAGTAAAGTGGATGTCTGCAGTGTTTGTTATAATTCTATTCAACCTGAGTTACCGTAATGACACAATAAGCACCCATGTCCCTAAATATCCCCCCATCCAGTGTATCTAAACAACCATTAGTATCTCTTGAGAATATAATATTCCTTGTTTCCTATCAGCGAACAGATTGCCACTGCCACAAGCTACGACATGACAAAATTATGTTGCAAAGCATCATTCCTGTATGTCATAATCAAATGACTGACCAATGAAATTACACCCAGGTAGGTACCAGCCAAAAGCTTACCAAAATGTTTACCAAATCCTAGCAAGTTTTCTTATTGACTTGTAGTGAGTAAACCTACAGTGGTAGGTAAGGAAATATCATAAAGGTAAATGATAGTTAACACTGGTAAATGATAGTGACCACTGGTAAATGATAGTAAACACTGGTAATGATAGTTAACACTGGTAAATGATAGTTAACACTGGTAAATGATAGTTAACACTGGTAAATGATAGTGACCACTGGTAAATGGTAGTTACTACTGGTAAATGATAGTGACCACTGGTAAATGATAGTTAACACTGGTAAATGATAGTGACCACTGGTAGATGATAGAAACCACTGGTAAATGATAGTAACCACTGGTAAATGATAGTTAACACTGGTAAATGATAGTTACCACTGGTAAATGATAGTTAACCCTGGTAAATGATAGTGACCACTGGTAAATGATAGTGACCACTGGCAAAATATGGTAACCACTGGTAAGAGAAGAACATACCTTATAAACTTGTCGTCCTTGGTGTCCTGTTTGTGACGTGAAGCCTCCTGTTCTTCCTCCTCCTTGTAGCGACTAACGTTCTGTTTACGCTTATCTTCACGCCATGTTGCATTACTCATCATTTCATCAATCTTTCGCTGTTTCTCCTCAGATGTCAGTTTTCTGGGGAAATTTTGGTACATGTTTTGTCATATATGCAGATCAACAATGAACAGAAAGATTTTTTGGAGAAAAACCTTTCAAATTATGGTGAAAAACGAACCTTTCATGAAAACAGAACCTCTATCCTAAAAGTATCAACCAATGATCCACTTCTTTTAAACTGACCAAAGAGCAATACAGACACTTTCATATATACATTTATATACATTTAAACTTGTCTATAAAGGACAGCCAAGGGACAGAGCAAAAATGTCCTTTACAGATAGGTGTCCTTTTTACAATTACATACTAGTAAGTTGCCCAGAGAGAGTCTGATGAGTCCTCTATATAACAGGCTTGACTGTACATATGTAGTCATAATTATTCAGTTTTTTAATCATACTGACAAGAAAGTAGTTTTAAGGAGTTAGGCAGTAAATCTGTCAGGTTTTCTTTATTCTTATGACTAATCTGTCCACTCAGGTTCATTTCTATATATAACAGATCGATATTGTGTTTCTCTATATGTGTTTTAAGTGACTGTCTTGAACTCTATCAATTACTGTCTGTGTGTTATATCTGTTTTACTGTACGCCAGCTTATTTTCGTGTGCAATTAGTTTTCGCGTAATTCGCAGGTGATTGACATTCGCAAAAATAAATTGCCGCAAAATAGTTTTTATCAGATGCATGCTAACTGTAGGAGTACTGTACTGTACTGTACTATACATATACTATACGAACGTATTAATCGCGAAATTAAATCATAGCGAAATAATTTTTTCTTATGAAACGCGAAATTAAGCCACCACGAAAATAAGTTAGTTTATAGTATCTTCTTTATAGACACTAATCTCCCCTTTACATATGAGAATTCCACAGGAAACAAACACTACAGAAATAGAGACTAATCTTAAACAGTTATCCCAAGGAAAACCTTCAATGATCAACATGTAACACTTGTACTAACAAAATAGACAATCATATGGATTCAGCTGATATACCTTGGAGGACTAGTCTGTCTTTTCCTGTCTTTGTCTCCATATTTTGAAGGTTTTCTTGTGTCAGGAGTCCTTGACCTCCTTCTTGGAGACCTTGACCTTCTTCTTGGTGACTTTGACCTCTTATGTGATGCTGGTGACCTTGAACGGTGTAGAGGTGATAGTGCTCTAGCTCTTTCGGATTTTTTTTCAGCCTCTGATTTTATCTTGTTTTTCTGTATAATTGCATAAAAGAGAAATATGATGAAATTGTGCGTTTAATACACTGTACATTGTACCATACAGCTGCGACTTAACAGTTCATGAAAAAATTCTCAATCTGTATACATTCCACACTAATAACCAAAATAAAATATTTTCAGTGTGTTGTCGGTGTGTTTTCTGAATCTGTATAATGGTACTTACCTTTTTTAAACACAAATTTGAAATGAAACGTTTCAATGATGGAAGATCTGAGATAATATTTGGACCATAATTTCACCTTTTACCCTTGATATTTCAAGCATTAAATTGTTGTAAACTCACTATGATTTCTTTTATTGTTATATGAATTCTAATTATTTCATATTTTCTTAAAAAAACGCACATATGAATATTTTAATTAATTCAATTTTGTGGAAGTAAGACGTAACACCAACTTTTAACAGTGGAGAACTAAGAAAATTACAGCTAAAACTTAAGATTTAAGAACTCAGAGTCTCCCAGGATTAAAGAACTCAGAGTCTCCCAGGATTAAAGAAGTCAGAGTCTCTCAGGTGTTATGAGTATCCCCCCAATAAAGTCAATACAACTTACGCTAACAATGAGACCATATTTCTTTCCTTTGTATCTTTTGTTATCGTCACTGGAATCATCACTACTGTCACTACTGCTCGAGTCGTCACTTGAGGATTGTCTCCCTTTCTCAGACACGCTGTGTCTACCTTGATATTGCTGCTCTTTTTGATGTTTTGATGAATAATTCTCCGACTCGCTCCTTTTCTCCGACACTTTGTCTCTTTTGTCCTTTGACTTTTTTCTGCTATCAGAATTGTCTGAATCAATGTCATGCTTGTTTCTACGTGATTTTTCTCCTTTCCTGAAAGAGTTTCTATGTCTTGAATTTGAATCACTATCAGAGTCCTGCTGATGTTTGTTTCTTGTGTTAAAACCTGCATGAGCCTTTGAATGTTTAGTTCTATGGTCATCAAAGTCTTGTCTACGTTTATGCCTATGAGGATCGTATCTTCGTGAAGGACGGCCACTGTCACTGCCATCTGAATCATTTGAGCGTTTGTGTCTATGAGGATTGTATCTTCGTGAAGGACGGCCACTGTCACTGCCATCTGAATCATTTGAGCGTTTGTGTCTATGAGGATTGTATCTTCGTGAAGGACGGTCACTATCACTGCCATCTGAATCATTTGAGCGTTTGTGATGAGAATCACTGTGTTTTGGTTTATCATGTTTTCCCGTTTGTTTTTTGTTTAAAATTGACAGATATTTCTGCATAATGTCATCTTCCTCAGAACTTTTGTGTTTTTTCTTTTTCTTTTTTTCCTTTTTCTGTTGTTTTTCTAACTGAAAAAACATTAATTAGAAAATTTATACTTCATGAATTTAATATTAATATAATCCAACATTCAATTCAGTCTGGGACAGTATCTGACACTAGCTACCCGTCATTGCAATCAAGTAATCAAAACATAAACTTTATCTATTTTACAAAAATTATGAAGCAAATTATTTTGAATTATATCAATCACTCTTGTTTGCCCGGGTGTTGCCCAACAGGGGGTTATAATGTAGATGGATTACGAAATAAAACCTCACTGACTGGGCAGGTAACCCTACTTTTTCAAACTGCTTTGGGAAATTAAACCTCAGCTGCCTGGGTGAAATGCAAGTGCACTATTCACCGCACCACCCGACCACTTTTTAAAGTCAAATTTATGTACATTATGTACAGTGTCATAGCTAACCATTACACAAAATTTCTTTTAATCTAAATCAAGTTTAGTTCCATAATATTTCTAACAGGAAAATTTATACTCACATTTTTTTTGAGCATTTTCATTTTGATTGGGTTCTCTAATAGACGCTTTTTGGCTTCTTCCTCACGCTTTCTACAATGGAAGAAAGTTTTTCAAAAAGTTATGTGGCATACAAAATATTTCCGCGACACGAAAGGAAAAAGCCAAATTAACTGAAAATGTCTGACTATCTTGTGATCAGTCTTCATGTAGTGCACAGGACTAGTTGTGAATAGATTGTTTGCTTGCCCCATGTCATTGTTATAAGTCCAGAGATTGGTTTAAAGAAACAGTTGATACTGACTGAAGGGACATGAAATCAGAGAATATCAAAGTGTCAACAAAACCATAATCCGACCTCAAAATCGATTAAACTAGGAAGCAAAATAGGAACAAAGGAAAAATTTACATGGAGACCTTCGTAAAAGTACAAGAGAATAAGACCAGGTGTTCCGGAAGAGTAAGCGTCTTCTCTTCATCGACGACACCCACCATGTAAATCTTGGTCACATCCATGTAAGCGTCAATCATCAAAATGAGAACAAAATCATCATTGTCAATCATAACAAGTAAGCACACTAATAAGCAAAACTCAAAAACTTCCATCTTCATATCACACAATGATACAGATTGTTTCTCAATGAGATCAACTTGATTTACTCATTCACCCCTGAAATTTCATCATAAGCTACCGAGCGAGTGTTCCAAACTTTGAATTGGATGACTTCAAATGTATTCAAGAGAGAATGAGTTAAATGCAAACATTCTTAATTTGTCACTTTTGATTTTGATTAACATTGTTCACTGATTTTGGTAATGTATTTATTAAGTTAAATCGACCAGGTACGTTAAGTTCTTGCTGAAATTTCTCAACAACAGACTAGAGGACTGGTATTGAACGAGTGACGTGCGACTGTCCTCTGGCTGTTGCTATAGTAACAGGTGACATGAGACTAATTCGTATGGTTACAGTAACGGGTCACATCAGACTACCACCTTTTCATGGATGCCTTAATAACATTACATTAAAAGTGCTAATTTTGGTACATTTAATTTAGTTAGCAAATCACAAATTTAAACAGATAAGCAGCGTAATGATGAATTGGTGCATTCAAAATAAGATCTGTAGGAACAATATACTGAAAATGTAGAAAGTGTATTCATAGTTTAGCGCGATACTTTCAGCAAGAAAATTGTAAAATAAGATTTATTGAGCTTATTTCCAGACATCCCCCCAGTGCATATGAGGAGGTCAAAAGTGTGAGATAGGCTTATTACTGACCAATGACATATTGCCGGAGAAATATGGTACCGCTAAAATATGTGCGTTTACAGAACTGTCCTGATGACATAAATGTTATCATAATGAAACTTTCATGAAATATTTCTAGGTTTTGTTGCTTTTCGACATTTTCTCAAGTTTTATTTAGAATATCATTAAGACTCGATCACTCTGTTGCACTTATACACAAGGAATGCAGTATTCATTATCAGATTTTATTCTTGGTTGTATGAGCGTTTAAAAAGCATAAATCTTATGGAAACACTAGCAGACGGCATGGCAATAATGTACCAAAACAGATTTGGCAGAAAGAACTTGGGTAAGTGAAGCATCCAAAAGTATACTACAATAACTGAACTCCCTGCCAAATCATGTTGTCACATCACCAATATTAAAAACATTTGAAGCCCGGCTGGATAATCACTGGGAACAACCAGAATGCTACTACAACCATGAATGGGCGGATTGGTCGAGTGGTTAACACTCCGGCCTTCCATGCAGGCGACCGGGGTTCGATCCCCGTAATCGTCATACGCATGGAACATTCAGAGAAAGTGTTTTTCTCCTGCCCACACAACTCCAACAACCCAGGTGGAGTATAAAATGGTCTGGGGTGGATGTTGCAGTATCTGTGATGTAGCATTAAAGTGTGGTGGCACTATAAAAGATGCCGTTGGAAACACGGTCCCACTACAAACAGAACACAATTCATCTCCAGCACACACGCATACATACACACACACATATGGAGATATTAGCCAGGTGGTATAGGACAAGTAGTTAGCGCCTGATAAGGCAGCTCCTGCGAACTCCTCAGAACTGTATATGATAGAACTGTATGTGTTAATTGTATTGATTGTATAAGAATTGTATATCTATGTACTGTAAAGCGCTTTAGAGTGGCTTATGTTAGCTAGATAGGGCGCTATATCAAATATTGTATTGTATATATTATGAACTTGACCATTATGAGCTTAATCACTGTCATGGTGTCAGCCTAGAGTCTGACTTAACATATGATCTGGATATATAGCCTGCGTCCAGTATTTCTTATATTATATCATTATATTATCACAGAAGTGTTTTCCCCACCAGTAATAGTAAAGCAAAAGTGAAAACTTCACACAAAAGTCACCCCTACTCCACATAAACAGTGTGCTCAAGGACACACTGATGGGTGGTACAGGGGAGATAACTCACCTTATAGCAAACAGGGGATCTTCCCTGGCCTTAGCCGCCATGTCCAGTGCTATGTTGGCCTTTATTCTCTCCCCAAAGATGTCATCTAAAATAACATTATGTCAAAATACCAAGCATAATATTCAAAAACACTATAGGTAATTAATAAATATAATTAATCAAAACTAAGATTGAATATATTTAAAACAAATTTAGAAAAAAATGTGTCTCATCATATAACATTTTGAAACTGAGCTATGTATCGACTACGAACACTACAATAATTGTAATATGTATTTATTTGTAAATATGTTTTCTCTATGCATTATGCAATACCAAACTTTAATGATTAACTTGATTGGCTACCTTGCTGTATTTGTGCCTTACCTACCTTGCTATATTTGTGCCTACCTACCTTGCTGTATTTGTGCCTTACCTACCTTGCTATATTTGTGCCTACCTACCTTGCTGTATTTGTGCCTACCTTGCTGTAGACCCTGTACCTACATTGCTGTATTTGTGCCTACCTTGTGGTGGTGGTTCGTCTTTATTCTCTACATGTTTATCAACGCGTTTTCCAAGCAGGTAGTCCTCCTCACTTGGCTTTTCTCCCTTGTACATCCAATCCATCCCAGGGGCAGACCTGAAACATAGCAGGTAATTACATTCACCATGTAAACTCCAGTTACCTCAGTCATCCCAGGGGCAGACCTGAAACATAAGTCTAGGTAATTAGTTACAACCTGTGAACTCAAGTTACCTGAGTCATCCCTGAAGACAAACTCGAATTCTTCTGGGTCAAAGGTTGGAAATTGATGTGACAATATCATTCCACACTCCCTATACTAATCCAAGTCTTAAAGATGTTTTATTGGCGCATGCATATGTTTATGAGAAAGAAACACAATCATCGGTAATATGTTGCTTCAAAAGTTGTCCTAAAACAGGCTTTTCCCTGACTCGCAAAAAACTGCATTTTGACTTTTAAAATTGCTAAAGGACTCCCAAAATTGATGCAGTTTTACTATAGTATAACTTATCTAAACCGACCCCTGTCTATCTAAATTCCTGTCCATTCCAGCCTTACAATTTGGTCCATATATTTCCCTCTGAACTCATAGCGAACCTCTACAAACTGGACACCTGTGTAAAACGGCCAAAAACTTTGGTCTCAATGACACGCAGTTTAGACAAGCCACACTATATATATATATATTATTTGTGGGAGTCCTAGGACTTTTTGATTGATTCAATTTGAGGGTCCCAGGGAAAACCCTGCTAAAATAATGACATACTACCTCTTCTGGAAACAATAAATCATACGTATTGACTTGATAAAAGTGACGTTTTTCTACCACTGTACCAGATATCAAGATTTGTAATCCCAGGGTTTGACACTAACACTAGTCCGTTAGTCCGAGACAAGTAAAAACTCTGAAGGACTAGAATTTTAATATGCTCTGTTTATTAGTCCTGTGGACAAGTTGAGTTTTTTTATTTTGTTTTTGTATTCTTACATATAACTTACACTCAAGAAGAGGAAATGTTACAAAGTTAGCACTCAAGATACACCAAAACTCATATTGGAGCTATTTGTTTACTGGGAGAGACCCCCCCCCCCCATACCCCTGCCCCCCTTCTGGACTAGACTGCTGGCTCATCGTTTCTCGATTTGTTGTTCTTCACTTAGTGTTTCAACCCTCAGGACTAGTCACAATACCACAGGACTAGCCACAATACCACAGGACTAGTCACAATACCACAGGACTAGTACCTTAAAAATTGTACAAGTCCTTTGGACTAATATATTGAAAAAGTTAGTTTGTTTTAAAAGTGCTGCTGTTAAAAACATTTTTCCGACGCCCTGGGCATTAATTATGGCAAAAACTGTAATATGCTTATAAAGTTACATTTGTATTTCAAAAATCCTTCATGCCACATAGCAGGATGGTTCCTATATTTTTTTTAAAATTTCATTAGCATGAAGAAAAAAGGTAGGTTATCAGCGGTATATAAGACACACAAACAAGTGTCGAACCAGGAACATTTATAATGTTATATAAAAACTGTTTGGTGAAAAGCCCAGTCATGGACAATATTCCAAATATGATATCGTCGGAGTGGAAGAAAGTGCACTGTCAATCCATATTATGATCGTCAACTTACTCTCTTTCCCTCAACATTTCTTTCATCTTCCTTTTCTCTGCCTCCTCCATATTTGATGGCTTCTAATTTAATGTATCTTCAATAACTCCTGTAGAGAGTTTTCATAAGTTTCTGAAAAATGCAAAAGAAAAAAATTTGATTAAAAAATATAAATTACAATCTATTTTGGGGTTCATTAATTAGCCCACAGACGTTAATGAAAAATTACAAATACCACATTTGTTCTGGTTGTGTTGACTTATGGGAACTCTTAATCGTACAGCATGGTAATCTATATAGTCACTGATGTTTTCAACTTTTAGTATGAGTTATATATAGTATGAAAATTTCTTAAAATCCTTTTTACTGGGGCGGTAATGTCATCATGTCAGAGAGCTAAGGTATGTTCTCATCCTTTTTTCGAATATAACAATTACATAGATAGAGGATCTTGCACGAGTGTCAATGTAATATGAAATTTATTTAACAAGTTTAATCATTTAATATGTCACGAGCCTTTAGACAAGTGACATATTAAATTATTTAACAAGTTTAATAAATTCCATATAAAATAGACACAAGTGTAAGATTCTACTTATCACATAACTTTTATTTATGAGAAAATACACCAAAAACTCACAAATTCATTCTCTATAAGAAAGGCAAATTTCTTCTTTGATGGTACCATTTTCACTACCGAGGCAATCATATGACGTCATTAGTTTATGACATCACAATAGTGTTATTTCACGTGTGAAATACCATATTTATGACATGGCCGTATGACATGACTGAACGGGTCAGTTATGTGATAAGTGATGTTATTGATTCCAGCGTATACATATCACAGCTAGGATCAAAGCAATCATGACTGACTGAGGGCAAGAAAAGGTAAAGCATGAAGACATTGTTTACTCCTATTACATAAGAGGCCGCTGGTCAGCTGTTTTTTACTGGATATAATTATGCTGAGTTGCTGACTGCAACAATACTTGTCAAAATGAATAAGTGTCTTGCCATCATAAACCTCCATTATTGTTGGAATACATTGATTATTCAAACAGCTTCTCAATCAGACCATGTAAATTTGGCTGATGTAGGACTTACAGTTAAGTTACCAAACAAATGACTATATACAGATATTAGAAGGACTAGATGACTGCTCACAATCCCCCCCCCCCCCCACCCCACCTTCAAAAAAAACATAACACAAGCCATTCTTTGCTGAGGTTAGTGAAGTGTTTAAAACAAATTGCTTCAACAGTGGTCATAATTCACATTTGATTTTAACTAATACTTTGATAATTTGATGATATATAAACCCAGATGAAATGCCTTAAAACAAACAATGACTGTTATATACTGTAATAGATATGGAGCTGACAGAGAAATACTATAAAATCAATTGCCCTTGAAGTGATCTAATAATAATTCATGGGCGGATTGGTCGAGTGGTTAACACTCCGGCCTTCCATGCAGGCGGATGGGGTTCGATCCCCGTAATCGTCACACGCATGGAACATTCAAAGAAATTGTTTTTCTCCTGCCCACACAACTCCAACAACCCAGGTGGAGTACAAAATGGTCTGGTAGGGTGTTGCAGTATCTGTGCTGTATCATTGATTCAAGTGAGGTGGCACTCTAAAAGATGCCATTGGAAACACGGTCACACTACAAACAGAACACAATCCATCTCCAGCACACACACATCCACACACAGATGGAGATATTAGCCAGGTGGTATAAGACAAGTAGTTAACGCCTGATAAGGCAGCTCCCGCGAACTCCTCAGAATTGTATATGATAGAACTGTATGTGTTAATTGTATTGATTGTATGAGAATTGTATATCTATGTACTGTAAAGCACTTTAGAGTGCCTTATGTTAGCTATATAGGGCGTTATATCAAATGTTGTATATTATTATATTTAGTGATCTACATGTATATTTAAACCCTTTGCATTTACCAAGTGGTAACAAATTGAAACAAGGGTAGCTAGGTCACAGCAAGGGGACATTGCAATCCTTATCAATACAATTTCTATATTGTAACCCAGGGAAAACATCAAAGTGAGATTTTAATATTGTGATGGATGTATTTTGGAAATGGTAGATTGTCTGCGACCAGGTACTGAAGATTGGTTAGAATGTCCGTCTAGAGGTTGTAGGGTCACGGGTTCAAACCCTGGTCTGGTCAAGTTAAATTACAAATTTATCAGATCACCCAACACAAATATACCCACAAAAGCGAATATAGGGTCTTTTGTGTTTTTAGGGTCTGTCAAACATTAAGTCTTAACTGTTAAAAGCAAGGAGGAATGTACAGTAGCAAATTAAACTAGACTACATTTTGCAGGTGGTTATAGCGACTAGGTTGCTTAGTCGGTTTAAGAACCTCTGCCACGAGTTCAGACGGTTCCAGACTCCCATGTTCGAACCGTTTAGAAGTTACTATAGGTTTCTCTTTCTGCTGTTACAATATGCCGCATAGGCACTTAGTGCTGACATCATCATCATCATGATAGGAGCCAAACCTAAGGGGTGTGCTACTCCAGCGAAATGGTCACATTGTTTGACGATGAAGAAAACCATCTAAATGATCTTCGGTTGGGCATCAAGTCATTAACACAACTAATTCGTTATTGTGACTGATTTTCCTCTCCAGGCCTCCCCCATACTCAATAGTCAAATGGCCTAAGCCTTTCAGATCATGAGATAGGAAAGCGGTTCGTTGCTGTTATGTAACACGTATACGTAGGGTATTTTATCAATGGGACCCTTTCCTAAATAAATGGGGTTCTTTTGCATAGTTTGAATAGGAATCCTGAAAATTAGTGGAGTCCTTTTCAGTTTCTATGCGTGAAAAAGATATAGCGACGGCTTCAACGCATCCCAAGTTCCGTGTGGTGAAGATTATCAATATCTCATTCCAGCAAATAAAGCAGCATAAATCAATGTTTTCAGTAAGCAAGCACATTTCCGTAGTACTAGTGTTTTTTTCTTACCACAAACATGAAAACCAACGACGTTTATCGTCTTTCCCTCAGGTTTCAAGCACCTGCAGCACAATGATTGTGAGATCCCGATTTCGAAAACGCTTAATTGGCAACTACTAATTTTAAAACATCACACGGATATAGCTATTTCCGGATATAATTAATGTCGATTGTTTGCGCTTTATCGTCGAGCAGCTCGGCTTTCCAGCTGACGATACAAACAACTGAAAAAAATGAAATAGAAAATAAGAGCCAACTGAGACCGCTATCTACCACAGATCTAGAGGCAAGATAATTTCTTACAGACATTTTGACTCTAAAGTAAAAATTTAAAGGTTTTAGAGTAATTAAATTAACACTTTCGACGGGTTGAAAACAATTTCGATAATTGGATTTAGAATAATAATAATCATTATTATTCAGGTAAAAAGTCAACAGTAACATACATGATATCAATATTTGGATGGACAATTCAGTATTACTGATTGTAAATTAAATATCACTGATTATAACTGTGGTATCCTTTTACCTGGGATGACCCATCTGTGGGATGTTTCATAAAGCCTTGTACGCTTATTTCCAAAAATTCAGTAAAAAATGTTCTGGTTTAGGTCCAAAAACAGCTGTACCAAATCCTCAGGCCTCAGCCGTGGTACTACTCTTTCTGATTCAGACCGCTTTAAAATTGTCAAAACATAAAATGGATCAGGAAAAATGACACTCATACTGAAATTCACCGAATAAGATATCGATCCACCTCTGCAGATCACAGGGGCCTGAGAATTTGTTACATAAAGTTGAATTTTTCTTAATTTAGGTGTTTAGAGTAGTTTTACATTTTTGGGAGTGCAGATCAATTTTCGATAAAATTTGTGATGTTACAAGTTCATTATTAGAACTGACAAAACCTCACGATCTCGCAAACTTACGAGCAAAATCAACAAAACAATCGCGCATGGAAAAGGTATATGAAAAAAAAATGGAGAGGTCGTATACTGGAAAATATACGGTCAGTGAAAAGGATCTAGGTGTAACGGTGAGCGCCAACCTTGATTTTCGAACCCACACCCACAACTAAAGCAAATTCAGCCATTAGAGTCGTCAGAATACCGTTTTTGAATGAGACAATGTTTAGACAGCTTTACAAAGCACTGGTTAGACCACACCTGGAATATGCAGTCAGTGCTTCGTACAAACACAGAGACATTAATTTTATATGATAGAAAATATACAAAGAAGGGCTACTAAAACTCCTTTCATATGAAGAACGATTGAAGAAACTGAAACTTCCAACACTCAAACACCGCAGGACCAGCATCGTCGTTAACCCACGGTACGTATATACTTCTCTGATGTTTATATGTGACGCTTGCATATTTAAGCGTCAGAGAAGTGTACCACGGGTTTCCCCAGGACCAGGGGATATTTGATAAACGTTTTCAAAATTGTGAACAAAAAAGAATCGATAAGAGAGTTACATCTAGCATATAATTTTTTATGATAACGATAAAAAAAATAACTCGAGGTCATAAAGTTAAGTTGTACAAACAACGATGCAGTACAGAACTAAGAAAAAACTCGTTCAGGTTTAGGGTAGTAGATGCATGGAAGAAGCTACCAGATTATCTCGTAAATGCGGAAACTACTAGAGATTTTGAACATGTATTGCTAGATTATCACATTAGGGACAATATCTATAATGATATCTGATTAATCATTTCAATGAGTTATATATATATATTATGTAAAGCTATGCCAGTGACATTTTATTTTGTATATGTTGTGATATGGACTTAGAGGCTTTAAGCCTGCGTCCATTATTTCCATGAAAAAAAAGTCATTAAATATTTACGAGCGGATCAGAGAGTCAGAATCGTTTGGACAATATAGCTGCAGCCTACAGATCATCTTTTTGGGTGCCAGTCGTTCCGTACCACGAACCTGTACCACGAACGGTGGTATACGATTTGAAATTATACAGAGCTAGTTTAATTTTATTTTAAATTCATAAAAGGGGTTTTACGCACCTGACCCTTCTGCTTCTACAATAGTTTAAAAAAAATTGGATTCCCACATTTTGGCCCCTAGCATCACTGAAGAGTCCTAGGAGGACGAAACAGCTGTATGGTGCAGTTTAATTCATTTTTTCGGCATACTGTATAGATTACTAAATTTAAAAGGTGCAGCGTATGTGTGTGTTACGTCATCTTTAAAACCATTGAGGGGGTATCTTTATCTAAAATTGCTTGAAATTATGTCAGTAAATAATGAATATATGTGTGTGAAATGAGTCTCCCAATAGAGTAATTCTGTAATGGGCCGTGGCTTCATATAAAAATATATACTGACAGAAACTCAAGCAACTGTGGTTGCTCAAAGAGTGATTGGCGCAAATCGAATTTTTCTGTAACTTCACGGAATTAGATTGCTGTCTAGGTCCGTGGTAGCTTGAAAACGAAATCATTAAATTAGTTACGACAATTTAATTTTTTCCAGCTATCAAACATCTAGTAGTATCAATCAGTGATTTATATATACGGTATATAGGCCTTGTATAGATCTATATGTATGCAAAATGTGGGATTGTACCAGGTATCTTGACAGTATCTATTAAAGGTTGAAAAAAGTCTTTAAAAAGCTAATCACCCTTAGAACAAGTCAATATGTTGGTATAAAACTGTATTTATTTGGTATTTGTGGAATTAATCCTTTTCCTGTTTGTGTCAGGTGTGACAATCGAAATACTTTCCCGCTTCCGTTTTTAATTTTATTTTCTTGGCAGAGTTTCATTCTGTCGTTTGATTGGTTAATATCGGCGGGGGCGTTAAAACTATGGAGAGAAGTAAGGAACTTTCGCGTTTTCAACACGGACTGGAACACATATTGTAAAGGGATTTTAACTTTTTAAAACCTGGCTTTTAAATGACATAATCGAAAACAAATAAATCCGATTCCCTAAAACCGAAATTGAATCGGTATCTCAATTATATGCCTTTTTCAATTAAAAGTTGTAGTAAACACTATCAAATGGTTGGCCATTTCGGTCTTCCGTACGCTTTACAGTAAAACAAACCACGTAAACATAACCGAAGCAGGTGCTCGATTAAGGTCTGGGAATTTTATTGTTTGCTGAACTCAAGAGAGATGTCAGCTGCAGAAGGAGCGGACTTAAAAGGGGGACACCCCCCTGCAGGTAATAACAGGAACAAATACCAATTCAAGTCGACGTAAACATGTCTAAAGAGACGGCCAGCTGGTCTTCAAATGCGACGGCATGGACGACTGGGGGCCATGTTCCTACACGGACTATTTTGGCGAAGAAATTTGTTCAATATTTAATTTATGTTGTTTGTTTGTTAACAGTCTCTTTACCTAATGTTTCATTTTGTTATGTCCTCTTTTTAAACCTGTCTTTGTTCGATGACGACAAGACACATTTTAGATGTGTAGTGGCGACGCATAAAATTTGCTGGAAGTAGGTCGCGAGAGATAGGGCGATGACCCCAGATGAACTTGTGTAATATGCTTGCTGGCTGCACGTGTGCATTTCCGGACAGACACGAGCCAATGACTCATACATTTTAATTAATTGAGCACCATATGCATGCACATACAGCTGTCATTGTTATAAAGCACTCATAGTGATAATAGTTGCATTATTTATTTAATGACTTCATTAGACAAATTTGGAAATGGTTAGTCAATTAAGGAGGCTCGACCCTTTCGCAATTTACCGCTAGATTTCCTTAAAACTTTCATATGTTGATTATGCTACCAAGAAGAGATGATTTTGTGAAAATCTAAGCATTCCTCGGACTTGTTTCATTTTTGGTAAAAACCACCAAAAACATGTTTTTTCTCAAAATTGAATGTTTTTTCTATTGTTTTTCTTGTGAATGTTGTTGAAAATCACAAACATACAATAAATTAAAAAAAGAAATCAATAGCTACCTCAAAAATATTTTATTTGTGGAAAAATGTACAAAACGATTTTTACAAAGGGTGTTATTTTTATATCTAGCGGACAAATTTCAGTATTCACAGTCAAATTATTTACATACCATATAGTTACATAAAGCGCAAGCAAAACATTGAATAAAAATATCACAGACAAGCTTTTTATGCTACTTATTGAAAACTAGATGTAAAACTGTGTCTAGGGTAGGTTGTCTCCCTTGATGCTATTAGGAAGTTTTTGTAGTGGGTAGTATTTTTACATAACATACATACTGTGAATGCGTACAAGCCTAAAACATTTTCAAACATAACAACTACCAGATTTCAGTGATATATTTTTAACAACATAATAGTGCATATATAATGACACCAGGCACATCCCTTTTGTAAACGTTCTGCCAACACGGATAATTCTACCACTCGCTGACTCTCTCTCCAGTTTGAGAAACCATGACCAGTTGTACCGGTACAATAGGCATAACTTCCGATTCTGTTTCTATACTGTTGCCGTCGCTGTCAGTGTCCGACCACGTGTCGATATAGTGTACATCTGTTTTTGTTGTTGTTTTGCAATAGGAGTGGTCGTAACAATACTTTATTTGCTCGTAATCTTGAGTTGAAGACTTGAACTGTTCCCTCTCATCTCGCCATCGTTGACATCGCGACATATCACTGTGTAGAACGAATTTGATACCCCGATTTAAAATACCAGGTACACAAATAGGAAGCTACGTCACCACAAAATGGGAATCAAAACTTGTGTATTACGTGGGGTCGAGCGTCCTTAAATTCTACTTATAATAGCTAGACTTTAAAACGAAATTCTGACTAATCAAGAGACTAACAAAAGGTCTAATGTCTAGAGTAAGGGTACATGATTTCTTACAGAACGTGATTTCGTACACTTTATAGTTTTTCAATGTTTTTTAATCGATCGCTTTCGATTGAAGCATGAAATTGTTCCCCAAGTAAACCACTGTCATTACCCTTCTTCAGTGATGCTTAATGAATAATTTCTCAAAAGTCCCGTTTTACAAAACAAAACTAGCGATCCGAGAGGTCATCTGTCGAATGGGAACCCATGTAACTTCAAAATATCATCTTAAACACAATCTAGTCTATTTTCTTGTGGCAAGTTGGATATTATTTCTATGAAATAAAAATGGTTTGTTCACATTGAAGAAATACCGAAAAGACACTGAAATACAATAAATAACCGCCTGTTTCAAGCGTGCACATGCACCCACTCTGACAGGGCCACCATCGTAGGGAGCAGTCATTATTTGGCAACAGGTCTGAAGTCTTTGTTTTTTGGACTTAAAATCATTCTCGGGGATCAAACTTGTTTTATACCACATATATTAAAAAAAACTTTTTGTTAGAAATCATATTGTTGATGTATTTTCCACAAATTAGTTGCATCGGATCGATATCATCATCAGAAACCATGTTTGCAAAAAAAACTCATAATTAGTTTAAAGATGTTTCTGGTGTTTGAAATTTGGCAGATTTGAATAAAATATATTGAAAAAGCTCAACATATTTTTATTTTTGTCATATCTATGTAGAACAGCACATTTTTGGGGTGTACAAAATCACGTACCCCTTTACCCCTAAATGTTTTAATAAATGCAATAAAAGAAAGTAGGTCCATCATGGGCACTAGATTTTGCCCCCGGGTACCCAAATTTTAGTACTCGACCCTGTACCCGGGTACTCGACATATATAAATCATAGTTGTAAGTTAGCTTTCTTCACGTTTACCTTGTTTGTTGTGTGGGGTGACAGGCTTACCAAGGGAGATTCAATGCAATGAGTAGAGTATGATTCAATAACGATATTGTGGTATCCATTTTTATGCACTAGTCGACAATTTTATAGCTGCATTAATTGGAAAAAACAAAATATAACAAGTTGATATAACTGTCAAAGCTATCCCACTTGTTCGTCGTACACACATGAATACACTATCCTGCCCATGCGCTACAGGAAGTACAAAAAAGGGGGGCACAATAACGTAATTGTCCGTTTTATCCTACCTGCATTTGAAGTACTCGATATACGTATTTGTTGCAACCAAGGAATTAAAGCAAAGAACAACATGATAATTAACATGGTGCTATATTATTATCAATGTTAAATAAGTGTACAATGCAACCGGAACCTACAAATCATGTGACGTAGTCTTCATTCGGACCGTCTCTCGTGTTATCCTATATACGACTATGGTGAACCCTGGTCAACTTTAAGTACACATGTCCGTCTCGTATCGAAATATGGTCAAGGGAAATAAAATTTGGAACAATGTTACATGTGAACTTGTTGCAAACAGATTAAGTGTCATCCTTGGTGAGTGAAAACAACACAAATCAGTGGGATTTTGTACTACTTTAATAGAAGTTTTACATAGACACAGCCGTGTGACGGGTACCCGGATACACATTTTCGGACCCGGTTACTTCTCCATACCGACCCATGCCCGGGTACTCGGGTACTCATAACAGCTCTAAAAGAAAGTGACTTGCACAGTAAATTTCTGCGCATATGACGCCACACTTTTCTTGGAGACCAGATGCATTTGAAAATAAAAATGTAAATCAGTGTCAAAAGTGTACGAAATCAGGTTCCCTCACTCTAGGTATAGTTTCCTCTGTCCCTGATACCAACCAGACTTTGACAGTTTAATATAATCTTTTCATCTTAATTATACTGGACAATAATAAAGAAACGAAATCAATGTCATGATATTACTCACCAAAGATCAAAATATAGGACACAATTCAGCTGCTTCAGTTGAAACTAAATTTAGTGTAAGTTATTGGCATCATTCACCAACATAAGAATTTATCATATATTGAGCAGTTAAATATCGGAAATTATTCTTTCTATAAAGTGATATTGAAAAATTTTGCTTGTGAAAAATACCACTTTTAATTTGCTCATATGACCAATCAATACAAAGTTACAAATTAAAAAGTTAATAAAAACGTGTGAAAAATTTCAAGCCGACCATCTGGTCAAATATCAGTCAGCTTAACAACGAGAATGCCTTGATTTACTGCCCAGAATTATCAGATCTGTTACCTGTTAGTAAGGAAATTTTCCCTGGGAAAACATAGTGTGCTGTGCACTTGTGAAAAATATCACCAAATGCAAATTTTCATATTCTGAATACAGGTAAACAGCACACCATCATCATAGACGTAGTATTAAAATGTAAGAGCAAAATAAACATTGGGTAACAAGATATTTCATTCATGAAGGGCCAAAATTTGACTTGACAACAAATTCTCTGTGTACAGTTTTATTATATGTTGCCATCAAGGTTTAAAGTACATACAGTGCATTGCTCCTTACATCATGATGTATTTGTCAGAAAAGAAACATGACATTAAAAAGGAATATGATATTAAGAGAAATGTTTTTTCTTTTAAATCTAGTGCATTTCCAATCTCCATAACTAAAAGTATGTTATTCAACGACACTTGAAGATGTTTCTGTCTATAGATAACATTTTAATTTATTAAAGATTTTGTTGTTGTTATTTTTACACGAAGGTGGTATCCGCCGACAGCATTTCTACTACGAGGAAGTCTTTCCTCTTGCGGAGGATCTTCCTTTCTATCTACGATGACCTCTGGCATAAGTTATTGGTGTTAATCTTACAATTATAACGTGTAGATTCATATAAACCTGACAATAACTAGCTGCAAAAATGAACCTTTTGTGTGAACTATCATATTGACTTTCCTGTTTAAGTTCGGTAATTTCTAATGGTTTGATTTAATGCCTTTACACTGGCGACTTCAAAACTCTTAATTTCCTTTGGAGCGCTTACTTTTCACCGACCACCAGAGTTTTCACCAACCATGCTGACTTTTCACCAACAACTCTCACTATTTCAACTGAAAAGTAAACTTTTGCTAATCTTGCATAACATTTTATTTCTATTTTGTACTCCATCAAAGTTTGAAGTATTTATTATATTGCCTGTTGCAGTAAAAGTTGGAGGTATGCGTGTGGTTCAACACAAGGAGGGGAAGGAAAAACCTGCAGAGCAACTGACCAAAGAGGAACAAGAGGAGTTTGGAACGAGGTCGGTGTATTCAGGTGTTATAATACTAAAGCTGGGTACCACTGCGGTACATACCACGGTATACCACAGTATATTGGCAAATACTGGGGTACATACCACGGTATGCCAAAGTAGTTAGGCAAATACAGTGTACAGGGATACATACCACAGTATACCACCTTGATTAAATGTTTGAGCTAGCTAAATATTTCTGGCTGTTTTTGTTCTGAAGCCAATCAACAAGAGGCCTGTCATAAGTTTCTCTTTGTGTTATCCTCTCATATTGTTTGAGTGATGTTATGTCTGTCCTAGTTTATCAGCAAACTTATAGGAAATTATAAGTAAACCATATTGGAATTCCAATTGATTTACATTGTATGTAACAAATAGTTCATTGATAAGTTAAGTGAAAGTCCCCAAAAAACGGTACAGGACTAATGTACCACTTTACGTACCATCACAACTTTACACCACGATATACCGGTAAAACCGCCCAGCCCTAAATAATGCTTATAATACATGTCTGTCATGTTTAATTTCGCTGTTTATTATGTTGTTCATTATTGAATACTCACAATAAATTCACATTCATAACAAAGGACAAAACAAAACAAAACTCAACTGCGGCAAAATTTGAACAGCTGCAAAAGTTTATCTGTTAAAGAAGTGTTAAACAAATTAAATGACCTATCATATTACGTGTTGAAGAGTTTGTAATACTTTATTTTTATATTTTTCAGTCCTCCAAAGACTGACATGCATCACCAGTCTGTGTTAGTCGGTGGAACAATCACACAGGTAAGGTTACAGACTCTTAATGATAGTAATAAAGGGCTTACCTGTAATGTAACAATCACACAGGTAAGGTTTAATGGAACAATCGCACAGGTAAGGTTTAATGGAACAATCACACAGGTAAGGTTTAATGGAAAAATCACACAGGTAAGGTTTAATGGAACAATCACACAGGTAAGGTTACAGACTCTTAATGATAGTAAGTAAGTGCTTACCTGTAATGGAACAGTCACACAGGTAATGTTTAATGGAACAATCACACAAGTAAGGTTTAATGGAGCAATCACACAGGTAAGGTTTAATGGAACAGTCACACACAGGTAAGGTTTAATGGAACAACCACAGAGGTAAGGTTTAATGGAACAACCACACAGGTAAGGTTTAATGGAACAACCACACAGGTAAGGTTTAAAGGAACAACCACACAGGTTAGGTTTAACTCTTTCTGTACCGTTGTCGTATACAGACGACAAAAAAACGTGATGTCTCCTCCCCGTTGTCGTATACAGACGACAAAAAAACGTGACGTCTCCTCCCCGTTGTCGTATACAGACGACAAGCTACTTGACGTTACGTAACCTTTCGATTAGCTGGGTAAAGCCGACGACAGATCAGTTGACCAATACAATTTTACACAAAATCGACTGTGTTAGTTTATAACCAACAATTTAATAGGCGTAAAGTACATATTTTCTGTTATGTGACCCATTTAGATTGAATTTCCCGCGAGATACTCTGAAGTGTCATTACCAATGTAAACAAAATGGCGGTGAATGCTTGCGCTATACATAGAGGTACTACATCTGACGAACATATTGCTGCGAAAATAAAGCTTTGTCTGTCTTCTAACTATAGAAGAACCGAAAAGAGCATTGGTTTACATTTCCCTGCATTATTTTGGCATAATATCCACTACCCAAACACAACAAAGAGCCGCCATTTTGACCGAAATGTCTGGGGGTGAGCCTAGTAATGACTTCCGGTACGGAATCCGGACCGGAATCACGATACGGAAAGAGTTAATGGAACAACCACACAGGTAAGGTTAAATGGAACAACCACATAGGTAAGGTTTAATGGAACAATCACACAAGTAGGGTTAGTGGAACAACCACACAGGTAAGGGTAATGGAACAATCACACAGGTAAGGTTTAATGGAACAACCACAAAGGTAAGGTTTAATGGAACAGTCACACAGTTCAGGTTTAATGGAACAATCATACAGGTAAGGTTAATGGAACAACCACAAAGGTAAGGTTTAATGGAACAATCACACAGGTTAGGTTTAATGGGACAATCACACAGGTAAGGTGTAATGGAACAATCATACAGGTAAGGTTAATGGAACAACCACAGAGGTAAGGTTTAATGGAACAACCTTACAGGTAAGGGTTAATTGAACAACCACACAGGTAAGGGGTAGTTTACAAATGATATAAAATTCATTAGGGATCACCTGTAACACAACAATCACACATCTAAGTTTTTTTTTCGTCATTTACATTTAAAGCACAACACCATGTAGACTTCCATTCCTACTTACACACAACCTCACCTGCTGAATTATTCATATAACCTGATACTGATATAACAGGGAACTATAGATCCCCACCCTACCTGTATTGGCAAAATGTGTGATGTCAAGTGACATGAAAAATAAAACCTTTTGTCACATGGTATTACAGGTTAAAACACAAAGCTGCTCTGACAGTCATAGCTATACAAAGGACCGGTTGGTGTTGTAATGCTGCAACATGTCTTTTCACACAACTGACCTGTTCAGTCATGTCAAATGGCCATGTCATAAATATGGTATTACATGTAAAATAACACTACCTGGGTATGTGATGTCATAAATCAGGGTTCTCATTAAAAGCTGGTTGCCGGCAAAAGTAGCCTGTTATTCACCAACTTTGAACCAACTCTTTTTTCAGAATTTCATATTATGTCAACATTACAGAATGTGAAAGTTCAACCATTCCTCTGAAGTCAACCAATTATTGCAAAGCTTAGTGAGAACCCTGTAAATAAATGACATGTTTGCAACATCATATGATTGTCTTGGTAGTACAAATTCTACTGTTGAAGTGGAAATTTGCCTGTCTTGTAGAGAATGAATTGGAGAGTTTTGATGTATTTTCTCATGAATATATAGTTATGTGTTAAATATAATCTTACACTCGTATCAATGTAATATGGAATAATTAAATTTGTTCAATACTTTAATATGTCACTCGCCTAAACGCTCGGTACATATTAAATTATTGAATTTGTTTAATAAATTTCATATTACATCAACACTTGTGTAAGATCCTCTCTTAACTAGCACATTGTTCGTATAGAAAAGTAAAACTGTTAAACAGCAATATCTTTCTATTTGCTTTTTTTACTTTCAGGGAGACAAAGACTTCCCACCAGAAGCTGTAAAGCATTATCACAACAAGCCACTACCTACACATGATGCTCGTGCACCCACGAAAAACTTCAACATCCAGCAGCCTCGCTGAGCAGAATGACAGTTAGGTCATTCTCGTATGGAACTTGAGCAGGGACTCGTTCACAGAATATGAGATGAAGACACTTTGGTTGAGGGAAAAGATGAAATAATATGATAAAATTGAAATGTGAAGAGCAGAACTTCAGTCGGGAATATAAAGAATAGGTGGAAGTTTTCAGAAACAAAAATATTTGGTGTGGGAAAACATTGGGAATCATCTAGTATTGCAGTAACTGTTATAGACTAAAGAATAACGGAGAGATAAGTTAGACTCACTTAATACATAATGTGTGCTACATTTAAATAATATTTAATATTCATTGTGGATATTCACTATGAATAACTCATAAATTTGAGGTTCCTATAAAGTTATATATTTGGACATGTAGCTGTCTTCAAGAAGTTTTATTATAGTGATTTAATTAGAAATTAATTGTGCTGATTAAGAATAATTTAGCTGTAGGGTATCATATTGATTACCATTAAAGGTATTTTCAAACTAATGTCTGCTTTATTATGGGGGACCAGTGATGTTTCAGATAATTATATTTAACCTGTAGATGTATAGTACCCCAATCTGAGTGAAGCAAAACTTTTAGCTCCTCTTAGTCAGCAAATGATGTTTAAAATGCAAATATAACAACTATTTTCTCTTACTTTCATGTGGTGAAATCATGGCAAAAATTGAAACAGTGCAGTATCATAGAAGTGTGTTTGTTTAAAATAACGGTAAAACCCCACCTACTCAAACTCGTGGGGACCTGATCAATAGCTGGAGGAATACATGGTAATCGAGTAATCTGAGGTTGGTTGAATATGTATGAACTTGTTCGGGACCAAACGAACTGTTCGAGTAAGTGGGGGTTTTACTGTATTGGCAAAAGATGTTTGTTGAGTTATTCTATTAGAAATGTACTCTGAAGTTATTTTAAAGTCAATTTTAGATGCCACTGTTATAGTCCACTTTATAAAATTGAGTGAAATATAAATACCTGTAATAAATGCAAATATTTTGTTACTCACCAACTTTTGTTTTAGGACATGAAACAAACAAAACACGTTTTAATTTTATTTAGACCATTTAAAGAAGGTTAATCTTGTATTAATGAATCCTGAATTTTGGAATCAATTTCAGTCCTCAAATTTGTAGATTTGTTTGAGTGTATTTATATTGAAAAACGTATTTAGTGGAGCGTTTTGTTTGATTTCCTGGTAACACACCCTGTGTTCATAGTTAAATTTTGAATGTCCTTATATAAATTACTTTGCAGCATTAGATCTTTCATTTCTTCCCATGTTATTGCACTTACTAAACTTGATTTATTTCTTTTCACATTTTGTCTGTGATTTGTTTTCTTTTTGGCATGTTTTACCTTTGTTCCTGTTTTCATTATATACGCAATATCAACTTTACTTTTTGAACTAAGAAGAATTGATTAAAACTGTTTTTTTTTTAAGTTATGCTGAATTGCATGTATGGGCATTTTCCAAGATATTTTATTTCTATCAGCATAAAGGTACATTTCACGCAATTTGCCAAGAAATGAAAATCAAATGGACTAACACTGTAGTTATTGTGGTTCTAATTAATCTGAAAGTAAATTGAACAAAATTAGTTTTTTTGATATTTTAAAAGATTTTATGAATTAACTTGCATGTACATGTAGTCACAAACGAACAGTTATTTTCAGGTTTGAATGTACCGGTAGGTGCAAGTTATGAAGTCAAGCAATTGTTTTACACTTTTTGTTTTGTTTCTAGATATTTTCAGTACAAAATTTCGGTGTGCTATTTGATCATTTAATCAGCTATGTTCTTGTTTTAGATATAAAAGTTTTCTCTGTATACAAACAGTATAAATCTTGTCTAGAGCCCTGCTTAAACTAACTTTTTGGCCCATGTAATAGTTTCTTTTCCAGATCAGTTCATCAGGTAAACAAGGGAAATTATATTTAAACTTCAATTATAACAAAAACAAAATTAAAAATATTTTCTAATGTTCTATTCATTTATAAGTGCTACTAGCCCCAGTTTCTTGAACGTTCCATGATATAAGGGGAAATAACTGGGTGGATACCTAAAGGGAGATAACTGTATAGGAAAAGTGGGACAGGTATCTTTAAGACAGTTACTCCAAAACTGTTAAGAGGTTTATCCCTGGAGAATATCATTTTTATTTGACATGTGACATGGGGATGATCCCAAATGCGATCAGGTTGATTAAGACCTGTTATACTTCTAGGAGTGTGAGACAGGCAGCAGAGTATTTCTGAACGTAGTTTGTTGGCTTGTGTAAGAATTAATAATATGTAGTAATGTGCTCGCTTAAATCATTCATCCCTGAAATTTCACAATGAACTATACCAACCTTTTAATCAGAAGAGTTCATGGGTGAATCAGTTGACTTGTTCCTCCCTACATTTTGGAACTAGACTGGCCCAGTCTTTGTTCTGGTACGGTTCAATTGTGATTTCAGAGATGAATGGGTCATATTTTTCAGGACGTTACATATCATGCTTGTTTATTTTGCTTTAAAATATTTTATTTCGATTTCTTCCGTCATGTAATGATATATTTTAAGATATAAGAGTTTGATTTGTTGAATTGTATTTGTATACAATGATTTAATTTTAGATTTCAGAACTTGCTGGATTGTATATTTGTATACAAATTTTAAGATCTTCTACATGAAACCCTTTCTGTTGAGACTTTGGTTGAACTATGGTGACCGTGTTCTAGTGCTTTACAGGACAGACTTGGACTGTTTAACTGTTGGTCATACAATATATTATAGGCTGTACACATCAAATCTTGAGTCATATGTAATATGCTGTTGCTCAAAATAAAAATTAATCTGAAATTTATATTGTTGGACTTTTGTAATTTTCCAGAAATACATTTACATATATATACTAAAAAAAGTAACTTATCAACTTATTCATATAGATCGCTCAGTAAAATATATCCAGTTGTCCCACTTTAAGATGATTCATAATTTTCACGGACATAATCATCTGTCTCTGCATGTTTTACACTCTTCAGACATCTGCCCAAAGGGCCAAGTGAGTTTACGCCATGGTTTGTCATCATTTGTAAGACTAACTCAAGTCTGAAATACCGGAAGGCCTTGTGACACAAACTTGGCTGGTAGCATCCTTTGAAGGAGCTGAACAAAGTTTGCAAAAGAAAATTGCATTGACCTGCTTTCAAGGTCATATTGGTCTAATATGTCAAAACCTTCAAACGACTTCTGAAATAGCCAAAGGCTTAAGGACACGGTATTTGGTGAGGGATTCATTTGAAAAGAAAAGATTAACAAAAGTTGAGAAAAAATATCACTTCGTACTTTCAAGGTCACATGGGTCAAAACCTTTAAAGGCCCAATATACGTAACTTCAGGAAAATTTTTGTGATTCTGAAAAATTCTGAAAAAAAATCCAGTTGATAACCATGCAAAAATAAGCCTAAAACGAAGTAAACCCGAGCGGTAACTAACAAGAAACACATGACAAAAAAATCCAAAGAATTGAAAATAATTCAGGTGGGGCCCACTTCAACAACAAACCGAAGGTAGAAGACGGTTCGAAACGATCGCGTGTTTACAAATAGCGTGTTTCAACTGCTGCTGTAACGGTACCCGCGAACGAATTCAACTTGAAAATTGCTGATACCAGTTAATCTTAACTAAATCTATAAATACAATAAGTTATTAGGCTTGATTTTCGCTTCAAGTTTTGCCGAAAGTTACGTATATTGGGCCTTTAAACAACCTCTTACGAAAAAGTAAAGGGCCAAGATACATGGATGGAGATGAACAATGTATGCAAAACGAATTAAAGACTCGCTGTCAATACCTTCAAACGAGCTAAGAGACATGTTATTTGACTTTGTTGCATTCTTGGTAGAAGTCGAGCCACATTCCGGCCCACATGGGCAACAAAAATACAAACATGAACAACACAAAATGGAGGAGCCGAAAGATACAGGTAATGGACTTGTTTACATACAAATAGTAGGAGATGTGATGTATAATTATATAATAAAATACACACGAGCCTCTGATATTACATAATATATGTCCCAAAACCATCAACCCTTGAGCTTTGGAATCACTGTTCTGCAGACGGGGCGTAATGAGATTCGTAAGGTACGACCATTTGGGATTTTATCTTTTCTTATAGAAGAGTTTTGAATATGGTAGTTACTACTTCCTGCTTGATGCTCACGACTGGTTCATCCGTTAACAGTACCATGACACCGGGTGGTGTGTTCTGCTTGGAGGCATTCGACAGTATACCTCAGTGTGGTAGCACTTTATATTGGCAAAAGTCCCAAACTATCACAAGTAGGCTTAGATACACATGCATTCATCTATCGACACAACTGTTGTGTACATGGGAGGTCGTCCTCAAATGATTGTAGTTGTAAAAATGTCGCAAAAACGATGAAACCGAGCCAAGTTTTGGAATCAATGATCAAAATCCAGCGACTTTGATCTTCGTCAATCAATTTTTCACTTAAAAGTCTTATTTGGAAGGTTTCCATGACTTTTGAACCAAAATAATTGACTATGTTACCTTGACATTTGGTTGGTTGACTCATGGTTAAATTGCGACCCCTTTTGCTTCATATAATGTCAACAAAATATTCATCAGTGTAAAGCTACAATATTTGACCTTGCATCTTAATGTGGTCACCTTGACTTGAGATTAGTTCACTTCTTGTTTAATTCCGACAAACTTTGCTTCACAATGTCATTACAATTTGTTAACAGGGAAAAGTGTCATTGACCTTTGACCCACATACATTGTTCATTGGTCAGTTGGCTCCTTGCTTGATTCTGACCAACCTCGATATCTACATGTAGGAGTTACGCTCTCCTTCGCTCTCTACACCCTTGGAATATGTCACTTGATCATTGGTCAGTTGGCTCCTTGCTTGATTCTGACCAAACTCGATATCTAGGGGTTACGCTCACCTTCGCTCTCTACACCCTTGGAATATATCAAGGCAAACTGAAGGCACGCTCAGAGTCAGGTGAAAAAAGACCTGATCATTCGCTAGGCTGATGCCTTGTCTTTTGAAGGTTTACAAAGGACGCCGCAACCGACTTCAAAGCTTGTCAATTTCAACCGTTATGTGACCGCGAGATTCTTTTGATGTACATCAATGGGTCGAACCAGTCTTGTCTCATCAACAAGGTGACGCACACAAAGTCTTCCGTTTTGCCCTGACATATTCCAGTAGAGTAGAGAGCGTAGGTAAGCATAACCCCTGGATACCAAGCATGGATTCTGACTAGCTAACTTCATTATGACTTCAAATTGTTCATAGGGAAAAGTTACAAAATTTTACATTGACCTTTGACATGGTGATCTTGATTTTTGGTCAGTTGAGTCCTTGTTTCATTCTGAATAAAAGCGAAAATTTTGATAAAGCACCATATACCCTCCCATCTAAGAAGAGTATTTGGTTCCGGCATATCTGAGCCCGCTGAAGAAGATTGTTGAAGTTGACCCATTTGAGCTCCTTCCAACCACAGGGACCTGAGAATTTGTTACAGCTAGTTTTGGCCCTAAAATAGGGTGTTTAGAGTAATTTAACACATTTGGGGTTAGAAACAAAATCATGATATTAAAGCAATGATCCAGATAACCACAACCCTATGGACCTAGCTTCAGGTTCACAACGTAGAAACAGTTGATAGCCTAATCTCATCACTAAACGTTTATGTACATAATCCATGCTTCACGGCTTGGTCTTGGGATCTGCCCCTGTCACTTGAATCTTTCTGAGGTACATGTATGTATTTTGTCATGGTTGCTTAGAAAAAGCTGTATCCAGGTGTGCAATACTAGTACAGGACCTCTGGACAAACGTATTGTTTTTAAAAGTAAACATTTGATCTATAACCTGGAAAACAGGCTAATGTGTTTTAATTCAGTATGAAGCTCCTCCTTGCCCAGACAGTAATTATAAGCGTACGTTGGGCCAATGATATCAGTCCCGTTGGGCCAATGATATCAGTCACGTCGGGCCAATGATATCAGTCACGTTGGGTCAATGATATCAGTCACGTTGGGTCAATGATATCAGTCACGTTGGGTCATTGATATCAGTCACGTTGGGTCAATGATATCAGTCACGTTGGGTCATTGATATCAGTCACGTTTGGCCAATGATATCAGCCACGCTGGGCCAATGATATCAGTCACGTCGGGTCAATGATATCAGTCACGTTGGGCCAATGATATCAGTCACGTTGGGTCATTGATATCAGTCACGTTGGGCCAATGATATCAGTCACGTTGGGTCAATGATATCAGTCACGTTGGGTCATTGATATCAGTCACGTTTGGCCAATGATATCAGTCACGTTGGGTCATTGATATCAGTCACGTTAAGCCAATGATATCAGTCACGTTGGGCCAATGATATCAGTCACTTTGGGCCAATGAAATCCATCATGTCGGGTCAATGATATCAGTCACGTTGGGTCAATGATATCAGTCACGTTGGGCCAATGATATCAGACACGTTGGGCCAATGATATCAGTCACGTTGGGTCAATGATATCAGTCACGTCGGGCCAATGATATCAGTCACGTTAAGCCAATGATATCAGTCGCGTCGGGCCAATGATATCAGTCACGTTGGGTCAATGATATCAGTCACGTCGGGCCAATGATATCAGTCACGTTGGGTCAATGGTATCAGTCACGTTGGATCAATGATATCGGTCAAGTTGGGCCAATGATATCCGTCACGTTGGGTCAATGATATCGGTCACGTTAAGCCAATGATATCAGTCACGTTGGGTCAATGATATCAGTCACGTTAAGCCAATGATATCAGTCAAGTTGGGCCATTGATATCAGTCACGTTGGGCCAATGATATCAGTCACGTTGGGCCAATGATATCAGTCACGTTGGGCCAATGATATCAGTCACGTCGGGTCAATGATATCAGTCACGTTAAGCCAATGATATCAGTCACGTCGGGCCAATGATATCAGTCACGTTGGGCCAATGATATCAGTCACGTCGGGTCAATGATATCAGTCACGTCGGGCCAATGATATCAGTCACGTTGGGCCAATGATATCAGACACGTTGGGCCAATGATATCAGTCACGTTGGGCCAATGATATCAGTCACGTCGGGTCAATGATATCAGTCACGTTAAGCCAATGATATCAGTCACGTCGGGCCAATGATATCAGTCACGTTGGGCCAATAATATCAGTCACGTCGGGTCAATGATATCAGTCACGTCGGGCCAATGATATCAGTCACGTCGGGCCAATGATATCAGTCACGTTTGGCCAATGATATCAGTCACGTTTGGCCAATGATATCAGTCACGTTGGGCCAATGATATCAGTCACGTTGGGCCAATGATATCAGCCATGTTGGGCCAATGATATCAGCCACGCAGGGCCAATGATATCAGTCACGTTGGGCCAATGATATCAATCACGTGGGGCCAATGATATCAGTCACGTTGGGCCTATGATATCAGTCACGTGGGGCCAATGATATCAGTCACGTTGGGACAATGATATCAGTCACATTGGGCCAATGATATCAGTCACATTGGGCCAATGATATCAGTCACGTTGGGCCAATGATATCAGTCACGTTGGGTCAATGATATCAGCCACGTTGGGCCAATGCTATCGGTCACGTTTGGCCAATGATATCAGACCCGTTGGGCCAATGCTATCGGTCACGTTGGGCCAATGCTATCAGTCACGTGGGGCCAATGATATCAGTCACGTTGGGTTAATGATATCAGTCACGTTGGGTCAATGCTATCGGTCACGTTTGGCCAATGATATCAGTCATGTTGGGCCTATGATATCAGTCACGTTGGGCCTATGATATCAGTCCCGTTGGGCCAATGATATCAGTCACGTTGGGTCAATGGTATCAGTCACATTGGGCTAATGATATCAGTCACGTTTGGCCAATGATATCAGTCACGTTGGGTCAATGATATTAGTCCCGTTGGGTCAATGATATCAGTCACGTTGGGCCAATGATATCCATCATGTCGGGCCAATGATATCAGTCCCATTGCGTCAATGGTATCAGTCACGTTTGGTCAATGATATCAGTCACGTTGGGTCAATGATATCCATCATGTCGGGCCAATGATATCAGTCCCATTGCGTCAATGGTATCAGTCACGTTGGGTCAATGATATCAGTCACGTTGGGTCAATGATATCAGTCACGTTGGGCCAATGATATCGGTCACGTCGGGTCAATGATATCAGTCACGTCGGGCCAATAATATCAGTCACGTTGGGCCTATGATATCAGTCACGTGGGGCCAATGATATCAGTAACGTTGGGACAATGATATCAGTCACATTGGGCCAATGATATCAGTCACATTGGGCCAATGATATCAGTCACGTTGGGCCAATGATATCAGTCACGTTGGGTCAATGATATCAGCCACGTTGGGCCACTGATATCCGTCACTTTGGGTCATTGATATCAGTCACGTTGGGCCAATGATATCAGTCACGTCGGGCCAATGATATCAGTCACGTTGGGCCAATGATATCCATCATGTCGGGCCAATGATATCAGTCCCATTGCGTCAATGGTATCAGTCACGTTGGGTCAATGATATCAGTCACGTTGGGTCAATGATATCAGTCACGTTGCGCCAATGATATCGGTCACGTCGGGTCAATGATATCAGTCACGTCGGGCCAATGATATCAGTCACGTTGGGCCTATGATATCAGTCACGTGGGGCCAATGATATCAGTCACGTTGGGACAATGATATCAGTCACATTGGGCCAATGATATCAGCCACGTTGGGTCAATGATATCAGTCACGTTGGGTCAATGATATCAGTCACGTTGGGCCAATGTATCAGTCACGTTGGGTCAATGATATCAGTCACGTTGGGCCTATGATATCAGTCACGTTGTGTCAATGGTATCAGTCACGTTGGGCCAATGATATCAGTCACGTTGGGTCAATGATATCAGTCACGTTGGGCCAATGATATCAGTCACGTTGGGTCATTGATATCAGTCACGTTAAGCCAATGATATCAGTCACGTCGGGCCAATGGTATCATTCACGTTGGGCCAATGATATCAGTCACGTTAAGCCAATGATATCAGTCACATTGGGCCAATGATATCAGTCACGTTGGGTTAATGATATCAGTCACGTTAAGCCAATGATATCAGTCACGTCGGGCCAATGATATCAGTCACGTTGGGCCAATGATATCGGTCACGTTGGGTCAATGATATCAGGCACGTTGGGCCAGTGACATCAGTCACGTTGGGTCAATGATATTAGTCAAGTCGGGACAATGATATCAGTCACGTTGGGTCAATGATATCAGTCACGTTGGGTCAATGATATCAGTCACGTTGGGTCAATGATATCAGTCACTTTGGGCCAATGACATCAGTCACGTTGGGTCAATAGTATCAGTCACATTGGGCTAATAATATTAGTCACGTGGGGCCAATGATATCCGTCACGTTTGGCCAATGGTATCAGTCACATTGGGCCAATGATATCAGACACGTTGGGCCAACGTATCGGTCACGTTGGGTCAATGATATTGGTCACATTGGGCCAATGATATCAGTCACGTTTGGCCAATGATATCAGTCACGTTGGGCCAATGATATCAGTCACGTGGGGCCAATGATATCAGTCACGTTGGGCCAATGATATCAGTCACGTTGGGCCAATGATATCAGTCACGTTGGGCCAATGATATCAGTCACGTTGAGCCAATGATATCAGTCACGTTGGGCCAATGATATCAGTCACGTTGGGCCAATGATATCAGTCACGTTGAGCCAATGATATCAGTCACGTCGGGCCAATGGTATCAGTCACGTTGGGCCAATGATATCAGGCACGTTGGGCCAATGATATCAGTCACGTTGGGCCAATGATATCAGCCACGTTGGGCCAATGATATCAGTCACGTTGGGCCAATGATATCAGTCACGTTGGGCCAATGATATCAGCCACGTTGGGCCAATGATATCAGTCACGTCGGGCCAATGATATCAGCCACGTTGGGCCAATGATATCAGTCACGTTGGGCCAATGATATCAGTCACGTTGGGCCAATGATATCAGCCACGTTGGGCCAATGATATCAGTCACGTCGGGCCAATGATATCAGCCACGTCGGGCCAATGATATCAGTCACGTTGGGCCAATGATATCAGTCACGTCGGGCCAATGATATCAGTCACGTTGGGTTAATGATATCAGTCACGTCGGGCCAATGATATCAGTCACGTTGGGCCAATGATATCAGTCACGTTGAGCCAATGATATCAGTCACGTTGAGCCAATGATATCAGTCACGTATGGTCAATGATATCAGTCATGTTGGGCCAATGATATCAGTCACGTTGAGTCAATGATATCAGTCACGTTGGGCCAATGATATCAGTCACGTTGGGCCAATGATATCAGTCACTTTTGGCCAATGATATCAGTCACTTTTGGCCAATGATATCAGTCACGTTGGGCCAACGGTATCAGTCACGTTGGGTCAATGATATCAGTCACGTTGGGTCAATGATATAAGTCACGTTTGGTCAATGATATCAGTCACTTTGGGCCAATGATATCAGTCACGTTGGGCCAATGATATCAGTCACGTTGGGCCAATGATATAAGTCACGTTTGGTCAATGATATCAGTCACGTTGGGCCAATGCTATCAGTCACGTTGGGTCAATGATATCAGTTATGTTAAGCCAATGATATCAGTCACGTTTGGTCAATGATATCAGTCACGTTGGGCCATTGATATCAGTCACGTTGGGTCAATGATATCAGTCACGTTGGGTCAATGATATCAGTCAAGTCGGGCTAATGATATCAGTCACGTTTGGTCAATGATATCAGTCACGTTGGGCCAATGATATCGGTCACGTTGGGCCATTGATATCAGTCACGTTGGGCAAACATATCAGTCACGTTTGGCCAATGATATCAGACCCGTTGGGCCAATGCTATCGGTCACGTTGGGCCAATGCTATCAGTCACGTGGGGCCAATGATATCAGTCACGTTGGGTTAATGATATCAGTCACGTTGGGTCAATGCTATCGGTCACGTTTGGCCAATGATATCAGCCACGCTGGGCCTATGATATCAGTCACATTGGGCCTATGATATCAGTCCCGTTGGGCCAATGATATCAGTCACGTTGGGTCAATGGTATCAGTCACATTGGGTCAATGGTATCAGTCACGTTGGGCAAATGATATCAGTCACGTTGGGTCATTGATATCAGTCACGTCGGGCCAATGATATCAGTCACGTTGGGCCAATGATATCAGTCACGTTGGGCCAATGATATCAGTCACATTTGGCCAATGATATCAGACACGTTGGGTCAATGATATCAGTCACGTTTGGCCAATGAAATCAGTCACGTTTGGTCAATGATATCAGTCACGTTGGGTCAATGATATCAGTCACGTATGGCCAATGATATCAGTCACGTTGGGCCAATGATATCAGTCACGTTGGGCCAATGACATCAGTCACGTTGGGTCAATGATATCAGTCACGTTGGGTCAATGATATCAGTCACGTATGGCCAATGATATCAGTCACGTTTGGTCAATGATATCAGTCACGTTGGGTCAATGATATCAGTCACATTGGGCCAATGATATCAGTCACGTTGGGCCAATGATATCAGTCACGTTGGGCCAATGATATCAGCCACGTTGGGCCAATGTTATCAGTCACGTTGGGCCAATGATATCAGTCACGTTGGGCCAATGATATCAGTCACGTTGGGTCAATGATATCAGTCACGTCGGACCAATGATATCAGTCACGTTGGGCCAATGATATCAGTCACGTTGGGCCAATGATATCAGTCACGTTGAGCCAATGATATCAGTCACGTTGAGCCAATGATATCAGTCACGTATGGTCAATGATATCAGTCACGTTGGGCCAATGATATCAGTCACGTTGAGTCAATGATATCAGTCACGTTGGGCCAATGATATCAGTCACGTTGGGCCAATGATATCAGTCACTTTTGGCCAATGATATCAGTCACTTTTGGCCAATGATATCAGTCACGTTGGGCCAACGGTATCAGTCACGTTGGGTCAATGATATCAGTCACGTTGGGTCAATGATATAAGTCACGTTTGGTCAATGATATCAGTCACTTTGGGCCAATGATATCAGTCACGTTGGGCCAATGATATAAGTCACGTTTGGTCAATGATATCAGTCACGTTGGGTCAATGCTATCAGTCACGTTGGGTCAATAATATCAGTTATGTTAAGCCAATGATATCAGTCACGTTTGGTCAATGATATCAGTCACGTTGGGCCATTGATATCAGTCACGTTGGGTCAATGATATCAGTCACGTTGGGTCAATGATATCAGTCAAGTCGGGCTAATGATATCAGTCACGTTTGGTCAATGATATCAGTCACGTTGGGCCAATGATATCGGTCACGTTGGGCCATTGATATCAGTCACGTTGGGCAAACATATCAGTCACGTTTGGCCAATGATATAAGTCACGTTTGGTCAATGATATCAGTCACGTTGGGCCAATGCTATCAGTCACGTTGGGTCAATGATATCAGTTATGTTAAGCCAATGATATCAGTCACGTTTGGTCAATGATATCAGTCACGTTGGGCCATTGATATCAGTCACGTTGGGTCAATGATATCAGTCACGTTGGGTCAATGATATCAGTCAAGTCGGGCTAATGATATCAGTCACGTTTGGTCAATGATATCAGTCACGTTGGGCCAATGATATCGGTCACGTTGGGCCATTGATATCAGTCACGTTGGGCAAACATATTAGTCACGTTTGGCCAATGATATCAGACCCGTTGGGCCAATGCTATCGGTCACGTTGGGCCAATGCTATCAGTCACGTTGGGCCAATGATATCAGTCACGTTGGGTCAATGCTATCGGTCACGTTTGGCCAATGATATCAGCCACGCTGGGCCTCTGATATCAGTCACATTGGGCAAACATATTAGTCACGTTTGGCCAATGATATCAGACCCGTTGGGCCAATGCTATCGGTCACGTTGGGCCAATGCTATCAGTCACGTGGGGCCAATGATATCAGTCACGTTGGGTTAATGATATCAGTCACGTTGGGTCAATGCTATCGGTCACGTTTGGCCAATGATATCAGCCACGCTGGGCCTCTGATATCAGTCACATTGGGCCTATGATATCAGTCCCGTTGGGCCAATGATATCAGTCACGTTGGGTCAATGGTATCAGTCACATTGGGTCAATGGTATCAGTCACGTTGGGCAAATGATATCAGTCACGTTGGGTCATTGATATCAGTCACGTCGGCCAATGATATCAGTCACGTTGGGCCAATGATATCAGTCACGTTGGGCCAATGATATCAGTCACATTTGGCCAATGATATCAGACACGTTGGGTCAATGATATCAGTCACGTTTGGCCAATGAAATCAGTCACGTTTGGTCAATGATATCAGTCACGTTGGGTCAATGATATCAGTCACGTATGGCCAATGATATCAGTCACGTTGGGCCAATGATATCAGTCACGTTGGGCCAATGACATCAGTCACGTTGGGTCAATGATATCAGTCACGTTGGGTCAATGATATCAGTCACGTATGGCCAATGATATCAGTCACGTTTGGTCAATGATATCAGTCACGTTGGGTCAATGATAGCAGTCACATTGGGCCAATGATATCAGTCACGTTGGGCCAATGATATCAGTCACGTTGGGCCAATGATATCAGCCACGTTGGGCCAATGATATCAGTCACGTTGGGCCAATGATATCAGTCACGTTGGGCCAATGATATCAGTCACGTTGGGTCAATGATATCAGTCACGTCGGACCAATGATATCAGTCACGTTGGGCCAATGATATCAGTCACGTTGGGCCAATGATATCAGTCACGTTGAGCCAATGATATCAGTCACGTTGAGCCAATGATATCAGTCACGTATGGTCAATGATATCAGTCACGTTGGGCCAATGATATCAGTCACGTTGAGTCAATGATATCAGTCACGTTGGGCCAATGATATCAGTCACGTTGGGCCAATGATATCAGTCACTTTTGGCCAATGATATCAGTCACTTTTGGCCAATGATATCAGTCACGTTGGGCCAACGGTATCAGTCACGTTGGGTCAATGATATCAGTCACGTTGGGTCAATGATATAAGTCACGTTTGGTCAATGATATCAGTCACTTTGGGCCAATGATATCAGTCACGTTGGGCCAATGATATAAGTCACGTTTGGTCAATGATATCAGTCACGTTGGGCCAATGCTATCAGTCACGTTGGGTCAATAATATCAGTTATGTTAAGCCAATGATATCAGTCACGTTTGGTCAATGATATCAGTCACGTTGGGCCATTGATATCAGTCACGTTGGGTCAATGATATCAGTCACGTTGGGTCAATGATATCAGTCAAGTCGGGCTAATGATATCAGTCACGTTTGGTCAATGATATCAGTCACGTTGGGCCAATGATATCGGTCACGTTGGGCCATTGATATCAGTCACGTTGGGCAAACATATCAGTCACGTTTGGCCAATGATATCAGACCCGTTGGGCCAATGCTATCGGTCACGTTGGGCCAATGCTATCAGTCACGTGGGGCCAATGATATCAGTCACGTTGGGTTAATGATATCAGTCACGTTGGGTCAATGCTATCGGTTACGTTTGGCCAATGATATCAGCCACGCTGGGCCTATGATATCAGTCACGTTGGGCCTATGATATCAGTCCCGTTGGGCCAATGATATCAGTCACGTTGGGTCAATGGTATCAGTCACATTGGGTCAATGGTATCAGTCACGTTGGGCAAATGATATCAGTCACGTTGGGTCATTGATATCAGTCACGTCGGGCCAATGATATCAGTCACGTTGGGCCAATGATATCAGTCACGTTGGGCCAATGATATCAGTCACATTTGGCCAATGATATCAGACACGTTGGGTCAATGATATCAGTCACGTTTGGCCAATGAAATCAGTCACGTTTGGTCAATGATATCAGTCACGTTGGGTCAATGATATCAGTCACGTATGGCCAATGATATCAGTCACGTTGGGCCAATGATATCAGACACGTTGGGCCAATGACATCAGTCACGTTGGGTCAATGATATCAGTCACGTTGGGTCAATGATATCAGTCACGTATGGCCAATGATATCAGTCACGTTTGGTCAATGATATCAGTCACGTTGGGTCAATGATAGCAGTCACATTGGGCCAATGATATCAGTCACGTTGGGCCAATGTTATCAGTCACGTTGGGCCAATGATATCAGTCACGTTGGGCCAATGATATCAGTCACGTTGGGCCATTGATATCAGTCACGTTGGGCCAATGACATCAGTCACGTTGGGTCAATGATATCAGTCACATTGGGCCAATGATATCAGTCACGTTGGGCCAATGATATCAGTCACGTTGGGTCAATGATATCAGTCACGTTGGGTCAATGATATCAGTCACGTATGGCCAATGATATCAGTCACGTTGGGCCAATGATATCAGTCACGTTGGGCCAATGATATCAGTCACGTCGGGCCATTGATATCAGTCAAATTGGGCCAATGATATCAGTCATGTTGGGCCAATGATAATCATTATGTCGGGCCAATGATATCAGTCACGTTGGGCTAATGATATCAGTTACGCTGGGCCAATGATATCAGTCACGCTGGGCCAATGATATCAGTCACGTTGGGTCAATGATATCAGTTACGTTGGGTCAATGATATTAGTGATGTTGGGCCAATGATATCAGTCACGTTTGGTCAATGATATCAGTCACGTCGGTCCATTGATATCAGTCACGTTGGGTCAAGGATATCAGTCACGTTGGGTCAATGATATCAGTCACGTTTGGTCAATGATATCAGTCACGTTAGGTCAATGATATCAGCCACGTTAAGCCAATGATATCAGTCATGTCGGGCCAATGATATCAGTCACGTTTGGTCAATGATATCAGCCATGTTGGGCCAATGATATCAGTCACGTCGGGCCAATGATATCAGTCACGTTGGGCCAATGCTATCAGTCACGTTGGGTCAATGATATCAGTTACGTTGGGTCAATGATATTAGTCACGTTGGGCCAATGATATCAGTCACGTCGGGCCATTGATATCAGTCACGTTGGGTCAAGGATATCAGTCACGTTGGGTCAATAATATCAGTCACGTTTGGTCAATGATATCAGTCACGTTGGGTCAATGATATCAGCCACGTTAAGCCAATGATATCAGTCATGTCGGGCCAATGATATCAGTCACGTTGGGCCAATGATATCAGCCATGTTGGGCCAATGATATCAGTCACGTTGGGTCAATGATATCAGTTACGTTGGGTCAATGATATTAGTCATGTTGGGCCAATGATATCAGTCACGTTTGGTCAATGATATCAGTCACGTCGGGCCATTGATATCAGTCACGTTGGGTCAAGGATATCAGTCACGTTGGGTCAATGATATCAGTCACGTTTGGTCAATGATATCAGTCACGTTGGGTCAATGATATCAGCCACGTTAAGCCAATGATATCAGTCATGTCGGGCCAATGATATCAGTCACGTTGGGCCAATGATATCAGCCATGTTGGGCCAATGATATCAGTCACGTCGGGCCAATGATATCAGTCACGTTGGGCCAATGCTATCAGTCACGTCGGGCCTATGATATCAGTCACGTGGGGCCAATGATATCACTCACGTTGGGCCAATGATATCAGTCCCGTTGGGCCAATGATATCAGTCACGTCGGGCCAATGATATCAGTCACGTCGGGCCAATGATATCAGTCACGTTGGGTCAATGCTATCAGTCACGTTGGGCCTATGATATCAGTCACGTGGGGCCAATGATATCAGTCACGTTCGGCCAATGATATCAGTCACGTTGGGCCAATGATATCAGTCACGTTGGTTCAATGATATCAGTCACGTTGGGTCAATGATATCAGTCACGTTGGGTCAATGATATCGGTCACGTGGGGCCAATGATATCAGTCACGTTGGGCCAATGATATCAGTCACATTTGGCCAATGATATCAGTCACATTGGGCCAATGATATCAGTCACGTTGGGCCAATGATATCAGTCACGTTGGGTCAATGATATCAGTCACGTTGGGCCAATGATATCAGTCACGTTTGGCCAATGATATCAGTCACGTTTGGTCACGTTTGGCCAATGATATCAGTCACGTTTGGCCAATGATATCAGTCACGTCGTGCCAATGATACCAGTCACGTCGGGTCAATGATATCAGTCATGTTAAGCCAATGTTATCAGTCACGTTGGGCCAATGATATCAGTCACGTTGGGCCAATGCTATCAGTCACGTTGGGTCAATGATATCAGTTACGTTGGGTCAATGATATTAGTCACGTTGGGCCAATGATATCAGTCACGTCGGGCCATTGATATCAGTCACGTTGGGTCAAGGATATCAGTCACGTTGGGTCAATAATATCAGTCACGTTTGGTCAATGATATCAGTCACGTTGGGTCAATGATATCAGCCACGTTAAGCCAATGATATCAGTCATGTCGGGCCAATGATATCAGTCACGTTGGGCCAATGATATCAGCCATGTTGGGCCAATGATATCAGTCACGTTGGGTCAATGATATCAGTTACGTTGGGTCAATGATATTAGTCATATTGGGCCAATGATATCAGTCACGTTTGGTCAATGATATCAGTCACGTCGGGCCATTGATATCAGTCACGTTGGGTCAAGGATATCAGTCACGTTGGGTCAATGATATCAGTCACGTTTGGTCAATGATATCAGTCACGTTGGGTCAATGATATCAGCCACGTTAAGCCAATGATATCAGTCATGTTGGGCCAATGATATCAGTCACGTCGGGCCAATGATATCAGTCACGTTGGGCCAATGCTATCAGTCACGTCGGGCCTATGATATCAGTCACGTGGGGCCAATGATATCACTCACGTTGGGCCAATGATATCAGTCCCGTTGGGCCAATGATATCAGTCACGTCGGGCCAATGATATCAGTCACGTCGGGCCAATGATATCAGTCACGTTGGGTCAATGCTATCAGTCACGTTGGGCCTATGATATCAGTCACGTGGGGCCAATGATATCAGTCACGTTCGGCCAATGATATCGGTCACGTTGGGCCAATGATATCAGTCACGTTGGTTCAATGATATCAGTCACGTTGGGTCAATGATATCAGTCACGTTGGGTCAATGATATCGGTCACGTGGGGCCAATGATATCAGTCACGTTGGGCCAATGATATCAGTCACATTTGGCCAATGATATCAGTCACATTGGGCCAATGATATCAGTCACGTTGGGCCAATGATATCAGTCACGTTGGGTCAATGATATCAGTCACGTTGGGCCAATGATATCAGTCACGTTTGGCCAATGATTTCAGTCACGTTTGGCCAATGATATCAGTCACGTCGTGCCAATGATACCAGTCACGTCGGGTCAATGATATCAGTCATGTTAAGCCAATGTTATCAGTCACGTTGGGCCAATGATATCAGTCACGTTGGGTCAATGATATCAGTCACGTTGGGCCAATGATATCAGTCACGTCGGGCTAATGATATCAGTCACGTTTGGCCAATGATATCAGTCACGTTTGGCCAATGATATCAGTCACTTCGGGCCAATGATATCAGTCACGTCGTGCCAATGATATCAGTCACGTCGGGTCAATGATATCAGTCATGTTAAGCCAATGCTATCAGTCACGTTGGGCCAATGATATCAGTCACGTTTGGCCAATGATATCAGTCACGTTTGGCCAATGATATCAGTCACGTTGGGTCAATGATATCGGTCACGTTTGGCCAATGATATCAGTCACGTTGGGCCAATGATATCAGTCACGTTTGGCCAATGATATCAGTCACGTTGGGCTAACATAATGGAAAATCAGGTTCATTAGTTGGGCCAACGTAATGTTACTCATCGGTGCAACGTTGGGCCAACGGAGTTAGGTTGTTTAAATGTGTTGGCCCGACGTTGGTCCAATGTCAGTCTAAAAAAATCAATGTTGGCCCAAATAGAGGGACCCTGGACAAACTTGGAGTTATTCGAGTATTCGAGTTAATGGTGTTCAAATTGAAGTTTGGTATGTATATTTTTTTATATATTCAGACTATCAGAAACGATTAGGGGTGGGTTGAGACAGTTGTTCAGCTTAGTAATATTTTAACGTATTTTCAAATAATGAAATAATTACATGTTTATTGTTGCTTTTAACTTATTTGATTCATGATTTGAGAATTAAGCTGAAATCTCTTGTTTTCTTTTGCAAATAAAAAGAAAGATGAACATGCTTATCACTGATGTATTGTTGGCGGTTGGTTGGTGCAGTGGATGGCGCACTTGACTTTCATCAAGGCGGCCGGGGTCCGATTCACCGACCGGACGTGAAAAGGTATAGATCTGGTCACCTGCCCGACCTCGTGCCTTTCTTTGGGTACTCCGGTGTCCTCTCACAAAAAGACCCTTTGCGCTTTTTATACATCCGGGCCAACAAGAGTGATTAAGATATAGAGGCTAATCAATGGTTTCCCGTTGAAAATCAAATTTATTACATTTTTGCCGGTGAAATATAGAAAATTATCAAACTGATAAAACTTATATTTTCACTGCAGTGATGAGCAGTGAAAATATAAGGTTTTGCCGTGAAAATATAAGATTTTGCCGTGAAAATATAAGATTTTGCAGTGAAAATATAAGGCTTTTTCAGTGTAACGTGAAAAGGTGACCCGAAAATAAACCCGGGTCATTATTCTACGTTGCAAAAGTTACCCGGGGTCGTTATTTAACAGTAGAAATCGTAAACGGCCATCTGTAGAAAAATGACCCCATTCGATTTTTTCCGTAATTCGTCCCGTGAAAAAGTGACCCACCGTAGCTTTCAACGGTGGGTAGTTTTCAACTGGGTCATTTTTTTCACGTAACACCGAAACTTTTGTATGAGTTGTTCCCCTTGATCGGATCTTCGAGGCTCACCATTGTTGTCGTCTGCTAGAACTTGTCTCTTGGGGAAAGATGGTCTTGAAGAAATGGCATCAATAGTACATATTGATAGGAACTGCTGCAGGATTAAATATGAAATGAATTGAAAGATGAGAATGGTTCAACTTTTCCGATCAGCTTATCCCAATCAGCTGTATACTGGACCCGATCGGTTGTGATTTCGACGGATTACAGTAGATTTAGCTCCTTTGTAGTAGGCAAGTAGACCAAGAAAAAAATAATGAAAGTATCTTAGTCCTCTTTCGAAATGTAATAAAAAGAAAATTCAATGGTTTGCCGTTTAATATCAAATATATTTCACTTGTATGGCAGATTTTTTTTTTATATTTTCACTCGTGCTACGCACTCGTGAAAATATAAAAAATCTGCCATACTCGTGAAATATATTCGATATTAAACGGCAAACCATTGAATATACTATATATCTCACGAGTATAGGAAGATTTTTTTTTATACGAGTGAAATATATCTTATATTTAATGGGAAACTATTGAATTTTCTTTTTATTACATTTTCGAAAATCCCAAAAGTCTTTATTTCATTTTTTTAAAATTTGTTGTTACAACTAATCGAGACGGAGTGCCTAAGGATTATAGAGCATTAGTACGCCACAGGGATGAAGTTCTATTTTTTGTTCCAATACAAAAACGTATTAATTAAATCTATTAAATGTTTCCAAAATGCTATAAAGGTTTTAAATTGCCTTACTTTATATGATTTTTATTCTAGAACAACGAAAAAAAGTACACAAATAGTGTGAAATGATATCCGACCTAAACGTATAATAATCACCACTAGCAGGGCTAGGGACGTATATAATTATGTGAGATGGAGTTGTTTCTCAATTTACGTCCCTGTCACAAGTGATAATATAAGATTTCCTATATCATCAAGTTGATATTTTCTGATATTTCACTGGTACAAATGTAATAAAAGATTGGATAACTTGTGTTCATAATTGTTGTAAAATAAATAAAGTTTATATGTATTGATCACAGGGACATGATAATTTGTTACAGCTAGTTTTGGACCTAAAATAGGGGGGTTAAGATAAATTTTCGATAAAAATGCCCCCTCAATTGATCTTGATCTTAAATTCTCAGGCCCCTGTGGTATTGATGTATCCCTCGAGAACCACATGTACAGGTGCCCGATAATTTGTTACAGCTAGTCTAAATTAAACTTACTAAACAGTAGGCAATGTGACCATATAGGAGTCCATTTTTATCGAAAATTGATCTAGAACCCCTAAACGTGTAAAATTGCACTTAAACCCGTAGTATAAATAAAAAAATAAGCCGTCTTCTTTTTTATATGCTCCTTTGGTAAAAAAAAAATACAGCTACAAACCCGTAAAAGCGGGAAAAACTGTCTTCACCGGAATCGTTTTAGTCGACCAATTTCAACTTCCGGTGTATTGGAGAATCAATCTTTTGTGAAGTTGTGCCACAGAAAAGTGAGTGCAAATGCGCCAACAGGGAGTACCAATTCCCGGTGCTGCTACAGATACAAGAGGCAATATCAACAGCATACATTCGACTGCGTTCCATCAACAATAAATATGACTATCGTAAGTTAGGCCTAATATGTACGGAACACCAAAACGACTCCATATAGGCGTTCTATATGTAGCTCAACTCCTACATAAGATCAACAAATCAATATAAACATGACTGATTTGAGTATCAAAACATTATGGAAAGTTGACGAATCCCTTGATGTTTCCGAGGCGAGTGAGGGTGCGAGCCCTACTACACCCATATCACAGATTGATATTCCAACAGCATCAATAATAAATGATATTGGTGTGAAGTCACCATGGAAGTTGGATGATTTATCTGACGCCAATGATTTGGCTGAGGGTGCCAGTCCTCCAACACCCACGTCACAGAGTGTTATTGAAAATGGTGTTTCAATACCACCGGAGGTCGACGCTTCTGATGAAACTGAGAATGAAAGTCCTGCAGCTCTTGCGAATATATCAAGTGGTTTATGTATTCCAGACAGGACCGGTCTTATTCTGGGCAGCAATGGCAGGTATACAGTAAAAAGGAAACTGAATGTCAAATCTATTGAGACAAAGTACGAAGCTATACTTGCTGTTGAGCGTGGGAACAGGAGAAAGTCTGACATTGCTAAGGATTTTGGAATTCCATCAAATACATTGTCATCATGGCTGAAGTGTGCAGACAAAATTAAGAATGCTTTCTTAAACAGCACCTATGGGCCAGAGAGGAAGAAAATGCGGACTGGACATTTTGAATATATAGAACAAGCTCTTTATAAATGGTATGATGATGCCAGACGTCAAAATGTGCCTGTTTCCGGTAATATTCTAAAAAATATAGCTGGGGAAATCGCAAACAGTATGGGAGAAACCAACTTTAAATGTTCCACAGGATGGCTAGACAGATTCAAAGGGCGTTATGCAATAAGTTTTAAAAATGACAAAGGAAAATACTTTCCAACATTGTGTTCACAATCACACCCAAATGACATTTACAATGCGACTGAAACAGGGCTATTGTATTGCATTCTTCCAAATAAAGAGAACCTAACAACGTTGAGCTTTCCTAAGGCACAAAATGATGATGAAAGGTTAACTCTGATGGTTGGTACAAACATGACTGGTACTGATAAGTTACCTTTACTCGTTATTGGTAAGGAAGACAATCCCTTCTGTTCTGAAAGTCATGCACCACTTACATCATGTTTGAAGTATGTTTCAAATGAGAATGTATTTATGACATCTGAAATTTTCACGAACTGGATTTTGGATTTGGATATGAGATTTTATGAAAAGAACAGAAAAGTTACCTTGATATTGGATCGGAATGCTGTTCATCCTGCAATAGAAGGCCTGAAGGCTATATCACTTGTGTTCATTCCAGCAGCAGATCGCAAACTGCAGCCAATGAACCAGGGCATTCTGCATCACCTCAAAGTCCAGTACAGAAAGAGTCTGATCTCAAGACAAGAACAAGTACAAGACACAGACTTTAAGATAAATGTTAAAGATGCAATATTGCTCTTGGACGAAGCTTGGAATTGTGTTGGGCCTCCAAAAATCTTCAGTTGTTTCAAACTGTCTGGAATAAAATCAACGGATGCTGATGAAGGAGATACAATCCCAACCACAGATGAAGAAGATGATGATAAAAGCACAATTTCAAATTCATTTGACTTCAAGCAAATCTTGGATGAATATGCGCGGATTGATGAGAATATTTCCACATGTGAACCTCAGACTTGTAGACCGATTGATGATTCTGGAATTGTCAATAATAATGGTACAACATTAGAAAAGTACTATGCCAACATGTTTTTGACGACAGGAAATATTGAGGTCCCTACATCAGGCAACGTGTTCAATAGTAGACAGGCTGATGGTGGTGAGCATTCATTTGGTGGTCATTTGTCCCAACTACCAGTGACAGACATCTCGGACGACAATGTGATGACCATGAGAAATCAAAATTACGGAGATAGTGACCACAGTGTGGATGCTGGTCATCAGCACAGGTCGCAAAACGCTTCTGAGGACAACGATCAAGGTAGTCCATCAACAATGGATGCGATGCAAGCTTGTGTAACTCTTAGGGCCTACTTGGAAGCTCAGAACAATGCAAGTGAACTTCTTGAAACTTTGGCAAAGATATCGGACCGTGTGATGAAAGAGGCCCTAGTGGAGCACCAGTCACAGTGCTCACAGCAGAACACTGCAGGCGTAGAAAAGGGGACCTGTACATCAAGTAACTCGGAGAGGTTTCATGTGAAACATGAAAACATAGACTTTTGAAAGAGAAATCATGGCAAATATAGACATTTATTTAAAAATGACAGAACAATATTTCTCCAAAATGTTTAATATATAAAGATACATCTATATTCAACCCTTGAGCAGACCAAAAGTATTAATAGTCAATTTGTAAATCATGATAGATCTAATTATTTTCATTAGGAACCATTTTCCCTGTTATTATAAATGTATTACCCTATAAAATCCAATCTAATAAGGAAGGAAAGTGCAGTGTGGGTAATATACAAGACTTGGTTGTACTGGTTTGAATCTCATCAGATACATGTATGATTTAATTAATAATTTATGTATCATTCGTGAACATTCAACAGTTTCTATAAACAAGAAATAACTGAAAGTGTCTTGGTATACTATAACAATTATTTACTTTATAGCTATAGTTTTGTAGTAATTTAGGATATTGTATTGAAATTTTCGTTAATCTCGACACAAAGTCTACTTGCCGGTGCCCTCAGCCTGGGTACCAAAGTAGTGGATTGTTCTCTTCGAAAGTGGAACACAGAAAATCAATGTTACAGTGATATACAGCTGAGATTTTGGAGAATTTTTGAAGGACAATGTTACTAAAATGTTAAGTCTTATCCAGGGCTTGATCACCCTTCTTTTTAGATCCGGTAAACAGTTCCATTCCCAATTAAAAAAGGTATGATTTTTCCCAAATCTCCTCTTAAAAATTCCTAATTCAGACACTTGAAAAAAAATTTGGTGGTGTTACATGCTTGAGGAGCTTCTTGTGACATTAAGTTTAATAAGAAACAAGAAAAGTGGACTGTAAATGTCATACTAACCGTGCTTTAAATAGTAATTTAGAAAAGAAATAATGTATTCAGTTGTTATAATAGTGTTGTCAAAATTTCCCAAATAGCTGTTATGTCGATCAATTTTTCCCAATTTGATCTCAGGGTCCAGGGTTTTATGCATGAAGCCCGGCAATGTTTGTGAAAAGAAACGACCTTGACCCATATTCAAGGTCGCATGAGTCAAATCCATTTAAACCTTTAAGGGACTTCTCCTGATTAACCAAAAGGCCTAGAAGCATTATCATAATTATGTGGTTGGTAGAAGCTTCCTTGGAAGGATCGAGCCATACAAATTTTGCGTATGAAAATTACCTTGTCTTACTTTCAAGGTCACAGGGGTCAAATTTGTTTTAATTTTAACATATTCTTCTGAATGTCTTACAGTTATAAGATTTTAGGCCACCTTATATATAGTAGGCTACAAGTGAGAGATACTCATACCAGGTGAGGGATGTAGGCCCATTAGGCCTCTTGTTGTTTTCTCAATCCCAAAAGCTATGGACATCAGTCACATTCACTAAATAATATCGAAAGCTAATAATCCCAAGTACAAATTGTTGACATAATCAGTGATAAATCTATAATGTGTGCATGCTGATTTTAGTCCTGTACTCATAGACTTATGAAAGGACCTAATTGTGAATTTCTGGATATATCGTTAGATTTAACATTGTGGGACCCATGGTTTTTGCAAAAGAAATGAAAAGGACTTGTGAAAAATTGATTGTTGCTTGATCACTGCAATGCCTTGGAATACCTATTTAACAAATGAAGTTCATCGGCATCAATCCACTCGAGGGCGATAACCACATTTAAAGCACTGTCTTTGTGGTACTTTCAATATTAGAGGTTTCACATGGAGAGAAAATTTTCTGTAAGGTGTGTCACAGATTAATCAGTGCAATCAGACGGTCTAATACCTCTTAGTCTTATATGTCTAGGTCTGGTATCGTGGTAGATGAGATGTCATAAAATTGGCATTGAAAACATATTTCAGAAAATTTGAATTTTTTGGTGTCTTAAACAAAAGGTGTTTTATTACATTTTTACCAGTGAAATATCAAAACATATTTATTCGATAAAAGTGATATTTTTCACTATTGAGGACTTTTTCTGATTTGACCTATCAAAACGCTGCTTACAAACGACATTTGGGAAAATCAAAAGCTGCCATTGTAGATGTAGATTTTGCTATAAAAATGTAATAAACAGAATATCTAACAGTTATCTCCAGTAATACCAAAAATATTTCACTCGTGTGGCTAATATTTTGATATTTTTTCACACGTGCTGTGCACTTGTGAAAAATATCAAAATATCAGCCCCACTCGTGAAATATATTTGGTATTATTGAAGACACTGTTAGATATCCTCTATTTATCTGTCTGTAATATCAAGTAGACATCATTATATATTATATTAGATGAACAGAGAGCTTAATGCTATTGCCTCTGTATGAGTGTTAGTAAAATAAGGGTTAAATGTGTTTGGAGCATAGATTATGTGGATTCAGTCTTGCCATTTATTAATTGTGCAAATTTGGTGAAATTTTCATCCAAACATTGAGTTTAGAATAATTCAGTAACAGGTTACTGAAATAAATATACAGAAGACTGCATGGCTTGGACATTTTTGTTTTCTTTTTCAGTAACTATAAATTATATAAACACTTACTACATGTTTTTACATCTAGAATGGCAATTTAGGACTTATTTCCATCTTGCATTACTGTACAGATTCTTTAGCATATTGATATACAGTGCATTCTTCTTTATATCATGTTGCATTTGTCAGACAAAAACACGATACTAACAGGAATGTGATATTAAGAGAAACATGTTTTTCCACTAAATCTAGTGCATTTCCAATCTCTATAACTAAAATTAAGCTATGAAATGTACATATGAAGATGTTTCAATACATAGATAACAAATTATTTTAATTAAAAATAATTTTTGAGTTTTTTTTATATTCTATAAAATATTTTGTACATGTTCTATTTGAAACTTAATATAAACGACATACATCGTTTTCTGGATATTGTATGCGATTGGTTGAAAAAAAAACATGATATTAAGAGGAATTCACCTTTAAATACATGATATTAACCAAATAAAATTACAGATTATATAGAGGGGAAAATGGTTCTTGGGAAAACATGATATAAAGAGGAATGTGATATTAACAGGGGTGATATTAAGTGGAATCCATGGTACAGTGTACTATATTTTGGCTTCAATTTTTGTCATTAAACATAATTGACTTATTCACCTCTGCTGACACATTTAAACTCTTCCAATTCAAAGGTTGGACAAGTTCATTGAAGAGTTTCAGGGGTGAATAAGTTTGCTTTACCACGGACTTAGATATCAATCTAATCCAAGTCCGTGGCTGTACCTAGTATGTATTGTAGTACATATACACGATATATAGGGTATGTAAATTTCATTGCATGTACATGATGATGGATGCAGAATCTATTAAATTGATATTGTAAGAACAATGTGAAGTAAAAATATTGAAGAAAATAAATTTGTGAAATAGTGCACTTTGTTTTTCGAATCCTTTAATAATTATATCCTATACACCCTTTTAAACCCACCGTCATCAGATGGTGGGCTAGCAAGTCAAATCACCCAAATATCTTGGTCTTCCCCTCATAAACAGTTCTTGTTAATGCTATTTCTTGAGAAATATTGGATCGTTTTGAAATTTCATATGTAGATTTTTCCTGATTCCAAGTTGTGTATTGTCCTATTTTTGGCCAATCCAGAAAACAAAATGGACAAAAAGCAGCTATCTTAGATTTCGAGAATAATGGTATGTTATCCCTATTTGTTGAAATAACTTTATTGATCGTTCTCAAATTCCACATGTATGTTCCCCTTGGCCCTTAGTTGTGAAGTCCTTTTAGCCAATCCAGAAAAAAAAATCATGACTGATATGTAGCCATCTTGGATTTTAAAAGTTATAGTTTATCTTTTTCTTTTAAGTATAAGACGGATTATTCTGGAATTTACAGTGTAGGTTCCCCTTAGTCCATAAATACAGGAACCAATATGGATGACAGGCATCCATCTTAGATGTTGTGATTATAACATCACCTTGTTATCACTCAGCGAATTCAACCTGTAGAAAATGAAAAAAAAAAAAATGCGCAGAGAAGCATTCTCCTGTAAAATTAGGAATAAATCCTGTTATATACAGAGTGTGTTTTACATCTTTTTCAAAGTGCCCTGCTTCTATGGTCCATCCTTAAACAATTTTTGTGATTGAAAAGTTCAGGTGACCCAATGATGAGCTGTTGACAGGATGGAATAAAGTTTCAGCGGCACTGGACTAGATTAATTGTTGGCAACCATGTAAGGTAGCTCAGCTGGCAGAGTATCTATCTTGTGTACAGAGGATCCAGGGTTTGCACCATGATCTGGCTTTGAGATTTTCAAGACACAAGATCATATGTCACACTATTCCAAACTCTATCTTAAACTATGACCAACATGAACTGCTAATTAATACCCAGCTGTACGATAAACAGGATGATTTTGATTTTCTGATCATGAACTTTCAATTTCTTGATAGTAAAATCCCTGCTTCTCCACAGTTGATAAGTTCAAGGGCTTGTTTTAAATATCAATTTTTTTTGAAAGTGTCAACTTCTGATATATGCCTGCTTGATGCAATTGGTAATAAAACAGTTCTCTCTTTGAGGAAATGACATTAACTTAGATGTGGCCTAGGTTACCATGTCAATGAAGCTTAAGATGCTTACCCTTCCAGACACCTGGGTCATTTTGCATTGGTAATTTTCCGAGGGTCTCTTTGTAAATCTTTCCTTTGCTCTTTTTTTGTCCCTAGTTTAATCAAATTTGAGTTCAGATTATGTTTCTTTTTTAATGATCCCAGTAATTTTTTTCAACAAAGTTTGACATTTGAAGTTACACAAAATATGAGGAATGCTTTTATTAATGTAACTCATTCACTGGTAGAGAACAAACCCCCATTCCCCTTGGTGAACTAGTACTGTTGATAGTTGATAAGCCAGTATTAAACTGGAAGAAAATTGACCTATTTATAGATGCTCTGTAAACTGATCGGGGGACTAAGCCTTTGCAATCTGGTTGCAATGAATGCAGACAAAACTTCAGCCTTTAGGATATAGTTTCAAGGTTATTCCCCTTAACAACATTTCACAAATATTGAAATTTCACACTTTCATCAACTGAACAAAATAATAGTGTCAACATTAAATCTAATTAGATCAGCATCAGAATACAACAAATCAATATTTACAGACATTTTACACTTTATTTCATTCTTATCATATGAAGAAGCTATTACAAATTGTATTACAATTGTATCTTGGAAATCTAACTGGAATCTGCAGAACCACTGCCAGTACATAAATTGTACATACAATGTATGTACACTACAGACAACAATACTGGACTCTTATAACACTCTCAGGGCTATTCCAGAATCATCAATCATGCGGGAGAGGTGGGAGGCACCTGTATTAACATATCATGGGGGGGGGGGGCTGTGTTAGATCTGCCTATCATTCCTTATATTAAAATCAATTTAAATATTTGTTCGGTGGTAGGGTCTGGGAGGGAAAATGTGCCTCCTGCCCCTCCCACATGGTTAATTCTAGAACAGCCTTGACATGTTTTACAGTTCATTCATTCCAATTATCATGATACTATACACATTCAATGCATAGGACATTTTTAAAGTATTCCCCTAAATTATCATTGCACTAATTAGTTTCTGTATATTGCTTGCTACAGCAAGTATTGCGTGAGTGCCAATTCAACATTGTGCCTATCTGTTTAAAATCTGTTATGCGCTACCCAAACTGAATATATGCCAAAATAAGTACATTTTACAGTATTCCAGTTAACATGTTTTGGCCACTTGGTGGGCTGTATCCAGAACATTTTTAATTCTCAAATTTCCACAATTTGTTAAAGGTGTCCCAACACTTTGCACTTTGGAAGGGAAAAGTTTTCTGAACTCTATGGATGATGTTGGCTGTTGACAAAGGAATGGATATCACGTCACCTCCGCGTCTCTTTCTATACCTACGAACTTCAACTGCTCTGTGGGACCATATCTGTGAAAGGAAGAAAATCAAATATTACATAACATTCTTTCAAGGGCTATTCCAGTAAAACAATCCCTGACCCTGGAACTCCTTTTATCACTTCTGTCCATGGTTGAGTTTGGTTTGGTTTATTTTATGTCCTAACAGCCCTATTATAAACCACCAACCTACGGTCACACCCGGCAGCTAACCCAAGTGGGTTTCGAACTCGCAACCAAGAGTGGAGGGCTAGTGGAAGAATGTCGGGTCACCTTAACCACTCAGCCAACCCGTACCAGAGGTTGAGGGCTAGTGGTAGAATGTCGGGTCACCTTAACCACTCAGCCAACCCGTACCAGAGGTTGAGGGCTAGTGGTAGAATGTCGGGTCACCTTAACCACTCAGCCAACCCGTACCAGAGGTTGATGGCTAGTGGTAGAATGTCGGGTCACCTTAACCACTCAGCCAACCCGTACCAGAGGTTGAGGGCTAGTGGTAGAATGTTGGGTCACCTTAACCACTCAGACACTGCGGACCAGAGGTGGAAGGCTAGTGGTAGAATGTTGGGTCACCTTAACCACTCAGCCGACCCGTACCAGAGGTTGAGGGCTAGTGGTAGAATGTCGGGTCACCTTAACCACTCAGCCAACCCAAACCAGAGGTTGAGGGCTAGTGGTAGAATGTCCTGTCACCTTAACCACTCAGCCAACCCGTACCGGAGGTAGAAGGCTAGTGGTAGAATGTCGGGTCACCTTAACCACTCAGCCAACCCGTACCAGAGGTTGAGGGCTAGTGGTAAAATGTCGGGTCACCTCAACCACTCAGCCAACCCGTACCAGAGGTTGAGGGCTAGTGGTAGAAAGTCGGGTCACCTTAACCACTCAGCCAACCCGTACCAGAGGTTGAGGGCTAGTGGTAGAAAGTTGGGTCACCTTAACCACTCAGCCAACCCGTACCAGAGGTTGAGGGCTAGTGGTAGAATGTCGGGTCACCTTAACCACTCAGCCAACCCGTACCAGAGGTGCAGTGCTAGTGGTAGAATGTCGGGTCACCTTAACCACTCAGCCAACCCGTACCAGAGGTTGAGGGCTAGTGGTAGAATGTCGGGTCACCTCAACCACTCAGCCAACCCGTACCAGAGGTGGAGGGCTAGTGGTAGAATGTCGGGTCACCTCAAACACTCAGCCAACCCGTACCAGAGGTGGAAGGCTAGTGGTAGAATGTCGGGTCACCTCAACCACTCAGCCAACCCGTACCAGAGGTGGAAGGCTAGTGGTAGAATGTCGGGTCACCTTAACCACTCAGCCAACCCGTACCAGAGGTTGAGGGCTAGTGGTAGAATGTCGGGTCACCTCAACCACTCAGCCAACCCGTACCAGAGGTGGAGGGCTAGTGGTAGAATGTCGGGTCACCTCAAACACTCAGCCAACCCGTACCAGAGGTGGAAGGCTAGTGGTAGAATGTCGGGTCACCTCAACCACTCAGCCAACCCGTACCAGAGGTGGAAGGCTAGTGGTAGAATGTCGGGTCACCTCAACCACTCAGCCAACCCGTACCAGAGGTTGAGGGCTAGTGGTAGAATGTCGGGTCACCTTAACCACTCAGCCAACCCGTACCAGAGGTTGAGGGCTAGTGGTAGAATGTTGGGTCACCTTAACCACTCAGACACTGCGGACCAGAGGTGGAAGGCTAGTGGTAGAATGTTGGGTCACCTTAACCACTCAGCCGACCCGTACCAGAGGTTGAGGGCTAGTGGTAGAATGTCGGGTCACCTTAACCACTCAGCCAACCCAAACCAGAGGTTGAGGGCTAGTGGTAGAATGTCCTGTCACCTTAACCACTCAGCCAACCCGTACCAGAGGTGCAGTGCTAGTGGTAGAATGTCGGGTCACCTTAACCACTCAGCCAACCCGTACCAGAGGTTGAGGGCTAGTGGTAGAATGTCGGGTCACCTCAACCACTCAGCCAACCCGTACCAGAGGTGGAGGGCTAGTGGTAGAATGTCGGGTCACCTCAAACACTCAGCCAACCCGTACCAGAGGTGGAAGGCTAGTGGTAGAATGTCGGGTCACCTCAACCACTCAGCCAACCCGTACCAGAGGTGGAAGGCTAGTGGTAGAATGTCGGGTCACCTTAACCACTCAGCCAACCGGTACCAGAGGTTGAGGGCTAGTGGTAGAATGTCGGGTCACCTTAACCACTCAGCCAACCCGTACCGGAGGTAGAAGGCTAGTGGTAGAATGTCGGGTCACCTTAACCACTCAGCCAACCCGTACCAGAGGTTGAGGGCTAGTGGTAAAATGTCGGGTCACCTTAACCACTCAGCCAACCCGTACCAGAGGTTGAGGGCTAGTGGTAGAAAGTCGGGTCACCTTAACCACTCAGCCAACCCGTACCAGAGGTTGAGGGCTAGTGGTAGAAAGTTGGGTCACCTTAACCACTCAGCCACCCCGTACCAGAGGTTGAGGGCTAGTGGTAGAATGTCGGGTCACCTTAACCACTCAGCCAACCCGTACAAGAGGTTGAGGGCTAGTGGTAAAATGTCGGGTCACCTTAACCACTCAGCCAACCCGTACCAGAGGTGCAGTGCTAGTGGTAGAATGTCGGGTCACCTTAACCACTCAGCCAACCCGTACCAGAGGTTGAGGGCTAGTGGTAGAATGTCGGGTCACCTCAACCACTCAGCCAACCCGTACCAGAGGTGGAGGGCTAGTGGTAGAATGTCGGGTCACCTCAAACACTCAGCCAACCCGTACCAGAGGTGGAAGGCTAGTGGTAGAATGTCGGGTCACCTCAACCACTCAGCCAACCCGTACCAGAGGTGGAAGGCTAGTGGTAGAATGTCGGGTCACCTCAACCACTCAGCCAACCCGTACCAGAGGTTGAGGGCTAGTGGTAGAATGTCGGGTCACCTCAACCACTCAGCCAACCCGTACCAGAGGTTGAGGGCTAGTGGTAGAATGTCGGGTCACCTCAACCACTCAGCCAACCCGTACCAGAGGTTGAGGGCTAGTGGTAGAAAGTCGGGTCACCTCAACCACTCAGCCAACCCGTACCAGAGGTTGAGGGCTAGTGGTAGAAAGTCGGGTCACCTTAACCACTCAGCCAACCCGTACCAGAGGTTGAGGGCTAGTGGTAGAATGTCGGGTCACCTTAACCACTCAGCCAACCCGTACCAGAGGTGCAGTGCTAGTGGTAGAATGTCGGGTCACCTTAACCACTCAGCCAACCCGTACCAGAGGTTGAGGGCTAGTGGTAGAATGTCGGGTCACCTCAACCACTCAGCCAACCCGTACCAGAGGTGGAGGGCTAGTGGTAGAATGTCGGGTCACCTCAAACACTCAGCCAACCCGTACCAGAGGTGGAAGGCTAGTGGTAGAATGTCGGGTCACCTCAACCACTCAGCCAACCCGTACCAGAGGTGGAAGGCTAGTGGTAGAATGTCGGGTCACCTTAACCACTCAGCCAACCGGTACCAGAGGTTGAGGGCTAGTGGTAGAATGTCGGGTCACCTTAACCACTCAGCCAACCCGTACCGGAGGTAGAAGGCTAGTGGTAGAATGTCGGGTCACCTTAACCACTCAGCCAACCCGTACCAGAGGTTGAGGGCTAGTGGTAAAATGTCGGGTCACCTTAACCACTCAGCCAACCCGTACCAGAGGTTGAGGGCTAGTGGTAGAAAGTCGGGTCACCTTAACCACTCAGCCAACCCGTACCAGAGGTTGAGGGCTAGTGGTAGAAAGTTGGGTCACCTTAACCACTCAGCCACCCCGTACCAGAGGTTGAGGGCTAGTGGTAGAATGTCGGGTCACCTTAACCACTCAGCCAACCCGTACAAGAGGTTGAGGGCTAGTGGTAAAATGTCGGGTCACCTTAACCACTCAGCCAACCCGTACCAGAGGTGCAGTGCTAGTGGTAGAATGTCGGGTCACCTTAACCACTCAGCCAACCCGTACCAGAGGTTGAGGGCTAGTGGTAGAATGTCGGGTCACCTCAACCACTCAGCCAACCCGTACCAGAGGTGGAGGGCTAGTGGTAGAATGTCGGGTCACCTCAAACACTCAGCCAACCCGTACCAGAGGTGGAAGGCTAGTGGTAGAATGTCGGGTCACCTCAACCACTCAGCCAACCCGTACCAGAGGTGGAAGGCTAGTGGTAGAATGTCGGGTCACCTCAACCACTCAGCCAACCCGTACCAGAGGTTGAGGGCTAGTGGTAGAAAGTCGGGTCACCTTAACCACTCAGCCAACCCGTACCAGAGGTTGAGGGCTAGTGGTAGAATGTCGGGTCACCTTAACCACTCAGCCAACCCGTACCAGAGGTGCAGTGCTAGTGGTAGAATGTCGGGTCACCTTAACCACTCAGCCAACCCGTACCAGAGGTTGAGGGCTAGTGGTAGAATGTCGGGTCACCTCAACCACTCAGCCAACCCGTACCAGAGGTGGAGGGCTAGTGGTAGAATGTCGGGTCACCTCAACCACTCAGCCAACCCGTACCAGAGGTTGAGGGCTAGTGGTAGAATGTCGGGTCACCTCAACCACTCAGCCAACCCGTACCAGAGGTTGAGGGCTAGTGGTAGAATGTCGGGTCACCTCAACCACTCAGCCAACCCGTACCAGAGGTTGAGGGCTAGTGGTAGAATGTCGGGTCACCTCAACCACTCAGCCAACCCGTACCAGAGGTTGAGGGCTAGTGGTAGAATGTCGGGTAACCTCAACCACTCAGCCAACCCGTACCAGAGGTTGAGGGCTAGTGGTAGAATGTCGGGTCACCTCAACCACTCAGCCAACCCGTACCAGAGGTTGAGGGCTAGTGGTAGAATGTCGGGTCACCTTAACCACTCATCCAACCCGTACCAGAGGTTGAGGGCTAGTGGTAGAATGTCGGGTCACCTCAAACACTCAGCCAACCCGTACCAGAGGTGGAAGGCTAGTGGTAGAATGTCTGGTCACCTTAACCACTCAGCCAACCCGTACCAGAGGTGGAAGGCTAGTGGTAGAATGTCTGGTCACCTTAACCACTCAGCCAACCCCTACCAGAGGTTGAGGGCTAGTGGTAGAATGTCGGGTCACCTTAACCACTCAGCCAACCCGTACCAGAGGTTGAGGGCTAGTGGTAGAATGTCGGGTCACCTTAACCACTCAGCAAACCCGTACCAGAGGTTGAGGGCTAGTGGTAGAATGTCGGGTCACCTTAACCACTGAGCCAACCCGTACCAGAGGTTGAGGGCTAGTTAGAATGTCGGGTCACCTTAACCACTCAGCCAACCCGTACCAGAGGTTGAGGGCTAGTGGTAGAATGTCGGGTCACCTTAACCACTCAGCCAACCCGTACAAGAGGTTGAGGGCTAGTGGTAAAATGTCGGGTCACCTTAACCACTCAGCCAACCCGTACCGGAGGTTGAGGGCTAGTGGTAGAATGTCCGGTCACCTTAACCACTCAGCCAACCCGTACCAGAGGTTGAGGGCTAGTGGTAGAATGTCGGGTCACCTCAACCACTCAGCCAACCCGTACCAGAGGTGGAGGGCTAGTGGTAGAATGTCGGGTCACCTCAAACACTCAGCCAACCCGTACCAGAGGTGGAAGGCTAGTGGTAGAATGTCGGGTCACCTCAACCACTCAGCCAACCCGTACCAGAGGTGGAAGGCTAGTGGTAGAATGTCGGGTCACCTCAACCACTCAGCCAACCCGTACCAGAGGTTGAGGGCTAGTGGTAGAATGTCGGGTCACCTCAACCACTCAGCCAACCCGTACCAGAGGTTGAGGGCTAGTGGTAGAATGTCGGGTCACCTCAACCACTCAGCCAACCCGTACCAGAGGTTGAGGGCTAGTGGTAGAAAGTCGGGTCACCTCAACCACTCAGCCAACCCGTACCAGAGGTTGAGGGCTAGTGGTAGAAAGTCGGGTCACCTTAACCACTCAGCCAACCCGTACCAGAGGTTGAGGGCTAGTGGTAGAATGTCGGGTCACCTTAACCACTCAGCCAACCCGTACCAGAGGTGCAGTGCTAGTGGTAGAATGTCGGGTCACCTTAACCACTCAGCCAACCCGTACCAGAGGTTGAGGGCTAGTGGTAGAATGTCGGGTCACCTCAACCACTCAGCCAACCCGTACCAGAGGTGGAGGGCTAGTGGTAGAATGTCGGGTCACCTCAACCACTCAGCCAACCCGTACCAGAGGTGGAAGGCTAGTGGTAGAATGTCGGGTCACCTCAACCACTCAGCCAACCCGTACCAGAGGTTGAGGGCTAGTGGTAGAATGTCGGGTCACCTCAAACACTCAGCCAACCCGTACCAGAGGTTGAGGGCTAGTGGTAGAATGTCGGGTCACCTCAACCACTCAGCCAACCCGTACCAGAGGTTGAGGGCTAGTGGTAGAATGTCGGGTCACCTTAACCACTCAGCCAACCCGTACCAGAGGTTGAGGGCTAGTGGTAGAATGTCGGGTCACCTTAACCACTCAGCCAACCCGTACCAGAGGTTGAGGGCTAGTGGTAGAAAGTCGGGTCACCTTAACCACTCAGCCAACCCGTACCAGAGGTTGAGGGCTAGTGGTAGAATGTCCGGTCACCTTAACCACTCAGCCAACCCGTACCAGAGGTGTAGGGCTAGTGGTAGAATGTCGGGTCACCTCAAACACTCAGCCAACCCGTACCAGAGGTGGAAGGCTAGTGGTAGAATGTCGGGTCACCTCAACCACTCAGCCAACCCGTACCAGAGGTGGAAGGCTAGTGGTAGAATGTCGGGTCACCTCAACCACTCAGCCAACCCGTACCAGAGGTTGAGGGCTAGTGGTAGAATGTCGGGTCACCTCAACCACTCAGCCAACCCGTACCAGAGGTTGAGGGCTAGTGGTAGAATGTCGGGTCACCTCAACCACTCAGCCAACCCGTACCAGAGGTTGAGGGCTAGTGGTAGAATGTCGGGTCACCTTAACCACTCAGCCAACCCGTACCAGAGGTTGAGGGCTAGTGGTAGAATGTCGGGTCACCTTAACCACTCAGACACTGCGGACCAGAGGTGGAAGGCTAGTGGAAGAATGTCGGGTCATCTTAACCACTCAGACACTGCGGACCAGAGGTGGAAGGCTAGTGGAAGAATGTCGGGTCATCTTAACCACTGGGCCACCGCGGCCCCATCGTGGTGGAGTTTTTTTTCATTTTCATTTAATGTCTATTACTTCAATGATATTTTTTAAAACTAAAATTCTGTTGATGGTACCCTAAAAAAAACCTTCAGTCCAGGGATGGGGTTGACATTTTACTGGAGAAGCCCTGAATAAAGATACGTTTCCCTGCTCAAACCAAAGCATGGTACACAAAACCATACAGGGAAACATCATACGTTAATATATTAAAGATGCATCAACCAAAGGCTTTTGCCAGAATTCTAGGAATTTTCTAACCAATAAATAGATATCTTGAGAATTGAACAAGCATTAACTATGAAAGTGAGTCTACACCATAGTTCCATTTGTTTTCTTTTGGTTTTGAGAAGCCTAATTTAAGGTCGATATAAAGACCAACTTCTTTCCATCTGTAGTTCAGGCATTACAGAGATCACATCCACATCATTTCTATGCATACTGAGATTATTGAGATGACTTTAAATACTGTCTAATGGTGATTAAAATTGTTTTGTTGAACAATACTAACTATAATTTGTAATACTATAATCCATAAGTTGTATTAAAGTTCTTTAGAATAATTGTAAACATCACATTTGGAGCTACAGCCAGACTCTGTTACTTTGGAGTCAGTCTCGACTATATGGGGAAACATTGCTGATCCGACTATTCAAGTTTTCCGAGTCAAGCGAGTTTAAATGCTGAGGGTGATGTCTAGACAGAACTGATGGAACATGTAATTAAACGGGGTCGGTTTGAGATAACAAGTTTTTACTGTATATAAATATTGTATTTTAAATATTAGACATGATATTAGTATAATGTAATTTCCTTTAAAGAGAAGAACTTACCTGTAGTCAAAGAAGAGTTCCTCTCCCGACTGTATAGGACGTTTGGCAAAGATACCGATCCTGTGGTCTCCGTTCACCATCATCACCTTGGCGTAACAGTTAGGGTTAACAGAATGGTTGGCAAAGCGGATCTTGTTTCCTTTCCTAGTGGCATCCACCACAAAATCTGCCGAGGGGAAAGACATACTTTGACTAAAAAGACTATTTCTACATTTCATCATTCAATCATATAATCTTGAAGATAAACCACTGATGATTACACATCCCACAAACATGCGTTACTAATTAACCTCTGATAAATAAAAGATCCATACTGTTTTATTTAATGTGGAATAACAGGGTTTTGCTCTCCTAGCTGACCTGCAGGTGCTTTTGCAGGCCTTACAAGGTTTTCTAAAGACTGGCCTGAAAGCAGCATCAGATTACTTGGTCCAACCTAAAAATAAACGAACAACTTTGACCCGACAGATTCAACCGTTGAAATGAAAATGGTTCTGATAAAACAGACTAACACCCACCATTGTTGAGATTGAACAGGAAGCTACACATGTACTTGTCGTAGACTTTTCCTCGTCGGTCCGCCTCGTCCTGAGATATTATCTACAACAGAAACAAGGGAGTACTGGAAACTCACAAGCCGAAAGCATGCCCAGATATTTTTGCATAAAGTTTGATAAAATTATGAGCAGATGGCATGCGGCAAAAGCAGATCAATAACTAATTTCCAATGTAAGTTTGTGCCAATGTAGATCTAAATGTATATGACGATATAATACTAAGCTTGTAATCAATAAAATGTTGGAAATGCAATCTATTATGCAATTTCATGGTTATGATTATCATAATTCGATACTATTGCCACCTTTGTTATACCGCCATAATTGCTGTGGACGAAGGGTGGCAGTATAATGAGGGTACACTGTGCTTTATAATTGTTACAATAGTTACCTCTCCACAGTACTCTGATATAAACTCATTCTTTTCCGCTGGACTTTTTAAGAATATTCCCCATCCTGCTACGTCTGACGGTGCTAGCAGCAGCCGCTGAAATTCGAATATTACTATGATTAGGTATGTTGTTCATGTCACTGAGATCATGTTTAGTTATATCTGATTCATAAGTATTGTGAAAACAAGCAAATTTTACACAATTCAGTGGTATTTTTAAATATTGTGCTGAATTATGATTGCACAAATTGAATTTCTTCCATATATTTTTTCTTCTTTTATATATACATATTACAGGTAAGCAGTGTTACAAATGAACAGATCTGTTAAAGTTTAAGATCCGTAAAAATTAGGTACACTTTAGGGCTGGGCAGTTTTACCGGTATACCGTGGTATAAAGTTGTCATGGTACGTACCGTGGTACATTTGTCCTGTACCGGTTTTTTTGGGGAACTTTCATTTAACTTAAGCTTATCAATGAACTATCTGTTACATTGATCAATTGGAATTCTAACATGGTTTAGTTATAATTCCCTTTAAGTTTGCTGATCAACTAGGACAGACATAGCTTCACTCAAACAATATTAGAGGAAAATAAAAAGAGAAACTTATGACAGGCCACTTGTTGATTTGCTTCAGAGTAGAACAGCCAGAGACCTTTAGCTAGCTCAAACATTCAATCAAGATGGTATGCTGTAGTACGTACCGCAGTATTTGCCTAAATACCGTGGTATACCGTGGTTCTTATGATTTATGTGGTACCCAGCTCTAGTACACTTACAGATTTCCCATTGTCAGTAATTCCCATTACGATATATAACACCCCTTAAGTTTCCCATCAGTTTTCAGAGGTAATGCTGAGAACTTCTCTTTTTTTATCTGATGTATGACTTCCCCAATTTATAATTTGTATAAATCAACCACTCCAAAATCTTCAACAGGAAATTAAATGATTTTCTGAACTTTAACAGGCAAACTGGCATTTTCGTGTACAATTTAAAGGCCCAATATACGTAACTTTCGGTAAAATATGAATACAAAATCAAGCCTAATAACTTTTTATATTTATAGATTTAGTTAAGATAAACTGATATCAGCAATATTCAATATGGTTTCTTACGCGGTTACTGGTACAGCAGGAGTTGAAACTCTGTGTTTGTAAATACATGTCAATTTCTAACCGTCTTTTAATTGTTGAAGTGGGTGGGCCCCACCTGAATTATTTTCAATTCTTTTGATTTTTCTGTCAAGAGTTTCTTGTTAGTTACTGCTCAGTTTTACTTTGTTTTACTTGTTATTTTTTCAGAATTTTTCAGAATCAAGACAAATTTCCTGAAGTTACGTATATTGGGCATTTAAAAAACAAACAAATGGGTTGCCCGGCCACACATTTTCAATATCAACTTCGTCATACAGATACCAACAACTTCTAATCAGACTGTCTTACCTTTCTTTGCCCTCGTTGTACACTGACATTCTTACAGGAAATCTTGGTGCTGTCTCCAAAATGGTCTGGAAGTCAAAACAAAAAATATAAGTACTGGTCAACCTAACACAAGGACTATATTTTTTTGAGTTTTATAATGAACAATAATTTTGAAACCAGATTTTTTTTTTTTACAGATTTCTTCCTTATATAATGCTGGTTTGAGTCAAATCAGCTGACTGGTTTAAAAACAGCAGAAATCTCAACACAGGTCTGACATAAGTCAAGGTCACACTTTGTTAATACATGTATAGACTGAGGTTCTAGCCAAACATGAGGACAGGTCAGGGCTGTTCCAGAATTAACCACGTAGGAGAGGCTGGAGGCACTTTTAGTGATTTAATATAAGGAAAAGTAGGCAGACCTCACCACCCATGATATATCCTAAAATCTCGATTATAAGCTGCAGTTTTTTTTCTTTTCTTTTTTTTGGTAAGGAATTCCAGGCTTATTATCGAAGGCAGGCCTCTTTTCAAGGCCATCAAATTTTTAAGATATATTTGACTGTAAGAAATCCAAGGCTTATCTTCAAGACCAGCCTATTTCCGATTCAGGCTTACTATCGAGATTTTACGGTATTCATACAGGTGCCTCCCACCTCCCCCACACACTTTATTATGGAATATCTCTTACAACAATGTATAACTCTCCTACCTGCCCCACAGGTCTGACACAAGTCTGGGACACACTTTCTAGATATAGACTTTGGTTCTAACCAAACATTGAACAGGTTACAACACTGTTTAACTCTCCTACCTGCCCCACAGGTCTGACACAAGTCTGGGTCACACTCCCGCACGGCCAGGAAGCACGGACACTGTTTGGTGTTACACTGGGCTTTACATCGACAGCCCGGGAAACGATTCTCACCTGTCACAGAAAAACAAATAACATAGGACTGAAGATTATCACAGTACCTCTCAAGAAAGGTCCAAAATCATCCAATGTGTTAGTGCAAATATAGAGTACTCAATTTGTCAATTATCAAGTTTCTTTTTAAAAGGATGATTTGAAATAATAACATTGCAGAGCTGTTTTAGGAAACTTATCTTTGAACAATCAAAGTCACACTACAGTAAATCTCCAATCATGATCAGTTTGAATAAGCTGAAAATTCAAATACACTTTTTGAGTAATGAAAATAATTTCTTTCTAAAAATGTATAGCTTGAATCATGCAAACACACATTCGGATAGTGCAAACACATAATTGATGTACACAGAAATTATTGTATTAAAATATGATCAAAGTTTGCCATTTATGATATAACAACAGCCTCATGAAACTCTCTCAAACTGATGTATTTTCACATAGAAAGTCTTCTAACTAGGTAACTGGTACTTCTAATGATGTGTATTTTTTTTTTAATTTCTGACAATACGAAGATATGCCACAAGACATCAATAGTTAAACTTATGGTTGACATGTGCCTGCACCAGTCAAACATCTTCATGGCCCAGATGACGGTATATATAAAGGTTTACTATAACCAATACTTACAGTCACCACTACACTGGCAGAACTTTTCACAGAAATTCTGGGCGAGGATACACGGACAAGACTCGTCACATCGCAGGCCTGGATGGTCACAGGGCTGGTAGTTGTAGACAGTTTTTGTGGACGAGTCTTTCTTTAACTGAATCTTTCTACAGTGCATGGACCATAACCTGTAAAATAGACTTTTTGAAATGAAATTATAATTAAACACAAATCTGGATGAACTAGTATCTTAGTCAGTAACGGAGATTGACAACAACTGAATGCATCTCAATTCTAATATGATAAAACATGTGTACTACCATTGCATATAAAAGTTATTAGAATTTTTTTTTTAACAACAAAATGCAAACATTTTCATCTGGTTGTCCTTTACAAAATAATTTCTGGAAAGACATGAAAAATTGCAAGATTGTAACTTAACAATTACAGGGCTTTCTTCATACATTCTCTGGATTTCTTGCTACATATTCTCTGTTTTTATGCTAAGTCTATTGTCTTCCAATGAACCGAGAGAAGATTCCATTCACATTCCCTAGGTTTTACATTTACCTATTTGTTTCACATTACTTGTGTTTCACATTACCTGTATTTCACATTACCTGTGTTTCACATTACCTGTGTTTCTTTTTTGTTTTCTTGCGAGGCGGAGTTTGAGCCTTGTCCTCGCCCATATCTGGGATGTGAGCTGCTTCCTTCTTGGCGAAGTCGTACACCTGTGTTGGGTTTCAGGATCAGTTAATTACACAAGTAATAGTCCATTGAATGAAAACAACTTATTTAGAAGCAATGTGTACAATAAAGAAAAAAATTGTTACTAACACACCTGCATAATGTGTTATTATCACTTTGTGATCAGCAACAAGCCTTGAATTGATTCAGGTACAAATATATGATTCTTAACATGATATAGTAAACTTTAAACCTATACGTTTCTATTTTACCTGTTTACAATTCTTTGTACCGACAAGGCGAGCGATGGCACAGTAATTGTTTCTGTACATATCGTGTAGGACACGGAACAGCGACTCGTCTGCCCCGGTCCAGCAGGGCGTGATTCTCGCTGGTCTCTTTGGCACCAGGAACTCTATGGAAATAATTTGTGTCTGTGTTACTAAAGTATTACACTGTCTGATTTTATGATTAAGATTAACACAATTAAGTCCAACAGTGAGAGAAGGAACATTAAAATTTAGTCCTTTCTTTTAACATAGAAATTCATTATTGTCATTCCTACAAACAGAACATCATGTCAACACTAGTCAGGGCTTTTCTAGGGTCTGTCAGGGGCCGAAATAAGGCCCCATTCCCAATGAAATTTTGGCTTCAATTTTCCCAATCCGTTAGCTAAGCTTAATTCTAGGCTACAATGTCCACAAAATTTCTGATAAACAATGAAGACAAAAACAATGTATTTTTTGGCAGCTTAATATCATATATATTAATTGATTATCTTTATCAAGGAACTATTTTGCTGATATAGCAATGATTTTCCCCAATTTCACTCAAGTGCCATTTCCTAATTTACCTAATGAAAGCCCTGAAGTCTTAATATATTTACCCGGAGCGTCGTTGCTCTCCTCGCCACTACTGGGCGCCCCGTTGTACTTGCGTTTCCGTCCAGCCACTGGTGAGCTAGTCCCACATTCCCTTCGCTCCAACTTATCTCCCTTGTCCCACCTCTCCACATCCGAGACGGGAATTTCTTTCTCTTGTTTCACAATGATCTGAAAATTTCAGTATCAACATTCAGATTTTTTAATGGGGGAAAAAAGTTTATGCAGTACTTAAATAATAATATTGGTGTAGTTTGAATATGTTCATGTTCATCAACGAAAATGTATTTGCCCTGAGATTTTATAATAAACTTTTCTATTGTTTGAATTTGAGGAGTTCAAATGGGTCTTCAGGGGTGAATGGGCCCAGACAGATTTTACTGGGGGGATGGAGAGGGAGTTTTACCTCCCCTCAATTGGACATTATCCCCCATAAATTCAGGTTACACTCAAAAGAAGTCCATTATTCAGAATTCATATATTCATATACAGAGGTTCTAACTGTTTAATTTTCCAGGAAAATTTTGCAGTGAACATTATTCAACAAGATAATTTACACAGAGACAGGACACAGTGAATTAGGATTTCACAGACAATTTGCAAACATTTCCAGGTACATACAGAATTTGAATTCAAGCTATTGATATCTTCACAAAGCAGAATCATTTATATGTTTGTAAATAATTTACTATAACCCATTCCAAATACAAGCTATATATTAAGCTTACTTCTTCGCATTCTCATCAGAAGACAGGTTATTGATAAAGTAAGAACAAACCAGATGTAGATAGCAGTCGGTTCCACATGGGTCGTTTTCCGTGCGAGTCTCCGGAATCTTTCTGGTCAGCATGCTCGGTGTGGGATGGTAGGCTGCAATAAGAACTAATATTTATACCCGGCCTCCTATGGCTCTGCCCCGGCCGGGTATTAAATCGGTCCCATGCCTCGTAATGGAGCAAGCTCGGTGTGATTCACACCGGGGCAATTTTTGCATCAATCATCGCCCGATTGGTTCTCATCGATAAATATACCGGGGTACTTAAATAATAAACCATTTCTGTCGATCTCCTACCCAACTTATAATTAAAATCAACCTTAAATATTGTTAAATATCAAGTTTACCTAACGAAGCATAAACTGAAATGAGTAGCGGCAGCCATGATTAAGACTTCAGTAAATTTCTTGGGTTTCTTTTCTGAAGAGTTTCTCTAAATTTGTGATAGGCGCGCGCGTGCGGACCAAATAAGGAAGTCGTAGTAAGCCGTAGTAACTCTGTATTTGGCCATTCAGGCCATATATTAAAACGAGATTTGAGATAACCTCACACGTGAACTGTCATGGCAGTAGTTTCTTGTGTTTGTCAAGAACGACATTTCTGGTTCTGCTAATTTTGTGAAAAAAATATTTTATTATGGTAAACACTCAATATTTCAGCAATCCTGCATTATTTTGACAACATTATGCTCAAATGAGGTGGTAATTATATGAAATCTTTCAGATTGCACACTTTTGATTTTGCTCCACTACCAGGCATGGGACCGCTTCGTAGCTCTAACGACGCAATATAAAAATTGTCTCGCCGTGAAGAGCTACGTTATCGCAGCTAGGCTGCAATGTGATAGACAACATCTTTAAATGAGATGTTTGAAGCAATAGAAAGTCTACATTTTACATACTAGATACAAGTTGATGTGATATTAACTCATTCACCCTTGAGGACACATTTGAACTCTTCCAAGTCAAAGGTTGGACTAGTTCATTATGAAATTTCAGGGGTGAACGAGTTCCATGTGTATCACTACTGCTGATCATACCAAGAACATGAAATCTTTTCTAACAATAACTGGAGATGTCCATTTTAAATGATATTTTTACAAATTTTCTGGATACTAAACTTCTTATTTCAATTCTGATTAAAGATTGTATGAAGTGGGTCTCTGAAAGAATGACCTGTCAAACTTCAATGACCTTAGACTTGTTGATAGAAAGAATTTACTCTACTCTCATTTTATAATCATTTACTCTACTCTCATTTTATAATCATTTACTCTACTCGCATTCATAATCATTTAAATGCTGGCCACAAGACTTACGATGTAAAAAGCAGTCATATTTGAAACACCTTCTACAAAACAGTGTATGGAAGGAGTGCATGGTTTGTGCTCTGGGGACGGACTGGGCGTTTGGTCCGTCTATATTGGGGGTACACTCGGGGGGTAGAGAGGTATTGTCCCTCAATTCAATCAGTTCTCGGTACCTACAACACAAAGATCGTTTTAACTGAAACAATAAACAGACAAATTCTTTGTCTTATCAATATGCCTTCTACAATAGACATTTTATTAAATGAAATTTACAAAACCATCATTTTTCCGGTTCCTGCTCAATTAATATGTTTGTTTAAAGCTGTTAAGTCCATATACGGTAATTACTAATTATAACAAACACTTTGTTCATTCACCCTGAAATTTCATGATGAACTATTCCAATCTGTGAATCGGAAAACTTCAAATGTGACTTCAGGGGTGAATGAATTAAATAAGATTCAAATAAAGAATGTAATTCCTGCAAGCCAAAAAAAGCCCTCATTTTATTACTTAACTCACTTTACTTTGAGATGCTCAGTTTATCGCTAAACTCACTTCACTTTGAGATGCTCAGTTTATTGCTAAACTCACTTCACTTTGAGATGCTCAGTTTATTGCTAAACTCACTTCACTTTGAGATGCTCAGTTTATTGCTAAACTCACTTCACTTTGAGATGCTCAGTTTCTTGCTAAACTCACTTTAGTTTAAGATGATATGGTCTATTGCTGAACTCACTTCACTTTAAGACGCACAGTGTATCACTAAACTCACTTTACTTTAAGATGCTCAAGTCTATTGCTAAACTCGTTTAAGTGAGATGCTCAGTATATCACTTAACTCATTTTATTTTGAGATGCTCAATCTATCATTAAACTCACTTCACTTTGAGATACTAAGTTTATCACTAAACTCACTTTATTTTGAGATGCTCAAGTATATTGCTAAACTCACTTCACTTTGAGATGCTCAGTCTATCACTAACCTCACTTTAACTTTGATATGCTCAAATTATCACTAGATTAACTTTACTTACAGATCCTCAGTTTATCACTCACTTTTCTTTAAGTGTTTCAGTTGTGCCCCTCTCAGGGAACTGGTTTGATATTGCTTCAAATATTACATCACTTGGGAATACACTCTTTGTGATATCTTCACTGCACTCTGCTATTCCTGACGATTCTGCAGCTGGAAATAAAATCAAAAGCTTAATAATATAATGAAGAATTGAACTGTCTTTAATATTGTTTTTATGGTTGATATAAATGACAGGCAAACATCATATTGCAACCAAAAAAACCATATCAGGACACTTTGATGCTTAGATTTACATTTCATATCCATGTTGCTGAGTAACACTGATTTAAATTTTATTTAAAACTATTACTTTTATAACTATATAAAAAGCTATTGACTGGTTGCCCAAGTCCTATTACCACTGATAATTAAACAATGAACGTTTTAGCAAGTGTTGTTACAGTATACGTACTATAACATACATTACTATTGATGACAAACAATATTTAGATTGTAACATCGCAAGAGCAAATGTTGTTACAATCTTATATTTACATTTACTCTGCATTTCCCCAGAAGGCCATTGACACAGTGGTAAGGGGCAGTTGCTGCCATACACCTATAACGCCCAGTGCCTCAGACTTTTATAACATTTGTTAGTGTGACGTCATTTATCTCTATACTGACTTCATCAATCTCTCTAATTGTTACGTCATCAATTTCATCGCTGTCTACACTTGATTTGTTGTTTAACATCGGTTCTAAGAAACTAAATAAAGCACAATAACTCTATCAAAACGTTAATATAAGAAATGGACATTTTAGCAAATATTATTCAAGTCCAATAACACAAATAGTTATTGCTGACGTTGTCATCAATAGCAATGTGTGTTATAGGACTGTAACAACACTTACTAAAACATTCATTGCTTAGATAACAACATTTGCCTTCACTATGCATTACAATACAAGGATGCAAAGCAAATGTTAATATTAATATATTAATCTCTGAACCACATTGAGACGACTTATGTCCTAGGCTGTGATAAAGCGATAAGTAAGAACCTTAAGTTATAATCACCTTTATGTTCCGCCTCTTCCTGGTCAGGGTCGGGATAATTCAGCCACAGAGAGTTCACCAGCTCCACAAACGTCTCGTCGTCCAAGCTGTTGGAATTTTTCTCTCCATGGACTTTGCCGTCGTAGTTTTTCAGCAGTTCCTCAATGAAGGCTCCGTCCTTGTCCAGTATATCATCGCCCATATAAGGGATGTTGTGAAGGACAGTTTCGTCCTCAACCTACAGCCATGATGTATAACTTATTAATTTGTAACTTTCTTAAGACTAGAATGCTCTAATCACCAAAATTAATTCTAGTTTACAAAATGATATCAATAGCAAAAGTTCAAACCAGTTAACAACATGATAATACTAGGCCTGCAATGGTTAGAAAAAATGCTAGTCACATAACCGGGTGCATAGTATCCGAACTTAAACAACAATTATGTAGGTAACCGTATCTATTTTTGTGTCATAAATTATTACCACAAACGGCGCCTTCATTTTGCTAACATATGACAACACAAGTGATTAAATGCCATACTAATGCCTTGTAAACACAGCTGTTAAATGTTGTTAGTTCTCTTATCTTTATGAGTTGGCTATATAAATCGCTAGCTTTCCGACTGGGAATTTTTCATACTATTACTTTTCACTTTTGTGGTGTCAATATTATGTGCATGCAAATCACTTCTGGCCAGAACATCACAAGAAAGCTAGTGGTGAAACGTTAAGCTACTTGTTCAACAGAATGTCGGTCAACATTACATGTATATAAACTTATTATGCATCCTTTAGCAAGAATAATGACTAACAAATTTTGTTAGATGTCTGTCGAAAGCAATCAGGAGCTTATTCCTGTCAAGAAAATCAATAAATATTGATCTACATTCTGGGATGGTTTTCCAGTACTATACATGGATAATTTGCTACCCGGAAAATACTCATAACCAAACTGTAACAGGGTACTCGGTTACCCTTTCCAGCCCTAGCCAGTTGAAATATTATCCTATTAGTTTTTACCAATTAAATTATTGGAACATTAGTGAATTTCTGAAAAAGTGATCTCAAATTTTAATTTCATACAGTTTTTTTAACATAAATTTCTTCACTTGACGCAACTTGTATTTGGATGTAAAACTTGACCAAAAACTATCGCTGGCTTAGAATGCCATCATGGCTTACCATGTAGTTTTGTTGAAGCTGAGCCCAGCTATACATGGTCGGGATTGGCTTCACGATATTCATCACCCGCAGCGACACGGACATGGTCTGGTTAAACATACCACTCTTCACTTCACACTGAAACATAGCAAATTGTCATGTATTAAACGTGCAATATTAGTCACGAGTGAAGATACCAAGGATAGCAGTTCAATTTACCACGTTCTGGTTTATTGCAGTTGTTGTTTCCAATTTTGACTAGTCACAAGTGCAAATTTCCCAAACCAAATATTGTAAGATAGTCAACATTGTGTGTGTGTGTGAATTTTGACTTACTTGAAACCTTATTTTTTTTGGCCTTAAATACATCATCGATTGATAAGTTTGAAATACCAGTCCACTAATTTGATTATGAATGTGGCAAGATTTCTCAGCATACAAAGTTTTGACAAGTGTACTACCTTTTTAGTGACAGGCACATGACTGAAGGTCTCGGGTGTATGAAGAGTCTGGATTGGCTGTTGTTTCAGCCAATCAGTGTTGACCTCCTGTTGTTGATTGATGAACTGTCTATTCAGGGTAAACGCCGTCTATAAAAACACATGGTTGACCAATTATATACTGAACAGAATAACTGATAATTTTTCAGTGAAGAAATAAAGCTTGTGTTTAAAAAGGTATCGGTATGAAAGTGATATAATCTTCCTGTTCCTATAGTTTTCAGAAATTAAAATATCTTAAGATGTAAAATTGAATCAACAGTTATTTATTTGCATCATTAAACCTTTCCAAATTGAATAAAGGTTATATCTTTAAATAATCTTTACTACATTATTTTAATTTTCTTAGATTGATGCTAATCCTTGCACATAACTTTATTTTTATATCAAATTCAAGGGAGACCACTATTTAGGACAGTTTCTTTTGAAAAGGCTTGTGTGATCAGAGTTCTATTCTGATATTTGAATCAACAATCTCCACAAAATATATTTTAATTTTTTTAGATTGATGCTAATCCTTGCACATAACTTTATTTTTATATCAAATTCAAGGGAGACCACTATTTAGGACAGTTTCTTTTGAAAAGGCTTGTTTGATCAGAGTTCTATTCTGATATTTGAATCAACAATCTCCACAAAATAATTCTGTGAAAGGCTTTAGATAAATATATTGTAAATTAATGCAAAATATTCAAATTAATAGTTAATTTAATCAGTTGAGTATAATTTATAAGCAGAAAAAAAATAATTCTAGTTATTGTCAAATATTGGAGAATTACGGGTATCAGTGAAAACCAAAAATCATCAGAACTTGCAGTGCCAGGATCTAGAACTGATTGTTTACTGCAGTAAGTATTCGCCCTGTATGTAATAAATAAACATTATTCTTTTGCCAAGTACCTTGACTTCGTCTGCTCTTTTAAATCTTTTTAAGTGTCGTATCCTCATGAACTCTGATCGGACACGCTTTTTCCAGTCAATGACATTTTTCTCCCCTGCTTCACTTTCTGTGTCTGTGCCTAGTAAAGTCGACTTCATGGCGGAGTCCACAGAATCGTGGGTCGTCACTGACATAGTCTCAATGTCTGCCATCTAAAAGTTTGGAAAATCGTCTGAAAAACAGTTGTAATAATAAGATTAAATGATTTATGTGACCTTATAATTTGTGAATAATAACAGGTGATTTTACTGGTAATTGTTTTTCAAAACAATTGCATAGGTGTTAAACTCTGAAACCACCAATGAGGGGCATTTCCCTCATTTCACATTTCCAATTAGGGAGAAAGTGCAAGAAATGCGACTGAAACTGCATTGCTCAATTTATCTTTCCCTTTTTATGTATCAAAATAACTTCAAAAAGTATTTATTTGATTCAGACACATCTGTTATGATCATTATACATAGACCCTGCAGTAACTAGGAGATCATTTGACCACAGGATGTAGATTTTTAGTTTGCGTGCGTCTGAACTTGAATGAAGGAGACTTCGAGGGAGATTGGTAAATTTTGATCAAAATGAGGGAGTCTCCCTCCTAATGAGGGAGGGTAAACGGGTATGCAATAATAATAAAAGGGAGTAACTGAATTAAAAATAATATGCCGTCAGTAAGCCTGTCACAATAGTTTTAACTTTTGGTGTAATACCCTACTGCTAGACTAAAGATAGATTAATTACCACCCTTCTTTCTACCAGCATTAAAAAAAAACTTGAGGAGTTCTACTATAAAGTGACCGCCATCAACAAACTGAAGATTTTGTCACAAGTTTTGTTTTCATCTCGTTTTATTGCACACTTCAGTAATAAGATCATAATATATCATTTCTCCGATGAGAAAGTGTTACCTAAAAGTGATCTATTTTTAAAAACAAATCCAAACCTCAATTGGCATAAAATAGGCTAATTGGCATATTATACGCAAGTTTGTGGTTTTCCCCAACCTCCGGACTTTTTCTGGGGTCTCTCAGGGGCCGAAATATTGCCCCATTCCCAATGAGATTTTGGCTTCATTTTTCCCAATCAAAGGACTTTTTTTCCCAATCTGATGTTAGATCTACTTTAAAAAAAAAAAATGTTTTTGTGCATTTTTTAACTGAACAATTGCATCAGTTGAAAAAGAAGCTATTTGAAAAGAAATATTGTCATTTAATTGCTTTTATCTGATTAAATTACATTTTATTACATGTATTTGTCGATTCAATTTGTCACAAGGGAAAGAACTAGCCTGACAGAGAAAATCAACCTATTTTCACTCTAAGCTACACATGCATGCCTCATGTTAAAGTCGAGACTTTCATATTTCAGCCGATACCATATATATCCCACTATTCGTCTGTTATTGTTTACTAGGCTGCCTAGAATCAGTTTTTGCATGAAAAACCCTAGGTGGACATTTACCTGTCCATCGGTTCATACCTTGTCTAACCATGGGTATATAGCTATATTAACGTGGTGATTATTGCAGTTACATCACAAATGTTAAAGCACATTATCCTACCTTGCAGTGGGATGTTTATCACTATTGTAATCCAGTTCATCCGAGGTTAAATTTACGGTTCACCGCAGATGAGAACTTCATCCAACATTTTTCAAGTTTACATATTTTCGGAACCAATCCAGATTTTCTCACTACTCATGTAGATCAACAAACTCTGAACAGTTGCACTGGACAGGTATTTGTCCATCCACGGTTCTTCAACCAAAATCTCGGATTCTAGACAGCCTAATATAATAAGCTATTACATACGTGTAACAGGATATATTTGGGATCGTCTGGAGGATGAAAGTATCACCTTGGAGAGAAGAGGCTATAGTGCCTAATATGATCAGGTAACAGGTCGTTTCGCCGTAAATCTCTTTCGCGCTAAGAGTCGTTTCGCCCGAAGTCCCGTTCGCCCTAATTTTTCCCAATCGGATGATACTTTTACAAAATAATTTACATGTTATAAGACATACCACTATTATATATCTCTCGAATAACGATTTTAAGCTAATTAACTAGGTCTATGTACCAGAAAAATCGTGAACAAATCTGTTTATTTATATCACGGAGTCGACGACGGATATAGTTTAAAGTCTGTAAAGAACGGTTTTTAAGCAAAACATATTAAATAGTCATGCTGAGCAGCTTGTAACACGATTAAATATAAACAGGTTAACATGAAAAATGACAAAAGGTAGGTAATTATTATGAAAACACCAAACAAAGTTCTGCTCTAACATTTTATTTTTAGGGCGAAACGACCCGGATTCTGTGATCATCAGTAGCGACATGGTAAACTTGGGGACAAAGTGGCAAAACGATCTGGATCATTGCCACGATGGCAAAAGATTAGGCCAGAATATTTTATGACATGCCATTTAGAACCATATAATAATATGGGACGAAATGAAAGTAATAACTCGGATAGAGACGACAGGTGCTTGTGGACATAAATGTGGGGTTTTTTTTCAACAAAAATAGAAGGCAACAGACAAACACGGTTTTTCATCAGGCTACTCTGCTTGGGTTGTTATTGTGAACTTTATAATTTAGCATTATCTTATCATGAAACACCGCATTTGTCCGTTACCTTCAATTTATAACGAAAACAATATCACAAGCACCTGTGATGAGACTGGAGGGACATTATGACATTTGGGCGAACGTCTAAAAAATGACCATAGGCCTAACACTAGATCAAAGGTTTGTTAGATGAATGATGGTCACGTTTTATTATATGGATCTCGAATCTATTTATTCATAAGCATAATTCATCTTACAAATCCCTCTGCTTGGAAAGATCGTTTCATTTGTTTTTGTCCCGAACGGAATCGCGTGTCCTCATCACCACACTAGGTTATTCGGCGATACACGACAATCGGTAAAAAAAAAACCACACGTATTTGAAGTCAGCTGATAGCTGGAACCACATGTGAAGTACCGACACCCTGGTATACTACCTTTGAAACAGAAGTGTAATCAAACCACGGATAATTACAAAGTCGGCATCACATTGTTAGGAAACTGCCGCCACCATGTCCAGAGCGCCACCTAGCGGAGATGATCTTTCATTCGGAACAAACGGGAGTTTTCATAACGGAGAATGAAAACACCAAAAGGAAACCTTGATACGGTATAATTCATTTCAATAAAGTTGCCGTCAAAATTACTATCCGCGCCCTATCATCCGGACCAAACAGATTGATAAAATTGTAAGTTGGATAACTTGTTTCATAATTGCTATAAAATAAATAAAGTAAGTAATGCTGATGCTGCTGCTATCGATGATGATGATGATGATGATAATGCATATGCTGGTTAGTCTGTCTCGTGTTAGATGTGCATGTAGATCTTATTCATAAAAAATATGTAAAAAAAAAACATGAAACAAATGCAAATATATATTATATTATCACGGACTTAGATTATCCAAGTCTGTAATATTTTTTATAAAAATGTTTGGGCCCTTAAGTTTATGTGGTGTCTTCTTTCGAATTATGCAAAAATAAGCCTAAAACGGTGTAAACCTGAGCGGTACTAAAAAATACAAAGAATTGAAAATAATTCATGTGTGACCCACTTCACCAAAAAGCCAAAGTTAGAAGACAGTTCAACGTGGACGCGTGTTTACAAATACTGAGTTTCAACACAGGGACCTGAGAATTTGTTACAGTTAGTTTTGCGTGTTAAGCGTAATTTTACACATTTGGGGGGGGGGGGGGGGGGGGGGGGGAGATCAATTTTCGTAAAGCTAAATGGTTGAAAGCTTTCCAGATCGAAAAATAGACCCCACCTACCTTTCTTGGCGGCTTGCAGGCCATTTCGTTACATATTCATTAGGATGACGTCACCCCGCGTGCTGGTCTTTTGCTGTCAATGGATGGCGGTCTTCCTTTAAATTTAGCCATCCAATGACAGCAAAAGACCAGCACGCGGGGTGACGTCAATCTAATGAATATGTAACGAAATGGTCCCTAAGCCGCCACGATCCTAAGACATGGATATTTTGCGTATTTTTGGAGGAAATGGAGATTATTTCTGCGGAAGGAGGATACATTTGACTTGCATTTAGGAGATTTATAAAATAAAAATTATCCATCTTTCCAACGGTACCAAGCGTTTTTTGTACCTCAACTAGAAATGTGATTTTTGATGCAAGAAAGGTAGGTGGGGTCTATTTTTCGATCTGGAAAGCTTTCCACCCTTTAGCTTTTATGTAAAATTACGCTAAACACCCTATTTTAGGTCCAAAACCAGCTGTAACAAATTCTCAGGTCCCTGTGAGTTTCAACTGCTGCCGTACCGGTTACCGCGTAAGAATTCATCTTGAATATTGCTGATATTAGTTATAAATACATAATAATAAAAAGTTATTGGGCTTGATTTTCGCTTCAACTGTTGCCGAAAGTTACGTATATTGGGCCTTTAAGTTTATGCGGTGTCTTGGTTCTAATCATAGTTCCATAGTTAAATGCGCATTTAGGAAAAAATATTTAACACGTGTAATTTTGAATTATCCCGGCAGTTTTAATTTTCACGGGTTAGGGTTATGGTCTAACTCTAGATAGCAGGGTCTAGTCTAATTCCGTGCCTTGATCAAGTAGCGTCGAGGACGAGCCATCTTTCATACCCAGGGGTTACGATCACCTACGCTCTTTACATCCCTGGAATATGTCATGGCAAAACTGAAGGCTCAGTGTGCACCGACTTCGTTGATGAGGCAAGAAGATTGGTTCGACACTTTGGTGTACATCATCAAAAGACTCTCGTGGTTACATATCGGTAAACTATGACAGGCTTTGAAGTCGGTAACGGCTCCTTTTACTGTAATCTTCAAAGGACAACCAGCCTAGCGATTGGCCAGGATTTTTTTTTTACCTGAGCGTGCCTTCAGTCTTGCCATGACATATTCCAGGTGATTATGTAGTCAATGACAATTGTTTTATTTCTAATAAACAATACGGTGTAGAAGGGGTGGTAGGTGAGCGTAACCCCTTGATATAGAGGATGAGGTCGAGCAAAACTAGATGATGTGGAGATGGTTCAATCTTATATAGTGGCGCTTTGCAACATAACATCAATACGTAAAGAATCTAAGAGAATGCCAACCTTTTCACCGAGTCTAAACAAGGGCAAATATTCAAATTCATGAGAATACCAGGTAGATATGAAGTCCTCAACATACTGATGCCTCATCAGTCCATAATCACAAATTACTTACAAACTGGAACTGGCAGCATAAAAAGTTTAAGCAAAAGCAAAAGGAAGGGGCCAATCACTAAGATAAATTTTCAAATAACCTGTCATCAAGCAGCATGTCATTTCCTTACATTATTCCACATAAACCTTTTGGTGACGAAATAACAAAGCGTATAATGCTAGTATACAAGCTTTGTTGCCTCACAAAATCAACATTTGTAAGATTGGCTAATACAAAGGGTCATCTGAAAGTGACTCCCAATGGGATGTCCTCAGATCTTGACAAAGTAGAGAGAAGTTTACGGAATGGGTATGATTTTAATCATATTCATCAGATTTAATTCACGGCACACTTCTCTGACGTTTGCAAGCATACGTCAGAGAAGTGTACCATGGGTTTCCGACGTCAGAGAAGTGTACCGTGGGTTTCCGACGTCAGAGAAGTGTACCGTGGGTTTCCGACGTCAGAGAAGTGTACCGTTGATTTCCGACGTCAGAGAAGTGTACCGTGGGTTTCCGACGTCAGAGAAGTGTACCGTGGGTTTCCGACGTCAGAGAAGTGTACCGTGGGTTTCCGACGTCAGAGAAGTGTACCGTTGGTTTCCGACGTCAGAGAAGTGTACCGTGGGTTTCCGACGATGAATCAGATTGGGAAATTTTAAAACTCGAGCCGATGACCTTGATGTTTGGTCAGTAATTAACACTTTGTTTGATACTACCAATTTTCTTCATAATGTGACGAACGGACGTAGCGATCGCTTTAAGTGGGTCTAAAATAGATTTGGATTGTTTAAATGCAGTAGAGTAACAAGAAAAGCTGATGCTTTGAAAGGGGATAATCACGAAGCAAAACTCTTAAACTCATATTTAGGTCAAAGTTCAAACACTGTGCATGTAAGACCGCCTTGACCCAATAATGTTTCAGAAACAAATATGTTTATTTTTAAAAACACCATTCAGGAGGAGAAGCTTTTGAAATAACTATTTTCACTTTCTTACTTTGCTTAAAGCAGTAAACTGTATTCTAGCTCGCCTCGCGATCTCGCGACCTCGACTTTAGGTCGAGATTGTGAGATTACGAGGTGGCCCTAACCGGCCAGCATAGGATCCTCAAACGGTTAATTCATATCTTTTGAACAGTTCTGTACGGATAACAATTTCATCCATGTGGGTACTTCCCATCATTGACATCCAGGACAGCCCCTGGCGGTCACACTGGACTTATGAATAAATGCATGCTTATACACTGTTACCAATGCAAAATTGGAATATATGTTAAATTGTTGGAATAGATGTTAGATTATTTGATTCTCTTTTTATTTTTGAAATTAAATTGCTGACGGATCGATGACAACACCACCAGATGACAACACCACCAGATATTTACCGGATAAGCTAGTCAGAACTCTTTAGTTAATCCAGTTGAAATGGTGCGTAATGTGTTTATTTTAACCGAACACATGTTTTTAAAAATATAAATGTAAAGTTGTTAAAAGTGTGTATAAGATAACAAGTTAGAGAGAGAGAGAGGGGGGGGGTGTCTGTGTGAGAGTTAGAACAAACGCTTTCTGTTTCACCACTGGTGATTCCAAACACAGGGGCTAGGCACGGACCTAAGTTACTATGAAATAGTTGTCAGACAATTAATTCACCTCTCCCGAATATAACCCCTCCCACTATATATATCCGTGACAGATATAAAAGAAATTGGGGGGGGTGGGGGGAGGGGGGTGTTATATTCGAGAGAGGTAAAATAATCGTCTGACAATATTTTCATAATAACATAGGTCCGTGCCTAGCCTCTCTGATTCCACAGGGGCATGGAACTAGAAATTTTAGAATAATAAATTATCGAAGTAGGGTTTCCCTTCGATCATCCGTATTTGTTTGTGGTTACTGTATCCGCCAGACCACGGACTCAGATTCTAATCTAAGTCCGTGGCCAGACCAAGAAACTGAGTAAATGGATAGTAGACGTCTATAGATAGATTGAAAAGAATATTACAGGAGAGAGAAATTTAAGATTATAGTTGATTGCTTGATTAATTGATAGATTCAGTAGTTTTACGTTCGCTTCACAACAGAAGTTTCGGATTTCTAGCGTAGAAGTGTACTAACACTAATGGTAGTGTCAAATGTATTGCGATAGCCACAAACAAAACCACACGCGTTCGATTGGACATTGTAAGCTTAACAGAAAATAATTCAAACTCGCCTTCTTGTGTTAAGCCATTTATTTACATCACAATTGGAAATTTATATTTATGTGTCTATTCGAAAGTTAAAAAAATACCGTTAAAACGTGACCGTGCAAAAATACAGAAACTCCAAGATTGATATTATTTCGTGAAGCATAGTAAGCTAACTGATCTTTAAATGCTTTACTTACATATTTTGAAACAGACTATAACTACCGTACTCCGCGAAAAAAATCTTCATGCATGAATGGGAACAGATGACCGTAGTGTAAGACGGCAATCAGTAACAATCGCCTACTGTAATCCTAACAAGACCCATCAAGGTAACCGAAAGCTTTAAGTCGATGGATTCTTGATGACAGTCCGTCGTGTTGGTGGAAAGTGTGAACTTCACAACGAATCAAGGAAGAAGCGCACTTGCCGAGTGATAATTGTAAGTCGCCCGATCTGAACGTTGAGAGTACCATGGCTTCGTCAAGTGCCAGTGCTAGCGCACAACCCGTCCTTTCAGCAGCGGCAGTGTCCAGTCAAAGGCGTACCTCTGCTCCAGCTGTCAAGGATTCCAAGACTTCCAAACAAACCAAAAACCACAGCACAAGCGCCAAAAGGTAACTCCTTCCAACTCGCAATACAATACACAGGCAATACGTTGTTAACCCTTTGGGAGCCTCATACAGTTATATCTCATTTGCATATAAGCTTTAACGGGTTCGTACAGAAAAACAATGGTGTTGTTTGATTAATTATACACATCTTATTGTTGAGGAAACACTAATCTCTGTGTTGTCATAAAACATTTCTGATAATTTTACTGGATTTACGAGAAAAAATGCCGGAAATATTTGCCATCAATACAAGAGGCCATCTAAGGGGAAGATTCTTCTTCTAGGGAAATTGATTAACTTTCATGCTTGCCACATTTGACATAAACAGGTGACCATGTTAGTGGGAAGTCATATATCCACCTGGTATACGTATCAGACCGTAAAGTTGTGCAAGGGGGGGGGGGGGGTCCATCACACTATTTATGGCATGCTAATTAAATAAAGATGACAGAAACTTGAGTCTTTTGTGCAATAATTTTGCTTCACCAAGATAAATCTACAGTTTATTTGATATACTGACTTGTCACTAGAGGAAACCACATGTGTTACCAATAAAATACCCTTTTCCTTTGTGATCAACTCTCTAGATCTGTCACAAATAGAAAAGAAAATCACCTCCAATCAACCACACACCTCGATTTAAGGTTCAACTTCAAGTAAGAACTATTTGGTCACTGGAGTGTTGTGCTCCTGTATTAATTGTAAGATGACACAGCATCTTGGAGTTGTTGCATGGAGACAAACTGCTGACCATAAAAATACAATTTCAGAATTTGGTCACTTCCCAAATGACAGCCTGAGTGTCTGGCCGACACCATATTTCTGGTGGTGGCCCACACCCGACACCCTATCTGTCAATTTATACTAGTAGAAGTATTTATTCAGGATTAAGATCACATATACAATTTTGATAATGTTTACATTACATAAATTTCATTAGTCATGATCATATAGAAATTGACGTTGATCAACATTATCAAAATCAGTTTTAGTTTGAATGGATCAGAATCACAGGCCAATATATAAAATTTCTTTCTTTACATACACTTTTAAAACACACTGACTTATTTACGATAAGAAATAAAAGATGAATATAATTAGAAAGATAAATGACCTTATGCCCATGGATAACCCATTAATCCACATATAACCAGGCTAGGCCTACAATGTAGATCTGGTGTCGGCCAGAGAACATGGCCTACTCAAACATAACAGAATACACCGTTCCGAGATACAACTTTCCGGAATAAATGTCACATGATTTGGCAGTCACGTGGTACATTCAGGGGGGGCATGTATACTTGTGGTGTAATGGTAAATCGGTATTTAACCAACTTTGATGGCGTAAAACGCCGGTAAATTAGGACAGACATTACGGACATTTAGGATGATCGAACAAAGTTATTTCTACTTACCAGTACCATGTAGATAAATATGATGTTTGAAAACTTATAGAAGCCCTTCTTGAATATTGTTTTGTGGTACTGATGCAGTACACCGGAAGTATACATGGCCCGCTATCATGTGACAAACGTATCTAAAACCTGGTTGAATCCGGAGAGAAAAAGTATCTCAGAAACGACGTATTAACCAAGTTTGTATTGTGTTGGTTGTTGCTTGTCAAAAGTTAGTTGTGTTTATTACAATTACAATGTTGTATCTATATAGGTAACTGACAGTTTATTTGATGTCACTCCAGTAAAATACTCCTCGCTTCTTAATCAATGCTAAAGACTTTGTTTGAAGAATCTCTCAAAGTAAGCCAGAGGTCCTGGGTCTGACTCCCATACCAAGAATTAAGAAAATAATGAGCTCTGTACTTACATAAATGTCTAGTTTTGCAAATTAAAGATATTAGTTTTGTATGACAAGAGATCTAGAGTTGGTAGACTAGTCGCATATGCATTGAAGTGATCTATTTCTCTGACAGTGAATGGGTAGTTTTTCAGTGAACATCATATTTGTGAAGCTAATATTTTATGCTCCTTGAGTTTGCGCTCGGCCAAAAGAAAGTGTATAATGTGGTTCTGATCGGGGGCGTTGATTTAATATAAACATTCATAATATAAAACAGTTGTGAATGAGAGATTTGTAATGTGGATTGGTTGGGGCTGAAATAATTTCCATGTATGAAGAAAGTCTGATGTAAGTGATGTGTATACATTAATAAAGTGACTAGTCTACCTACCTCTAAATTTCTAATTTACGCATGAAAGTTTCAGCCATGTGGAAAATGATACAATTAGAATTTTCAGAACTAAAATCAACTCCAATGGTGGTGTGTTCAATCTTCAAGGTCATGAGGATAACAACTTCACCACAGTAATGACCTTGAGTCCTTGACTTATAACCCTGAAACTTCATTGATTATAGGAGCATTAAGGTCACTCGGTCCCTTTGTCAATATCCATAAGAATTTCATGAAATTTCACTCAAGTGTTTACTAGTGTATGAAGAACAAGTATTTGTGTTGTAATTAGCCGAAAAACTGCAGAAATCGTTTCTGGGTGAAAAACTGACATTTTCAGGAAAAGCATAAGAAAGAACGAAATCAACAACTTACATATTTCTTTTTGATGTATTGCAATGCTAACGTTATATATACGTATAAAACAGAAAAGAAAGCAAACATTTAACATTAATATAACTTTTATTCAACAAAACAAACCCATACATGCATGCTTTTCACCAACATTTCCAAATTTCCGAAAATTGTGTGGATGAATTTTTTTTTTTTTTAAATGGTGTTTTAAATAAACATCTCTTATTTAAGAATGCATAAAAAATTTGAACCAATGACAGACCAACATCAACAGCTGTCACAACACTTCAATTTCACAACACGTCTATCCGACACTAACTGTGGCACTTTCGGTTCGTCGCATTCTCCTCCGTTGGGTATTTTATAACATTCTCTTTTGAATGAGGCAAAGTTGCAGTGTAAGTGTGGACGAGCAACACTTGAATCACTGTTCACTCATTAAATCACAATATACTTGTTTCCGCAGAAACTGTCCGCCTCGCGGATCTTGTTGCTGCTCAATGTTTACATTGGATTATTCAATCCGGTAAAATCGTTCTAGTCTCTCTAATGAGTATCCATTTAATGCATTGAAAGTAGTGAGATATTAGGTTTATCGATTGTTTCAGCCTGATATGTATGGATAAACTCGCGATCGCCTGGCGTCAGATCACACAAAAATAGTTAAAACTAGCATTTACGGCGTTTATTGAAAGTGATATCATTAGAACATGTTGTATTTGATATCAAATTAATATAAAACAATGTGTTTGTTGAATGATGCAGTTGTAAAGAATTGAAGCGGACATATAGGTAGCCCGAGTGTCTATGTTAACATAAGATCAGGTTGATACAGTCGATAAATTCTCAACCAACTTAACCTTCTAGCTTTTACATAGCTTTTATCAGACACTTGTACATTTGCCGGATTGAAAACTGCACGACCATCGGCATATGCATGGGGAATTTCTTACCCACGATATTTATCACATTTTATAGCCGCCAAAGCGGCCATGTTTTTGCCAAGAACGATAATCAACGGACCGAGAGACTTTAAGTACTATTTATAAACAAAACATGCTAATACTTTGATACAGTGAATGAAAGGTAAAGAATGTCTGCCGCTGGTTAGTGCTGTACTGTACATATTAAATTACTGAAGGTGTTTGTATAGATGTAGGAACTCGTTTTACTCCCTGTATGTTCTATAGAATACAAACAGTTGATGACAATGCCTGAATTGTGTAGAGGTGCCAAGTCACATTTCTTTCATCACATAAAAACTCTTTTGAAGACTTTTTATCACATAAACTTCTCAGTTTCTGAACGGTTTTGGAATCAATGTGATAACTGTGAAGTTCATAGAAGTTTAATTGCAGTTTGAAGATATTTATTATATTAAGCAGCAAGATTGTTATCAAATATAGTGTAACTTATGCTCGGACTTTTGGAAATAAATATACAGCCTGTACCCCTCTCCCAGTTTCCCTCCATTAACAGGTCAGGGAAAACCAAAAATCGGCGTATAATACACCAATCGGTGGGGTATATAATTGGATTTGTTACTAAAAATAGCCAAAGTCACTTTAAACTTCACTTATTCAGTGTTTCTTTACAAGTTGCATTTACTTAGGCATGAAGTATTATGGAAAAACAAAAATTAATTTTATTTGTATGCTGGAAAGTACCGAAAACCGATGCAACACTTCTGGTCTATTTGGCCCATGTGAGGATGGTAGAGTTACTTAACAGCGGTGATTGTTACATCAAGTTTCTTAGTAGTAAATTTTTCCATTAACCCTATTTTAGCAAAATATTATTTATTTTGTCATAAAAAAAAATCAGAGAATACCAAAGCGTCAACAAAACCATAATCCGAACTCAAAATCAATTAAACTAGGCCTAAACTAAAGTAAAGGCCCAATATATGTAACTTTCGGCAAAACTTGAAGCAAAAATCAAGCCTAATAACTTTTTATATTTATAGTTTTGGTTAAGATTAACTGATATCAGCAATATTCAAGATCAATTCTTACATGGTTACTGGTACAGCAGCAGTTGAACTCTGTATTTTTAAGCACACGTCCATTCTGAATTGTAACTTCGGCTTGTTGTTGATCGAAGTAGCTAGGCCACACCTGAATTATTTTCAATTCTTTGGATTTTTTTGTTAGGTTGTTGTTAGTTACCGATCAGGTTTACTTTGTTCTAAACTTATTTTTGCATGGTTATAAATATCAACTAGATTATTTTTCATAATTTTTTAGTATCTCGAAAAATTTCTTAAAGTTACGTATATTGGGCCTTTAATAAGACTTGGACAGAAAAATTGAAAAAGATGAGTTTGAAGTGATTTCAACTATTTTCACTAACAAATCCATACCCAAATCGGCGTATAATAGGCTGATTGGTGTATTGTATGCCGATTTGTGGTGTATTGTATGCCGATTTGTGGTTTCCCCAACCTGATTAAAGTCCCAATACCACAAGTAACAAGTGATTAGTAAATTAGGTGTAAAAAATTAATGCTGATTGTTTTAAATTTAGATGTTCATTTGGAATAACTAGCAGAAACATCATTTGTGAAGAATTTACATGGTTAAAGTCATTTTGTACGATCATGATGAATGTGCTATATAGTAACAATATAAATGACATAAAGTGGGTTGTTTTCTTTCTGATGAAAATGAAAATATTGCAAGAACATTTTAATGTGCCATGGTGACCACCCAATTACGTAAATCCAATAATTAGTACTTTTAATATATTTAACTGATAATCGATCATTAATTCCCAACCGATTCCGAAAGCAAGTCATCAATCTATTTTTAGATTCACCCAGTCAACTAGCCGAGTTTCATCTGGCCCTAACATCAGACTTTGACATTTTGACAGATATATCTCTTGTGTTGGGCCAGAGCTCATTCCTATATCAAAACATGTAATTATCCGACACTGTTTGAAAACCCTTTTTTATTAACACCAACAGCTCATAATTTCTGTCAGTATAGAGTCCTCGGTTTTCAAGTGTTCGAAATTTCCCACATGGGCAGTCTCCATGTTTTTATTTCGTACTGTATTGATCTGGAGAGAAAACCGAAAATAATATCCTTGTTCAGAAGATTCCGGACCGCATCTTTTTGTTTATTAGTCACTCCCCAGATACTGTTTGGTTTCGGCTAATTCCACGTTTTATAGGCACATGTACTCTGGCCTTAAACCAGATATGGTGCCAGGGCCAGAGGAAACTCAGACTACCAGTCAACCAGATTTTTGACCAGCTTTTTTTGCAATTTTTTAAAATTTTATCGGAAGTCATATAATCCAAAAATTAACTGTGAAAAATATTGTACATTGTACAAATGAAATATAAAAGTACTGTTCATCATTTAAAATAATCTAAGGATTTTCTTCTATTTGTCTAAATGTCAAAGTCTGTTGTACTTGTCAGGGTCAGAAGATACTCAGGCTATGGATCTTCATATTATTTACACATACTTTAGTAATTCCTAAATCCAATTTCACAAAATAAGATGAGAAAATTAATGTTAAATGTGTACATTGTATAACATTCAATCAAAATGACATACCCGATACAAAGCTATCAAACTACAGTGAATTTTATTGACTAGATTTACAGCAATTCTAAACAGGCTGCTTTCTCTGGTGAAAACTTTCTCGCTTAATTTACACACGAACACAAACACGTAAAAATAGAAAATAGGAATAAATATGTCTTCCTTTGATTAAAAGGCCCAATATACGTAACTTCAAGGACATTTTTGTGATTCTGAAAAATTCTGAAAAAAATCCAGTTGATAGCCATGCAAAAATAAGCCTAAAACGAAGTTAACCTGAGCGGTAACTAACAAGAAACTGTTGACAAAAAATCGGAAGAATTGAAAATAATTCAGGTGGGGCGCACTTCAACAACAAAACGAAGGTAGAAGACGGTTCGAAATGGACGTGTATTTACAAATAGTGTGTTTCAACTGCTATTGTCCCGGTGACCGCGAAAGAATTCATCTTGAATATTGCTGATATCAGTTAATCTTAACTAAATCTATAATTATAATAAGTTATTAGGCTTGATTTTCGCTTCAAGTTTTGCCGAAAGTTACGTATATATAGCCTTTAAATGGAAAAAAACATTAATTTTTCTTGGTCTGACGTCTTTTGGAATTATAAAAGCATTGGTGTAGCCTACATTATTTAGGCCTAACTATATTTTGTGTGCTGACAGCACATTCTTGACAGCTGCAGTTGTAGGTATAAGTTGAACCAGTCGTAATCAATACATAATTTGTGATTAATACAATCTATTGTAAATTTAACTTGTAAATTTGTTCAAATGAAAATAAATGCAAAGGCCCTAAAATCAAAGGGTTGACCTTGAAATGCATGAAAGCCCCAGATTGGATAAAAATGTTGGGAAGGGTCAGTTTGACTTGTTGTGACAAACTGGATTCAAGAGTTGCCCCCCTTTAGTTACATTATTGAGAGTGTAAAAATCATCAAATTGTAGATCTATACATGTATACACTTGATTTCATTTTTTAAAAGCTCATCATATTAAAAATTATCTATTTTGGATTTCTGTGAGTTTTTTTTTATTTATGCTTTGTAACTACTTATTTAGTTTGTTTAACAAGCTTCTCTTAAAACCATGATCTGTTCAGAAAGCTACATATATATATGGTATCTTATTTGATAAAAGATTCAAGCCCAAAAACATTTCCTGTTTTAAACAATATCCAATTAATCCAAATTGATTTAAATGGAAATATAAAATCCAGGTATTCATGGATTGAACTGTCAAGCCAAGCTGACCTGTGCAGAAAAAGCAAACTTTTTGATAAGTTTTTCCTCATGTGGCTAATTATCACTGATTATATACCTGCAATAAATCACTGTGGAAAAATAGTTACAAATTCATATCAAAAGCATTTGGCTGCATTTCTGACTAATGATTTATTTTTTTATTAAATGAGCATACCACTACATATATTATCAATCAGAATGCCGGAGCTTCACGTTTAACATGTCCACTAGACATCTGGAAAAACTTCCATGTTTTGTGTCGGGGCCAGAGGAAAATTGTTTAACCCCTACACACACGCACAGGACATCTACCTGTAAAAACTTCCAAGTTTGTATGTTGTCGGGGGGAAAATTGGGCTTAGGGCTGGGAAGCTAGGGAATGCAGTAGCTGGCATTCAATCAGTTCCTGTTTTATCTGTTTTATATTAAGATCACCTTGCATCCATGGTCCGTCCATCCTAAAACAATTTTTGTTACCGTTATATCTTGAGGAGTACCGGATGGATCTTTCTCAAATTTCATATACAGGTTCCCCTTGGTCCATAGATGTCCTGTATTGATTTTTAGCTCACCTGGACCGAAGGTCCGGTGAGCTTATGTCATGGCGCAGCGTCCGTCGTCCGATTTCCGTCGTCCGTCCGTCGTCTGTCAACATTTTCTTCAAATCGCTACTAGTCAAAAAGTCCTCATTGGATTTTGACCAAATTTGGTCAGAAACATCCTTAATTTGGTCAGAAACATCCTTGGGCGAAGAGGAACAGATTTTGCATAAATGGTGACTCTGACCCCCAAAGGGCCAGAGGGGCGGGGCCCAATAGGGAAAATAGAGGTAATTCTTTAAATCTCTTCTTGTCAAAAAGTCCTGATTGGATTTTGTCCAAATTTAGTCAGAAACATCCTTTGGGGAAGAGGAACAGATTTTGCATAAATGGTGACTCTGACCCCAAAGGGGCCAGAGGGGCGGGGCCCAATAGGGAAAATAGAGGTAATTCCTTTAAATCTCTTCTTTTCAAAAAGTGTTGATTGGATTTTGGCCAAATTTAGTCAAAAACATCGTTGGGGGAAGGGGAACGGATTTTGCATAAATGGTGACTGACCCCAAAGGGCCCAGAGGGGCGGGGCCCAATAAGGGAAATAGAGGTAATTCCTTTAAATCTCTTCTTGTCAAAAAGTTATGAATAGATTTGGCCCTAATTTGGTCAGAAACATCCTTAAGGGAAGGGGATTAAATAATGCATAAATGGTGACTCTGACCCCTAAGGGGCCAGAGGGGCGTGGCCCAATAATGGAAATAGAGGTAATTCCTTTAAATCTCTTCTTGTCATAAAGTTATGAATAGATTTTGTCCAAATTTGGTCAGAAACATCGTTGGGGGAAGGGGAACAGATTTTGCATAAATGGTGACTCTGACACCGAAAGGGCCAGAGGGGCGGGTCCCAATAAGGAAAATAGAGGTAGTTCCTTTAAATCTATTCTTTCCAAAAGTGTTGATTGGATTTTGACCAAATTTGGTCAGAAACATCCTTTGGTGAAGAGGAACAGATTTTGCATAAATGAGGAACAGATTTTGCATAAATGGTGACTCGGACCCCAAAGGGGCCAGAGTGGCATGGGACCAATAGGGGAAATAGAGGTAATTCCTTTAAATTTCTTCTTGTCATAAAGTTATGAATAGATTTGGCCCAAATTTGGTCAGAAACATCCTTAAGGGAAGGGGATTAAATATTGCATAAATGGTGACTCTGACCCCTAAGGGGCCAGAGGGGCGTGGCCCAATAATGGAAATAGAGGTAATTCCTTTAAATCTCTTCTTGTCATAAAGTTATGAATAGATTTTGTCCAAATTTGGTCAGAAACATCGTTGGGGGAAGGGGAACAGATTTTGCATAAATGGTGACTCTGACACCCAAAGGACCAGACGGGCGGGGCCCAATAGGGAAAATAGAGGTAGTTCCTTTAAATCTATTCTTTCCAAAAGTGTTGATTTGATTTTGACCAAATTTGGTCAGAAACATCCTTTGGTGAAGAGGAACAGATTTTGCATAAATGAGGAACAGATTTTGCATAAATGGTGACTCGGACCCCAAAGGGGCCAGAGTGGCTGGGACCAATAGCGGAAATAGAGGTAATTCCTTTAAATTTCTTCTTGTCATAAAGTTATTAATGGATTTTGTCCAAATTTGGTCAGAAACATCGTTGGGGGAAGGGGAACAGATTTTGCATAAATGGTGACACTGACACCCAAGGGGCCAGAAGGGCAGGGCCCAATAGGGAAAATAGAGGTAATTCCTTAAAATCTCTTCTTGTCCAAAAGTCCTGATTGGATTTTGACCAAATATGGTCAGAAACATCCTTTGGTGAAGAGGAACAGATTTTGCATAATTGGTTACTCGGACCCCAAAGGGGCCAGAGGGGCGGGGCTCAATAGGGGAAATAGAGGTAATTCCTTTAAATTTCTTCTTGTCATAAAGTTATGAATAGATTTTGTCCAAATTTGGTCAGAAACATCGTTGATGGAAGGGGAACAAATTTTGCATAAAATGGTGACTCTGACCCCTAAGGGGCCAGAGGGGCGTGGCCCAATAGGGAAAATAGAGGTAACTCCTTTAAATCTCTTCTTGTCCAAAAGTTATGATTGGATTTTGACCAAATTAGGTCAGAAACATCCTTTTTGGAAGAGGAACAGATTTTGCATAAATGGTGACTCGGACCCCAAAGGGGCCAGAGGGGCGGGGCCCAATAGGGGAAATAGAGGTAATTTCTTTAAGTCTCTCTTGTCATAAAGTTATGAATAGATTTTGTCCAAATTTGGTCAGAAACATCGTTGGGGAAGGGGAACAGATTTTGCATAAATGGTGACACTGACACCCAAGAGGCGGGGCCCAATAGGGAAAATAGAGGTAATTCCTTTAAATCTCTTCTTGTCAAAAAGTCCTGATTGGATTTTGACCAAATTTAGTCAGAAACATCCTTGGGGGAAGGGGAACAGGTATTGCATAAATGGTGACTCTGACCCCTAAGGGCCCAGAGGCACGGGGCCAATTAGGGGAAATAGAGGTAATTCTTTTATAATCTCTTCTCGTCATAAAGTAATGAATGGATTTGGCCCAAATTTGGTCAGAAACATTCTTTGGGAAAGGGGAACAAATTTTTCATAAATGGTGACTCTGACCCCTAAGGGGCTAGAGGGCGTGGTCAATTAAGGGAAATAGAGGTAATTCCTTTAAATCGCTTCTTGTCATAAAGTTATGAATAGATTTTGTCCAAATTTGGTCAGAAACATCCTTTGGGGAAGAGGAACATATTTTGCATAAATGGGGAACAGATTTTGCATAAATGGTGACTCTGACCCCAAAGGGGCCAGAGGGGCGGGGCCCAATAGGGAAAATAGAGGTAATTCCTTTAAATCTCTTCTTTTCAAAAAGTGTTGATTGGATTTTGGCCAAATTTAGTCAAAAACATCGTTGGGGGAAGGGGAACGGATTTTGCATAAATGGTGACTGACCCCAAAGGGCCCAGAGGGGCGGGGCCCAATAAGGGAAATAGAGGTAATTCCTTTAAATCTCTTCTTGTCAAAAAGTTAAGAATAGATTTGGCCCTAATTTGGTCAGAAACATCCTTAAGGGAAGGGGATTAAATAATGCATAAATGGTGACTCTGACCCCTAAGGGGCCAGAGGGGCGTGGCCCAATAATGGAAATAGAGGTAATTCCTTTAAATCTCTTCTTGTCATAAAGTTATGAATAGATTTTGTCCAAATTTGGTCAGAAACATCGTTGGGGGAAGGGGAACAGATTTTGCATAAATGGTGACTCTGACACCCAAAGGGCCAGAGGGGCGGGGCCCAATAAGGAAAATAGAGGTAGTTCCTTTAAATCTATTCTTTCCAAAAGTGTTGATTGGATTTTGACCAAATATGGTCAGAAACATCCTTTGGTGAAGAGGAACAGATTTTGCATAAATGAGGAACAGATTTTGCATAAATGGTGACTCGGACCCCAAAGGGGCCAGAGTGGCATGGGACCAATAGGGGAAATAGAGGTAATTCCTTTAAATTTCTTCTTGTCATAAAGTTATGAATAGATTTGGCCCAAATTTGGTCAGAAACATCCTTAAGGGAAGGGGATTAAATATTGCATAAATGGTGACTCTGACCCCTAAGGGGCCAGAGGGGCGTGGCCCAATAATGGAAATAGAGGTAATTCCTTTAAATCTCTTCTTGTCATAAAGTTATGAATAGATTTTGTCCAAATTTGGTCAGAAACATCGTTGGGGGAAGGGGAACAGATTTTGCATAAATGGTGACTCTTGACACCCAAAGGACCAGACGGGCGGGGCCCAATAGGGAAAATAGAGGTAGTTCCTTTAAATCTATTCTTTCCAAAAGTGTTGATTTGATTTTGACCAAATTTGGTCAGAAACATCCTTTGGTGAAGAGGAACAGATTTTGCATAAATGAGGAACAGATTTTGCATAAATGGTGACTCGGACCCCAAAGGGGCCAGAGTGGCTGGGACCAATAGCGGAAATAGAGGTAATTCCTTTAAATTTCTTCTTGTCATAAAGTTATTAATGGATTTTGTCCAAATTTGGTCAGAAACATCGTTGGGGGAAGGGGAACAGATTTTGCATAAATGGTGACACTGACACCCAAGGGGCCAGAAGGGCAGGGCCCAATAGGGAAAATAGAGGTAATTCCTTAAAATCTCTTCTTGTCCAAAAGTCCTGATTGGATTTTGACCAAATATGGTCAGAAACATCCTTTGGTGAAGAGGAACAGATTTTGCATAATTGGTTACTCGGACCCCAAAGGGGCCAGAGGGGCGGGGCTCAATAGGGGAAATAGAGGTAATTCCTTTAAATTTCTTCTTGTCATAAAGTTATGAATACATTTTGTCCAAATTTGGTCAGAAACATCGTTGATGGAAGGGGAACAAATTTTGCATAAAATGGTGACTCTGACCCCTAAGGGGCCAGAGGGGCGGGGCCCAATAGGGAAAATAGAGGTAACTCCTTTAAATCTCTTCTTGTCCAAAAGTTATGATTGGATTTTGACCAAATTAGGTCAGAAACATCCTTTTTGGAAGAGGAACAGATTTTGCATAAATGGTGACTCGGACCCCAAAGGGGCCAGAGGGGCGGGGCCCAATAGGGGAAATAGAGGTAATTCCTTTAAATCTCTTCTTGTCAAAAAGTCCTGATTGGATTTTGACCAAATTTAGTCAGAAACATCCTTGGGAGAAGGGGAACAGGTATTGCATAAATGGTGACTCTGACCCCTAAGGGCCCAGAGGCACGGGGCCAATTAGGGGAAATAGAGGTAATTCTTTTATAATCTCTTCTCGTCATAAAGTAATGAATGGATTTGGCCCAAATTTGGTCAGAAACATTCTTGGGGGAAGGGGAACAAATTTTTCATAAATGGTGACTCTGACCCCTAAGGGGCTAGAGGGGCGTGGTCAATTAAGGGAAATAGAGGTAATTCCTTTAAATCGCTTCTTGTCATAAAGTTATGAATAGATTTTGTCCAAATTTGGTCAGAAACATCCTTTGGGGAAGAGGAACATATTTTGCATAAATGGGGAACAGATTTTGCATAAATGGTGACTCGGACCCCAAAGGGGCCAGAGTGGCATGGGACCAATAGGGGAAATAGAGGTAATTCCTTTAAATTTCTTCTTGTCCAAAAGTTATGAATGGATTTGCCTAAATTTGGTCAGAAACATCCTTAAGGGAAGGGGATTAAATATTGCATAAATGGTGACTCCAACCCCTAAGGGGCCATTTTGGCACTTTAGGGTTACAAGTCAGAGATTAATTCCAGGTGAGCGATGCAGGCCCATTGGGCCTCTTGTTATTGGAAAACAAAATGGATTTTGATTGGAAAAAAAATTTGCTGACAGCCTGACAGGTCCTTGATGGATCCTTTTCAAATTCCATAAGCAGGTTCTGTTCGGTCCCTAGTAGTGTATGGTCTTAAATTTGTTATGCTTCAGGGGGAAAATATGGCTGCCAGGCGGCCATCTTGTATGTTGACTATGAAAGCATATTATGGTTATTTTGTAAGAGATACCAGATGGATTATTATAAATTTTCAAGAGAAATTCATAGAACTAAGATTAAATACAAAAAGTTAAAATAAGAAGGGAAAAGATATATCTTTCTACAGTGTGTGAAAGTAATTCAAGAAGTTCCATAGAAAATAGGTCTATGGACATTTCAAATTGCATAGACCCAACAAAATTTTTTAAGACTGAATTTTTCCACCTGAGTGGCAACGAACTGCTTAAAACGGAGAGATCTCCTCTCCTTCAACCAATGTTAAAGCAAAAGTTGATTTGCAATGACAAATTCAGCCAAACAAATCAGGAAATGAACAACACGCAACAAAAATGCAATTGATATAATTTATTCAAACAGTTTTGATACTTTTTTCGACATACATGAGCAATTAAATTGTTAAGACATCATGATCAGGTCTACTGTAATTGTAGGTTTTCCTACATGGCCTCGTTCTATTTGTCTATCGTTACTTTCGCACACTGTTCATAAAAATGAATGAAAAATCATTGATGGTGTGCGCCAAGATCTCTTTGGGATTTCTTGTTAAAGGTTAAGATGTGAGTGATACATATTTATTGACTTTGTGATGTTTTCAGATTACAAAAGGAACTTGCAGAGATCACACTAGATCCCCCACCTAACTGTAGGTAAGTGTATATAATTAAAGTAAAAGGAAGGGAGACATCAAACCTGTAACAGTATGTTTATTTTAAATTTAACTTTGATTAAATTTTCTCCATTTGATGTTGTCTTGGTCATCTCCTCTTCTGAATTTCTGTTACTATGTTAAATCTCAAATGAAAGATTAAATATTGGTCAGAATTTTCTCCTTAAAAAATGCAAGGGATTCAGTTATTAATGTAACCAGTTACTATTAACATGTTCCTGTTCATACACTTTACACAAAATTTTAGTGTGCAAATAACTTCTTGTTGACAAATATTATACAATTTCCAACTTAATAAAATCATTGGAAGATATTCATTTCGTTACAAAATAAGCTTTGAAATTAATCAAATTATTTTCAATTTATTAATAATTTACAATAGATGCAAACTATAAATGTCAATTATCTGGAAAAAATGTCCAGAACCGGAATACTGATTCAGGTGATGAGTTTATTTCTTTCTTTACAGCGCCGGACCAAAGGGAGACAATTTGTACGAGTGGGTTTCCACCATTCTCGGACCGAAGGGATCTGTATACGAGGGTGGCGTGTTTTTCTTAGATCTGAACTTCTCACAGGACTATCCATTTAAACCTCCAAAGGTACGATATTCTCACCCTTGTTTAAAGGCCCAATATATGTAACTTCAGGAAAATTCATGATTCTGAAAAATTCCTGTTGATAACCATGCAGAAATAAGGCTTAAACGAAGTAAACCTGATCAGTAACTAACAAGAAACTCTTGACAGAAAAATCCAAAGAATTAAAAATAATTCAGGTGGGGCCAACTTCAACAACAAGCCAAAGTTAGAAGACAGTTCAAATTGATGTGTGTTTACAAATACTGAGTTTCATCTGCTGCTGTACTGGTAACCGCATAAGAATTCATCATGGATATTGCTGATATCAATTAATTTTTAGCTCACCTGGCCCGAAGGGCCAAGTGAGCTTATGTGATGGTGCAGTGTCCGTCGTCCGTCCGTCGTCCGTCGTCCGTCCGTCCGTCCGTCTGTCCTGCGTCCGTCAACTTTTTCCTTTAAACGATTTCTTCTAAAATACTGAAAGGCCCAGTGACATGAAATTTGGCTGGTAGATTTCTTGGAAGGAGCTGAACAAAGTTTGCGAAAAAAAATCACTTTGACCTAATTTCAAGGTCACAGGGGTCAAAAATGTCGAAACATTCAAACAACTTCTTCTAAAATACCGTCAGGCATAGAGACTTCATATTTGACCAGTAGCTTCCTTGGATAAAGCCAAATAAAGTTTGCGAAAAGAAATGACCTTGACCAATATTCAAGGTCACAGTGAGGTTAAATCTATTTTAACCTTTAAACAACTTCTTCTGAAATACCAAGAGCCCTAGAAGCATGGCATTTGGCTGAAAGGTTCCTTGGATGAAGCCCAACAAAGTTTGCGAAAAAAAATGACCTTGACCTATATTTAAGGTCCCAAGGGTCAAATCTGTTAAAACCTTTAAACGACTTCTTCTGAAATACCAAAAGCCCTAGAAGCATGATATTTGGCTGAAATGTTCCCTGGATGAAGCCCGACAAAGTTTGCGAAAAGAAATGACCTTGACCTATATTCAATGTCACAGGGGTCAAATCTGTTAAAACCTTTAAACGACTTCTTCTGAAATACCAAAACCCCCAGAAGCATGACATTTGGCTGAAATGCTTCTTGGATGAAGCCCGACAAAGTTTGCGAAAAGAAATGACCTTGACTTATATTCAAGGTCACAGGGGTCAAATCTGTTAAAACCTTTAAACAACTTCTTCTGAAATACCAAAAGTCCTAGAAGCATGATATTTGGCTGAAAGGTTCCTTGGATGAAGCCCGACAAAGTTTGCGAAAAGAAATGACCTTGACCTATATTCAAGGTCACAGGGGTCAAATCTGTTAAAACCTTTTAACGACTTCTTCTGAAATACCAAAAGCCCTGGAAGCATGATATTTGGCTGAAAGGTTCCCTGGATGGAGCCCAACAAAGTTTGCGAAAAGAAATGACCTTGACCTATATTCAAGGTCACAGGGGTCAAATCTGTTAAAACCTTTAAACGACTTCTTCTGAAATACCAAAAGTCCTAGAAGCATGATATTTGGCTGAAAGGTTCCTTGGATGGAGCCCAACAAAGTTTGCGAAAAGAAATGACCTTGACCTATATTCAAGGTCACAGGGGTCAAATCTGTTAAAACCTTTAAACGACTTCTTCTGAAATACCAAAAGCCCTAGAAGCTTGATATTTGGCTGAAATGTTTCTTGGATGAAGTCTGATAAAGTTTGCGGAAAAAAATGACCTTGACTTATATTCAAGGTCAAAGGAGTCAAATCTGTTGAAACCTTCAAACGACTTCTTCTGAAATACCAAAAGCCCTAGAAGCACGATATTTGGCTGAAATGTTTCTTGGATGAAGCCCAACAAAGTGTCTGAAAAGAAATGACCTTGACTTATATTCAAGGTCTCGGGGGTCAAATCTGTTAAAACCTTTAAACAACTTCTTCTGAAATACCAAAAGTCCTAGAAGCATGATATTTGGCTGAAAGGTTCCTTGGATGAAGCCCGACAAAGTTTGCGAAAAGAAATGACCTTGACCTATATTCAAGGTCACAGGGGTCAAATCTGTTAAAACCTTTTAACGACTTCTTCTGAAATACCAAAAGCCCTGGAAGCATGATATTAGGCTGAAAGGTTCCCTGGATGGAGCCCAACAAAGTTTGCGAAAAGAAATGACCTTGACCTATATTCAAGGTCACAGGGGTCAAATCTGTTAAAACCTTTAAACGACTTCTTCTGAAATACCAAAAGTCCTAGAAGCATGATATTTGGCTGAAAGGTTCCTTGGATGGAGCCCAACAAAGTTTGCGAAAAGAAATGACCTTGACCTATATTCAAGGTCACAGGGGTCAAATCTGTTAAAACCTTTAAACGACTTCTTCTGAAATACCAAAAGCCCTAGAAGCTTGATATTTGGCTGAAATGTTTCTTGGATGAAGTCTGATAAAGTTTGCGGAAAAAAATGACCTTGACTTATATTCAAGGTCAAAGGAGTCAAATCTGTTGAAACCTTCAAACGACTTCTTCTGAAATACCAAAAGCCCTGGAAGCATGATATTTGGCTGAAAGGTTCCTTGGATGAAGCCCTACAAAGTTTGCAAAAAGAAATGACCTTGACCTATATTCAAGGTCACAGGGTTCAAATCTGTTAAAACCTTTAAACGACTTCTTTTGAAATACCAAAAGCCCTAGAAGCTTGATATTTGGCTGAAAGGTTTCTTGGATGAAGCCCGACAAAGTTTGCGAAAAGAAATGACCTTGAAGGTCACAGGGGTCAAATCTGTTAAAACCTTTAAACAACTTCTTCTGAAGTACCAAAAGCCCTAGAAGCATGACATTTGGCTGAAAGGTTTCTTGGATGAAGCCTGACAAAGTTTGCGAAAAGAAATGACCTTTATCTTTATTTGCCTAGAGACATGATATTTGGCTGGTAGCCTCCTGGGATGAAGCCAAACAAAATTTGAAAATGAAAATGATGTTGTCTTATAAGGTCACAGGGGTAAAATATGTTTAAATCTTAAGATGTTCTTCTAAATGTCTTACATTAAAAGATTTTAGGGGACATTAGGGTTACACTATAATATAAGTCAGAGATTAATACCAGGTGAGCGATGCAGGCCCATTGGGCCTCTTGTTTCTAAATCTAAAAATATATTAAGTTATTAGGCTTGATGTTCGCTTCAAGTTTTGTTGAAAGTTACGTTTATTGGGCATTTAATTGTTCTAGCCATAGTGGCTCTGTTGTTAGTTAAAGGTGGCAGTTGATGTTAAAACCATCTTGTAAAAGGAGCGGATAGCTGTGGCTGGTACACTGTGTTAAATACGGTCTCAGTCACTCAGCTGATGGAACATGCTTTTTTGGCTCAGCTGGTAGAGCTGTAGATTATGAAGCTGGAGACCTTGGTTTCATTCCTGACTAGGGAGCTCAAACAGGAATGTGTTTTTCCCTGTTCTATTATCCAAACCCATAGGGATAAATATGTGTATATATTATGGATATGCACTTGTTGGGATGTATATTTGTACAACCAACTATGGGGTCATCCTGTTTGACGTTAAAATTGCTAATATGCCTGATAATACTTATTCTACTGTGGATATGTTTATTTCAACTCATTCTCCCCTTAATTTTCATAATGAACTATCCCAACCATTGAATTTGAAGAGTCCATATGTGCCTTTAAGGGGTGATTGGGTTAATTATGTGAATAAAGTTTGTGTCAAGTATGTTTCAAAGATATTATATGTACCATGATTGTGTTATTATTACTGACTATGTTCAGTATATGTTGGAACAAAAATTCTGCATTTCATCCAGCCCAAAATATACATTTTTAACTGCATTTTTAAAAAGTTTAACTTATACTTACTATTATTTGAATTTTGCTTAAATTATTCATTGTTAGGAGTGGGTGGGAGGGGGGGGGCTAAATGTTTTTAGAAAAGGTGTATAGCGCTTCAGGGAGTTTGTATTTTAAAGGGTGTGGTGGATGACGATATGCGAAGTTGGCAAACTTAAGAAGGGAATTATATAGAAGGGAAATCCGTTCTAGAGGTTAAGTGGTGGTATGGGAGGGTGGTGGTAGATTTGGATGGCAATAGGTCGAGGGTACACTGTATTTTTTACTTACTGGATTCTGTTTTCATTTTATATACATTTGACACTGATTGGTTTGTTTTGTACAGGTGACGTTCCGTACCAGGATCTATCACTGTAACATCAACAACCAGGGCCATATCTGTCTGGACATCCTGAAGGACCAGTGGAGTCCCGCGTTAACCATTTCAAAAATACTCCTCTCAGTGACCTCCCTCTTGTCAGACTGTAACCCCCACGATCCTCTCGTGGGCAATATTGCACAGCAATATCTGACCAATCGTGAGGAGCATGACAAAATAGCTGTGCAGTGGACCAAGCGATTTGCAACATGATTTTTGATTGGTTAAATTAAATGTTAAGAAGTTCGGTCACACAATGTTTTTGGTCAGTTAACAATGAGAGAAGCATTAATGCTTTTTACGGTGATCATGATCGTACTGTCCATTTCACATATTGATTTCTCAGTTTTAAAGATTGTGAATTTTATTTCTGACTAATTATCATAAAAGGTAGTACCTGATAGTAAATTGAATTTTGAAGTCTTCTGATAATTTGATACCCTGAACCCTAGATGTTTAGAATTAACTTCTCCATTTTAGAAGTTCTCATGTCATTTTCCTGCTTATGCATTTCTGAAAATGGTTGTACATTGCTATCCATTTGCATTATTTGAGGGAATAAGCACCCTTTTTCTATTCAAATGACCCTGTGTCCTGGTCCGTCCGTCATCCATCGTTAAACAGTTCTTGTGATCGCTATTTCTTGTGAAGTACTGGATTTCCTTCGGCAAATGTTGTGCATTGTCTAGTTTATGTGCTGATCCTAAAAAAATATGGCTGACAGACAGCCATCTTGGATTTGAGAGTACATGTAATACTTTGTTACTGCTATTTCTTGATGGATACAAGATGGATCAAGTTTCAGATGATAATATACGTAACTTCAAGAATTTTTTTCGTGATTCTGAAAAATTCTGACAAAAAATCCAGTTAATAACCATGCAAAAATAAGCCTAAAACGAAGTAAATCTGAGCGGTAACTAACAAGAAACTCTTGACAGAAAAATCCAAAGAACTGAAAATAATTCAGGTGTGGCCCACTTCAACAACAAACCGAAGGTAGAAGACGGTTCAAAAAGGACGCGTGTTTACAAATACCGAGTTTCAACTACTGCTGTACCGGTAACCGCATAGGAATTCATCTTGAATATTGCTGATATCAGCTAATCTTAACTAAATCTATAAATATAATATGTTATTAGGCTTGATTTTCGCTTCAAGTTTTGCCGAAAGTTACGTATATTGGGCCTTTAACTTCTCAGATTTCAGATCAGAGCAAATAAGAGGAAAGAGGGCGAAAGAAGAGAAAAGATTCCACTTTTAAATAACATATAAAAACCATCAATTTTGGGTGCCAAGATCCCTCTGAAATCTATTGTTGGGAAAATTCCAGATGGATCTTTCTCAAATTCTATATATTGGTTCTTGTCAGATCTTAGTTGTGCTCTTTCTATTTTCGAACAGGTCAGAAAAAAAATGAATCTGCTAAAAACAGACCTTCTTTCAACTTCATTGCAGTATAAATTTTCAAGAGAAATTCTTAAACTTCATTTAAGTTTGATTAATTATATTATAGATGAAAAAAGAAGGGGAAATATCTAACTTTTTAAGAACATACGAAACTCATCAATGATGGGCACCTTCTTGGATCTCGTTTGGTGTAAGCATCACTCCATCATTTATAATTATTTGCTTTGAAAAATGGTCTATTATGGTATCTTTTTTGGGGGGAATTTTCAAAGGTCCTTCAATCAGTTTAATTTTCCAAATTGCAAAGAACCGTATACAATGAAAGCTCAATATTGTAGGCATTGAATGTATAAAGATCAAGCATTTTATTATATATTCTAAGGACGTGATTGTGTTTTCATTAGAACTGTTATTTGCATATTTTGTTGAAAATATCAAAACTTGAGAATCAATTATGTTTGGCAGATTATAGATGTGAATGATACCTGTATGTGTATACAGAGATGTTTGACTCTGGGAAGTGATGGACTAATAAAAGTGAATGTAAGATAAGAAACGTATGTATCAACAAATTTTTCTGGACTGATGTTCTATAATTTGAACCTATGTTATGTGATTTCTGATTGGCTGTAAATGTAGCACTTGTCACATGATTTTTGATTGGCTAATATTTTGAAAATTACGCCTTTGTTACATGATTTCTGATTGGCTGATGTCCTGTAAATGAAGACATTTTTGAAGAATTCAGAATATGTCAACTGGAATATTTGAACAGGTGACTGACTTGGTACCAATGCTGTGTGACAGAGGGAGTTAAATGACTGAGAGTGTTTGTTGTAATAACGAAAATGTATGTGTAGTGTTATTGTTTCTGGAAACGGGTATAAACATAAGTGGAGAACGTTTGATAGTATCTGTTGCTATGGTGACGAGCTAGACCTACTGGGAATCACATTAATGACTTGGTCCACAATGTGACAATTTATGTATGACTCCACGAACTTTTTGTGTACACAAAACAGTGGTATTTATTGGAAATTCTTCTGATTGTATTTGATAGATCAATATCATTGCCTATCAGTTCTTTCAGGGTTAGAAATCGAAAAGAGAAACATGGGACATCATAATAGAGGTCATGCGTTCAGTGGACAGACAAAATGTTGTCGACTTATATTAAATAGGTGTTCCTTTAATCTCATTCAGTCCTGAAGACACATTAGACCTCTTTCTTACAATTTAAAGGATGAAATAGTTCATCACAACATTTCAGGGGTGAATGAGTTAATTTGGTGTCACTGAAGTCATTTAAAATTGTCAAGTTTGACATTTATTGCATTCAAATATTAATATCCTAGAATGATTACAGTTTAAAGAATGTCCAGCAGTCACTTAGTTAATGTCAGATGGAACACAGGATGACAACTTCATGAAAACATGAGTTGGCAATGTTTTTTTTAGGACTAGTTGGCAATGTTTTGTTTTCAGGACTGTGCTGTTAACTCTTTCGGCGCCAAAGTCGATTTTTGTCGACAGCCAGGACGAGCGCCAAAGTCGACTATAGTCGACATTTTGAAAACAATAATCTTAAGATTTTCATAAAATTTTGGAAATCCAAGATGGCTGCCAGGGTCGCATAACCTTGACTGAATGTGAACAATGTCCAAAAGGTACAGCGCTAGCTTCATTTGAACTTTATATCCATCAAGTAGCATGTTCCTACACCAACTAAAACAATGCTATAAAGTGTTAAGCATAAATCTATATTTAGCAATAAATATATATATTATGTCAGAATTACATGTTTTGGTAACTTTATTTCCTATTGTAATATATGCCTGCCACCACTTTTATTCTTCATTATATCAGTAGATATATATACAGACACTCATAAAATAGATTGAAACCTACAGATAAGTGAAAAGAAATATAGCTGTAAAATCAACAATTTTATCAAATTATGAAAATCCAAGATGGCCGCCAAGGTTACATGACCTTGATTGACCTTGAATGACCTGTGATGAGGTGCATTTGGTAAAGCATCATCTGAACTTTACATCCACCAAGTAGCATGTCCTTGCACCAACAAATAAGAAAAAACATACATTGTTAATTAAAATTCCTTTAATTAGTAATAAATATTTGGCGCTGGGCCAATATGTTAAAAAGGAAATTTGGCGCCGAAAGAGTTAAAGGCAATGGTGCACATGACATGTTAGTTATACAAGGATTATACTGTCAGACCCATCAACGATCCTTTGCTATGGAGAAATCCTTAAATTAAAATTCTCCATAGCAAAACATTACAGATGTCAAAATCTTTCTTGGAAGTCATAGGAATTGTACTGGCGTAAGTAAAAAGCCTCTCACCTTTGACCTGACATTCAATTTTAGGGGATTAGCAAGACTTTCTTCAGTCACTGACACCAGTCTTGACGTTATGACAGGTACATGTAGATGTCTGGTGTGGAAGAAACTAGAACAAAGTTTCAGAGAAGATCTGTGTAGAAAGGATGAAAATTGGATTACGAAGGTGTCTGTTTTGAGTGTTCCTCGATACCATGTCAGGAAACCTTTTACATAGAGACCGGAGGGAGAGGCAGGTGTGTTACATAGAGACCGGAGGGAGAGACAGGTGTACTTCATAGAGACCGGAGTGAGTCGAGACAGGTGTGAATTGTTTTGTATATATTTCAACATTCATATTGTTTAATGATTAAACGCCTGTAAATGATGATATGTTGTGACAATGTTGATCTGGTAACAAATAAAAGCTATTTGTTATGCTGAAATATTTTGTGCTCATTATTACCCCACCTGGCCCTTAGTGAGATTATGTGGTAATGCTTCATCCATCGTCCCTCCGTCTGACTGTCAACTTCTTCTGAAATACCAAAAGGCCTAGTGACATGAAATTTGGCTGGTAGCTTTCTCAGAAGAAGCTGGACAAAGTTTGCGAAAAAAATCACTTTGACATACTTTTGAGGTCATAGGGGTCAAAAAATGACAAAACCTTCAAATGACTTCTTCTGAAATACATACAATCGGTCGTAGAGACCTTATGTATTTGACTGGTAGCTACCTTGGATGAAGCAGAACAGAGTTGCGAAAATGACCTTGATCCATATTCAGGGGCACAGAGGTCAAATATGTTAAAACATTTAAACAACGTAACGTCTTCTGATTAAACAAAAGGCCTAGAAGCATGCTATTTGGCTGAAGGGTTTCTTTGATTAAGCCAGACAAATTTTACCAAAAAAATTACCTTTACCTATAGTAAAGGTCACAGGGGTCAAACATGTTAAAACCTTTAAGCGACTTCCGATCTACCAAAAGGCCTAAAAGCGTCATATGTTGCTGAAAAGTTCCTTTGATGAAGCCCGACAAAGTTACTGAAAAGAAATTACCATGATCAATACTCAAAGTTACAGGGATCAAATCTGTTAAAACCTTTAAATAACTTTTGATTAACCGAAAGCCCTAGAGACATGCTATTCGGCTGGTAGAAGTTAGCCAATTAAAATGACCTTGTCTTACTTTCAAGGTCACAGGGGAAAACTATGTTTGAATCTTAACATGCTTCTGAATGCCTTACAGTATTCGAGTTTTGGTGACTTAAGTGTTACAAGTAAGATATTGATACCAGGTGAGCGATGCAGGCCTAGTGGGCCTCTTGTATAATTTTTAGATGACTCGTGTATTTTGGACGTAAGGAACTAACATTGTACAGCTAAGAACATATGGTTTAAAAATGTAATATGGACATGATAGGTTCCTTTCTAAAGACGAAAGCCAGACATTGAATGTAACTATTGTCATTGCCATCATGAAACGTTCTCAAATTTGATAATTAACATCATGTCTTCATATGTAGATACTCCTCCTTGCTTGTATCGGTCAAACTTTTTTTCATTCAAATATTTATTCGGTTTTATTAGCACACATGGTAAATGACCGATGCAAGCTTTGATATAGCCGTTTGTCAAAAAACTTCCTCGATCAATGCATACTTCCGCGATCAATGGATACATCCGTTTGTCAAAAAAACTTCCTCGCTGAACCAGTTTTACTTGGATTACTCCTTGTCAGCCTTTATTAAGAACCCTTATCATAAACCTGAATAGATAGAATTGAACTTGTATATATAGAGGATCTTACATGAGTGTCGATGTAATTTGGAATTTATTAAAAGATCCTTTTGGCGAGTGACATGATATTATCTAACGAGTTTAATAAATTCCTGATTACATCGACACGAGTGTAAGATTCTATTTATCACATAACTTATATTTATGAGAAAATACACAAAAATTCTCAAATTTATTCTCTAAAAGAAAGGCAAATTTCTTCTTTGACTATGATTTTCACTACCGAGACAATGATATGACGTAATAAAGACGTCATTTGTTTATGACGTCACAATAGTGTTATTACACGTGTGTAATACCATTTTTATGACATGGCCGTATGACATGACTGAACGGGTCAGTTATGTGATAAAAGCAATTACATTATTGTTAATTATTAAGGATAAATATTAAAAACTAGGTCACCACCGTTAATATCAAGGCATTAAGGCTAATGTTTTCATTAAATTAGCGACTTTTATGTCCATCTTTTTCAACGATTCAAATGAATGCTACGAAATGGCATTTAAAGTTCATATTTGTAGACCCTAAAAATTAGATGATTGTTGCATGGCCTGGATATAATTATGTACGTAAACTTGCAATTCAACAATGGTTCGTACATTGTAGATCACTCAGTGAACTTTTTTTATGAAGATATCAAATTTAATGTTTAATTTCAAACTTTTCTTAAGCTGGATACATATTGGTGTAAAAGCAAATGTACAAATTCAAAATATTCTAATTACATATAGTTCCAAATCAACTGCGATCTTTGAATAAGTCTTATTTCAGGAGTGACCATAGTCCGAATGATTCGGACTATGATCAGCTTAACTGTTCAGAATCTCTGATCCACTAAACTTTTTGAACCATAGGCCTTTAATATATGCATTCGAGTGGCCCTGTTTCTTTTCCATTGTTATCATCGGTAAAGGCATATATTTGGACTTAAGTGACTACTGCATCATTAACTTTTTGAACCTCGATCCAGGAGGTATTCACGTGAAAATGAATACATCCTCATGCTCGGTCATGGTATGACTGGGCTGGCCTACTTTATATACATATCTCACGTAATTCGATGAATCATCAACTCCCTAACACCCGACGATCGGGGTTTTTCCATGCAGTGGAAATTCTAGTTTCACTTTAGTGTTATATACTTATATACTATACGTAATCTATATACACAATTCTGTGAATCTTAGCTGTGTGGGAAGCTGATGAAGAGACAGACTGATTTCTAGATATAATCCAAATTGATGTGAGTATGCGTTACATTATTGCATGTAATATTGTAAATGTGACCGATTTTGTTTATCATGTGTTGACGTTCTTCCTTAAATGATCCTGACTATTGAGAGAACGTAAAAAGCTTTAACATCTAAATATGTTATAAAAGTTGACAATATTTTCTTGGAGAGGACTGTTTCAAAGTTTTAATAACTTGATATCCAATCCATTTGTATATTATACAATAAAATAAGTTTTAAACTATATTTCTTTTTACTTTTGAATTTATATTAGTATTTAACTTCGGTATGATTCATGCAAGCTTGTTGTTAGAGTTATATATACATTTGGTTCATCGATCTATATACTCGTAATTAAGAATATTATTACAGACAGGCCTATATATAGGTTATCAGAGCAAACTCGTATATTATGTGCATCGTAGTTGTCTTGCTTTAATGCGTGCGACTATGTATATGTAATGTCATACGAAGTGCAGTACATTATATGATATACAGTTTTTTATTCAAAATGTCACATATGCATGTAAACGTTCTTAATGACTTACTTTATGCACTTACAGACCCATAACATACCAGCTCTATCTATATCTATGTCGCCTAATACACAAAATTATTTAAACCAGGCGATGCATGTATCTTGCTCCAAATCGTACAACTAACACGTTGTGTATTAGGTAGTCCAACCTTTGTCATCGATCGTTCAGAAACTCGCACATGCGCCTTCTCAGAATGTGACTCTAATTCAAAGAATTCATATAAACCTATTTATAGAATGATATATTACACAGGGAACCAGGTAGGTGTAGCTTGTTCATAACATCACATAAGTTATAAAACGGCATTTTATAGATATATTTGTTTTAACGTTAGTAGTCCGAGAAATCTGCTGAAATATAATACCAGATGATTTTACTATGATTTCAGTATTTTCACATAGTAGCATAACATCACATAATGTTATATTTACATTTGCGCTGTACCCCACTATATGAGCATTGGTCACATCCAAGTAAGCATCAATCCTCAGAATGAGAACCGAGTCATCATTGTCATCACAACAAGTAAACACACTAACAAGCAAACTCAAAAACGTCCATCTTCATATCACGCAAAGATACAGAATATTTCTCGATGATATCAAATTGGCGACCATAAAACTTGCCCATAGTCTTCATCAACCTGTATTTCTCGAATCCCTGTGCCGTAAGTTTGTTCGTCAGCAGTCGACATCTATCACGAAAATCGCGATATTCAAAGCAAGCCTTAGAATAACGAATCAACTGCGACATGTAAACACCATAGGATGGAGAAGCAGGGATGTTACTATCAAGAAAGGGAAATTTCACGATCGGAAAATCGAAATCGTCACGTTTATCATACAGCTTAGTAGTAAGTTAAAAAAACTAATTATTTGAAAAAACTATAAATGGAATTCAATATCTGTGTTATAGTAAAAATGTAAATATATGGATTGAAAGTCATTTTTTTTTAACTTTCATAGTGCTTTGAAAGGTCAGCCGTTACATCCATATTTAGCATGAAGCCCTAGCGGGCTTCATTCAATATTGATGTAACGGCTGACCTTTCATAGCACTATGAAAGTTTACAAAAATGACTCTCAATCCTTATATAAAACGGCATTTTATAGATATATTTGTTTTAACGTTAGTAGTCCGAGAAATCTGCCGAAATATTATACCAGATGATTTTACTATGAATTCAGTATTTTCACATGGTAACGTCTATCTTGATTTGAAGTCGGCATCAGACAGGCAGACATTCTTTATGATGGAACGCAAAATGAATACTTAATTAAGTTGCACCTATCTTCAAATTCTTAAAAATAGGTACACATGATTGGACCTATCTTTAATTGAATTGAACCTATCTTCAATATCTTCAATTATTTGTATGGGGTTGAGGGATATAGCAAGTTTCTTGTTTCCCGAGATCAGGTCTATTTCACGAGGCGAAGCCGAGGAAATAGGCATGTTAAGGGAAAACACAATTGGCTCGGCGGAAAGACACGAGTGCAGATGTGTTTTAGCTTGGTAGGTGTGTTTTAGTTCTCAGACTAAAACATAGGACTAAAACACAGCTAAGCGAAGTCGAGACAAAAGTGGGGATATAGCCGATTTGACCAGTTAACTTTTATATAGAGTAAATAAAGTAGAGGAATATTAATATGTTAATTTGGCGTTCCATATTTTATTTCCTTGTAACTCGAGATTATTGCAATTTAAAAATCATTCAAAATGTACACCCCTGATATTACTTGCATTTCATGAGTTAAATACAGCAGAGGGAGATATGTCACTTAAACGTTTTACTACCAGTTTGTACATTCACTGGGCCACAATATCATCTACTTTGAGAAATGTCTCTGTATGAAGTAAGTATAAAAATGAATTTGTTATATATCATTTCGGTCAGGTCGCTGAAGAAGGTGACATGTTTACAAGACTAGTTAATGCCTAATATACAAGTTCAATGTGTCTTAATTACATGTAAACGAGAGCTGATTGATAATTTGGGAACTAGCTCATATTTTGGGTTTGACTTTTGGCGAATATATTGCATCATTTCCCAAAATAATTCCCTTCAGTATCTATACACTTTTGCCAGCGATTTTTAAGGGCCTCCATTTTTAAAGAAGTCCTTTTCTTCACCGTTCAGAAAGTCCCACATTACAAGACTGGTAGTAGAACAATACAATGTTACTGAGTTACTTTGAAGACTTGGCGTTTTCTTAGATGTGATAAAGATTTACATGGCGGGAGTCGTCGATGAAGCAGAATACGCTTACTCCTCCTGAACACCTGGTCTTATTCTCGTGTACTTTTACTGGAGTTTCAAAATGAATATTTCCTTTGTTTTATTCATTCACTATTTTAATCAATTGTGACTTCGGATTATGGTTTTGCTGATGTTTCGCTATATTGTGTTGTATCTTAGAAGTTTATCCTCGATATCCAGGGGTAACGATCACCTACGCTCTCTCCATCCCTGGGAACTGAATGCACGCTCAGGTAAAAAAATCCTGAGCAATCGCTGTCTGTCCTTTGGAGATTTCAAAGGAACCGCGACCGACTTCAAAGCCTGTCAATTTTAACCGTTGTGTGACCACGCAATTCTTTTGATGTACATCAGAGGGTCAAGCCAGTATCCTTGTTTCATCAACAAGGTGGCACACACGGAGCCTTTAGCTTTGCCATGACATTTTGCTTCTTCAATACAAGGCCCACAACTTAGCAATCAGCCCTCGTATATTCGTATTTTTATTACGTGTCCATCAGTACACATTACCATGGATTTTCTACTGAAATATGCGAGTCAGATATGTTGTTTTCATCCCTTTTATTGATTGATTGATTCATTTCGACCATTTATGCGTAAATCGTTCCCTTTCAGTTTATAACAATAATGACCACCATCTACCTCTACTCCGGCCCCGGGGCAGACGATAGCGACGGTGAAATTATTATCAATTCTCTACAGAAAAGTCTTAAACCGGGAGTTTATACCGTCAGCAAAATAACCGCAGATGATATCATCAAAGGTATGTAACTAACCTGACAAAAGAATCATACACATACGTTTTTGAAGCATGCAAAAGTAAAATCAAATTATACACCGCATTTGTTATTATACCGAATTGGCATACGTCAGCAAAAGTATTGGAATTATATGTACATTTCCTAAAAATGTGTACAAAGTACATCGATAACTCGATAAAGAGTTTTTCATAATTGTTACACCATGTGCTCACATTTCCCAGCACTACATCCCCCAGATAAATGTATTATATAGTTGACGAAAAATGAAAACAGTATCGTTTTAAAGGAACTGTCAAAACCAGGGATTTATATTATCTGAGTCCATGGTCAAAATGCATTATTCAAAATATAGTGCAATCGCATATTATGTATTACCAGGGGCCCATGCGTATGTATATCATACATCACATTTCCTACTATTTGTATGCAAACATGTCCATTACCTGTATCTGTATGTTTTGGCTTCTGTATACTTTGTTTATATCTATAACGGTTTGTATTCTTCGTATAGCACAGATAAATTAAATTTTGGGAAATGTAAACCAAATTACATTATGTTTTGAGGTTAAATGTTTAAATCGTTTTGCCCTCAGGAACATGGACGAGTACTGCTGCTGCTTTCGCAATGCCGGGCGGCTTCGACAGAGGGTTCATCCGGGCACTTGGAGACTCCGGTGCGACGGCGATACGAGATTATGTTTGGAATGGCGGCTCGTACCTCGGTGTGGGTGCGGGGGCGTATTACGCCTGTGATTACATTGAGTTCGACAAGGGAGGGCCACTGCAAGTCGTAGGGGATCGTCCATTAAAGTTTTTCCCAGGTAAGATGACATTTGCTACGCGACGCCACTAGTTAATCGGAAACCGTCGGCACTTTCCCTAAACGAGTTAATACTTTTCTACTTTTCTCGTTAACGGAAAGTGCCGACGGTTCGCACCGGAGAGTGCCGACGGTTCCCGATTGGCTTTAAATAATTCAGAAGCCAGCATTGTAGTTGTTCTGTAAGTTGTACATAAAACTAATGTATTTTCAATGATTTAACTATATTTACATTTGCGCTGCAACCCACTATATGAACATAACCAGCAAAAATGTTTTTCATAAAAGTATACTTTTCTCGTTAACGGAAAGTGCCGACGGTTCCAAACGGAGAGTGTCGACGGTTCCCGATTGGCTATAAGTAATTCAGAAGCCAGCAATGTAGTTGTTCTGTAATCTGTTAACATTATGTTATTGTTCAAAATCAAGTCTTGCATTCCTTGCAAAAATCGTGAAACATGGTTTATCAAAAATTCCACCCAATTTGTTCATTACACAACGCATTTTTGTTATAGGTAAGGGAATAGGACCGGCATATGGTCCATACAGCTATGATGATAAAAGAGGTGCGCGCGCAGCTCCAGTCGACTTCTTCCAATATCCGGGACCTCGAAGCATATCAAGCAAAATCTATTTCAATGGTGGCAACGTATTTGTTCCATACAGCGCGGAATCTGGTGGGAGGCAAAACGGTACAACACCTGACATCCCAATGGGAACGATTGATAAGGTGTTGGGGCACTTTTCTCAACTTCCGACTCAGCCAACGTCAATAGTCAAGTGCAAAGCTGGGTCTGGTGTTGCTGTTCTGAGTGGGGTTCAGCTGGAGGTACGCAGTTCTGACCTCAACGGAGATGATCCTTACTTGAAACCGATAAAAAAAGAACTTAATGACACATATAACGAAATCATATGGGGCTCTGCCCTGAAAGAGATGGGACTGCAAGTAGTTTTGTAGATTTGTGTTGCTACAACTGTAATATGATATTAATTACTTTCTGGACGTATACATTGTCACTCCGGTAAGATTCTCTTTAATGTTACAAGTGTATAATGATACTGTAAAAGTCAATATTTTCGCTTAGTCAGACTCCAAACTGTTCGCGATGTTGAAATGTTCGCTCTGCAGTCATGCTGTTTTGCACTATGTACCTATAATACTATTACACACTGTAGAGTTAGAGTAGTGTTAAACAGTTCGCATTTGGATATATTAGCGGAGAATTCGAATTAATGCCAGCGAAAAGAATGAAATTTTTCACCCCCGATAAATACCACGTTTACAGTCCTTGTTTTAGTTTAACGTGTATATGATTAATCAGATAAATAGATACAGAATGTAGTGAAGTCATAACCTTATCTTTATGCGATCAATGTGAATAACTTTAATAACTTCAGAAAAAATGATTACTGATCACCTGCTATATAAACTTGAGCAAAACCCATGAAAATCATGGATGGCTTACAAAACTAATGAATGACTTACAAAACTAATGGATTTTCAATGATTTTCCTATATTTACATTTGGGTTGCAACCCACTATATGAACATTACCAGCAAAAATGCTTTTCATAAAAGTATATTTACATTTGCGCTGCATTTTCCCATTGACACAATGCTAAGAGGCAGTTGCTACCATATGCTTATATTTACATTCTGTGTTGCCTTTGCCTATATATCATTACTAAACCAAATTGTAAGATATGACACTGTATACTACAATTTGCAATCCACATCACATGACGTTATTTCTGACGCCATGTTGGACTATCTTATATTAAAGCTTTGCACTCCGCCTCAGATAGCATGTATGATGGTTTTGAATCAATCGCTCAGATGATACTGATTTAAATCAGGTTATTGTGACGTCATTTCTGACGCCATGTTGGACTACGTTACGTCAACGCTTTGCACTCCGCCTCAGATAACATGAATAATGGCTTTGAGTCAATAGCTCAGATGATATTGATTTAAATTAGACTCTTCCAGTAAAGAAACACACATGGAAAAATGTAGAATGTTTACCGACTTTATCCCAAAGATATAGATACAGACAATTTCTAAAATTACCGGAAATGTAAATATAAGCACTGAACTGTTACCAGATGTAGTATACAGTCGATATGAATACAATTTGGGTGACAGATAAATAACCATGTCGCCCAAACGGGCGACATTCTATTTATCTGTCACCCAAATTGTATTCATATGGACTGTATACTACATCTGGTAACAGTTCAATGCTTAAATATTTACATTTTGTGATGCCTTTGCCTTTATTACATTACTAAACCAAATTGTAATATATGACATTGTATACTACAATTTGCGACCCACATCACATGACGTTATTTTTGACGCCATGTTGGACTATGTTATATCAAAGCTTTGCATTCCGCCTCAGATAGCATGAATGATAGCTTCGAATCAAAAGCTCAGATGACACTGATTTAAATCAGGTTATTGTGACGTCATTTCTGACGCCATGTTGGACTAAGTTACGTCAACGCTTTGCACTCCGCCTCAGATAACATGAATATTGGCTTTGAGTAAATAGCTCAGATGATATTGATTTAAATCAGACACTTCCAGTAAAGAAACACACATGGAAAAATGGAGAACGTTTACCGACTTTATCCCAAAGATATAGATACAGGCAGGTTTTAAAATTACCGGAAATGTAAATATAAGCATTGAACTGTTACCGGATGTAGTATACAGTCGATATGAATACAATTTGGAAGACAGATAAATAACCATGTCGCCCTAACCGGCGACATTCTGTTTATCTGTCACCCAAGTTGTTTTTTGATATGGACTGTATACTACATTTATTAACAGTTCAATGCTTAAATAACACCCAGTTCCTCAGACTCAAACAGCAGTTGCTATTGTGACGTCATCAATCTTTATTGTGACGTCATCAATTTCATTATTGTCTACATTTGATTTGGTGTTCAAAGTCGGTCCGAAGAAATTAAATAAAGCACAATAATTCTATCAAAATGTAAATAATTATAAGTAATGAACATTTGTTTTCCCAATTATAAAACGCATTTGCATGTTTTTTGTACTTCAGTTATATCGTTATTGTTTGTACCCCTTTATTGTGCGGCAAATGTCCTGTGTTACAATATCTGTATGTAATGACATTAATTATATATATACGTCAGTATTCATAAATATATCTTACTTTGCATTTTCTAATTGCAACGGAAAGAACCTATTTTAAAGATTTGCTATTACATCTCCCTTTTATTTTCCATTACCTTTTTATTTTACAGTGTTAACCATGTGGCTATTTAAGCAGCACAAGATCTGTATTTCTCAGTTGAATAAACACGAATAAAACCTGTAAACATGTTTTTCATATGTATTAAACAAATTAATACAATCATACATGGGAATTGAATTTAACAAAAATTAAGTTACATGTATATCTAATCGTACTTTACACCGGATCATCTTTTCAGATAAAATTCTTACCGTCTGCTATTCTGCTACCACCAATGCGCCCATTCTCGATATCGAGGTGTACGCTCTGAGAGAGCGAAAGCGTTGGTGATTGTAACCCCTAGATATCGAGGATGTAGCGTTCCTCCACACGTTTTGCTAACACAGTCCCTATCCAACTAATATTCTCCTATCACTAGCCCCCCCCCCCCTTCAGATATTTTGCGATAATTAGTCTCCGACATTTTGCTATCAGCAGCCCCTTCAGACATTGTGCTACCACCATAGCTTCCCTCCAGATACATTTGTATGTGAGTTTTAGCCTCCCGCCTCGACAATTTGGTATCGTGAGCCCGTTTAGACGTTCTGCTACCAATAACACCTCTCCTTCCAGACATTATGTTACTACTGTTATCACTAGCTAGACCCTTCAGACATTCTGCTACCACTAGCCCCTCTCCCTCCAGACATTATGTTACTACTGTTATCACTAGCTAGACCCTTCAGACATTCTGCTACCACTAACCCCTCTCCCTCCAGGCATTATGTTACTACTGTTATCACTAGCTAGACCCTTCAGACGTTCTGCTACCACTAGCCCCTCTCCCTCCAGACATTATGTTACTACTGTTATCACTAGCTAGTCCCTTCAGACAGTCTGCTACCACTAGCCCCTCTCCCTCCAGACATTATGTTACCACTGTTATCACTAGCTAGCACCTTCAGACATTCTGCTACCACAAGCCCCTCTCCCTCCAGACATTATGTTACTACTGTTATCGCTAGCTAGCCCCTTCAGACATTCTGCTACCACTAACCCCTCTTCCTCCAGGCATTATGTTACTACTGTTATCACTAGCTAGACCATTCAGACATTCTGCTACCACTAGCCCCTCTCCCTCCAGACATTATGTTACTACTGTTATCACTAGCTAACCCCTTCAGACATTCTGCTACCACTAACTCCTCTCTCTCCAGACATTATGTTACTACTGTTATCACTAGCTAGACCCTTCAGACGTTCTGCTACCACTAACCCCTCTCCATCCATACATTATGTTACCACTGTTATCACTAGCTAGCCCCTCAGACATTCTGCTACCACTAACTCCCTCTCCTTCCAAACATTATATATACTGTTATCACTAGCTAGCCCCTTCAGACATTCTGCCACCACTAACCCCTCTCCCTCCAGACATTATGTTACTACTGTTATCACTAGCTAGCCCCTTCAGACATTCTGCTACCACTAGCCCCTCTCCCTCCAGACATTATGTTACCACTCTTATCACTAGCTAGCCCCTTCAGACATTCTGCCACCACTAGCCCCTCTCCCTCCAGACATGATGTTTCTACTGTTATCACTAGCTAGCCCCTCAGACATTCTGCTACCACTAACCCCTCTCCCTCCAGACATAATATTACTACTGTTATCACTAGCTAGCCCCTTCAGACATTCTGCTACCACTAGCCCCTCTCCCTCCAGACATTATGTTACCACTGTTATCACTAGCTAGCCCCTTCAGACATTCTGCCACCACTAGCCCCTCTCCCTCCAGACATTATGTTACTACTGTTATCACTAGCTAGCCCCTCAGACATTCTGCAACCACTAACCCCTCTCCCTCCAGACATTATGTTACTACTGTTATCACTAGCTAGCCCCTCAGACATTCTGCTACCACTAACCCCCCTCTCCCTCCAGACATTATGTTACTACTGTTATCACTACATGTAGCTAGCCCCTCAGACATTCTGCTACCACTAACCCCCCTCTCCCCCACCTTCTCCAACTTAGATTCGAGGCCTACTACATGTGCCAATCATGAAATAGTAGTCGTTGGTCGTATATTTTTTCTTCGGGAACTCAGGTAAACACAAACTAAACCTAATCTCAGGGAAGAATGGAAAACTTCTTCGTGTGTATCATAAAATAGTTTAAGTAAGTGGAGGTGTCCTATTATGGCTATAGAAATATATTGAAACTTAAAGCTCAGGACGTAAATCCGGCTGTGTAATCATGATGTCATCGGAAACTCACAGCGCAGATAGTGTGATTATGACGTAATAGGAGTTCAAGGTTCTTGGAGTAAAAACCACAGGAATTTTAGTATAGTAACCTTTTCTTTATCGTCTGTAAGAATATAACGACAGAGTATCAAATAATCATACATACACCGTCGTATTCCCTATAAAACCACAGAATACCAAAGCGCCAACAAAACCATAACCCGAACACAAAATCGATTAAACTAAGGGCAAAATATTAACAAAGGAACGACGTATATGGAGATCCCTGTAAAGTACAAACGAATAAGAACAGGTGTTCCGGAAGAGTAAGCGTCACCTGCTTCATCAACTGCCATGTAGGTCTAAGGTCATATCCAAGTAAATGTCATGGATTCAAAGTGAGAACTGAGGCATAATTCTCAATTGCAACAGGAAGGCATAGTAATGAGCATATTAAAAACTTCCATCTTCATATCATACAAGGATGTAGAAGGATATTCAATGAGACCATAAACTTTGCTTGCTCATGGTCTTCTCTTAATTCAGTTTGTTCGTCAGCGGCTGACATCTATCAGAAAATCTCGATATTCAGAGAAAGCCTTAGAATAACGAATTAACTGAGACTTGTAAATACCATAGGATATGGAGAAGCAGGGATGCTAAAATCAAGAATGCGAAAGTTCACGATAGGAAAATAGTTTAAGTAAAGATCAGGGTAAGAAAATGACGTAGTGGAGAAGTGGTTTTAAATATTGACCATGTTTTCGGTGGATACTTTATAAAAGAAAATGTGATATATATTGCAAATAAAACCATAATTGTTAAGTATATTACGTTTTTCGGTGAGCTTGAAAAGCTGTAAGATAGACTTTACTATTTCAATTTTATTGTAAGCTTTCCCTTTTTTATTGCCCATACATAGTTAGACTGTTATTGTTGGCCATTACTCAAAGGTTTTTGAGGATTATCATGATCACCATCTCGATTGCTGACAAAAAAAAGTAATAAACAGGGTTAAAAAACAATCATTGTATCAGCGGCTTGATTCGGAGTAGGGTATATTTGAAGGACTCTGGTAATGGTGTTGCATGAATATGTCATTGAGGAGACTGTTCTAATCGACTATTCCGATCGATATGAGAAATGTCTAGCATCAGATTCACTATAGGAATACACTAAACCTGAAATTCGCCGAAAACACGATACTGCGAAATGCGACATTCAAACCGAGAAATCTGCGGAAATACCGGACCGCGAAAAGACAGTAGCTGGAACCACAGACCTCTATTCATTTTATTCTTATAAGACGTCGTCAATATTTGTCTCCCTTTCTACGGCACAGCTGAAATCTTAAGAAGTTTCGGTCCAGCCCGTATCACAATTATATGAGGTCATTAGAAAAAAGCCTGGCGGGATGTCATATAGATATACATAATCATTGTGTAAGCACCTAAACATTTCAAATTACTCAGAACATCTTAGTTTATCGTATTATACAGTGAAACCTCGCTTAAAGACCACCTCAGAATTAAGACCACCGCACTATTAAGACCACCTCGCTATTAAAACCACTTCATTTCAGTCCCGAAAAATTCTTTTATATATATATATAGTAAGCATCACTATCAAGACCACTTAACTATTAAGACCACCTCGCTGTTAAGACCACCTCACTATTAAGACCACCACGCTATTAAGTCAACCTCGCTATTAAGACCATCTCACTAATAAGACCACCTCGCTATTAAGACCACCTCCCTATTAAGACCACCTCACTATTAAGACCACCTCGCTATTAAGACCGACTCGCTATTAAGACCACCTCGCTATTAAGACCACCTCACTATTAAGACCACCTCACTATTAAGATCACCTCGCTATTAAGACCACCTCGCTATTAAGACCAGTCCCAAATACCACTTCTGCACTAAGTTTCACCTCACTACTCAGACCACTGATCAAACACAAAGTCACCTGGTGTGTATTCCACTGTGTACACCTGTCAAGTGTCAGATCAGTAAGCTGTGTTTTGGTATCAAAATGGCTAATCAGTTATAATTATTGTGTGTTTAACATTATGAAGCGTATACAGTATATTAGTTAATGGACCATGAAAACATGTCAAAATGTGGATTTAAGAAAAATCTATCTGCATGGTCACCCTCGGTATTCAGACCACCCCGCTATTGAGACCACTTTGGTGCGGTCCCTAAGGTGGTCTTAATAGACAGGTTTGTATATCCAAACATGGCTGTAACAACTATTACTAATATACATATATAATTCAAGATTTTGTCTTGAAGCATACACATGTATTTTAAGTCTTCTGACCCAAAAGCTCAGGATGCCCTATTGCCACCGTGCTTCGTCCGTCGTCTGCCGGCCGCCGTGCGTAAACTTTTTCTTTAACAATTTTCTTCTCAATCACTAAAAGGCCCAGGATGCTGAGATTTGGCCAGTAGGTACCTGGGATAGAGTGCTACAAAGTTTCCTCAAATCAATGACATAGACTTACTCTCAATATGACAGGGGTCAAATATGTAAAAACCTTTAACAATCTTCTCTAAACTAATTGAAAGGCCCAGGCTAATGATATTTCGCAAGTAGGTACATGGGATTGAGTGCTACAAAATTTCCTCACATCGATGACCTATGCCTAGACAAGGTCACAGGGGTCAAATATGTACAAATATCTAAGCAACTTCTTCTCAATAACCAAAAATCCCAGGGTTCTTATATTTGGCCTGTAGGATGCTAAGATGAGAGGCTACCAAGTTTGTTCAAATGAATGACCTTGACCTACTTCACAGGGGTCAAATATATTAAAATCCTCAAGCAACTTTTTCTCAATAGCCCAGAGACCTATGATACTAATATTTGGTCTATAGCATGGGATGAAGGGCTACCAAGGTTGTTAAAATCAATGACGACCTACTTTCAAGGTAACAAGGATCAAATATTTTAAAATATTTAGGCAACTCAATAACCAAAAGGCCCAGGGTTCTGATATTTGGCCTGTTGGATGCTGGGATGAAGGGCTACGAAGTTTGTATAAATGAATGACCTTGACCTACTTACAAGGTCACCAGGGTCAAATATGTTTAACCTTTTCAAAGAACTTCTTCTGAATAATCCAAAGGTCCAAGGCACTGGTATTCGGCCTGTAGCATGCTGGGATAAAGGGCTACCAAATGTGTTCAAATGAATGACATTGACCTACTTTCAATGCCGCATGGGTCAAATATGTTAATTTCATAAACAACTGAAATTATATATACATTGTATAGTCAGATGACCGTTGAGGCCTATTGGGCCTCTTGATATCAACTTTATTTTCATGGTGTTTTTTTTCTTCAAAAAATACATTTTGACATCACGGCGTTACTGCTATAACAGATAATGTTTGTACACAGTTGCTTGAGTTTTTGTCAGTAAATAATAGATAGAAATGTGTGAAATGAGCCTCCCAGTACAGTCTTTACATTCTGTAATGGGTTTGCATGTTTTGTCTCTTCTCTATATAAATACCACCCCCTCCTCCCCCTCCCCGTCATCCCCCTCTCCCATCCTCTTAGTCCAGTCAATTTATGATTTAACCTCGAACTAATTGCAACAGAATTTATTTTCTTTCATTTTGTGGTTGATGAGCATCATATCTATAACAGAAAGGATCAGGAAAATTAAGAAAAGCACACGTATAACCATATTTGAGGTCTAATATCTGCCTCATTTGTAACACTAGACATATGGATTTAACAGTATGTAAACACTAACTAATACAGAAAACAGATACGCCAACATTTTCCACCCAAGGTATTGTATTGAAGAAAAAAAGAACTGTCAATATGGCCGAAAAGCATTTTTCATAAGACTATTTTGTCTCTTGTTGTTTTTTCAAATGTAGAGAATAATATTGATTAACATTAGTATCAATGTCAGGCTTTATTTAATTTCTTAAAATATGACTTTCAGTTTAATTTACTCAATGACCAATTGTACTTACACATACGAAAAAAAATATCAAGCATCAAATCTTGCAACGTGCTAATTATAAATTGGTGATATTTTATGTCCAAATCGAACGATCTACCTATATCTGAAGCATGTAATTTGAATTAGGGAAACCAAATTGATTAAAGCATCTGATATCTATTCATGTATGAGCACCACTTACTGCTAAAACTAATTTTGGTATGATGAGTTTACAAATGGGGCTATGTTTTGATGGTGAGAATTCCACCCCATGCATATTTTGCTTAATCCTTGAAAAATGGCAAGTCCATGATTCTGAACAACAAAAAATGTATTTTTTTCCGCATTTGTTTTTCTATTAACAAATGACTTTGTCAGTAAAGCTGCCTTATATGTATGTAAATACTTGACAGTATTTGAAGTTTAACATTCATACTACTTCACAGCTTTATTAAAAATTCGGTATCCCTATACGTTGCTGTAGGAAAAAAAAGATTTATTTGAATATAAAATACTATTTCAACCTTAATTCCATTTAGTCAAAAGGGCATGTTATGGTAGTAATTCCTACCAAAAGTGTAGGCAATTGTAGCTAACATAAGAAATATACTAATTTTAGTTTTTCAAAATCATTGACTCTGCCATTTTCAGCAGCTCGGTCAAAATTGCACGAAAAGAGGATTCGATCAACCTGAATTGGTTCACTATTTCTAGAAGTCTTCACCAAGACTTCGAGAAAAATATGCACAGAAAAGAAGTTGATGAGCTTTAAGCATTGTCTTTAGATGTTATCTAAATACAAGTTACATACATTGAGAAGTTGTTCAATTTGGACCTCCGAATAGCTCCAAATTAGCGACACCGGTCAACTTCGAAGGTTCATAAATGTTTATGAGTGGAAGCAAAACCTCTGATATAAAATTAGGAATTACAGATTACCTAATTCAATGAAATTAAACTAAGCTTGAATGGATATTTATCTTTATCAGTATTGCATTTACTAAAAATGACAAACGAAGCTATATTGTCGTGTTAAAATGAATATTACCCATAATGACAGGTCAATATTCCATTGAGCTCAATAAGACTGTATTTATTTTTAAAAACAATTGTACTGTAGTTTGGTTGGTCTTGTCCTACTGTTAAATCCATATGTCCAGTGTTACAAATGGGGTAGATATTACACTTATTATAGTTAAGCGTGTGATTTTCCTAACTTAGGCCAAACAAACACTTTCCCCCATTGGGATTTTCTTGGACTTTTTTTCTGTTACTTCTACTTCTACCAGATAATGACCAACTTCAACTTGTTTAACCTTTTGAGTGCCAGGGGGCCGATCGGGGCCGATCACCTATGTCTCAGAGTGCCAGGGGGCCGATGGGGCCGATTGTTCGTGTCTTTGAGTGCCAGGGGGCCGATGGGGCCGATTATTTGTGTCTTTGAGTGCCAGGGGGCCGATGGGGCCGATTATTTGTGTCTTTGAGTGCCAGGGGGCCGATGGGGCCAATTATTCATATGATTGATTTGTTACACCATGTTGTGATAAAATTGATTGATTTATTGTAGTCTGGTGGCAGGGACCGATAAGCATGCAATACGGTCCGTACAAAGTTTTTTTGCTGTTTCTATACCTCTGAGATGTGCTCCCTAAGAATCTGAATGATGCCACTCTGTCATCATTGGGCAATCCGCATAATATGCAAATTAAGGTAGCCATTTCTGAAAATCTTATTTTCGTCAATATCTCAGTAACTATGCATGGTATCAAAATAATTTTGGTGTCTATCCCCATGTTTTGAGGGGTGACAAAAGATTAAGCTATTTTAGTAAAGATCACACTTAAAGGTTGTTCTGAATAGGCATATTTAGGCCGCCATTACTGAAAATCTCGTTATCGTCAATATCTCGGTAAATATGCATTGTATAAAAATAGTTTTAGTGCCTAACCCCGTGTTTTGAGGGGTAAATAATCAGAATAAACCATTTTAGTAAAGATCACACCAATAGGTTGTGCTAAATAGGCATAATATAAGCCGCCATTACTGAAAATCTTGATTTCTTCAATATCTCAGCAACTAAATATTGTATCAAAATAATTCTGGCGTCTATACATGATGTCAGGGATAAAGAATCAGATTAAACGATATCAATATTGATCACACCAATATTTTTGCAAAGTCGTCACGTGCACAGGGCATCCCCTTTACTTATGCTAATTCATGCCGCAACTGCTAATTTGTCTCATTCTTCAGGGCCACGGTGGCCGAGTGGTTAAGGTGTTCTAACATTCTACCACTTGCCCTCCAACTCTGGCTACGAGTTCGAATCCCACGTTCCCACATAGGGCAATTGCCAGTTACTGACCGTAGGTCGTTGGTTTTTCTCCGGGTATTGCGGCTTTCCACCACCTTCAAAACCTGGCCCGTCTTTAATTGACCCTGGTTATTAAAAGGATGTAAAATTAAATAAACCAAACCAAATGTCTCATTCCTCCAATAAATCACTTTCAACAACATTGTCAGTCATCAACCCGTCGGGTTTGCCCATTCTGGCAGTGTGCGTCCAGTATCATCCAATTATCACTGTGCATGGCAAGTGAGCTGTATAACATACATACATCCCTGTCCAACAGGGTGTATTCGTAGCACAACCACACTTTATTATTTCAGCACCTCCTGCGGAGCAACACCAACGTTTGTTTACAATGTTACTGGAATCAAACATCTAGTGCATTCCTCAAGTTCCAATTCGAACTCGACAGAATCTGGTGCTGAGCTGAGCTGAGAGCTGATTTCCAAATGAAAGTCTGAATGTGCACCCACTTTACGTTCTCTTTGAATGTTTCTTTAGAAGGTGGGAGTATCTTAAACTCTGTAGCCTTTGCCACATTTTCCCACCCATCCATTCGCGACAAGACTTCTCTCTGGATCCAGACATATTTGATGTCACCACACTTTGACCCTGTAGGAGGTAGCCATGAATACTGTCGCTTCTTCAATGATATCATATATATCCTCAGATGAAATGCCCCAGTTGTGCAGTTCTACACCACTTTTAAGGACTTTGATGACAGTGTTTTTTCCTACTCCAGAGTACTGAGCCACAGTACGACGGCCTGAGAGGGCATGGGCGGCTGGCAGTTGTGAAAGCAAGTGTCCATCTGTTCAATTGCAGTTGCCCCAATGTCTATAGCAGTTCGTACGGCACTTCGTCCTTCCATTGTAAGACGACAGGTCATGTTTAATTTTGTGTAGAAATGCACTGGAGGACAAAAATGTTTGTGTCCTCACATATGATGTTGATTTTTTTTCACTCCATTTTCAGCTGCCTTAACCATCTGCGGTATGTTTATTTTATCTGCTTTTTCTTGGCAAGTCATGAGGTCTTCCCTGCGGAAGACAATACCATCCTGAATTACAACTAGTACAGAGTCAGTAGAGGAAATGACTAGACTGTTGATTGGGTTCGTCCTGTGCTATCTGGATCAAATTCTGACATATCAGGGCCCGTATTCATGAAACCGTTCTCATGCTCAAGTATTGATTCTGTGCTCAGGCCAGCTTTCTTGAAACTCTCCTTAATCATGTCGAAGAGTCAAAAAGTCAGTTTAAATGTTGAAAACAGTTTTTGGCTTCATCTCTCTTCAACTTTTTCCAAAACTTTGACAAAGTTAGATTTTTTTAATAATCTATGGCCAAAACAAGAAATAAGGCTTGAGAACGAAATCCATGCTTGAGCATGAGAACGGTTTCATGAATACGATCCCTGGTCTATGACTTCTACCTTATTCTCAGTTACTCTACTGAGTCTGCAACAGTTGTAAATCAGGATGGCATTGTCTTCCGCAGGGAAAATCTCATGACTTGCCATGAAGAAGCGGATGTAATAATCATACAGCATAAGGTTAAGGCAGCTGAAGGAACAAAGATGAAATCATTGAAGAAGCGACAGCATTTATGGCTGCCTGCTACAGGGTCAAAGCTTGTCCGGATGTCCGTAGAGAAGTCTGGTCGCGAAGGATGGGTAGAAAAAATGAGACAAATGCTCCAGAGCTTAAGTCACTCCAACCGTCAAAAGATGATTGTGACAATATTGTTGAAAGTGATTTGTTTGAGGATTGAGTGGCAACATGCATTAGCATAAGTAAAGGGGATGTAGGCTAGTTCTGTAACGACTCGGATGTACGCAGACGTTGAATTTTTGTATATTTTGCAAACATATTGGTGTGATCAATATTGAAATGGTTTAATCTTATTCTTAACCCCTGAAAGCATGTGTTTAGACGCCAGACTTATTTTGGTACCATATGTGGTTGCTGAGATATTGACGATAACGAGATTTTCAGTAATGGAGGCCTAAATATGCCTATTCAGCACAACCTTGAAGTGTGATCTTTACTAAAATGGCTTCATCTTATTCGTCACCCCTCAAAATATGGGGATAGACACCAAAATTATTTTGATACCATGTATAGTTACTGAGATATTGACGAAAATAAGATTTTAAGTAATGACGGCTTTCATTTGCATATTGTGCGGATTGCCCAATGATGACAGAGTGGCATCCTCCAGAATCTAAAAGAGCACACCTCAGAGGTTTAGAAACAGCAAAAAAACTTTGTACGGACCCTATTGCAAGGTTCTCCAAAAATCTGGGGTTTGGCAACCGGACTATTGTTCTTCATTGTTTACAGAAATATGACGTTGATAATTTTGACTTTTTGCTTCTCTAAAACCGACGTTTTTTGACGTCATTTGTATCAAACATGACGTCATTATTGCTAAAAAAAACAATGGCTGTTCCATGGGTACGGATGTTTCCACTAGAACCTAACAGGGGTTTAGATTCCATGGTGTTCCACGTTTATTACAAATGCCACTTTGAGATTCTTTGCCTTTTACGTACTTCGTGCTTCTTTTTCCTGGGACGGTTATGAAGGAAATTATTCGTCATACGAAAAGGTAATTAGCGTAAGTCGGTCTGTATTTCTTTGGTTCGAAGGCCTACTAACTGTAAAATATGAAAAATTGTGCCAACTTCGGTTAAAATCTCATATTGTATTGGAAATTTTTTTTTACATTGGTAGTATCATTTCGCATGATGTGGTATTTTCTGAATGAATGTATTTGTCAATAAAGGTTAAATTTAAGAGCATTTTTACATTTCCAAATGCTGATACGCACAGAATCATGTCCTGGGAAATCAGAACCTCTTGAGGCGTTATGCAAGGGCTCGGTCATGGAAGAAGATCCGCTTGTCAGAGCTTAAAACATTTCTGTCCATATTTTTCAACATGACAATAAGAAACCCGTCGATTCCGCACATCTGGAACTCATGAATTCCAAGTCAGCGTTCTGATATCATTGGTTTCACCAGACGATGACCAGGAACAGTTTCCAAAACATACACTTGTATTGAAATTCATTCAAATCGCTGACTATAAGCGAAAGGTTGGAATGGAGGTAAATATGTATAGCAGGTTATATGTAAGTAAATGTTTATACGTCTGGCTTCCCGAGTCAACGACTAGTACAGTTTATAAAGAAAATAAAACTAACTTATTTTTGAATATCGCAGGAGTAATTAAAGGTTCTTTGTCCTTGACGGGGCTCAAGCGAGTGACTTGGACAATCGTTCTGCCACTAAGCTTGAAGAAAACCGGCGCTCCACTGGAACAAGATACTGTAAATAAAATAGATTTCGCGAATCCTTTAATTCACGAGTTCAACTCTTAAGATAAATTTGCGAATACATGTGACGTGTTCCATTTAGCGGAACGTTCCGGTTGTTCCAGAACGAACTGGACGTTCCGTTAAATGGAACGCAACGTTCCGCCGGAACGAACCGATTCGTCGGGAACGTCTCATTTGAGGGTTCCAAGTTGGATCCAATATGGCGGCCAGTGAAAGGTTTCGTTTCAAATGTTCAATTAAATGTAAATAGACCTTACTGTAACAAGTTAAACTGCATTTCATTAGTAAAATATAGCATTTACGACTCTTAATGACTGAACCGTTTTGGTTATTTCCGGAAAAGTTGTTTCTTTTTCCTTTTTGATTATTATATTTTCAAGATTTTCAATTTCTACAAGACTCTTATAAATCGGGATCATATAGCTTAATATTGTTGTACACTCTTTGTTATTGTATATACCCGAGTACAAGCTAGATAAATATACATTAATGTAACAGTACGAGTTGTATAAAACGTCCTGTAGAGGTATTGAAAAATGTGTTCTGTTCATATGTAGACTGTAACTTATTCGCAGGTCCCTGTGTGTATAACACCAAGCTACAGTAATGATTAGGTCAACATGGATGCCGTCTACATATTTTTCATGTAAATATTCGCGATAGGTTCGAATTAGCGATTGACTGTCCTCGCTAATAAACGTAAAAATCAATGCCTCAAATTAAATATAAGAGACTAACAATAAGTCATTGTGTGCGTTCTGGTACACAGGGACCTGAGAATTTGTTATAGCTAGTTTTTGACCTAAATATGATGTTTAGAGTAATTTTACACATTTGGGGGGGGGGGATGGGGGTTAAGATCAATTTTTAAGATAAAAATGCCCCCTCAATGTTCATAAAAGCTAAAGGGTGGAAAGCTTTCCAGTTCGAAAAATCCCCATCTACCTTTCTTGCATCAAAAATCACATTTCTAGTTGAGGTAAGAAAAAACGCTTGGTACCGTTGGAAAGATAGATAATTTTTATTTTATAAACCTCCTAAATGCAAGTGAAATGTATCCTCCTTCCGCAGAAATAATCTCCATTTCCTCCATAAACACGCAAAATTTCTCCAAATGTCTCAAAGTTTTCGGCCGCCTGCCGGCCAGTTTAACATATTCATTGCGGTTTACGTCACCCCGCGTACTGTTCTTTTGCTGTCATTGGATGCTAGATGTAAAGGAAGACCGCCATCCAATGACAGCGTACGGCCACCGCGTGCAGTGACGTCAAACGCAATGAATAATTAAGATTTACTTGTATAATTCATATTGAAACTATATTTGTTTTAATTCAGCATCCAGCATATGATCTGGCCGCAAGATTCTGGGCCCTTTCTCAATTTTGTCAGCAGATAATTCTTGCGATTCATAGTTCCAAGGAGGGAACTTAGCGTGGATGAAGCATTGATTAGCACTAAAGGTCATAGTGTAATGAACGATACATTCACTCAAAGGCGGCGAAAGGGCCTGTTTCCAAAATGGCCCTTCTTTGATTCACATTTCCTGTTGGTGGTGCATTGCCCATGCCGTTGTGGTCACAAATCTATAAAGTATAAAGATTTAGGTCACTTAGTTTGTTTTTTATGGCTCCTCAAAGTTGTACCTTACAGAAGCTGTCCAAGTGTTGATAAAATGTGCATGTTATGTTAAAAATTGTGACAAAAAATCGTGTTTCCATCGCGCCATTTGGCTGTTTTATGGAAGAAACAATCTCAAAAATGCCATTTTCGATGATAACATTTTAGACACAAAAACTGTGTTTTTTAGAGAATACACCCTTTTATGGGCGTTGGATGCAAACCAATTTTTATCAAATAGTACGTAATATGCTATTGATGAGAGGAAAAATCATCAAAATGTAAGTGGTGGAACATTTTCAAATCGTTGAATTTGCCTATGGTTGAATTGCCGATTTTCGACTTTCTTTAGATAATTAACAAAAACACGAGAGTATTTGCTCGGTATGTTGAGAATATGTACACAGATATGAAAAAAGTGAGAAACACTTTTTCATGAAAAAAATCCAAGATGGCTACTTCACAAGTCCCCGTTGTTGACGACATTGGCTGACAAATAGACAGAACAACAAACAAAACGTGTTCCTTATGATTTTGGTTGGTTTTTGCATTTACGGGAGTGTTCATAGCTACGGGCGATTGTATAATACCTATTTTTATAAGTTTGGTTAGTCACATGGTAACGGGGATCTTTCATATCGAGCCCCAAACATACTTTCGACATATGCACTATGTTGCCGCATGGAAAACTATTTCAAGTTTTGTTGGAATTTCTTTACCTGTGGTTGTAATGGTCGAGGGTTTTCCAGCGCCCTTTAATACCCAAGGTAGTACAAGATACTGGAGATGTGCGCACACATTCCCATCGTTCTCTCTCCACCTGGGCACTGGCAGTAGTAGGCTTTTATTGGGGCCTTATCATCGGGTGAAACGGTGAACCGTATCCAAACGTTATATTTCGTTTGGCTTTTGTATCGAGAATGTATTTTACATCGGAGAAGGTCTTGGGAGTGCTGGTAAAGCCACACCTCATAGTCTCCATAATCACTTAAATGTTCGGCGATGTAACCAGGAGCCAGAGATATCTGATACGTTCCACACGTAATGGTTCTCAAGTAATCGAGATCGAGACAGGGAAACAGTACGGAAGATGCATCCATCTTGACAAACTCGGACCTTGCCCGTCTAGATAGATCCGGATCTGTCTTGACTCTCTGAGCTAAAGCATTCGGTGTTGTCAAACGGTCCTTCATACGTTCAGCCTTTAGCCTATCTTTGGTTTGGATTATGATTATGTTGACGCTTCGGTATTCTCTTATTTTATTTGGCATCTCTCTTTGGAGATCTCTGGTAGATCGGTCCTCTAGTACCATTCAGACAGGCTGTGATGGTTCGAAGCAAAGCCTCGATGACATTGATAAAGCTGTTAGACACCAATTGCGTTCGGAAGAACGTCAAGTGTTTCAGACGACCATGATAGGATTCCACAATCCACCTCGATTTGGTGATAGTTCTGTCAAGATTTGCTTGGACGTCAGAATGATGACTTTGACCGTGTTTCAGGTATGACGGCATGCTAGCATTGAGGCCAGAGGCTTCGAGAACTGGTAGGACATCTCTAAAACCTCGGTCAACGACAACATTGTCATCTGGTTGTAGCCAAGTAAGTAGCTTGTCCATGACTTTTTTTGTAATTGTAGCATCATTTTCGCTGCCAGTGAATGGTCCTACTGTGTTCAGAATGTAGCCATCTGGTAAGGCGATGCTCATGCATTTGAGATAGTTTCTCTTCTGGCTACAGTAGGACATTCTCTGGAGCATGTGGTTGGAGCATTTCTGGATATAAATATAGGTGCCATCTAATATGCCAGTGGCTTTATCTCCAAAAAATGCTTCTGAAAAGACAGTATTGTGCCCGAGCAACTGTTCTCTTGTCAAGTGACCCGGACCTAGAAATTGTGGGACTATCGATGTGTCTAATGTCTGTACTATGGAGTGGAAAGTTTTGGACACACTTGACTTGGAAATTCCAAAAAGAGAACACTGACTCCAGGAAATATCGGTTTTCGATTTTACCCAGAACAGTAGTAGAGCATCGTGTGTAGTCTTGATATATATACCAGATGAAAGATATAGGGAACAGTGCGAGTGGATTTCGAGGAACTGATCTTTGGACCAACCTGTCCAGGCCATGCATGCCGAGTCATCAAGAGAAGAAAAGCCTATTGCAAACGCAGACTGGTTCTGTGAATGGATGTGCGACACTTCTAGGAGGTCATTAATGATTTTGATGGTAACTGAGATTCCAAGGAACCTCTTCCATCAAGGACAACCTCTGTAGACGGATCTAAGTCGTTACCAATAAGGTGAATGGAGCAGACGCGGGATGATGTGGGACACCGCAGATTGTGTGAATAGATCAGGTGATGTCTTGCACGTTTTGGTAAGACTGATGATTTTGTTCCATTTATTGCAAAGGTAACAAGACAGAGACAGCATTTTTTGTGTGAAGATGATCCATTCAAAAGATCATGAAGGGTCAGCAACAGCAGGATTTTGACGGGGAGTCGTCTTCTTCCTCTATTTCCTGGTTCTGTGCGGGTTCAGGTTTAGGCTGATTTTTGTTCCGAAGATACTTCATGTAGCACTTCTGGCAAATGAGTGTTTGTTCCTTTGCTGACATCAATCCTTGTTGCACCAGCGTATCTAGGAGCCATTTATATTGTGGACTATTTACATTGCGTGCACTTCTGTTCTTATTGCCACTACGTTTCTTGAAGTATAGTTGACAGCCTTCTCCAACACATTTACCCTCCATCTTGAAACAATAACGATTGGTTTATGAATCGTCGATAAAGTAACAAAATAGCAAGCCAACGATGATTCCTGTAAACAGCTAATACTTAGTAGTTTGGTACAACTATGCGAAAATGTGTGATAAATAACGAACAACTAATTACACAAAATAACAAGACAATATAATAAATCACATTCAATACCTCCAAAAAGCGCAGAATTGATTGATTACTTAGAACAAAATAAAGTATTTTATATGGATAATCTATCTATTCGATGTGGCGTGGTCGGCAGGCACAAAGAAAGTGAGACAAGTCAGGGTCCCAACCCTGACAGAGCCACAACGCTTTGGAGATGACACAATAAAACAAGGAAAGTGAAAAAAGAATAGCTAGCGTCGAGTCAATGATTCCGTAAACGTATAGACAAAGACAAGAAGATACCGAAAAATGTACAAGGCCACACGATCGAAAAATTCAGAAGAGGACAACTTGACATAGAACAGTATTCATGTATCAGGGTGTCCTCATTGTAAATCTTTATATCGATACTGTTTATTTAGTCGTTAGATATCATAAAACTGTCATGAAAATATCCGCTCTCATATTCAATATAAAATTTTGTATATAATAAGCTATATAATAGGGTTTTAGACAAGGTTGTTACTCATTTCCCCTTTTCTTTCAATTTACAGCCACATTCAGGTGGCGATATGAGAACGTTCCACCACATGGAATTAGCTGATTTTTGGTACACATATGAAACAAGTAAAGCTCTATCCGATTTTCTGATGGAAATTTGCATCCAAAACTAGAAAATGGGAGAAAATTGCAATTTTATGGCATTTTTCTTCATAATTGTGTCTCTGCAAGTGCATTTTCATCCGAGAATTTTTTTTTTTTATGTTTTATGAATAAACACGATGTTTTGCAAATATTTATCAAAAGAAATTTATACTATGTTACAATTTCGAGATAACCTTCTTTTATTTACGACCTTGTGTCTTTAATGCTCAAAATGACAACTTTATAAAAATACATTTTCACTGAAATTATGAAATCTGCGTGTCGGAAAGGTGTAAAATTATTCTTCGGAAAAGAAAAAAACTGTAGTTGAGCTAGATAAGAAATTATACGGGGGCAGGCTCCTATGGAGAATTAACATTACTGGAAACAGGCCTTTTCCATATTCCTGAGCATATATCACCCTCAGAACAGCAGAGCCTTATAGAACTCTTGCGGAAACACAAAGGATTGTTTGTGACTCCAGACTTAGGCTATACGGATGTTGTCACCCACAAAATACTATTGAAACCAGACGCAAAACCAAAACACCAGAGACCCTATCGACTTCCTCCAGACAAAAAGGAAGTACTACGGCATCAATTGGATGAACTCTTACGTCAGGGAATCATAGCTCCAGTACGTGAGTCGGAGGAAATAATCATCACTAGTCCAGTGGTCATTGTTTCTAAGCGTGGAAAAGACACCAAGCCATCTCAACCAATAACTAAAGACTATAGTCTCTCTCAATTTAGATTTTGTGTTGATTTCAGATACCTCAACTCACAGACCCAATCCTTCCAATATGAAATACCCAACCTCCAAGAATTAACTGAATCTTTCTCCAGCAATGTACCCCAATATTTCACATCGATTGATCTTTCGTCAGGATTTTTTCAGATGCCTATCGATTCGAGCAGTGCGAGATTGACTGCATTTAATACATGTTATGGCACATTTCAGTTCCAACGGTTGCCAATGGGTTTAAGCTCTGCCCCTAGCACATTCCAGCTTTTAATGGACAAAGTACTTAGAGGGTTGACATTCAAGTCGTGTCTGTGTTATCTTGACGACATTCTTATCAGCTCATCAACTTTCACGCAGCATTTAACAGATTTAGAGGAGGTTTTCTGTAGACTTGAGTCTGCTGGACTAAAACTGGGACCAAAAAAGTGTTCTTTTGCCCAAGAATCATGTATTTTCCTGGGTCACAAAATATCCAACAAGGGAATTTCTCCTCCACCTGATCGCATAGAGGCTGTGCGAAATATCAGCCCTCCGGCCGATGTCAAATCTCTTCGGAGGATTCTTGGTCTCTTCAACTGGTTTCGGAAGTTTATTCCTAATTACAGTGCTGAGGCGCAACCCTTGATCAATCTTACAAGGAAGGGTATTCGATTTCATTGGACAAAGGAATGCCAAAATGCTTTAGACCGTCTAAAATCTCTCTTGGAACATTTCGAAGTCTTGGCATTTCCAAATTTTGACAAAACCTTCCATGTAAGAGGAATAGGTTATATGCTATATCAATCTACATCTGACTCTACAACAGGTGATATCCATGTTGTTAGGTTTGGAACAAAGTCCCTGAACCGCTACCAAAGATCGTATGGCCCAACCAAACTTGAGCTTCTTGGGATGGTTACTGCTATTCTTGATTGCGCTGCATACCTAAGAGGACGAAAGTTCATAGTAGAATGTGATCATCAAGCCCTTCGGCCTCTTTACCAGAAGCAGATGAAAGGAGCGATCTATGAACGCTGGATTGCCAGCCTACAGCAGTTTGATGTAGAAATTCGCTACAAGCCTGCAACACAGATGCAGGTGGCCGATACACTATCCAGAGATGCCCAAAAGGTGGATGGCTTCCACAGTCCTTCAGAAGACGATCCATACTTTCCATATGAATCTGAAGCAAAAGCTGAAATTGTAGTTCCCGAGGATCATTTCTTACGAGGCCTTCTTGTGAAAGATTCAGAAGAAACATCTAACTCGCACAACGAAGTAAACAACGTCGATCTGTTCATTCCTGATGTGCCTCTACCTTTCAAACTACCGGTAAAGCAAGCTTCCATTGACCAAGAAACTGCTTATGACGGTGACACTGATGACAAAGCAGAGTTGCGTTTTCGAAAGAAACTTAAACGGAAAACACGCCCCTCTCTACAGATGTCTGCTCGGAGCCAAAAGGACTTTGTTCACCCAGATTTAGCATCAAATACACAGTTACTGGCGGGAAAACATAACTCCATCAACAATACCATAGTTGGCGTGCCCACTGGCCCCATCTCTTGTGATATTAATGACCCTCAAACAGCCAGTGACACAATGGAAACTTCCACTGAAGAGCTGAACATTAAGGCACCGACAGAGCCCATAGTGTCTCATTCTAGTGTCAGCGACCACACTCATTTGTCCACAGTGGATATACCCGTAGGCGCCAGTGATTCTTTTGCCACCCAAATCAAGACATTTGACCTATTTTCAAAGGGAGCATTTGATATTAATAGTGTCAGAACTATGCAAATGCAGAATTCTGATATAAGGAAATTCATTGATTACCTTTCGGAAAATCGATTGAGTCGAGGAAGCTGTTGCTCGAAAGTTCGGACTACTTGCTAGTAGACGGTTTGCTTTTGCGTTCCAGAGTAGCAAAATCTTCGAGAGCAAAAACTTTGGCAAACTACCAGTTGGTCGTCCCAAATAGTATGATCAAATCTGTTATTGCTCTATACCATGATAGTAACATGGGTGGACATGGCGGCATACAACATACGATTGATTCTATCAAAACATCGTATTACTTTCCACGACTAGCAACCATCGTCGCAGATTATGTAAGATCGTGCCCACAATGCCAGGCTAGAAAAACAACAAAGAACCATACTAAGACTGGTATTGTAGCTTTCCCTACTCCAGCCAAACCATTTGATGTGTGGGAAGTCGATTTGTATGGACCCGTACCAGCTTCCGGGAAAGGAAATGCTTATGTGTTTACTGCAGTTGACTTATTCAGCAAATACCTGTATGCAATTCCAATTCCAGCAAAAGATGCAATTACAGTGTCAGAAGCTATGTATTCCCTGTTTACCACTTTTGGAGTGTGCAAAACTATTTTATCAGACCAGGGATCGGAATTCATTTCCAGATGTACAAAAGAAATCCATCGCCTTCTTGACATAAAGCAGGAGTTTACACCAAGTTTTTCCCATCACTGTCTTGGGGCAGTCGAGCGCACGCATCGCACTCTAGCAGAGCGGTTAACTCCATTCCTGCAAGAAGAGAAGCAGTGGGATGAAATTATACCTTCAGTTGTTTTCTCGATGAGCAACACTGTAAACTCAACTCTTGGATACAGTCCATTCGAAATTGTTTTCGGCTGCCGACCCAGATTTCCTCTTTCGGATCACATTCTTCCGACTGATTTGACCTCCATTCCCAAAGACTATCACGCATATATAGAAATGTTCAGTAACCGTCTTGAAATCATACGGGAAGAAGTTAAGAAGCATGCAATCATGAAACAAGAGGCATTTCTTCGCAAGGCAAATTCAAAGACTAACCCGCTGAAGGTTGATGTCGGAGATTATGTCTATCTACTGAAAGACCCTACTGGTCAAGGGCAGAAGTTCCAACCTCGTTATGCAGGCCCATACGCAATACAGGAGCTGTGTTCTCCTCATCTAGTTCGCTTGCAGGATGTTTCATCAGGAAAGTCATTACGTCCTGTTCATAATGACAGACTTAAGGTTGCGTACGTACGTGTTCCTGATCCGTCATGGTACCTTGTACCAAGAGTCGTCACATCAAAGGATCAGCACTATTTGGTGTCAACAGACATAGATACTCCAGCTGTAGAATACTCTGACGTGCCCCATGGAGATGATAATAACCAGCTAGTTGTTCCATCGGATCAAAGCATTAGCAACAATTCACCAAGTACGTCATTTTCTCCAGTGCCCCAACACAGAATTCTTCCGCCTACACCAAAGTCTCGTCCTCATCAGGGCTTATCAAAGGGTATGAAACGCCTGTTGCCAGTAATACCTACAGACAAAAGTTCAAAGAATTCTTCGTGTTCAGACCATCAAACAAGCAACCATCTGAAAGCAGATATACCTTTTGGGATGGAAGTTTCGCCACAGCAAGTGACACGTCCGCGTCGTACACGACAAAAACCTTTGCGGTATCGCGATAATGATCATGTTGATCCAAGTGACGTCTTACCAAGTGAATCCAATTCGTGTCTTGTTCGTCGTGTCCTTGCAAGGAAATGTACCAATACAGGTGACATGTACTTAGTTCATTTTAAAGGTGAAGCTGCACAGAATGCCAGGTGGATGCCTCTACATGACTTAGATGCAAAAACCCGAAAGAAACTGATTGTTAACCCACCACCTTTAGTGTTGTAACATAACATTCTATGTGATATATTTGCTTTGTTTTTCCATTCCTGCGTTAATGTTTCAAGTAATTGAACACTTTATATTTGCATTTCATATGTTGTGACTTGGTTTATGATTTTCTTCAATCTTTGAATGACAAAAGTTCTTTGCCATTCGTCCCATGGATCATATCTATGTGATGGTTAAGAAATGGATGACATATCGTATAGAATGTTTTTTTTCATCGGTTCTAAACTGCCATATGTATGTAATTGATTTGTACCATCGCAAATGTTTATTCATGCAGACAATGTCTTACTCATCTTATTCACTATTGATGTACTCTTATGTGACATTTTGATTTTAAAATCATCATTCGGATGGTTTGAAATAATGCAGATAGCATTTCATTCGCTTTATTGCATACGGTATCTTAGCATGATTAATGTAAATGAGTTGATCGGATAGTTGTAACTTAGATCTCTGCTTTATTATCGTCATGGCATATACTCGTAATATGTTGAACACTGTAATCCAATTGTTATCCGGATACGTTGGCATTTCGATCAAGTTTAGCCTTTGACCAAAAGTATGTTTTACATGTTTCGTCATAACCACATGTTTCTGTTTATGACGTCATCAGCTGATATTATTCACTGTGTCATACAATACGATACATGAAGTAGATTGTAATGAAAGTTTTGTTTCTTTGTTCGTAGGATATGGATTAAGTCTGTAATTCAATTGAATATATGTTCCATTTTCGCATTTTGTAAAGTTATCGTCTTTCATAGTTACCAGACCAGTTTGCACTCCGTGCAATTTTTGCAGTGGCGGGGATGTTATGTCTATGGTAATACTGGTCTGGGAACTGTGGAAAGGGCGATAACTCTTAGTTACAGATTTGTGTAACTCTTTTGGATTTGGGGATAAAAATATAGATGAGGGGTGATTTTAGAAAAACGACACACGTGTTTAGAGTTATATTTTACTTCAACTTTTAGAGATAATTGAGCTAATTCCCCGGAACAACATTATAAAAGCGCTGGAGAAGTATGTATATAATCTAAAAATAGATAAACTGTCAGAGAATATTCTAAATAAATTTTGACAGTCAGTGAGTCACCGGAAACACAAATTTGAACTGATTAACCACTTATATAATTAGATTTCTATACAAAAATTATATAATATTGAATCGTCATAAAGTTATCTAAAAATAATTAAAAAGTTAATAATTAACCCTCATTTGTATTTTTGTCCATGATTTCATTACAGATCTCCATGGCTTCCATAACTTATAACTAGTTAAAATTACATTATATACCTTGATAGAGTATGTTAGTATGTAATGCCAATTACATGTTCTGTTGGCCATGTTGATCTGCATTTTGTTTTTTGCACTTATGATATATATAGTTTTAACTGTATTTACAGGTCCTAAAACATGAATGTCCAGTCTCAATTGCCTGTCAAACAGAAGCAACTTATAATTACACATCACTTGACAAATCTTGTCAGACCTGCCAGCAGGATTTCCCCAGTTCAGTTGATGATCATCAATATCATGAGCAGTCCGAGTCCAATTTATTGAATGAAATTTTAAAATTAAATCAACAAATATGTTGTTTAAAAGAGCGGATCACAGAGCTTGAAAAATGAAATTGAAGGTAACAAGTTTTCATTTGAAAAAATAGAGGACGATAAGGATGCTGTTCAATTTTACACTGGTTTTCCTGATGCTAAAGTGTTTAAACTCTTTTTATGCATATATCTTAAAGAAAACTGAAAAATTGAACTATTAGAGAGGCCGAAATGAAGTGGATGACTCTTTTCCAGCTTATCAGGAAAACAAAAGAAAACATGGGAAAAAGCGTGCATTAACTGGAAAAGAAGAACTATTTATTGTTTTATTTCGTTTGAAAGTTGGTTTGTTTGTAAGGGATTTGTCCGACAGGTTTCACCTTTCTCAAGGACACTTGTCCAAATTATTTACAACCTGGATACATTTTTTGCTGTATGAACTTCAGGAGTTATTCCCCTTTCCATCCCAAAATATGACCAGACAAAACATGCCACCAGAGTTCAAGGATTATGATACAACAAGATTAATTATAGACTGTACAGACATGTATGTAGAAGTCCCATCATCCATGGTTGCCCAGTCGCAAACATGGTCATCGTACAAGCATCATAATACTTTCAAAGTTCTAATAGGAGTGAACCCTAATGGGTGTTGTACATTTGTGTCCGATCTCTGGGGAGGACGTGTCAGTGACAAAGAGATAACTATTAAGTCTGGTGTGCTAGATTTACTTGAACCAGGTGACAATCTCATGGCAGACAAGGGTTTTGACATAGAAAACATTCTTCCCTCTGGCGTTTCCTTAAATATACCCCCTTTTCTAGGAGGACGGAGATGGTTTACTACTGAGGAGGTGGCCAAAACCATGAAAATAGCTTCTCTGCGAATCCGTGTGGAAAGAGAAATAGGAGGATTAAAAATTATCATTTATTGGACGGTGTATGGCCACTCAGTTTAGCTCATGTTGCTGGACAAATTTTGAAAGTGTGTGCATTTTTGACCAACTTTCTCCCTCCTTTGCTTCCTCCATCACTCATGAGAGCTACAATTGGCTGATAGGTGCAGGAAAAGTTTGAATATAAAATGTAGATTAGGAATTATTCTCTCGACTTTTTATGCTATTCTGCCATTATAAATCCATATTCACTGTATATAAAAGGTGGGTCTTTAGGAAGCACTGGACACTTATTGGGTCAAATACAGTATATTCTGTGGCCAGGCAGTTATAGTGTCCAACATTCCTATATAGTCTTCCAGTTCCAGTTGTGTACATTTACATACCTAGACCAAAACCACTGCTAATCTGTTACATAATTAAGTGATGTATATGTATTAAAGAAATAAAATATGATAAACTTTCTGTACTAGTCCTTTTATTACATTTCAAAATGTTTTAAGTACAGTTGAACCTCTTTATCTTAGTATTTCAATCATGATAAGTCAGCATATTGGCTACATAACACATTCTCAAATGTAACCCATTCATCAGTTCGAGTAACATCGAGATAAAGATGTTTGACTCCTCAAGTAATCACCAAGTACTGCACAAAGAAATGGTTGTGACACATGGATATTTGAGTATTCATTTTTACAAAACTGTACACTTGGTCAAGATATATGGTGATTGGTCATATTAATTTGGTAACACAATGGATTTCTTATCAAAATTAATGAATTTGTACTAGGTATAGGTATCAAGCATGAGGTAATTATAAAATGTAATGCATATGGTAATTGATGGCAATGCATTAATTTTTTCAAGCAATTGAATGTAATGTGTTATTGAAAATCCGTGAAATGGTAATTGAATTAATTACATTCAAAATGGATATATAGCCCAATTACATTTAATTACCTAATTGTATTGTACATTGCTTACTGATATTAAATAAAACAAATCAAATTCATAAATATCTAATATAAACTTCTCATATTCTCTTATCTTCTACTTTGAATGTTAAAAATCTTGAAAGGGTTTTTAATTTAGTTAAAGAATTTAACTGTAACTTAAGCGTTAGTTATTGCGCAATGGAAGGTGATGAGAAAAATTATAATGACTTACTCACTATATGCATATGAAAGTAACATATATATATACCTGGCCAGATAATTAAAGCTAAAATTATACGGTCAAGTCGTTTACATATACATACACATGTATGTGAGAACAATTAATTAATTCATATTGTTCCCTAGACAAAATAGTCTGTCCAGGAATTATTTGTGTGACAGACCCAAAAATTCAATATTAAACTTATAATTAGACTGTGTAATTATATATATAATAATGGTGTCATCAAGAGTGTTGAACATCATGAAGTACCAAAAGACACAAGCACTGACTGCACTGGTACATTTAGTGCTTAATTATCTAAACTTCACAAATATTTTAATTCACTCTACATGTCTCATATGTCAGATCTGAAATACAAATATTTTTTTATGATTATGTTACTTTCACAAAGTAATGTGTAATTTAATCAATTTCCTTGTAACTGAACCCATGCTTACTAAATATATATTGAGTCAGATTGTAAAATAACACTAAGACTAAATGTTTCGGATCTATAATGTACATATTTTGGTCTCTAGCCTATGCAAGGTTAACACCTTTTTGATACTACAGTTTCATGTTGCAGTAAAATGAGTTGATACATATATATATATCAGAAGTGATCAATGATTACGTAATGACAATAAGGCATGCAATATCAAACCACTAGCTTTGCATACTGTGTTTAACATGTTGTGTGGGAAGTTCAGGAACAAACACTTTTGTGTAGAAGTTAAGTATTTTAGGCATGATGTGAGAATGCCAGAGGTTGGAGTCAAACTTCACAAGCTCTACAAATATTTCTTTTCCTAGCGAAACTACAAAGTCTGTCCATTCCAAGCTAGAAATAAACATCTGCCCTTGTACTTGATAAAAGTAATCATGAGTTTTTTTCAAATGAATTTTACCACAGTCATTTCTGAGATAAACCCCCTTGTTATCACAAGTTTCTTCAACTGTCATACCTGCTTTTGACACAGGACATTTAACCTCTAATCCACCAAACTCCTGACAAACTGTATCAAATACTTTTCCATCTGGGCTAGCTCCAAGTCCAGGTATTTTATGATGAATTATAATACCACTCTTCTCTACTGTCACTGGGTTATTACTTTTCTCCATTTTATCAATATTTGATTTAATTGCATTTTCTTCATTGTCACGGCCATATCGCACAGCAGGTAAATCTGATATATTACTATACAAAATAGCACGCAGAACACTTTCTGGGTTTTTGGAACATTTAGCTGCTTTTCCAAAATTGGAAGATGTGAGAACAATATCATGTAAACTACACCAAATATCTGACTTTGACTGTTTTCTTGTTTCAACTTCTATCGCAGAAATAATGTTTTCATGCAAGTTAAGATATGACACATCTTTTTCCATATATATGTCAACGGCTCTTTCCATTTTGTCAGATTCACCATCACCAATAACATTATGCATTCCCTTTTTGAAGCTAATGTAATCCATTATTTTATTTCTGTCAGTGTTATTGTAAATTGGAACAAAGATATTTTCTGTATATACATCAACAAATTCTGACACTGGAATACTTTCCTCAGTTTCAAGTTGACTCTGTGAATCTGGTTTTGAATGAAACAGAAAGAAACCTGAATGTGGAAAATCCTGCTCCAAATTTTCATAGAGTGTACAAAAAGCATGCAAATCCTGAGTCCTGTCCTTGGGTGCACGTGGATCATAACTGGAGACAGTTAACATCTGATCATTAATGTTATCATTCCCATGCCTGTGCTTGTGGATGGGATGGTCATGTCTTTCAGGGCACTGGCTTATTATATAAGAGGGCATCTGGTATACAATGTAGTAGTGTATACATGTACTTATCCTGCTGGACAATCACAAGCGGCATACTTCACATCTCCATTGGCCAAGAACACAGTTATGACGCTGTATCGGACTCATTTATGCAACGACCTTCGCCCTGATAAAAACCATGCCATTATTTCGGTGTGCAATCTTGATGTCATTTACATGTCCCTCTTTGAAGAAGCCATACGCCCTCTCCTTCTTGTACGCCGTTCCTTTCATGATTGAATTGCCGAACTTCTTCGTCTGAACGACCAGATACTCATAAATCTGATGAAAATTTGTGTCTGATAATGTCCTTAAGTCATTCTTCCACTCAACGTCGCCGGCATATAACATAAGATCTGAGAACGTATTGCCTATCACATCCCTACTGACAGAGTTAAAAGTCGTGGCGGTAGGATTTTCCGCCGCTTTCAGTGACTTGGAAGAGAAAATAGCAAATGATCTTGATACTAAAGTTGCCATATTACCGTCTATGCTTGCTCTTTCATTCTTCAGCCAAGACCGCAGTTGTTTGACAGTTAATGTCTTGAAATCAGATAGGGAGTTTGGAGAGATGGTATCTTTGACGGTGGACGACGCCATCTTTGTTTGGTCATTTGGTCAAAGATCATAACATGTGCGGTCTGCAAGAATTATTTCTTTCCCAGTCTTTATCGTTGCTTTCATTCGGCAGATTTAGAAGTTGATGTACCGATATTGTTTCGTTAGACTTCTGGTCTGACTTTGTATTTGTTTATTTTGTCGTACATTAAATATAATTTTAGCTACATTAAATCCTGTCATCATCCATTTTTTTACACAGAACGCCAAACAAAAGATATCTGGGTTCAATGTGGGACCAAGTAAATTATTTCCTTTACTGAATTAATTTCATTAAATTTGGTCCCAATAAACTTTTTTCTCATATATAGATAATAATGTATCAGTGAAAATCATCTTTCCTACAAAATGTTCACAGAAAAGTGAAAATATCCGAAGTAAAACTTCTGACGTTGGACGCAATTGCATTTTTAAGGCTGACAAATTTCCTCATTATTTGTTATTAGAACACCACAAAAGATATACCCAAAATGAATCCTATATATTAATAATAATAATAATATACAACATTTGATATAGCGCCCTATATAGCAAACATAAGCCCCTCTAAATCGCTTTATAGTATATAGATATACATTTCTAATATACAATCAACACAATTAACACATACAGTTATATACAATTCTGAGTTCGCAAGAGCTGCCATATCAGGCGCTAGCTAATTGTCCTATACCACCTGACTTATATCTCCATATGTGTGTGTATGTATGTGTGTGTGCTGGAGATGAATTGCGTTCTGTTTGTAGTAGGACGGTGTTTCCAACGGTATCTTTTAGAGTGCCACCTCACTTGAATGCTACAGCACAGATACTGCAACACCCACCCCAGACCATTTTATACTCCACCTGGGTTGTTGGAGTTGTGTGGGCAGGAGAAAAACACTTTCTCTGAATGTTCCATGCGTATGACGATTACGGGGATCGAACCCCGGCCGCCAGCATGGAAGGCCGGAGTGTTAACCAATCGACAAATCGCCTATAACTGCAGATCGCTTTGTAGATCAAGACCAGTAATCAATACTGCTATCCACCGTTATAGCTTTTTCTCTTAAACGAGTCTTTTGAAATCAAACAAGTTCGTGAAATATCTTTACAGACAGTTGTGTAAATCTGAAAGAAAACGCATAGTGGTAGTTTTGAAAAAGGTACTTTTCAACAGCCATGTTTGTCATCATAAAGAGACCGAAAACATGAAAATAAATCCATATTCATTATATAAATCTACTTGTGAGCCTATTTATGATTTCTATTTAAAATCAACAGACTTAATAGCATCAACAATATACGAAAGAGGCAACATTTGGATTTTGTGTTTAAATGTTGTGGTTGCCTATTTATTGACTTACATCGGCTGCATTTTTGTATTAGTTTCATTTAGAAATGAGTATCAGCCATATTTCCTTCACTTTTATGATGTGCGCAAGATGATTCCTCACAGTTTGTTCTTTAAACCGAGGAACTTATTTTTCTGACTCTCCGGCTGTTCAAGAGTATGAAAATGTGTGTGTTGTTTTCTGTTTACTGAATAGTGTTGTTATACTTCAAACTAACTTAAAGCAGATATTATTTAAAGCTCGCACACAAATGGGCCATCTGAAGGAATTTGTTAACTTGAACAAGTGTTTGCCTTTACCATGCTACATAAATAAAACAAAATGTCTCGAATGTCAGCTATAGAAATGTCGCGAGGATATTGCACAACATCAGGAATTCGTCAAGTACATTGAGTGTAATGAGATAAGTGTTATGTTAATTTTTATCCGGAGATATATTATTTGAAAGGCTGCACTTCGATTTCGAATCTATTTTTATTTACATCCTGGAGGCAGGCTTGCGAATGCTCTTGGGGTCAAAGTGCTCAGAGATATTTGTAAATATATGTTTCATTTGCATAAATTGAGTTCGGAGGAAAGATTTTTCAACATACTTTTGGCATTCCAATGGGCACTATCTGTGCACCACTTTTGGCTGACTGGTTTTAGTTTTCACACGAGGCTGTATTTGGCGAGGGGCTTATCAGGTCGGGTAACAAAAACCTTGCCAAATCTTTTTATTTCACTTTCAGGTATATCGACGATGTGTTGTCTATAAACAACGAGAAGTTTGCTGACCTAGTCTATCGTATATATCCTACTGAACTTGAGATTAAAGACACAACATACTCTCCTACATCAGCTTCTTACCTCGATATTTACTTAAACTATGACCAACACGGGCAACTTACTACTAAGCTGTATGATAAACGTGACGATTTCGATTTTCCGATCGTGAACTTTCCCTTTCTTGATAGTAACATCTCTGTTTCTCCATCCAATGGTGTTTACATGTCGCAGTTGATTCTTAATCTAGGGCTTGCTCTGAATATCGCGATGTTCGTGATATATGTCAACTGCTTACGAACAAACTTATGGCACAGGAATTCGAGAAATGCAGGTTGACGAAAACTATGTGCAAATTTTATGGTCGCCATCTTGATCTCATCGAGAAATATTCTGTATTATTTACAAAACACATGGAAAACATCGGGTTTTGTCAATATATCTGTATGAATAGTTCACATTTACAGAATTACAATTTTATAAAAAAATTTGCTGATATTATGAAAATAAAGTAATAGAACTTCAATAACTTGCCCCTTTAACTTATCCATGATTTTTTTCGTATTTGCTGAAATTGAGGTAAGCGATACAGGCCCACTGGGCCTCTTGCTTTCTGAGAACTCTCCATGTGTTTGGCAATTTAGACTGTAATTGTGATATTTTCTGTATCATTATCGGTAGATATCCGTTTGTCACAAAGCTTCCAGTTCAGTGAGTAAAAGTGTATTAAGCGTGTTTGACTTTGTTATGATTTAGTTTGAACTGGTTTTTTTTCTGCTTACCTCCTTTTTAAATTGAAATGGGTTATCTTTCGTTCCTTACAAATACAGATTTAACGAGTTAGATAAATCGCTATATGAAAGTATGCAGATCTAATAATAATAATATACAACATTTGATATAGCGCCCTATCTAGCTAACATAAGCCACTCTAAAGCGCTTTACAGTACATATATATACAATTCTCATACAATCAATACAATTAACATATACAGTTCTATCATATACAATTCTGGGGGGTTCGCAGGAGCTGCCTTATCAGGCGCTAACTACTTGTCCTATGCCACCTGACTAATATCTCAATACGTGTGTGTATGTATGTGTGTGTGCTGGAGATGAATTGTGTTCTGTTTGTAGTGGGACCGTGTTTCCAACGGCATCTTTACGAGTGCCACCTCACTTGAATGCTACAGCACAGATACTGCAACACCCACCCCAGACCATTTTATACTCCACCTGGGTTGTTGGAGTTGTGTGGGCAGGAGAAAAACACTTTCTCTGAATGTTCCATGCGTATGACGATTACGGGGATCGAACCCCGGCCGCCAGCATGGAAGGCCGGAGTGTTAACCACTCGACCAATCTTCATCTTTATAACACTTCCATATTCAAATGTGAGTACCTTCCTAATAGTCTTGATGTTCAATTGAGAATATAGCATAATGGCTACCATTTGACCTCAAAAAACAGTTCTCTAATTTGTGTCTTTGAGATTGTTGAGTTTATTGTTCATACAGGCATCAAAGGAATAAAAGGGGACAGAGGCTCAACCGGCTACACAGGGACATCCAGGACAAAAGGGAGAACCTGGTAGGTTAAATTCAAATCAAGTTTACAAACTTCATCTGATATATCAAGACGCGTGTATCTAGTGCCGTTACGTATTGCGTGCTTGTCCATGACAAAACATTATCAGAGTCAAATATTTTAGCATGGGTAGACGGAAAACCTATCCACAAAACATTAAACAGGAACAATTTATGCAAAATATCGCTAACAAAGAGGTTCAAGGGACTCAATTGTCACTTGAGTACTGAAAAGATGGAGCATATTAATTTTATTTCAGACATATTTTAATTGACACTTAATGGAGGTCAATTTCATTAATCAAGAAATGTGTAGCTGTGGTTACAGAACATTTTCATCTATGGAAAGTGTTTGAATCATGTCATATTTTGATTGGACAAGAGTCCAAATGTGTCTGTATCACTCACCAGCTCTTCTGTCAACTTTTGCAAACTCAAAAGCGAAGGAACGTCTGATAGTTGTCCATACTACCACACAGTGAAATAACCAAGGGCCTTCTTTATTGAAAAACAATACTCAAAATGCATGACAAAAGTGTATCCCTCTAAAACTCAAAGTGGTAAAAACTTTCAATTAATAATGCAATGTCTGGCGATGCCAATTTATTAACAAGATTAACACTGGCAACATAATAAGTCTTTCATATCTTTAATTACTTTTATTGCAGATTTAAAGCACACACTGATAGCTGATTTATTTTACGACAAGAAGCACCAAATATGACTGATTCAGGGGGTTCCTATTATAAAATCTTGTATTTTACTCCACAGGAACAAAAACGGCGGTTGCATTTTCAGCCTACGTTCGGAATACTCGAGTTACTCGAACTCACATATATCAAACAGGACCCGTGATTGTATTTGATAGACTGAGAATAAATATTGGCGGGTTCTACAATGTTCACAAAGGAACATTCGAGTGTGGCGTAACTGGTGTTTATATGTTCACGTGGTCTATTGGTGAAAGTTTTAATGAAATGTCATCAAGATTAGAGGTTAACGACGTAATGGTTGTAACTCCCATCACTCGTGCCGGCTCCAGTTCTACAATTGTGCAGCTAAATGTCGGTGATACTGTTTACGTTCGCGGCATGCATGATCCCCCTTCGAGTGGAACTTTAGCTGTTTCAACAAGTGCTTCATTTTCAGGGTTTCTACTTTCCTAACCTAAAATCATACTGATGATACAGACATATTGTAGATTGCGTTAATTGTTGGATAATAAACGTTTAATGACCATACATGACTTCTTTTATTTAAAATATTTTCGTAGGGTGTTCATATTGAATTTAAAAAGTAAAATGCTTGTGATATGAATGTATGTTAACGGAAAAAAGAAACTATGCATCACTTAATAAATCTTCAAACAAAAACTACCGAAAGTTTCTTAATAAAATGTCTTGTACATATTTGTCGTGTCAAACCCCATGCTGTCACGTGGTTAGGTCACCTGGCGCTCGTGCGTTTCGAGAACTGCGGATTATCGGCATGCTTGAAGCAGGAATATCCCAACATGACGCCGCATAGCGTTTCCATGTGCATAAGAATACTATAAGTCTTTGGTACATGTAAGACGTCATTGGCGATATGGCACAACTCAGGATAGACCGCGTTCAGGAAGAATGTGCGTGGCGGCACGTCAACAGGACCATCACATACGGTTAACGCATTTAAGAAATCGCTTCTTCAAATCACGGCCAATTTAACGTCTAGAAACATTTTTGAGCTATGAAATATTCACCCAAAAAATTACGATATGTTATTACTAAGCTTTAGAGCTACAGTTGTGGGATCGCACAACGTTACACGGTGTGCGTACGATGGGTGAACGGTGTATGCACGATGTGCGAACGATGCGATCCTGGGCGATTATTTCTAACGCACATGTGGGCGCACAATAAACTAACATTGTGCGATGGCAATCGTGGTTGATGTAAAATGAGAAATGGATTAACACTAATATACGGTTTTGAGCTAGTTGTTGTCAGCATATTTCTATATTTTAACTACATATATAAGCTGATATTTTTATATATATTTTTTCTAGAATAAGGAATAGTCTTTTGGTAGTTTTTGAAACAAACCAAATAGACACATGTAAACTTTTAACACATATTGACAAGTTCTCGTTCAGCTAAATAGTTTTACCAAGTTATACCTGTACATAGACCATATATGTAGATGTCTCTTGCCCGGGGCACTTACAACACTCGCCTAGGTGTACACACAGGTACATTGGTGGGGAGGGGAGGGGGTCCTGTGTTCAAATAACTAATTATAAGAGTCCAGTTTGTTTTCATAACGGTCGCTCGGTATAATTGCTGTCTTAGCGGATCGCCGGAAACGGGACAGGGAAAAATCTGAGCTGTTAATTACCTGTTCTGTTACCTTGGAGCTGACCCCGCAATTGACTGTCTCCTAGTCACTGTAATACTTTTTCATGTATATTTGTAAAATTAGCATGATCCCGATAAATATGATGCGAATTTATATAGTTTTTCGACAAGAGGGTTCAATATTGTTTTCATTCCGTAATATTTATCGACTAATTGTCGAAAAATCGTGCGTGGAATCGCACACATAAACGCACGATCTTTAGATCGCCCCGTTGTGCGCACCATGGGCGAACGATGTGTGCACGATGTATACACGATACACGATATGAAGTTCAACACTAGTGACAACTGCCTGGATTCACAGATACATACATGGCAAAGACTTCAAATGGCATTTCATCGGGAGTTTCGTGGCATTTTAGCTCGCAACGGGCGTCTGCTTCGGACAATCGGAAATTTACATAACATACTTGTAAAATTGAACGGGAACACCTTCTGATTTTTGACCCCATATCAATTTAGTTGTATGAGTCCTTGAAATAACACGGAATCCGGCCGCGACGCCTGGCTATACTTCCTGTATCGTTGTACGTTGTCACCAAGTACGGGTAGCGTGGTGTCGTAGGCATATCCGATAACCTAACGCCAATGGACAGGTAGTGCACTCATGGATGAGTCAAAAGTTGTCTTAGCAGTGGTGGCCGTAGCAGAGGTGTCGTCGTGTTGGAGAACGATTCCGAGATGCCGGCATCGTAGACCGACATTCTTTTGGCGGTGACAGTGTCATGGTTTAGGGAGGGATCGCTGCCCTTGGCAGAACCCCTCTTGTGTTAGCCCCACGTTATTTGATTGGAATTCAATACGGAGATGTAATCATTACATAACATGATGTGTCCTTCATCCGTTACCAACAACGCCAAGTGACTTTACAGCAAGACAGCATTTGTCAGCATATTGCACGTGGTTTTACCGACTACTTAAACGAACAGAACATCAATGTTTTTCCATGGCCACCCAATCGAGCATGTATGGGGCGAGATGGAACGTCGCCAACGTCAACTACCTAAGCAGCCATTGTCGTTAAATCAACTCGGCCAAGACTTAATCAGAATGAGGAGCAACATTCCCCAACACTTTTTTCGGCACGTGAGTTCGCTCCATGAGGCGTCGTTGTCAAGCTTGCATTGGTGCAAATATTGGAGACACGATATTGACATTATAATTTTGTTTACACCCTATAATGATTTGAACCCCTGTGGAATGAATTGTTATTCAAATTTTCTTTTTGTAATGAACTGAATAAAGCAACATTCATAGTTTTAACCTTAAATTTGAAGATTTAGTGATTTTATAAACATGATGCATAGACACTTTTTTCCACTAGTGTATATATACTTGGGGATTTTTCGGGAAACAAAACTTCGGAATATAATAAAGCAATAGCTTAATACTCTTCATTCAATGATATGAAAACGTTGTATACTAAACGACGCTCTAGAGCTGGTGGGCATACGTACAGAATTTCGAACACCTACTTCGTTGCATGCTTGTTGCATAGAGGTGCATAACAAATGTAACAGGCTACCTTGCTTTTATAGACGACTGCTTTTGTGGAATTATTCGCTCGGGATCATTCAAATTTGGTCGAAAGCATCAAAGCATTTTACAAATGAAGGGATTTTATTTCCATCGGGCTGAGGGACAGGGCCACAAACTGCATTTGGCTATACTCGGCTTCGCGACTTCTTCTCTTAGCAACAGAAACCAACCGTATTTAATTGGTTTGATTGGAAGCATGACGCGAAAATGTATATTTGAAATGGTTCAAATGGTGTGGAAGCCCATAAGGGCCTTAACATGTAACTAAATTGGTATGTTTGATTTGTATAAGTGTAATGAACAGGTATTACTAGCTTTTATTTACTCGTGCACGTGCCTTAACGCCAAAACCAGCGCCCAGTTGTTCAAAGGGTGATTAGCTTAATCACTATTTAACGATATTTTTCAAGCTTTTAAAATTTGTTAATATTTAAAGCATAATCTTACATTTTTTCTTATAAATTGACCCTATTGAATATTTGATATCTGCAAAGTTGTAGTTGAGGTATTGTTTACTTTTACAGTTACAGGATAATCAAAATTTGCGCTAATTACTGATTAAGCTAATCACCTTTTGAACAACTGAGCCCTGGTGTAATTTGACAAATGTAGGACTGATTCCCATAGGGATAAAGATCGGGTCAAAAAAATCCTTGAAAAAATGTACAAGAGACTAAGACCAGATGATCCGGAAGTGAAAGCGACTAATATTTCACCAATTTCACCTTCCATACAGAAAAGAAAAAACTGAGAAATCATTTTAAACTCAACAAGTAGGCATGTTTAGGACATATTACAATAAATGACGGTTACAAATTACATGTGTTTCTACAGAAGACGGAAGTAGGGACTAAAAACTTGATCTTAATCTTAGTCAACCTGCATCTCTCGAATCCCTGGGTCGTAATTTGTCTGTCAGTAACCAATATCTATTACATAATCCCAATATTGAAGGCAAACTCTAGGAAAGAACTACAACCTTTAAACACTGCAGGCTAGAGAAGTTTCTTACAAGAAAGGTTAAGTTCACGATCGCAAAAGTACATTTGTCACGTCTTCCACTCAGATTAGTGGTATAATGCCGTGTTGGTCAAAGCTTAAGTTAAAATCGAGGTACATGTAAGCATCCGATGAAGAGGAGTGTGCTGTATCCTCGATTTCAAGCCAAGGAGGATATATAAGATTGATGTGAGATGTCTTAAGTATCTGTTTCTCTGCACTGCTACAGAGGGAAATTTTTAAACAAGAAATATGGGGTATCATATAATTTGAAAGTAAATAATCGGTTTGGTTCTGTGTTACATTACGTTTCGAATTAACGCAGTTCACTTCGTGCTCCATTGGATTTATGATATCCTAAGCTAAACAGTTAAAGGAAAATCCTTATACTTACAGGTTTTTTTGTAAATAATCATAACAATTCTGTTCATTATAGCCCCATCTGCGGACAAAAAAAATCAAGTAATGTAATAGCATTTGCATAAGCCGTCATTAACTCCGTCCATGTCCATTGTTGATGACGTCATACAATTGTGACTCGAACTGGATATTTTGCCTAGCTCCGCCCACATGTATTGTTGTCGACGTCATAGAAATTTGACACGTTTTCAAGTACAGTCATATAAGGATTAACCTTTGATTTTGTTTAGTTTATGAGATCATAAATCCAATGGAGTACGAGGTAAATTGCGTAAACGCGAAGCGTTTACGTTAAATTTACCGACTGCTCCATTGGATTTATGATCTCATAAACTAAACAAAATCAAAGGTTAATCCTTATATTTACAGTATTTTTCTGTAAATGGGTCATAACTTTTCTGTTCAATTTAGCCCCATCTGCGGACATATATTTCATTTCAAAACTTACAAATGTGAAAACGGTTCAATAAATGTAACAGCATGAAGTTTGCACAAGCCGTAGCTAGCTCCGCCCATGTCAATTGTTAATGGCGTCATACAATTGTGATTCGAACGGGATAATTTGCATAGCTCCGCCCATATGTATTGTTGTCGACGTCAAGGAATTTTTGCACGTTCTCAAGTATAGTTATTGGAAAATAACTCTAGTTTGCAGTGCAATGGTTATCGAGTGAATGTCAGTGTAGACTGTAAATATTAGGAAATAACTCTTATTTGCAGGACAATGGTTACCGAGTGAAAGTCAGTGTAAACTGTAAATGTTATTGATTGGACGCAAACCATATTGACGACTGCTCGGTACACTCGGACAAAATGCCATTTCCATTATGAGCAAAAACAATTCCAACATGATTTTAGCTCCATTACTAGAGAAAACGATGTTGATATGGCATTTCTGAAATTGGCTTCTGTTAATCTTGCTGCACGTAGAGTTAGAGACACGTTTGGATACGTAATCGTTTTAGTTAATCTGATCCGATGGACAAAAGTAAGCTCCATCGTCCCTGTTATGGTTTGGTCATATGAAATGACATTTTAGATATGCTTTGACATTTAAAAAAAATGAACTGCGCAACTCCTTCTACTGCCGGCACTACATCCTCAACTAATCTTCTCATAGTCTCAATTAATCCCTCTGTAGCTATGTTAAAAAAACAACAGCGACGTTAAATGCATAGTCAGCGGCATTTATGATAAGTATTTCGCCGTCAAAATCAAATAAATCATAATTATGTTAACTGCTAGAGCTGTCACTGTATTATTGGAAACTATAACCCGAGAAGTGACCCGGTATGTTCTTTTTGAAATTGGGATGATGCATAACTGCGCATGCTCGCTTGTGTATCTTGAGTCGGTAGCCCTGGGTACACATTCTTTCCTGTAGACTGATGATGGCTTGGTGTTGGGAATCAATGTGAAATCTTAGATCTGGTTGTTCAGTTAAAAGTATTCGTCTGTCCATTGCGGAAGTCACGACTTTCAACAAATACATTCGATCAATAGAATGATGTTCATTTTAATTATCGTTAGTCAGAAACATTTTGTAGGTCTCACAATGCAATAACCCGAATGGAGAACAAACGGCAACGTTATACTGACACGTCTACTCCAAAGAGCGATCCTTTATAGTGAATGCATTTTTCAATTATTAATAACAGTTTATCTTTTGATTTAGATATCCATATACATTTGCACGTTATAGAGTAGAACACCACATAACGTGAGAAAACATCAAGAAGCTGGCTTATTAATATAGGCTACGCCTGTTGCTTTAACCAACTTCATTTTTATGTTTTGATCAACTCGGAATGAAAGAAGAACTTAAAGTCAATTTCAGACATCATTTTTTTATTACAATATATAGTATCTTTGAATATGTACATATAAGAAAAAAAACAACATTTTTTCTTAAAAAAGAAAAGAAAAAAAAGTAACATACATCTAAGAAATATCTTATTCGGAACAAAACTGTAGCATTTATTTGTATTGACATTTAAACTGCCGACAAAAAATGTATAATTTTAAAGCAATCAACTAGCAGATCGGAAAGTTTCTTTAATCTTAATGTTGAACGAAACTACTATGCTAAACCAGAATCATTTAATCTTGTTTGAAACATGCATTTTCATTGGTATAAAAATTATGTTATCAGCCCATAAGGTACGAAATGACGTCGTCGTTTATGACGTCGGTTTTGATTGGCTGATGCAGCAGCGTAATGATTTGTAAGAGAAAAGAGTCCATCAATAAAGTTAATTTTCGCAGGGTATATATTAGATTATCAGTATCAACTTGAATCTATTTTTATGTGATGGGGTTATAACACAAAAAAAACGGAGTGTACTCTCATCATAAACAGCTTCGTGGTTTATTTAGAGTACACTCTGTTTTTTGTGTTATACCCCCATAACATAAAAAAATAGATTAATGTTAATCCTTAAAAAAATTGTTGAATAGATACATGTATTTCAGTTACAAAGTAAACACATTTGACCGATGTACGCATGCTCGTACACATCTATTATCATTTGACCTATTTTAATATATCTTTGTTCACAGAGAAACGAATCAGTGATGTCGTAATTCTCGTCGCACGAAACATTGGTGCTGCTTAGTATTGTCCTAACGACTTCGTGGATAGCGCCGAAAATATTAACACAGAGTATGGTCTTTACAATAAGCCTCTTTCTCTCATATCTCGCCATGTTGGATAGAGGTTGCCCATGTAAGAAAGCTATGTAAGAAAAATCTATCTTACATAGCATTTCACGCGACGTGACGTCACAATGGCTCAACAATGATGTGACGTCACGAATACGGTAAACTCTGATGCCGGAAAGAGAAAACGACGGCATGATAAAATTAAAACCTTTCATAAAATTTTAACAATAAATACCAGGAAGAGGAGATAAATTTTTCTACGCAAACATTGTTTGCAAATATAGGGTATACTTAAACTCGCTGTCTAATTCGTTTTCGTAAAAAAAGCTCAAGGAAAAAGATGAAATTTCCAAATGGTAGCCTGTTTAAACATATTTTCTTGGTTTTTGAGCTTATTCGTGTAGTTGATATGAGAGAAAAAGACGATTTCATTATGTGTGTATAAGGTATAAGGAAATTTCTACCTTCGGGATCACAAAATGTGGTAAAACCCTCGGCAAGCCTCGGGTTTCACCACATTTTGTGACCCCTCGGGTGGAATCTCCCTATCCTACATACACGCATATGAAAGAGTCTTATAATATTATATCCCTAGAATAATAGATCATTTTTAAAAAAATTATACAAACAGCTAACACGTTAATCGTCGAAAACAAAAATAAAATGCATAGAGGGCGAGGGTAGAACCCGAGCCTCCAGTTGAGTTTAGTGACCCTATATGGCTCTATTGAGGGACAGTAAGTGACTATATAACAAATAAATTCAAACAATTAGCATAGACTCAAGACTTAAAATCTTATTTGTTTATTTGACTGGTTTTTTGGGCACCTGTTAATTGTAATGGTTATTATGAAGACGGTAAAGGTGAACCTAACATAACTTCACGATTCTAGAAGCCATTTTTTTTTTTAAGTTTTACGCTATTTGATTTCCGAAGCGGTTGAAATTGTCGCCGCCATTTAATCAAATTGACCCTTTATAAAACCTGAAGCGCCCTCGAGCTTAACAAATTATCCCTCAACAGAAGAAATGGCCACCAAGATGTTTTTTTAAAAGTTACGAAATTCACTCGCTAACCGTCGTGTCTTTTGTAACTTTTAAAAGATAATTATCTCGAGTGAAATAAATACTATATCCAACAACCGTTCGTATATATAACAAATCTTTAAGTTCATTGTTACACATTCGCGAGTGTTATCTCCTCTATTTATTTTAGAAAACGACCCGAGGACCTACCAGAGAATAATAATGTACAAAATAAATGCGACACGAATGATGAGCAAAAGTATTTGCTGTCAGTCAATCGAACCTTTCAGATTGAGAGCGAGTGTGCTTATTTGTAGGTTTGAAGCAGTGACGTACTGCAGGATTTCAAGAAGCCCAGCGATCACAATTTCCATCACCAAGTCAGCGAATGGTGCCATTGGAAAATCTCAAGTCAAATCATATACTGTTTGGCGTTAAAAGTCCATCGTTAATCATTTACTAATATATATATGATATTTGTATAGTGGATTACGGTGAAAATGTCACCATGTTAAAACACCTATTTGTACATGAACAAACCATGATTAGAACTAAACATCGATTGAAAAACAAGGGGCAAAATACGAACAACGGATTAATTTTAGTATGACGTACCAAAATATTTCTTGGATATTTCTCACGTTATAATAAATATGGGTTTGATGTTGTTTTGTTTGATAAATCAATAAAAATGCATTACACATAATTCACCCGCTGTCCGTGACCGGGGGGAAATTTGTTATTAATTCGTGCAGAAGAGTACTTCAGTAAGATCGTCCTCAGATGCCACCAGATCAACACTACCATAAGGAAGCAATATTTCTGCTACGATATCCTGTGTTTTCCACTCTCAGACCATTGTTTAAACGTGTTGACTGTTGGATAAATATATGTTATATGAGGTAAATGATCTTCCGGACATTTGATCGGTTGAGAAGTTAAAATCACATGTTTCAATGCCACTTGCGAATTGTCGACGTCGTCATCGATTGTTGACGTCGTCTCAATTTGACGGGAATATATACGAGCTGATGTGTTTTCGCGCAAAAAGTTCGCGGTTTACTCCAGAAAACAACACTATCACAGCCGACTTACTGTTAATTTGGTAGAAACAGGTCATACGACTCGTGATTATTAGACTTGAAATTTATGTCATTCCCGTGTGCACCTTACTCAAATCTCACCGAGACACGCCCAAAAAATAGTTTATCTATAAACAGGGCAATAGACAAATTAAAACCAATGCATTACATAGATTTTCAGAGTGAAAATGTGTAAACACTGTGTATTGTTGTCATTTTAAAATGTATATAAGGAATATTTATCGTATTATAAACATCAACCTGAAATCAAGTGTAGAAGATTATCATGTTACAAACTGCTAATAAGTAGAGGAGATCATCATGTTACAACTTCAAAACTGCTAGTAAGTATAGAAGATCATCATGTTACGACTTCAAAACTGCTAATAAGTATAGGAGATCGTCATGTTACAACCACAAAACTGCTAATAAGTATAGAAGATCATCATGTTACAACAACAAAACTGCTAATAAGTATAGAAGATCATCATGTTACAACAACAAAACTGCTAATAAGTATAGGAGATCATCATGTTACAACTTCAAAACTGATCATAAGTATAGAAGGTCATCATGTTACAACCACAAAACTGCTAATAAGTATAGAGGATCATCATGTTGCAACTTCAAAACTGACAATAAGTACAGGAGATCATCATGTTACAACTTCAAAACTGACAATAAGTATAGGAGATCATCATGTTACAATCACAAAACTGCTAATAAGTATAGGAGATCATCATGTTACAACCACAAAGCTGCTAATAAATGCAGCAGATCATATGTTACAAAAAAAATTAATGGCGAATGCTATACGAGATCATCATGTTCTTATGACTTGAAGTGACTACATACGGAAAATAACCGCCCTGCTTGCCGAAGTAAAAGACTGTTCAGTGATATCGCCCTAGATAGATTGTATAATTAATAAAGTTTGTTCAAGTCAAGATAATTTGTTCTCCAATTGAAAACAGTCATTACATGGTGTTATATTTCACGGGTGTTTAATTTCGCGAAATTTTATTTGACTGTTAATATAAATCGAAATTAAATCCCAGTGAAATTTTACAACCTGTGAAGACAGATTTCTCCCAAAAAATATAATTAGAACAAACTAGAACACTGTCAGGTCGGCAATGTCTTTCTCGTGTAACTATATATCTCCCGAAATAATCAATCCTTAAGCTTTGGATACACCTAGGTTGATCTTTGGTCAATTCATCCTTGCCGAGTTATCACCAACTTTGCTTCATGATGTAATAACATCTTTTCTGCAATAAGTATATGAGATCTAGGAGAAATTGAGCAAAACCTAATAATACTTTTATGTTATGATCCACTTCTTATGATGTTTTCTTATTTTTTAACTACATGTATGTATGGTTTTTGATACAATTAAAATCCTCAAAATACAATATTTTTGCAATTTCACGTTTTTTATACATACATTTTGAGGATGTGACAAAGATTTACATGGCGGGTGTCGTCGATGAAGCAGAAGCTTACTCTTCCGGAACACCTGGTCTTATTCTCTTGTACTTTGACAAGAGCCTCCATGTAAATTTTTCCTTTGTTTCTATTTTCCCCTAGTTTAATCGATTTTGAGTTCGGATTATGGTTTTGCTGACGCTTTGGTATTCTATGATTTTTTTTCTTATGTATTTTACCATGGATCATGCATTGTATTAATTACATATAATTGTGCAAATGAAGGGAAAACAACTTTTATTTATTTGGAACAATATCAAAAATAGACCCCTCCCTTGACCCTCCCTGCAACTTCCAGGACTTGAGTATTTTTGAAATAAAATGCCAATTATCACTGATAAGTGGACTATATTTATGGAATTGTATCACTTGTGTCCATTTCTTGTTGGCTAATGGCTTAATAAATTATATCCACAGAGTTTGTAACAACTTTTAAATGGCAGTGTATATGCTTACAGTCGTCAGAGAAGATATATATGTTTGGATAAAATATAAGTATGTTTTTTTATACAACTTAAGTTTACCCCCATATCTATGATATGAATTATATCGAAATGGATTTTACTAGGACATTTCAGCAAACAAGAGAGATACAACATTATTACCAAGAACCCAAGAATGTTTTATACGAGAAAATGATTGCGTCGTTTAAAATTCTTATTGAAACATTATTTAATACAGGCGAATCATGATTGAGGCGTAAAAAAAAAATTGAATATATGATACAATATCACTATAATGACTTTTGTCCATAAGAAAAACAGAACAACCATTTCAGGGGATTTTCACTCAGTTTGAAGGTATTACTAATCCCTTATTTGAACACGATATTTAAGTCATCATATATAGAGAAACACAATCACTAACCATTTTATGGTAACGAATTCCTTATTTGAACACGATATTTAAATCATCATATATAGAGAAACACAATCACTTACCATTTCAGGGTAACGAATTCCTTATTTGAACACGATATTTAAATCATCATATATAGAGAAACACAATTACTAACCATTTTAGGGTAACGAATTCCTTATTTGAAAGCGATATTTAAATCATCATATATAGAGAAACACAATCACTAACCATTTTATGGTAACGAATTCCTTATTTGAAAGCGATATTTAAATCATCATATATAGAGAAACACAATCACTAACCATTTCAGGGTAACGAATCCCTTATTTGAAAGCGATATTTAAATCATCATCTATAGCGAAAAACAAACACTAACCATTTTATGGTAACGAATCCCTCATTTGAACACGATATTTACAGCAACATATATGACGTAATACAAATTCTTACAATATATGGTTAGGAAGTATTTATTTGAACACGATATATAAATCCTCATATATATAAACGAATTGCAAACACTTACTTTGTAGGTGTAACAAACCACCTATTTGAACACGATATTTAAAACAACATGTATGACGTTATACAAATACTTACAATATAGGGCGAGGAATTAATTATTTGAACAATATATTTAAATCCTCAGGTTTTATGTATATCATGAAATGTTAGTTTCATATAAATATTCCTGGTTTTCTGTATATCATGAAATGTTAGTTAAATATGAACATTCCTGGTTTTTTTGTATATCATGAAATATTAGTTACATGAAAATATTCCAGGTTTTCTGTATATCATGAAATGTTAGTTATATATAAACCTTCCTGATTTCTGAATATCATAAAATGTAAGTTTAATATGAACATTCTTGTTTTCTGTATATCATGAATTGTAAGTTACATATTCCTGTTTTTCTATATGACAGGAGATATTGGTTACGTATAAACATTCCCGTTTCGTGTAAAACAGGAAATGTTCATATACACATTTCTGGTTTTCTGTATCACAGGAAATTTAAGAAACAGAATCATATACGCTACAGTGTTTCTGTATTACATGAAATGCTAGATACTCTGATATGTCATGTTATACAGTCAGTTGTCAAAAGAGGGTCGCCAATACTGTTTCATTGTTAATTTTCGCGGATGTAAAATCTTGCCATGTTCTGCGTTGAACGTATTTGTGGGGTTGTAATTCGCTGATCGCAAATTAAATTCTAAACTTCTAGTATATATCCACAATATAAATATTTTCACGAGGCGTTAATTTTCGCGAATTGTGATAGAAAAAAATCAGAGAATACCAAAGCGTCAACAAAACCATAATCTGAACTCAAAATCGATTAAACTAGGGGCAAAATAAGAACAAAGGAAAGATTTACATGGAGACTCTCGTAAAAGCACAAGAGAATAAGATCAGGTGTTCCGGAAGAATAGGCGTCTTCTGCTTCATCGACGACACCCACCATGTCAATTTTGGGTCACATCCAATAGAAATACTCCCACCCTTAATCCCCTCGAATGTTCGAAACCTATAGAGTAGAATCAATGATCCCTGTGACCACCTTACGTGAAACATCATCTATATGTCCAGAACGAGCTCGATTCTGTCGAAACATATCTTTGCAACATTCCCGAGACCGATGATTGCATGCAAAACTTAATGTAATAAACATTCCTTGGAGACTGGCGATATTTTCAAAAATTATCATAAGTACTTCAGAATCAACTAATACAGCTACAATTCCAAAGATCCAACTAAATCCCATGAGTGTCGAAATCTTAATGAATAAAACCAATTGCTGTTTAATTGTTTTCGATGTAGCTGATATCGAAGTGATATTTATGTAATGGATGATACAAACAAAAACGACGATATTTCCACACAGAATCAAACATATCGGTATAACGAAAGAAAATAATAAAGCGAAAACTTGCGAAATAAAACAAACACTACCACCATACCATTTCTCTGTCGGTGCTAAAAACAAATTCATTATTTTTGTCGTTAAAACAATACCGACAATAATGGCTAGACCTACAAATGTATATTTCACTGTAATCAAGGTGTTCTCCGATCTACTGTATGTCGTTAACGTTCTTATTTCTCTGTGGAAGCGAAATGAACAAAGAAACATCAAAACAAATGTACCAAGCCACGCGAAGTGATGTATTAACCCAAGCCATTCACAATACTCGTCTGTAATTGTGAAAACAGACATGATAAAGAAACACGTCTGAGCGATCAGTAAGAAAATAACCAATACAAGAATCATATCTAATTTACCATTCCTCATAAAGGGGACGACACAGAATTGTACCAGACAGTATAGAAGACAAAGCATTGATATACAAGTACACGCCGCATTGATGATAGTTCTGTAATGAACGCTGTCAGGCCCCGTATCGATTTGATATTTTGATTGGAAGGTATCTATGCATAAGAAATAGTCTCCATTCCAAATGACGACATCGGTTGAATCAATAATCGTTCCATTTAAATCGAAGTAGGCATCCCCTTCAGTAGTAATACTTACCAAACTTTTATCAAAATCGATTTTACCAGTATCATTTTCCTGAAAACGAACTTTCACTGCTGCACAAGGTAAACTGTTTTCATTTACAGATTGGGTCATTATATACGTGGGATTGCTGAAAGAGAAATTGCACTTACAAGACAGATTGTTGACATCATTTACATGATGAAATGAAACACCATTAGAAAATGTCTTATTATAGTTGACAAGTAAATCGTCCACAGCCTCTCTTTCGTCGTCAATGGTACAGTTGCTATGTGACGTAGGACTTAAAGGGTATCTTATTATCACAACAGAGCATGCGTGTCCAGTAGTCATATATGTTCCAATTATTGCCTCGTAGCCTGAGAAATAAAAAATTCCCGTCTGTAATTGATAATGCGAGCTGCACCTAATGTTTAGTTGTTTGAAAATGGTGCCAACCACTTCAACGAAGGTAATAAAAACTTGTCTAAGATAAGATATTTCTACATTTACCTCGAATAAAACATCCAATAATTTACCCTCCTTTTCGTATCGAACGTCAGCACATCTGCCATTGAGCGGCACCATGTTGTTTGGGCAATACAGAGGAAGGCATCCAATCTGTTGACAGAAAAGACATTGAATTATAAGCTTCATAAATCATTATCTGTGGGGAAATCTGATTTATTAAAAAGAAAGAACAATAGTATATATGTCATCTTCAAATATCGTTTCAGGATTTTTTCTCTCTCTATTGTTCATTAATGTTGCACATAAGATGGCATTTAAATCAAGTTATAACAGAAAATAGTAAAACTGTTAGTTTCAACGTTTAAAAGACCCACTCAAATTAAACTGAGACAGTTGGTTATCATTAAACATTATTTTTGAAAAGACGAGTATAATGCTGAGAGAAATTTTTTTTTAGATATTTAATCAATCGGATCGATCAGTTTCGATTTGAAATCCATTGCGTGCCTGCTAGTTCTGATATTATATTACCTTTTCTGAAAGATGTATTTCTGTGTCGCCACACTCTGCTACATTGGAGTGAGTGTGTACCAGCGCAGACAGATCTATCAAGGTGCTTAGTGTATGCTGGTCACTCATCGAACCCTTGTCATCTACATACATAGTGTAGCAGTTGATTATCAAATTAGACACATTTGAATATTTCGGATAACCGCCATCAAGGAAGCATTGGATCGCCCGGAAATACTCTATGTTTATGCTTTCTAGTTTCACCGTAGTAATCTTAATAGGAGTAAACGTGCGATTGTCACATGTTGTTTTGTTTTCCATCAAGTTCAGGATATTATAAGTAAACTGTAGGAAACAATTACGAGTTATTCCATATTGTGGTGGTTCGAAACTGTAAGTACATCTCTTGCTATTTAACTGTAACTGTAATACTTCAGTCCTCGACATCGACAAAGGGAACCTACTAAAAGAATAGAATTTATATCCGCATTTAATGTCTAAAAGCCAGGGTACCCACTCTTGTATTCCATGACATCTGGCGCAATGTCTGTTTTTAAAAGTTACATTTGTGCTGACGTCAGTAACGGGGATGATGTCATACGCATTTTTGTTGTCATCTCTTTGTTCACATTTGATCCTTACATCTGCCGGAACACTCGACGAACCTGGGCATGCCGAAACCATGAAAGCACCTAGATTTAAAGATTTAGGGTCAGTACTGATAAATTCACATGTCGTTGTATTCATAATTGTCCGATGCCAAATGTCCTGGTCCGTCTTCGCTTCTCTCCGTACCTCAGCATCAAAACAGCAGTCATCGTAGTATAAACACATCTCATCACATCTACAGTAGATATTCTTTGATCCACTTGAACAGGAATGATACCCGCGGTGACATTGTTCAAGATGATCAAAGTGATGATTAGATGAATAACATGATCGAAATGTAAGACACAAAGCCACATAAAATATAATTGAATGCATATTAACTAAGTATACGTGATTCTGGCATATGATTTTCATCATCTGAAACAACGAGTTCTGATAGAATCCCCAAACAAAGTAAGATTGTTGATATAAAGTGGTAGCTAAATAGCGGCACGTTGGTTATATTGAAGCTGTTATCAGAATCCCTGGTTGCTGAACTTTTGAGACTGTCTGTGTATGGCTAATTGTTGCTGTGGGTGTTGAACGACGGATAGAAAGGCGTGGCCGTATCACTATAATTATGATGTTTATGTATGATACAGTGTGCACGGTTAGGGCAGTGAAGGCGTTTGAAACCGTCAAACAATTTGTTGGGGATTTAAAAAGAGTGGCCTAGTTTACGTTACATTAGCTAACTATTTATCTACGTGTTATCAGTTTCATGATAAAAAGTAGTTATGCGTTTTTTAGTTAATATCAAGGTGTTGTATTATGTTATAGATATTTCAATAACATGATTATTCATCTATGTGTAGAATGGTTGGAGCTATTTAAGTCAAAAAGCTTTGATGAACATTGGATATAAGTATTGATAAATATACATAAAATTTCATTACGCCTAAGGCATACATACTCTACTGATGAGTTCTTCAATAAAGGAGCAACACATGAATATTCGTGGTGGTTAATGAAATTGTTATTGTGGTAAACGAGACATAACACGTCAATAAGAGTAGTTTCACTATGAAAATATCATTCTGAGGATATTTACAATATATAAGGATTGAAAGTCATTTTTTAACTTTCATAGTGCTATGAAAGGTCAGCCGTTACATCCATATTTAGCATGAAGTCCGCTAGTTATTCAGAAAATGGATGTAACGGCTGACCTTTCATAGCACTATGAAAGTTAAAAAAATGACTTTCAATCCATATATTTACATTTTTACTATAGAATAATTGCTTAACTTTATTTATATTTTTTTCCAATTAATAGTTTATTACCTGCGTTTGTATATGTGTCGTCATTTAAACGACATGGGTGGAACAGCGCCAATGACAATAATTAGTCATTAGAGCGTTTGACGCAAGGGCATTCTCAATGTTATTCGAAGAGGCGCGACAAGACTCTCATTGAACAAGCTTGATATATGACGTCATAATGAAACCACGTGCAATGTCTCGAGAACCATTGCTTTCATACTTTTATGAAAGGCATTTTTGCTGGTAATGTTCATATAGTGAGTTTCAGCGCAAATGTAAATATACCATGATAGATGTATTTATTGGTTGCACACTCATCATTGTAAAAAGATATAACATATCTTCCATTACCAAAATAATGTCGGGTGTATAAAGCCTCGCTCATCCCTGCTATTAGCTGGTACGTATATCTGCGTTTGTGTGTGTTTAAGCGAATCGATACAGTACATTATTACCAGTCTGTACACATTTTTGGTCCTTTCAGAAGTTTACCATTTCGTCACACTTTTTTGAGACCGACCTGTAAGTGGGACCAAGAGACTGTCGACTGAGCGTGACAGAAAAGTAATTGAAATGTCAAACTTAAACATCATATTTTTCCCACTGCAAATCGGAAAGTTTACGGACATTTCAAGATGATTAATCGCGTTGAGACACTATTAGCATATACTGCATATATGTGTTACTGTTTTAAAACGAATATACCAGGTCTAGAAAATCATTGTAATACATTATAACAGGGATTGATCGAAGCTGACATAAAATGAACTGAAAGGAAATGTATCAAATTATCGAAAGAATCCAAAGTACGTCACTTCAATATCTTAAAATCCCGTATTATTAAAAAATGTACGGAAAGTGCTAAGATTGCATTATTTCACATAACTGACCCGTTCAGTCATGTCATACTGCCATGTCATAAATATGGAATTACACACTTGTAAAAACACTATTGTGACTTAATAAGCATAGTACGTTTTATGATTGTCCTGGTAGTGAAAATCGTACCGTCAAAGAAGAAATCTGCCTTTCTTATAGAGAATGAATTTGAGAGTTTTGGTGTATTTTCTCATAAATATAAGTTATGTGATAAATATAATTTTACACTCGTGTCAATGTGATATGGAATTCAAAACCGCGTTAAATAATATAGTATGTAACTCGCCTAAAGGCTCATGACATATTAAAATATTGAACTCGTTTAATAAATTTCATATTAAATCGACCCTTGTGTAACATCCTCTATTTATAACCTGTGCTCAGCTGACATTGTTCATCAATTGCAGTTGGATTTGAAGCGAATTAAAGTTCATTAGATACTAACATACAAACAATACTTTATATCCTAGTATATACTGGTAAACGATGTAATACATACCAGAGGAACTTGGTGTCAGATACGTTATTACACTGTGGGAGTCTTACTGACATTGAAAATAAATATGTTGTTAAAACTTAACAGAGATACATAAAACCAGTAGTATATTAATCCGGCGATATCTTACCCGTCACTCACCAGATAGTAACCAATCGCGTTTGGTCCCGCCTATCTTTCAGCTTAGTAAATATCACGTAACACACACACATGCTGCACCTCTAAAATTTAGTAATAGATACAGTATGCCAAAAAAATGAATTAAACTGCATCATACAGCTGTTTCGTCCTCCTCGGACTCTTCAGTGATGCCAGGGGCCAAAAGGCAGGAATCCAAAATTTGTAAACTAATGTAGGAGCAGAAGGGTTAGGTGCGTAAAACCCCTTTAATTTATTAATTTAGAAGTACAATTTAACTAGTTATGTATAATTTCAAATCGTGTACTACGAAAATGTGCATATTAAGTACCGCGCCACTACTCAAATGAGATTAACTGTGGCTATGGAGGCTCCAGCAAACCTCGGGGACTAAAATATCCACCAGCAGAGTCTGCCACCCCCTATCATAAAGATCACGTACACTATGTAACACACACATGTTGCACCTCTTAAATTTAGTAAATATTAACGTTGCGTGAAGAGTAAATTATTAGAGTGGAAAAGTATATTATTCATTTTTGTAAGGTTCCCGCCAGACTCAGAACTGTTAAAACTCTAAGAACCTATCAACGAATCTTCGTTTACGGTTTGACTCATTTTCATCTTGTCGATGACGCATAAGACGCTTACTCTTCCGGAACACCTGGTCTTATTCTCATGTTCATATTTTGTCACTTCTTTCATCGATTTTTAATGCGGGTTATAACCATATTGAAATTTCTGTATTGTCTAATTATTTTGATTGCCAAGCCCCTTTTAAGAACAAAGAACAAAGGGAGTGTGTCCATGTCGTTACAATGTCGTTAGAGGTGTTGTGCTTATTAATTTAATTTGTTTGTACGGTATGTTATCTTAATATTTATCTCTCGAAGATTATTCTTGTAAATTTTGGAATATGTCTTACTAAATAAAGTATTTCTTCACATTCACATGCTATATTGAGACAGATACTGAACCACTGAACTGTTACTAGAAGTAGTATACAGTCGATATGAATTACAATTTGGGTGACAGATAAATAGAATGTCGCCCGTTTAGTTTGTAAGGGCGACATTCTATTTATCTGTCACCAAAATTGTATTCATATCGACTGTTTGCTATACCTTATACAGTTCAATGCTGATATGTACATTAAGGATACTGTGCTTTAAAAATGCCTGTGTCTAGTTATTTGGGATAAAGTCGGTAAACGTTATCCCTTTTTCAGTGTGTATTTGTTTACTTGAAAAGCGTGATTTGAATCTTTAGCATATTTTTTACAATTGTTAAATAGCCAATATACTAAAGATTTTTTTGCACTAGCAAAATTCATTTATGAATCTAATAAAATAAGAACCGTTTAAAAACTGCTTAATTGCAGTATTGTACATGTATTGAATTGTGTTGTCATTACTCTCCATACATTGCATATTTTGTGCAAATGGGCCAAATAATAGACCAAAGTTTAAATAAAAACGTAAAGTATAAGACGTCCGAATGCAGTGTTGAATACGTCTGTATTATTTGGGTATATTCTACTGTCAAACGAGTAAGATGACCATTACGGCCCCGAACAAGGTATAGAATGTTAATTCAGTTATCAACATAATTCAGTTCATGTCGTTAAATAAAACGATTGCAAAATTAATTTTCCCTTCAATTCAAAATATGAACTTTATTTATTTTACAACAATTATGAAACAAGTTATACAACTTATATTAATCACTCTTGTTGGCCCGGATATTAGCGCGCGAGGGGTCTTATTGTGGGAGGAAACCGGAGTACCCGGAGAAAACCCACGTAGTCGGACAGGTGACCCCAAACCTTTTCACGTCCGGACGGAAATACCATGCAATTCAAAATACCATGTAACTACACTACGTTATATTTTACGTTATATTAACTGATATAAATATTAAATATTTTCTTAAGATTTACATTTAGCATTAAATGATCCAGTTAAGCACGGAAAATGGATAAGGTATATATTCTGTCGTATATTTAACCATTTTGATATATTGAAGAAACTTACCCTTTCAGTAACATATACGGCATATGACTTTCAACATAAATGTTGTACTTCAATGACTAAATGTGTCATTTTATGATTCAAAGTTAGCCATTTTAACTTTGAGGTTATAAAAGGCAATGAAACTCATAATCCTCGGAAGATCATGCCAAATTACGAGACCCATACATAGTAATAAGTTATACAAAAGATAATAAATTAAATCGTATAGATTTGTTTCTACCACAATACCCCGTGTTATTCCACTCTCAGACCATAGTATAAAAGTGCTGACTGTAGGATACATATTTGTTATATACCACTAGTGGAATATGACCTTCCGGATTTTGATTGGTTGAGAAGTTATACTTTGACCGGATATCACGTGATGCAATGCAACGTGCAGATTGTTGGCGTCGTCATCGATTGGTGACGAGAATAAATATGAGATGATGTGTTTTCGCGCAAATATTCCTCGGTTCACAGAAAACAACACTGCCACTGCGACTTAATATTATTGTGGTAGAAACAGGTCACACGACTCGTGGTTATTGGATTAGGCATTTAGTTCAATTAAAAAAAAAAAAAAGATTACATGTAACTCGAGTGAAATAAATTCCATATCCAACAACCACCCTTCGTGTAACCTCTATGTATGACACTGGTGCTATTTATCCATTTTCGTCGGCTATAGACTTTATAAATGTCATTAGTATTACAAATGTAGACAAAAGAGTAATACGTCTGGAACAAATAAGATTTTTATACAATAAATGTATATTTTACATTGTACTTATAGATGTGTTTTATCACTTACATAACATAATCTACAGCCAGTGGTTTTTTCTCTGCCACTTAACCCGGGTATGTCTTTACATGACTAAAGATGCTGATAGGAAAACAACTCAGCATGTGACAAACATAAACTGAGACTTAGCGTTGGAGATCATCATGTTACAAACGTCAGCCTCAGAAATAGTATAGTGGTTCTTAGCGTTGGAGATCATCATATTACAAACGTCAGCCTCGGAAATAGTAAAGTGGTTCTTAGCGTTGGAGATCATCATATTACAAACGTCAGCCTCAGAAATAGTATAGTGGTTCTTAGCGTTGGAGATCATCATGTTACAAACGTCAGCCTCAGAAATAGTATAGTGGTTCTTAGCCTTGGAGATCATCATATTACAAACGTCAGCCTCAGAAATAGTATAGTGGTTCTTAGCGTTGGAGATCATCATGTTACAAACGTCAGCCTCAGAAATAGTATAGTGGTTCTTAGCGTTGGAGATCATCATATTACAAACGTCAGCCTCAGAAATAGTATAGTGGTTCTTAGCGTTGGAGATCATCATATTACAAACGTCAGCCTCAGAAATAGTATAGTGGTTCTTAGCGTTGGAGATCATCATATTACAAACGTTAGACTCGGAAATAGTATAGTGGTTCTTAGCGTTGGAGATCATCATATTACAAACGTTAGACTCAGAAATAGTATAGTGGTTCTTAGCGTTGGAGATCATCATATTACAAACGTCAGCCTCGGAAATAGTATAGTGGTTCTTAGCGTTGGAGATCATCATATTACAAACGTTAGACTCGGGAATAGTATAGTGGTTCTTAGCGTTGGAGATCATCATATTACAAACGTCAGCCTCGGGAAAAGTATAGTGGTTCTTAGCGTTGGAGATCATCATATTACAAACGTCAGCCTCAGAAATAGTATAGTGGTTCTTAGCGTTGGAGATCATCATATTACAAACGTCAGCCTCAGAAATAGTATAGTGGTTCTTAGCGTTGGAGATCATCATATTACAAACGTCAGCCTCGGGAAAAGTATAGTGGTTCTTAGCGTTGGAGATCATCATATTACAAACGTTAGACTCGGGAATAGTATAGTGGTTCTTAGCGTTGGAGATCATCATATTACAAACGTCAGCCTCAGAAATAGTATAGTGGTTCTTAGCGTTGGAGATCATCATGTTACAAACGTTAGACTCGGGAATAGTATAGTGGTTCTTAGCGTTGGAGATCATCACATTACAAACGTCAGCCTCGGGAATAGTATAGTGGTTCTTAGCGTTGGAGATCATCATATTACAAACGTCAGCCTCGGGAATAGTATAGTGGTTCTTAGCGTTGGAGATCATCATATTACAAACGTTAGACTCGGGAATAGTATAGTGGTTCTTAGCGTTGGAGATCATCATATTACAAACGTTAGACTCGGGAATAGTATAGTGGTTCTTAGCGTTGGAGATCATCATATTACAAACGTTAGACTCGGGAGTAGTATAGTGGTTCTTAGCGTTGGAGATCATCATATTACAAACGTTAGACTCGGGAATAGTATAGTGGTTCTTAGCGTTGGAGATCATCATATTACAAACGTTAGACTCGGGAATAGTATAGTGGTTCTTAGCGTTGGAGATCATCATATTACAAACGTTAGACTCGGGAATAGTATAGTGGTTCTTAGCGTTGGAGATCATCATATTACAAACGTTAGACTCGGGAATAGTATAGTGGTTCTTAGCGTTGGAGATCATCATATTACAAACGTCAGACTCGGAAATAGTATAGTGGTTCTTAGCGTTGGAGATCATCATATTACAAACGTCAGCCTCAGAAATAGTATAGTGGTTCTTAGCGTTGGAGATCATCATATTACAAACGTCAGCCTCGGGAATAGTATAGTGGTTCTTAGCGTTGGAGATCATCATATTACAAACGTCAGCCTCAGAAATAGTATAGTGGTTCTTAGCGTTGGAGATCATCATATTACAAACGTTAGACTCGGGAGTAGTATAGTGGTTCTTAGCGTTGGAGATCATCATATTACAAACGTCAGCCTCGGGAATAGTATAGTGGTTCTTAGCGTTGGAGATCATCATATTACAAACGTTAGACTCGGGAATAGTATAGTGGTTCTTAGCGTTGGAGATCATCATATTACAAACGTTAGACTCGGGAATAGTATAGTGGTTCTTAGCGTTGGAGATCATCATATTACAAACGTCAGCCTCAGAAATAGTATAGTGGTTCTTAGCGTTGGAGATCATCATGTTACAAACGTCAGCCTCGGGAGTAGTATAGTGGTTCTTAGCGTTGGAGATCATCATATTACAAACGTTAGACTCGGGAGTAGTATAGTGGTTCTTAGCGTTGGAGATCATCATATTACAAACGTTAGACTCGGGAGTAGTATAGTGGTTCTTAGCGTTGGAGATCGTCATATTACAAACGTCAGCCTCAGAAATAGTATAGTGGTTCTTAGCGTTGGAGATCATCATATTACAAACGTCAGCCTCGGGAATAGTATAGTGGTTCTTAGCGTTGGAGATCATCATATTACAAACGTTAGACTCGGGAATAGTATAGTGGTTCTTAGCGTTGGAGATCATCATATTACAAACGTCAGCCTCGGGAGTAGTATAGTGGTTCTTAGCGTTGGAGATCATCATATTACAAACGTTAGACTCGGGAGTAGTATAGTGGTTCTTAGCGTTGGAGATCATCATATTACAAACGTTAGACTCGGGAGTAGTATAGTGGTTCTTAGCGTTGGAGATCGTCATATTACAAACGTCAGCCTCAGAAATAGTATAGTGGTTCTTAGCGTTGGAGATCATCATATTACAAACGTCAGCCTCGGGAATAGTATAGTGGTTCTTAGCGTTGGAGATCATCATATTACAAACGTCAGCCTCAGAAATAGTATAGTGGTTCTTAGCGTTGGAGATCATCATATTACAAACGTCAGCCTCAGAAATAGTATAGTGGTTCTTAGCGTTGGAGATCATCATATTACAAACGTCAGCCTCAGAAATAGTATAGTGGTTCTTAACGTTGGAGATCATCATATTACAAACGTCAGCCTCAGAAATAGTATAGTGGTTCTTAGCGTTGGAGATCATCATATTACAAACGTCAGCCTCAGGAATAGTATAGTGGTTCTTAGCGTTGGAGATCATCATATTACAAACGTCAGCCTCAGAAATAGTATAGTGGTTCTTAGCATTGGAGATCATCACGTTACAAACGTTAGACTCGGGAGTAGTATAGTGGTTCTTAGCGTTGGAGATCATCATATTACAAACGTCAGCCTCGGAAATAGTATAGTGGTTCTTAGCATTGGAGATCATCACGTTACAAACGTTAGACTCGGGAGTAGTATAGTGGTTCTTAGCGTTGGAGATCATCATATTACAAACGTCAGCCTCAGAAATAGTATAGTGGTTATCATGTTGCAAATAGAAATAAAGAATACGTTTAGGGGACCATCATAATACAATCATAACAATAACAAATGATATTGGAGTTTATCATGTTACAACCATAAAAATGAGAAATAGTATAGGAGACCATCATGTTACAATCATTAAAATAACAAAGGGCTTTGGATAGCTGCATGTTACAACCATAAAATGCGAAATGGCATCGGGGGGTCATCTTGTAACAAACATGTTTGATCGATGAATTTCATTTTGGCAAAATTGGAAACCTCTGTGTTTAACTAAAGGGAATACGAATTGTGTTCGAAGAAAATAATTGTTATTTGGGTATTAATCAGTTTTTTATTGTATGTACATGTACCTAAAAAAAGGAGAAAACATAACACATATTGCAGCCAAAAAGCCAAACAAACAAAAATAGATTAAATAATTTAGTCAAACAAACATGGTTATTATTTCAAACAGTAATGGTTATCAATGTATTTACAATTAATAAAAAGAGATTTCGCGTACGCTTGTTGTACAATAGAGGTCAATTTCTGTTTGCACTTTACATTATTGGAAACACGTGTTTCCTTGATCATATTAGTGTGCTTACTTTTAGTGTGCTGGCTCTCATTTTGAGGACGTTTTATTTAGAAGTGATTAAGTTGAACATAGTGGGTATCGTTCTTGAATCATAAGAAGCTTACTCTTCCGAATTTACAATAATATTCATGTACATCTTTCGTTTGTTCTTATTTTACTCCTAGTTTAATCGCTTTTGAGCTGGATTATGGATTTGTGGACGCAATACTTAGTTATCATGAATTGTTTCACACGGTAAGTGTTATTAATGCATTTACAATTAATAAAAAGAATAATTTCAGGTACGCTTGTTGTTCGATATCCTACAACTGAAAGCGAGAATTCAAAACACAATAATTTGTAATCTTGTATTGGTTCAATTGCTTGGAATGAGATTCGCGGATTCTTCTTTCTGACCAATATACGACATTGCGATATTGTGACATCATCATGTTCATGACGTTATATTTGTAGCATTGGAAACTGCACTGCACAGCTGTCATCTGTAAAATGTTTTTAATTTAAGTATTTTTTGTCATTTCTTTCACGTTCATTAGTTTGTGACATACAAAGCGCACTATTCAATATATAGCCGCGCAAATGTAATGAATGTTGAACCTTACTTATGACAACTAGTCCTGAACTATTGTGTGTAATTGAGCAAATCTTTTAGTAATAGCTACGAACTGACAGACACTGTTTTTTTTTATAAAATGAAAAGTAATTCATGATTTGAACTTGTATTGACTAAACTGGTGATTTGTTGGACAAATGAATTTTGTTCGTAACATTAAAAAAAAGGAAACAACCAAAAACAGATAAATAGAAAAAAGCAACATATCGTACAGAGACTGACACGTCAAAGTGTGCCCCACCCACGGGCATGCCATTCGCAGGGGAATGGTGATTGAACTAATGAGTTGATTGGGCAGCGGATTCACAGGTGTAATACAGGTGGATAGCTAAGCATTAAACTACATTCAGCATGTATTACAAATATTTGATGTCAATTGACATTATGAAAATACAAAATATGAACTGTCCGTCAAGTTTTTCAAAAAAAAAAAAATGTCATTTTATTATTTTTTTTTCCGCAACTGCTTTTTGGCAATATCATTAATGCGCCGATTGACAGTTTATGACATTAAAGTGCTCAACTAGTACAAAATCTGTACAAGAGTCATATAGGTGATAAACCCGAAAACCTGTTAGACGGGTTCGAAATTGGCGTTATTCTGTAATGACTAAAATACCAGATATCTACTCGGTATTCCGTCTGGAATACCGCGGGTCTTTTACGTACCTATTTCGGCTATAGCTATTATGTAAAAGTAAAATGACTCACACAACTAAATCATTCAATCAACAAGTATTTCATACGTTTGTAGTTCCTATATATAATTCGTTCGGGCTAATTACTGGGCCACTGATGACGTTTAACATGGGACTGATGACATGTTTTTCTTATACATATGTATTAAATGAGTTCCGGCTAATTACTGCACCACCGAAGAAGTTTTAAGATGAACTGATGACAGATATTTGCATACTATGTTTCAATGTCTGTGTGCTGATGTACATAGGGGCAAACAGTAAGGGATGGGCGGTCCTGTTTAGGGTCAGCATTTTTGCATTCAAACAAGCAATGCATCTAGACAGTTGTCAATAGTGTAATACTTTACGTAATTACATTACGTGTTTACGTAATTAGCTAAACTGTTTGGTAATAGGATATGATAAATAATTAAATCATAAAAAAGCGCACAAGTGATCCCGATCGTGTTGTTAGTTGTTACGAAGCATTTAAGAGTAAGTTAGTTTGATTACAATTACTATAAGAATTAGTTACCTGGTTTCGAGAGTTATCTGTATATCAATGCAAAATAATGTTGATGTGACGTGATTGAATTGTTATATTGACGTCATCATTATATGCCATTGTTGTCAGCTCATGTTGTCTGTCATATCAAAGGGGTCAACAGAGAAATCTTCGGCAAATATAGAGGGGACAGTTCGATTGATCATATCTGTGTTATTGTGACGATTTGTATTGGGGATGAGGTAACCTTCTGAACAGAAACTGATAAATCGGACTAAAGCAAAGAGGGAACCATTTATTTTTCATTCATACAACAAAATTCCATCAAAAATACAGACTGTAGTTGAACTGCTGGTGCCGTTAAGACGTTGTACCCAGACTTTCTCTCCTCGTGACAATTTAAGCATTGCAGAAACAGATCCGGATTGGCGTGAATTTGATCCATATAAGACTAGGTGGCGCCAAATTTGCTTTCTGCTCGTGATGACGAAGTCCATTTCGTGCAACTGATCGACAACCACGTTTAGAGTGAATAAGTACACCCCGGGGACAAGACATGTGAATTTTCCAGAAGACTGACTGTAGGCATTTCCATCATTCCAGTAGACCGTATCGAACCTAATCTGAATCTGAGGTTTACGATTTCTAATTTCCTTTTCCACCGAAAAAGACACTTTGCTAGCTGAAAAAGAAAGTGAATAAGCCTATAATTGTTAATCGTATATCTAATTTTAACGTTGAAAACACAGAAAGCAAACTACGTGTCTACGCGGTACAAACACAAAGAATACAACATTGTGTACAACATTGTACAACAATGATTTGTCACTTAACGCTTCACTTTTTATTTTGTTTAGTTTACGAGATCACGAATCCAATGGAGAGCGATGTAAATTGCGTAAACGCGAATCGTTTACGTTAACTTTACCGACCACTTCATTAGATGTTTTGATCTCATAAAATAAATTAAAAGAAAAGGTTATGCCTTATATTTACAGTATTTTTCTGTAAATGGTTTATAACTACTTTGTTCAATATATCCCAATCTGCGGACATATATTTTACTTTCAAAATTTGCAAATGTGAAAACGGTTCAATAAATGTAATAGCATGAAGTTTTTAAAAGCCGAGGTTAACTCCGCCCATGTCCATTATTGATGGCGTCATACCATTGTAACTCGAACTGTGTAATTTTCATAGCTCCGTCTACATGTATCGTTGTCGACGTCATAGAAATTTATCACGTTCTCATGTATAGCTTTTTGATAATATCTCTGGTTAGGTTATCGAGTGAATGCCAGTGTAGACTGTAAATATATGTGAATTAACAGTGTGCTGCAGAGTGGGATACAGCATTAACCCCCATGCGTACACTTTCAATTGAACTGTAGACTATGTTTTTTCTTTAAGGTGACGCAAATATATCTGAAGCAAACACAGTTCCGTTTTATTTGTCGCCATGTCCTAACGACATGAAAATTTATTCAGGCAGGGCGCCGTTTAATGCGTTTATTAAAGTAATTATTTCATTTTGTATTGATACTATTAAAGAAAAATGCATCTGTAGTTATAGTATAGATTATCATTTTGTGTGATACACAAACTCAATACCTTTTTTTAATTAGTGTTTGCTTCGTCTAACCTTGAAACTGGAGATATGTGCATTTAAATAGACTCTAACTTGGCGATATTTCTGTTGATATGTTCACTCGTAAATAATTATATAAAAATATTTAATGATCAATAAAATATCAATAATAATGTAGTATTATTGATTTTTTAAACGGAAATATCCTGATATTTTTACACGTATAAAACAAACCATACCCTGGCTTAATGTAGTTCCTGTACTTCCTGCTTGTCCATTTACCCCTTGGTGTCCAGTATTCCCTTTTTGTCCATTAATCCCGTTAGAGCCGGGATTTCCTATCGGCCATCTTATTCCAGGTTTCCCGGTGTTCCCTTTCTGTCCAATAACCCCGATGTTTCCATTCCTACCTTTTGGTCCCATAGGGCCAGTGATCCCCATTGGTCCCTTATCCCCTTTTTGTCCAGGAGCTCCCTGTGTACCTTTGTTCCTCTTTGGTCCTGGAGCCCCATTAATACCCTCGTTTCCTTTCAACCCTGCGTTCCCTTTTAGTCCGATGTCTCCCTTTGGCCCCCGAGTCCCAGCCATTCCTTTGTCCCCCTTTAGTCCATGGAGGCCCGTATCACCCTTTTCGCCCTTTTCACCCTTTGATCCGCATGGTGCTTCAAAAATACATAAATTCATCTAAAAGCAAAAGAGGTTATGTTTTACATATTCAATGTATTACACATATATGTATATAAAATCAAAGATGGTAATCTAACTATCATTTTTTAGTCCCCGAGGTTTACTGGGGCCTCTCTAGCCAAATGTACAGTTAATCCCATTTGAGTAGTGACATGGTACATATAATATACATTTTCGTAATACACGATTTACTTAAAATTATACAGAGCTTGTTTCATTTTAATTCGAAATTCACAATTTAAAGGGGTTTTACGCATCTGACCCTTTTGCTTCTACATTAGAGATTTTTGATTCCCACCTTTTGGCCCCTAGCATCACTGAAGAGTCCTAGGAGGACGAAATAGCCGTTTGATGCAGTTTAATTCATTTTTTCGGCAAACTGTATCTATTATTAAATTTAAAAGGTGCAGCATATGTGTGTCTTACGTCATCTTTGGATTATGTCAAAAAAAGGGATAAACTGATAAATTTGACATACCTTTGGTTCTATTCCAAACATTTGACAAATGCATGGTAGGGGTATACGCTGCAACAAAACATAGTAATTGGTCAATGTGACTGATTGTAATATTCAAACTGGTTTTTTTTCTTCTAATAATACAATAGTCAACTATGTAGACATATATAAAACGTTAATGCTGGTATCTACCAAAATAATATTTTAGGAACAGTTTGAATATGTTTGAAGAAATTGCAGTATTGCTTATTGTCGCAGACTATTTTCTTAAGCTTATTGCCAATTCTATGTGTTGATACATTTGACACAACTTAGCAAAACCTGTGCCATCGAATGTTAAGAACTGTAAATATGTATTAAAAGTTGCAGCGTTTTCTATTCTGTATATTTTCACGGCGCGTAGCTAGCATTGTTGTGCTGCTTCAGCGACCTACGTCGGATTACGTCGATGAAGGCTAAATATTTTACGGGTACTCTTCCAGAATGCATGGTCGTATGCTTTTGTCTTTGTTAAGGGTATCTGTGTAAATATTTCCTTTGTTTACATTGTGTTCCATGATTAATAATTTTTGAGTCTGGATTATGTTTATGTTGACGGTACAACATTCATACATGCATACATGCCATACATGTAAACTCAATGGCTAATGTAATTGATGATCAATGTTAACGTGGAACAAGCGTCGATTGTTTATTCGGGAAATGAACACTGAGAAAATTGATTACAAAACTATGATAATGTTTATTTACAATGAGGATCAAATATAAAGCAGTATATATTTACAAATCACACACTCACTAGCTCACACACTCTCATTAAGATGTAGCCTTAAATGTCAATGTAGCTTCACCAAATGACCAACCGCAAAGTTCCACTAAAGTCAGCTCAATCCAGAGCCCATGCAATGAATGCAATGACGAGGTTAATCCCACTCAATCCTGAGCCACTGCAGTAAATGCAGCTAGCAACATGTCCAACTCAATCCAGAGCCCATGTAAGATAAATAAGCAAAACCTTGCTTAAAATCGCCTCACTTGTGTCTACGACACGACAGGAACCCTCTACTAATGGGGTTTACAGTTCCTCAAGCGGATGACTCACTGAAGCTAGATTACCAGTCGCCAACCTTGCCGCATAGATGCCCTCATGGTTGCACTACCCTCGCTGACCTTGACCTGATGGCGAATAGGATGTCCTTTCAGTCGGTTCTGATGCTAAGGTAGATATTAGCGCATAGGCCTGACTGGTCCTGACTTCCCAGCACCGCTTGTAAATCCCGGCATGTGAAGCTACAATAATTAATTAATTACAATAGTTACATTATCGCTCACATTTTCATACTGTCCTAAGATATACTGTAAGTTCAAAACAATAATGATAAAATTACCTTTACTAATTACCAGTATGTATACTACTACTTAATAACTTAATAACATACTAAACTATATTTTAAATACGAACTAATGTTGTGCGGCTCCGTAATATACCTAAAATACCCTAAAATCGTACAATCTGCAATATTACACTCTACGGCTTCCATACATTTTTCACCCACGCGCGAACACGCCACGCTTAACACTCTGACAATAGAACTGGGCTTCCATAGATTTATAAACGGGTGAAACCCACGATACAAACTACATAATTTTATATACAATCTTCAAAGTAACACATATATTGGATATATGATCCTTACACAAAAATAATATATAAATTATAGCATGAAACAACTTAATACAACAAATTCCTACCTACATACGATACAAATGGTCACGGTTGACTGGAGCGCACACATACCTAGATTGTTTGACCCGATAATAACACGGTACAATGCAATAATACCGACTAAAACAGGACAGAAATAAGGTAGAAAGTATGCTTACCACAGTCTGTTGTCTGTGCCTGGTTCACATGATGTAAGATATCGGTAAATCCATACCGGGTACACTAGACACAGAAAACATGTCTATCGATGTAAACATCTCCGCCCGTGCACACTTACCCGTGACGTATTTCCGCTAAGGAGTACCGCGCTATTCAAAATACTTACCCCGGCAATCAGTAACAATAGCAACTATACAAAGACATAACTAACAAAAATATATACAGAATAGCAAAATAGATATGCTTGCGTGACAATCAATACGTCTGGAACGCCCATTTTTCATGACCTACAGAATGCTGAAAAAGCTCAATTTCATTCCTGATATCTAGACTTTTTGAATATTGTATTTTTTTTTTGGATCAGAAAACATAAATGATAAAAATATTTATAGTAAATCTGTATATGCATTGGGCAACGTAGCAGAAGGAACAGGGTGTCCATTTTCAAAATTAGTTAATGTAATATTTACACGTTGTACATTCAAATCACATACATAAACACTTAATACGATCGAGAATAGTGACTCGGTTCTCACTTTGAGGACTTATGGGTTATTTGGATTAGACCGAAATATACCTGGTGGTAGTCGTCGATAAAGAACGAAACACTAACTCTTCCGGAACATCTGGTCTTATTTTTCTGTACTTTTTCAAGATTATCCATGCTAATTTTTTACTTTGTAAACAAATCGTCCTAGTTTAATCGATTTTGAATTTGGACTATTGAATCGTTGATACATCTGGTTCTCTGTTTTCAATGCTTTAAAATCAAGCAAATTGTACTTTGTGTTAAGCCATAATAACATTACAAATATTTATTTGAGTGTAAAACGCGATGGACAGGAACTTAATACGTCATTTTTAACGTCATTCAAGTGTACTTATATGCAGTAATCAGGTCAATATTGTTTTGTAAAATGAATTATATTTTTTTCAATGCTTTGGATATACTACAAATTTAGAATAGTAATATATACATCGTACATATAAAACTATTACAACGAACTCTTTGTTAAGATAGAGAATTATCTACCTGTCGCCCTCTTGTTCAGATTAGATGTCTTCATCATGTCTCTGTCGCCTTTTGGATAACTATCAAAATCGTCAAAATCGTCTGATTTTGATATTACGCGATGTGTTGCTCGTCCATTCCTTGAAAAAAAAAATCAAAACAAGAAAACAAATTTCGTGAATCTAGTTAAGTTTAAACTTCATTACATCAAATTTTACAACATTTTATAACTAATTGTAAAATGAAAAAAAAGCATGTAAATATATTCCTGTGTTCATATTTTGCAACAGCTTAATTGATTATGAGTTCGGATTACACTTTTGTTGACGCTTCGGCATTCTCTTATTTTGTAACGACAGAAACGTACATTCGCCCTACAATTATCATCTTCCTGATTTATAAAAAAAATATATATTTATCATTCTAGTGGACTTTGACTCATTATACAAACCGAAATGTCTGAAGGTTACTTTTCGTTGAACGCGACGATTTCATTTTCCGATCGTTAACTTTCCATTTCTTGATAGTAACCCTTCTTCTCCAACCTATGCTGTTTAAATGTCGCAGTTGGTTTTTCTAGGACATGCTCCTAATATCAAGATTTTCGTGATCGATGTCGACTGCTGACAAACAAACTAACCACGCAAAGAATCGAAGATACAGGTAGATCAGAACTATAGCCAAGTTTTATGTTCGCCATCTTTGTCTTATTGAGACACATTCTGTATCTTTAAGTTGTATAAAGTGTGTTTATTTGTTGTGATTGACAATGATAAACGGTCCTCGTTTTAGCAGAAGACACTTGCTCTTCCGGAACACCTGGTCTTCTTGTATTTTTATAAGGGACTCCATGTCAATCTTTCCTTTGCTTATATTTTGCCCCTAGTTTAATCGATTTTGATTATAGTTAACTCTTCAGTTATTCTCTAATTCTGTTTGCTCTACAAATGCAATGTTCATGGTTCATGAGGTTCATCAATACATCCTTCAATGGGAATAACTCGCTGTAACTTATTTTTCATGATAATAATAGTCAAATGTTATACATATATGGCTAAAATGGATATTGCCGATAAAATATACGATAAAATCAGGTGCTATAAACTGTTTCGCATGATAATAATAAAACTTTGGCGACCTTTTTATCTTCAGGAATTTATGTTCTGACCACTTTAGTCAATAATTTTCGACATATCGGGACGATCGTCGCCCTAAGATTTTCGAAGAGGTTCTGGCGGGCCTATAACAACAAAGGTAGACTATGTTGAAGGCCACCATCAGTTTAACCTTGTGATAAACTATATAATAAAGTAGCCAATAAGTGGTTCATTTGCGATGTAGACTTATGCCAGTTTAAAGTAAAACCCACTTCCATTAGCCTTAGATAGCAAGAACGCCAAATTGCACCGTTCACTCATCATTACCTTCTGATAAAGTCCTGTACGAAACTCACAATTCGGAAGATCATTTGCGATGTACAATAATACTTCAACTTCCATTAGTCGTAGACAGCCAGAACGTCATATTGCATCGTGAATACATCGTGAATACATCGTGAACACACCTTGACCACATCATGAACACATCGTGAATACATCGTGAACACACCTTGACCACATCATGAACACACCGTGAAGACATCTTAAACACATCGTAAAGACTTCGAAAACACACGTCGAACACATCGTGAACACAAAGTGAAGACATCCTGAACACATCGTGAATACATCGTGAACACACCTTGACCACATCATGAACACATCGTGAAGACATCGTGAACACACCTTGACCACATCATGAACACATCGTGAATACATCGTGAACACACCTTGACCACATCATGAACACATCGTGAATACATCGTGAACACACCTTGACCACATCATGAACACACCGTGAAGACATCTTAAACACATCGTGAATACATCGTGAACACACCTTGACCACATCATGAACACATCGTGAATACATCGTGAACACACCTTGACCACATCATGAACACATCGTGAATACATCGTGAACACACCTTGACCACATCATGAACACATCGTGAATACATCGTGAACACACCTTGACCAAATCATGAACACACCGTGAAGACATCTTAAACACATCGTGAATAAATCGTGAACACACCATGACCACATCATGAACACACCGTTAAGACATCTTAAACACATCTTAAAGACTTTGTGAACACACCTCGAACACATCGTGAACACATTGTGAAGACATCCTGAACACATCGTAACCACATCTTGAACATATCGTGAACACATCTTGGCCACAACGTGAACATATCGTGAACATTTTGTTTACACAATTAGGCGATTTAATAACCGTTTTATCCTTTGTGTTCATCTTTCCACATATGTGCAATTTGGATTCGAATTATATGACTTAGCATTATATTAACTTAGAGGATAGTACGTTGTTTTGAGTTGCTATACTGATTTAACCGAAAGGTCGAAAGTTTAAACCAAATTGCGTGTTCTAATTGCCAGTATAGACAGGAAAAATAGCGTATTATCCCCCTTCTTATTTTCATTGACCTTTTTGACGCTTATGAGTTTATGATAATTCAAATATTAATTACTGGCAAACATTAACATGTGTTCATATCTTACTCAATTTACAATATTTTGAGTCAGTTCTTTTTATGCAAAGCATTATAGTTACATAATACAAATAAAGTTATGACGAAAAGTTAAAAATTCAGTTTTATACAAGTGAGGTCAATAATGAAATAAAACTCCTAACCTCTCACGCATGTACACCACCCACAGACCCCCTATCCACTCATATCTCAAATAATTAGTTCACAAGCTGGCAGTAATGTCATAATATATGATGACATCCTCCCTACAAAGTACCCTCCCCAACCCAAAAGAAAAAAGTGATTACCACAAGACAGAAGGCCCCTTATTTATGATTAAGTACGATCTCCTGATCTCCTCTTGCAACCGTGGACTTAAAGTTACACAGGTTTGGTTTATATTGTTTAACGTCCTATTAACACCCAGGGCCATTTAAAGACATGCCAGGTGTTGAAGCTGGAGGAAGCCGGAGTACTCGGAGAAAAAACACCGACCTACGGTCAGTACCTGGTAACTGCCCCATATGGGTTTCGAACTCGCAACCCAGAGGTGGAGGGCTAGTGGTAGAATGTCTGGATACCTTAAACACTCGACCACCGTATATCATATACATTAATTAGCATGGATACTGTTTTACGAGGGTAGGGCGGCGCGGTGTCTGTCCAGTATTTCGAAAGCCTGTTACTCCGAAAGCCTGATAGCCGGAAAGGTGGGGGCGACAATGAAATGCGAACGCGAAGGATTACATTTTATTTTGCCTTAATATTTTAGTATCGTTGTGTTGCTATAATGAAATATGATTAAACCAGCTCAATTTAGTTCTTCAAGAAGCTCATCCTTATTCAGTTAGTGTTATAGTTGTAAATATTGTAAATTGAGAAAGATATCTTTATATGCTAATAATTGATACTAATTGATATTTAATTATTTGTATTGTTTTATGAAAGTTGCACTTGCCGCGGCTTCATACTCAATGTCAGCTACATGCACAATACATTACGTATGGTAAAGCCCGACGTGTTCCGGAATGGCCGAATGTCTATAACTTATCTAGGCCAGAAATAAGTCGATGGCATATCTTGACAAAAGCAAGACTTAGTTCGTGATCAGTGACAATCTAACTTGACCTGTCGCGTTATGGTAACACAACTTACCGAGATACTTTTGTGAAAAATCGCATTAATAACACGACTTGTCGACATAATTATCTCGTCAAGTTGTGTTACGCTAACGCGACCTGAAATAACCCGATGGCAGAAATATGCCACCATACACAATACATGAGACAGTCGAAAATGGGTTAAGCTCTCAGGCAGAAGAATAGGTCAACAACATTTTGATTATTCAGCCGGGGTTTTACCTATCCTATGTCAATGATAGCTATAAAGACACATATGTGTTAACCTGTACCAATATGAAAACAAAGTTTTGTGCTTAGAATTTGTGATTTGTTGGTTCGTTTAACACAAATACATGTACCATTTAGGATAATGATAGAAAGATAAACTTATATGTGTAGCTAAAATAGAGGAATATTTACTTAAAAACATCAAGCATGGAACCGTATATATTGTTAAGCCATTTCTGGTATTGAAGCTGGTAAATAGGGACCACGCGTGGTAATTACACAGAGGCGTTGATTAACAAACAAAAGTTTTTTATAGGACTTTTTTATAAGTACATTGGTATAAAATATCATTTTGATAACAACATGTGCACCAACCGCCATTGTCTTCGCACAACCGTTAGTTTACCGTCCACACACAGACTCAGGTTGTGCAAACATCATGCATGCATACACCTTTCCAAAATTGTGGACATACCGAACCTCGATCCCACAACTGAAGTAAGGCAGCTTGACATATACTTGATTTTTCTAAGCACAACATGTTCTTAAAAGGACTAAATGGATAAAAATCACTGTTAAAAATCTGATTAAATGCAACATTTCTTAAAAATGTATCATAAAACTAACACTTTCACTTAATTACACAAATTAAAAGTTTCGGCAAACGCTGCTAATAATTCCTTTTAAATATCGTCACGTAATTATTCGACCCGTTGTGATTAATAAATTATCTTTCGTAAACACGCCCATCCTGCCCAAGCGCGTTTCCAACAGATGGCGAGACATTACGTACGTATACCGGTACACGGAATAGACGAGGGCCGAGGTCCTCCTAATAAAGATACATAAGTACATACTGAAAACGATATTATGGCCAATGGCAGTTAGTTTTACAATGAAAACATGTCCATTTCAACAATAAGCAGTAATTTCCTGTTTGCCTACTTCCAAAATATAGGCGATACAACCAGTGAAACAATACACTTACACACTAGTGTTTCAGTCATGTTTGTTATGTATGGTGGTAGTGGGATGTGGAAATGGTCATGACATTGTGGCGTATCGCATGACCTAATAGGTAAGCTAGGTGATGAAATATGATATTGCAAAGCCATGCGAAGCGAGCTTCGTTGAAAGACCATAAACGAGGCCAGTCAGTGAGGGTAACACTGAGATGAGATAATCATCTATTTTGTGTAGGGATTAATATTCATTAACGAAATGTGCGCAAGAAAAGAGACAAGTAAAATGTAAAAATTTGTAAGAAAGGGAAAACAATGGGTAAATTCTGGCACACCTGTATTTGTTTACAAACACCTCTGTTTTCATTTCGTTGCGGGGGAGGGACAGAAATTCCCGTGGCAGATCTTGTGGCTGATTTGAACAAAAAGCAGACGAGAAACTCGAAATATCAATCCCGTGTCCATTTATCAAAGTTGACGGTATGGCCACGACAATAGTCCCTTTAAAATATAGATTATTACTGACATAATGTTGTAAGCTTAACAATATTACACATACAATATTTATGAGTGATAGTGGCTTCAAACATGATCCAACTTTTACGTTAAGGTAATATTTATTTCAAAGTCTTAATTATCTCAAACATATTACTTTTTCTTCATTTTAGATAAAACTATTTAAAAAAAAACTACTATTTACCGGACTTTCCTTTGTTCATCTCACAAATCGTCTTACCTAGAGGATCTTACTCGGGTGTCGATGTAATATGGAATTTATTAAATGAATTCAATAATTTCATATGTCCAAGCCTTTAGGCGAGTAACATATTAAATTATTTAACGAGTTTAATAAATTCCATATTACATTGACACGAGTGTAAGATTCTATTGATCACATAATTGATATTTATGAGGAGAAACTTTCTAATTCATTCTCTAGTAGAAAGGCAATTTTTTGACATGAGTGAACGGGTCAGTTATGTGAAAAATAAGGTTTAGCAGATACTTACAATTTGTATCTGACAACTTTCATTAACCAAAATATTTTAGTTTGCGCCACAAATACCCCAAACAAATCATCATGCTAGTAGTACCTCAAACAACGATGGGTTAAAGCTGATGTTTATATGGAAATTTATAGTTCCTCACAAATGCTTATAATTCCCAGTTAACTCTTTAAGCACATATTCATCTGCCAACCTTTAAATCTCTTTCCTATAAAGTGCTACGTTAAGTCTAGCTGATATTTACCTGGCTGTTCTTAGCTCCTCTTGTAAGTTATTATACTTTTTTCGGACCTGATGCAATTCATCGTTTATGTTGAAGACGAATTTCTTCAAAGCAGATAACTCATTGTGAAGATGTTCACAATTAAAATCCTGTTTACTGTTTGTAGCAAGCACCAAAGCCAAAAACATTGCGAAAAAAACACCATATGCCATGTTGAATCCGTGTTTGGGTCACCGGAAATGATAAGGTCAAACAAAAATCTCCGTACACTATACAGGGTAAAAAGGTTCTGCGATATTTATTTCTTACAAAATACACAGAACCTAGTATTAAATACCATGTTTATACATCGGTAATGGTTATATCAGTCATACTGCTATATATCCAAGTCCATGTTTTTGTGTTCATGCAAACAATACTAGACTTATCATGTTCACATTTCCTTAAGCTAACAAGCCATTATTGAACTTGACGACCCGATTTTTTATCTGCTTAGCACATACACTTCTACATTGTTATACAGATATTGGAGTTTTATCGGTAACCTTATACACTACATTCAAGTCTATACTTATGGTGGAGTATGTTTGACATTTTGTCTTTTTTTTCTAAAGCAAAAACGCCAGGATATAAAACAAACAAAGAAATGGAAGACGAATAAGAGCAAAAGTTCAAGGACGAAGTAACGCCAAAATGACGTCAAATTTATTTCTATACGCTGGCATTTACTTTTTTGTTTTGTTCGAAAAAAACCATAAATGTTATAAAATGTCAGTATTAAGGTATGATAATGCTAATTTTGAAAAAAATGAATAGAGCACTGACATATATTGACTGGTTGACCCACTCGCAAAATAGTACACCTGAAGAATTAAACCAAATACTTACAGACAATATCAATCAACAAATAAATAGTCATATCCCTTCTAAAATAATTACTATACGTCCTGATGATAAACCTTGGGTAAATAGTGAAATTCGATTAAAAATTAGACAGAAGAATAGGATACATAGGAAAGCAAAAGTCACGAATAGCCAATACCACTTGAATAAATATAGAATTATTACAGATGAAACAATAAAAATCATACGGCAAAGAAAAAAAGACTATCTTTATAAACTACAGAGATTTCTGAGTCCTTACACCCTCTAAGTGGTGGAAAATAGCCAAATCTGTAACCAATTTTAATAACAAATCAAGTAATATCCCCCCTTAACCATAATGGTACATCCCTGCAACATCCTATAGATAAGGCTAATGCACTAAATGATTACTTCACCTCAATAGCAACATCCTCATCAGATCTTGACCCACTACCACCCAATATAAATAACTATCCTTTTCAACTAGAGAACATTGACATATTAGAACAAGATGTAGTCGATCAACTTAACCTACTGAATGAAAATAAACCAGCTGGACCAGATGGAATAGTACCTAAAATAATTAAAAAATCTAACACCCTCTATATCATATCCGTTAACACTTCTTTTTTTAAAAAAAAAAAGGAGCTGGGACATATCCCTACCTTATGGAAACTCGCTGATGTTAATGCTATATATAAGGGTAAGGGGTCCCAAAATGATGCCAGTAATTATAGGCCAATCTCAATTACATCTTGCTTCAGTAAAATAATTGAAAAAATTATTTTTAAATATCTATATAACTACCTTGTAGAAGTTGAAACTATTACAGAGCATCAGTCAGGCTTCCTGCCTGGTGACTCAACTGTGAATCAATTATTGTCTATATATCATACTATTGTAAATAATTTGGATAACGGTAAAGAAGTTAGATTTGTCTTCTGTGATGTTAGTAAAGCTTTCGATAGGGTTTGGCATGATGGTCTTCTTTACAAATTGGAAACTTATGGAATTAAAGGGAAATTACTGGCATGGTTTAGGAACTACTTATCTGAGAGAAAACAAAGGGTAATTACAGAAGGTCATCAATCAACTTTTAAATGTATAAATGCGGGTGTTCCACAGGGATCTGTCCTGGGTCCATTTCTCTTTCTTCTCTATATTAATGACATCACTCAATTAGTAACTAGTAACATTAAACTCTTCGCTTACGACACCTCCCTCTTTATCATTGTTGATGATAACCCTATTGAAGCAGCACAGAATCTCATAAATGACCTACACAACATATGTTCATGGGCTAAATCCTGGGATATTCAATTTAATGCAACTAAAACCATAACCATGATATTCACTCGGAAAAAAGAAACTAATCACCCTCCAATCTTCTTCTCTAATCAACCACTTAACAACAGTACTAAACATAAACATCTAGGTCTTACTCTTAATGAGGATGGTAAATGGGACCAGCATATTCAATCAATCTATGATACAACATATACGAGAATCAATACATTAAAAAGTCTAAAATCCTCTCTTGTTAGAAGAACACTCAACACTATGTACTTATCATATATTAGACCAATCTTAGAATATGCAAATGTAGTCTGGGATAACTGTACAGAGCAATCAAAAAAAATATTAGAATCGGTACAATTAGATGCAGCTAGAGTAGTAACGGGGCTTCGTAAAGGCACATCACACCATAAATTATACAAAGAATTGGGATGGGAAACATCAGCTGATAGAAGAGAAAAAAATAAATTGATCTTAATGTACAAAATATTGCATAATGCTAGCCCAGAATACCTAAATGATATAGTTAATCCCTTCCTAAATGACCAAACCAATATAAGATACCAGCTTAGGCAAAATAGAATATTTAACCCCCCAATATGTAGAACTGAGAGCTATTTTAATAGCTTTTTCCCCTCAACTTTTAGACTTTATAATAAATTAGACCCTGCTATTTCAAACGCCCAATCCCTGCCCCAATTTAAGAAATTAATTAAAAAAATAATTAAAATAATGCACCAACAAATGATACTCAGACAGTGGTAAAAAACTCTGGTGAAAGAAAAATCAATATTATATTATGCCAAATTAGGAACAATGCGAGTAATTTAAAATATGACCTATATAATGACCATTTGTCAGAAACTGCTTCATGTGATTGTGGTTATACACAGGAAACAAGTCATCACTTCTTCTTTGATTGTGCCCGATACATCAACCACAGGCGGTTACTATCAGCATCTCTGCCCAGTGAAAATCATACACATTATATTTTACACGCTATTTTAAATGGTTGTAAACAATGTAATGATGAAACCAATATGAATATTCTCGAAAGTGTTTCAACTTTTATTGTCAACTCAAAAAGATTCAACTAGAATATTTAATATCAACCTATATTATGATCTCCTGTTGTTGAATCTAGATAGTAATCATAAGACACCCTATTTTAAAGTTGTATGCTTTACCCAAAACAATCAGCATGGATGAAGTAGTTGGAAATTCTTAACCAGTAATTAGAAAATATTAATTACCAATGAAGTATTTGTTAATGAAGTACGTGTATACATCAACATTATATTAATCTACCCAGGAGTCATTCTGTGTTTATATTAGTTCTCCTTTATGAGAAATACACTTATAACCTACTAAGATGTTAATAACTGACCCAGGTTGACAACCAACAAGAGTTATCTCCCTTACACCATTGCCTTGCACATTGATCTTGTCAACCTTAAACTTACTTAACAGCAATATAATACCAACGCATGCGGGAGAGAACGGATATAGGCCCAGCCTGTTGTTCAATCCCATTCATTGTACCATCAAAATGAATAAAATTTGTTGAAATGAAATGACATTTGTGATCGTGATAGCCTAATATCAGCAGATAACAAATATAACGACTTAAGGCATATGGGCCCTTTTGCAATTGTTAAATACGACATTTTATTCATTTTATAATTAAAATATATCATTAATACAAAACCAAATACAAATTAAATTGAAATAGATTGTTTGATGCCATTTCATGAAACTACCTTCCTAATATTATGTTTTTGAGTATATAAGAGGATGGAAGCTACGCGCTAGTGAAAATATAAAACAAATCTGTCATACAAGTGAAACATATTTAATATTAAACGGCAAACCATTGGATTTTTATTATATTACATTTCGAACTTTAGGCCTTAACATACTTTTATTTTTTTCTTAACTTACTTGCCTACTGGAAAGAAGCTAGGCCTAATGCGTCGAAATCAGAACCGATCGCCGGATCGGGTACAAAGTTGATTGGGATAAGTTGATGCAAAAAGTTGAATCATTATCATCTTCCAATTAACTACTTATTAATTCCTACAACAGTATCTCATCAATATATACTGCTATTGCCATTTCTTTAAGATTATTTTTCCCCAATAGACAAATTCCTGCAGACGACAACAATGTCGAGCCTCCAATGTCATGGGGCAAATGAGGAGTTTGATTCGATCCAGGAGAACAACACATACAACAGTTTCGGTGTGACATGAAAAAATGACCCGGGTGGAACACTACCTATCGTAGAAAACTACTTCGGGTCACTTTTTCACGGGACGAATTACAGAGATGTCTAGTGGGGTCATTGCTCTACAGATGGCCGTGAAAGAATTCGACTGTGAAATAACGACCCCGGGTATATTTGCCATGTACAATATGACCCCGGGTAGTTTGTTGACCCCGGATAACTTTTATACCTTACACTGACAATTTTCTTTATTTTCACTGCAAAATTTTATATTAACCTGCAAATTTGTATATTGCACTGCTCATCACTACAATGAAGCCATATTTTTAATCAGTTTGATGATTTTTCACAGGCAAACATGTAATAGTTAGTATTTTTACACTTCATGTTTTCTTTTTGTGGGCCGACCATTTTAACCTAGACGGTTCGAGATAATATATATTTATAAAATGTCTAATACTATCTAACCGGAGCAGAATAAAATAACATGATTTTACGACTTCTCTCTTCCTTTTGGTGTCCTTTGTAGGTCAAGGATATTGTTGTTGCCCCACTTCAGTGAGTTCAATCCAAGGCAGCTAACAGCAGGAAACATGAGCTTAGACTATTTAGTTCTTTATAAGTTTTTTTATGAAAAAGTTGAAGACAGACAGACACACGATGGATGTTTATCATGGTATAAGCTCAGAAAATGCCTTTGATGAATCATCAAATGTATAAATATATTCCATAAAATTGATAGAATATCAAATAATTGATAAAATAGTAATAGTGATAACTTTGAAACAGTTTAATTTGAATAATTCCCAGGAAATAGCAAAACATTTACAATACATTTGCAATGTATTTGACAAATAATCAACACTGGCTAAATTAAAAACAATGTTTTATCCATGTCACATTACTGGTAAATCTATGCAACTAAAGTATTGATGATGATAATAATAATAATAGGATGTCAATAGACTTGATTTGGACTTGACATCATATTGAGTAATAATGGACCTTATTAGAATTAATATCATATTGAGTCAAATACTCGTCTTACATATGATCATGTGTATTAAACATGTACAAAACATACAATAAACAGACAATTAGTAATACGATATTTACAATGCACTCGCGTTAAAATGATATACGAGTTAAATGATATGATACAATGTTGGCGATATATCACAGAACTTTGCTTTTTCCATATACGTATATCATACTAATATATTATTATATGATCACTTTGATATCAACCCCTTTATCAGTCCGAGAGTCCTACTATCATCCTGAGGGCCGAATGACGCAAGGGTTGATTATGAATTTGATATCAATATGGTCATATCATAACGGTTTTTTCATGTTTTTTTATAATTTCTTTCTAAAATGAAACTTCATGCATCACATAATAAAAACCATAACAACATTGGCCTGTCTTCATATAATGGTAAAACAAAATTAAAAAAAAATACATTGACATGGAAAACAAAATCCGAAAATCTTAAAAAAAATATAACGTTATTTCATAATTCCCTAATGAAACCAATTGCTATAATTTACTCGCTATCGATGGTTGAGAGTTATTTCCCTTTTTTTGTGAAGTCATTGTCGTCATCGTGGTGGTACTATATGTATATGTTCGGCGTTCCAGCTTGAAAGCAGAGTCGTCTATCGACGTCCTTTTACATTAATTTATGTTTGTTTGTACATTATGAATAGACAGCAATAATAGGCAAAAGCAGCAAAATCCTGAAATTAGAAAGGGATGTTATATCACTTTCGAGATGTTGTGATATCTATCTCGAGGGGTGTAATATAACTCCAAGATGTCTGACATCATCCGGGCTGATATCAAATTGTGAAATTTTTAGACTTTATACATATTCAAAAAGGGTGTAAACAATAATAAAAAAAAATATGATGATAATAATATATCAGTTACATGTTAGCCTGATTAGACGTGACGAGAACTCTGCATCTGTGTTCGTCATATCAACGTCATCCAAGTCATCGGCACAAATTGACCAGGTGCTACACCGATCAAAAGTTTTCACATGATACAATAAATAGCTCTTATTTAATGAATACTACATGTCAATAATACCTGACTATTTGAAAAAAAAAATATTTTATAAGTGTGTTTATTAGTATGTTCCTGACCGGTTTGGTTATATTCTATAAATGTCAAAATAACAGGTACACCCATAGGAGGACAAGCCTTCTTGTTAGTTGTGTAAAGCGGCACATATATATAAATATAAGTATGTATGTATGCTAGGGAAAAGTTCCAAAAACACACACACAAAATATGTTTTTAAATATACTTAAGAGCTGCACAAAATAAATACATAAAAATAAAATTGATATTACAATTTTGATATCCGTGTAGTTCCGAAAAAACAGAGTTACCTGAGTAGTGTTAATTGCTACGTCATAATAACTTTATTGGGCTATGTGTTTGTTTTTAGTCTTTTATGAAAACATTTATTAGGCAAAACATGATCAGAATTCATCTTAACATCTGAAATGTAATAAACGTATTTGCAACAATCTGATACAATTAGAATAATGTTAGTTGTGATAGGTCTTCAAAGGTAACATCAAGGAGATTAAAACTATCATTACTAATGATGTATTGTGTAATCTTGAAACTATGAAATATCCATCAGCAGTCATTGATTAGCTTCATATTATGTGTATGGAATGATCAAATTGTTTAAGTTATGGCTTTATTCAGCACACATTCACTTTGTAGCGGGCGGAGAAACATTACCATATCAGATCTAGAACGTTGTCGAAAGAAACTGGATTCATTCTAGACACATGTTGAAAAAATATCCAAGTTTATAGTTTACGTTTATCCGTTAAAAGTAGCTAAATACATAAATCCTTTTTATTATATTATTATATTGCGTTTTACATGAGTTTCCATTTCATATTAGAATGATGAATTTTAATATTTTATAATATTATGCTTTCAATTAACCATGACTTTGGTGCAATATTTGAACAAAAAATCGTGATTACATTGTAGTTTAAAAACAACGCGTACAAAAGGTAAAGGGTTAGGCAATGTTCTTTTGATGACATCGTACATTTTTTTCTTTTGTAAATTCCTTTTTTTTAACATTCAACCGTAAAACCCTGCCGTTATGTTTCTATGTGGTTATTAAAAAACCATCCTTATTCATGCAAAATGATGCAGATAAACAAATAGATAATGTAAGAAGACCTTTTTAGTAATTAAGTAAGAAATTTTGTTTTAAACTCATAAAGTAAGGAAGCTAGCTGTTTTTTCGAGACCGTCTTTCAAGCTTCGGGTCAGTGTTGGCTTCCTAGAAAGTCCAACAGGAATGGCGCCTGCTTTCACTTTGACCTGTTTCGACACGATGGAAAGCAGCTTCACCTCCCGGTTTCGCAAGTCTTTTGGATTATAAAAGAACACTATAGATCCACTGTCACCCTCTTTTGCGAAGTCGGCGTTGTCCATGTTTCCATTGATGAGTACCCCCTCTTCTTTACACACCGTTGCCTTACCAGTGTATACAACACCAGATGTCCAGTGAGTTGTAGCTCCCTTTGTATGTACCGGCCAATTCTTGATTTGAGCTTCCTGATAAACAGACGCCTTGCAGACGTCGCCATTTTCATTCCGAAATTGAAGGACACAGTGATGTTTCATATCATCGTTGATGTTGACGATAGCGATGTCGACATCAGCCAAATTTTGACTTTGTACGCACCGACCAAAATCTTCCTGTGCGTTTCCTATGCGGACGATTTGGCCTTCCTTTACAAAATGCCCTGCGGTTATTGCTCTGCCGAAACAGCCAAGGGTGGCCCAGCTATTTTCTTCTTTGTTAAAAAGTTGACAGCCTTGAGCAGTAAGATCAGAAGTTGCTATCGTTTCGACCCACACAATTTTGGCTCGTCTTTCAGCAGATCCTGCAAGCACTCTTCGATACGATTGGTGATTTTGGTCCTGTCATCTTGGTGTATTGGCTCGGCTACAAGGACCAATAATCCATCAAAAGTGTTGCAGAAGCCCTTGATACCGCAACTCTGCATACTTTACAAATAGAAATGCTAAATTACTAAACATGCTACCCTAGTAGTAGATAAATATAACATTAAAACAGCCCATTAACTCAAAAGTGACATTTATTAACAACAAACTTTAGACATGAACAAAAACTCCTATAAAACATTTAAAATCACCTAACAGACATCAAAGTGCTTGCTGCCTTGTCTATTTCATAGAGGATGAGTTGCAAATGAGTTGAATACGTGACGGAGGAGTAGGAGGGGGCACTGTAAATGCCCCAGCGACAACGTGAGTGTGGCAAATTATCACTTTAAAATATACAATCACCGATTAAATGAAAATGAATGCATACAAACCAGACGCAAACTATGTAAACAATATGTTAACATATGTAAAATTTACCCTATGTCGAAACATATCAATATCAATAAAATCATTAATATATTTAATCATAATTCTATTAGCACAAAAAAGTTCAATGAAAATGAGCATAAACTTTATTGTTAAGAAACTGTACCAAATAAGCATTTCTTGGAAAGATCATAATAACATCTGTGACGAATAAGGATGAAAGGAATATACTTCATATGCACAGTTAAAAGATTTTTCTTTTCAGTCTAGATACAACACTCATTTACCTTCCGTTGTGAAGTGCGTCTGATACGAGTCGATAAGGAAAGCGATGTTTTTCGCTCCTGAAATATAAAGATATATTTGGTTGCTCTCTTTGGTAGAGCTTAACTCAAATTAAGGATCAAAATCACTAGGATATGACTCTAATTTGAACATGAATATCAGTTCAGCCTAATTAAAAGGTCACAGAGTTTTATAATTTTCGAATGACTTGTTTTGAAGAACAAACCAAACGCGTTCATGAGATTTGGCTTGTTGCTTCTTTACGAAAAGGTCTTTAAATTTGAAGGGGAAAATGCATTGGTCAATTCGCAAAAATGACGGAACAAATATGTCAAATTGACCTAAAAAATGCAATGATTTCAATTTATAAAGAAACCTGGTCCATATTCACAGTGGCAATCCTGCAGCTTAATTTAAATGACATCATAAACTAGATATCGTTGGATACAAATATATTTAATCTCATTTAAAATTTAGAATAAGTTGTAACAAGGATAAAAAGGGATAAAAAGGATAAACGACAATACTTACGTCGGTTTTGCAGTTGTGTCATGTTCAGGTAGTTTTCGAGAAAGAAGAGAATGGATCTCCAACCTGGTATAACTTAACGTCTTTTCCTTGTCATCCATTTTCTTTGAAAGTTGAGTTTCGACAAACTGTAAAGCTCGTTCAGCGTAAGCAAATATTTTCTTTTCAAAGGAAAGCGTAAGGAATCTGTAAACCGCAGAAACATACTGCAAGTTTTCGACAGGATTTTCTTCAAGATAAAGCACATCTGTTTCTTCCTATTTCTGTAAATGAAAATCAAGATTACATGTAGTACTTTATATAAAAAGGCAACATACACAGTTCTTTTTTATTATCACATGTTTGAAATACTCCTAGCAGAAGTTAAAAGACAACGTAACACACACATCTGTTGCACCTTCAGCAAAAAATGAATTTAACTGTATCATATAGCTGTTTCGTCCTTCTATGTCTCTTCAGTGATGCTAGGGGTCAAAAGGTGGGATTCCAAAATGTCTTAACTAATGTAGAAGCATAAGGGTCAGGTGCGTAAAACCCCTTTAATTGTTAAATTTAGAAGTAAATTTAACTAGTTGTGTATAATTTCAAACCGTGTACTACGAAAATGTGTATATTATGTACCGTGCCACTACTCAAATGAGATACTGTGGTTTAGATGTTCCAGCAAACCTTAGTGACTAAAACGTCCACCTGCAGAGTCTGCCACCCCCTGTCATTAAAGATGACGTAACACACACATATGATGCACCTTTTAAATTTAGAAAAATATACAGTATGCCGAAAAAAAAAATTAAACTGCATCATACAGCAGTTTCTTCATCATAGGACCCTTCAGTGATTCTAGGGGCCAAAAGGTGGGAATCCAAAATGTCTTAACTAATGTAGAAGCAGAAGGGTCAGGTGCGTAAAAATCGATCAGCGAAAAGTGGTACTTTTCGCTTAATTAGTATGGTGTACTGTCCTGATATTAAAAACAACACAGGTAAATAGTATTATCTCTTCATATGTGTGGTGTTCATTTATTAGCTCTGGTGTTGATCTCTTGGCAGCCGTGTATGCGTGTGTATATGCTGGGCATGGGGACGGGGCATGTGAATTTATTTGTTTTAATATGGTAGCACGGATAGTTTATCAATTATGAAGTGCAACCTATGTCTTGGTGATTGTTTCTTAAACACATTTATCACCTGCGATCTTCACTTTGGACCAAGATCATTCGTTTGAATTAATTAATGCCTTTACATTCTAACATGTCCACGCTCTTAGCGTTTTGTTGATTAACGCGCTTTTAACAATTTTGGCCGTTACTATTTTATTTCATTTGATTACGCTTATCATGGGAAAACAATTAACATATTGTGATTGTAACTCATTTTACAAATTTGTTAACTCTTCACTCCATTGTATCACTAGTCATAGATCATCATTTTGATCATTCCGAGAAAATTTACATCTGTGACTTTAAATAAGGATCAATATAAGAACACTTAACCAAACTAAAATTGTTCACGTCGCACCACGGTACACGCTGACTTGTTATCTTGGCAAAGTAGCCTAAAATGGTCGTTTTCACCAGGAAATGATTGACTTGTGTAACTGACCCTATTATAATAATAATTGGTAAAAGTTAACCTTGCAAAATTGTTTACTATTTACCTCAGATGGTGTAACCTCCTTCGACAACATATTGATAAACTTCATCCTTGTTTCTTCTGTATCGGGCCATTCTCTTGTCGAGATTCTGAATAATTCTGAAAATAATTCCAGTTGATATCCATGCAAAATAAGCCTAAAACGAAGTAAACCTGAGCGGTGACTAACAAGAAACTATTGACAAAAAAATCCAAAGAATTAAAAATAATTCATGATCAGGTCCACTTCAACAACACACCGAAGGTATACGTAGAAGACGGTTCGAAATGGACGCGTGTTTACAAATAGCGTGTTTCAAATGCTGCTGTACCGGTAACCGCGAAAGAATTCATCTTGAATATTGCTGATATCAGTTAATCTTAACTAAATCTATAAATATAATAAGTTATTAGGCTAGATTTTTGCTTCGAATTTTGCTGAAAGTTACGTATATTGGGCCTTTAAAATTATTAAAATAAATTAATATAACTCAGTTGCTGTACAGAAACAATACACAATTGACGAATTACTTGTAAATACAGTTACGTGCCATAAGTCTTTCAATTTTTTTTTTATTTTGCTATATATTCTTTGTATTTCCAACTTTTTTCAATGAATTTTCCTGACTTCGTTTCTGGATCATGAAATTTTGTGTACTTATAGAGAATCGTTTACTGTTTCATCTCATAATATTTTCACTGTTTTCCGTTATGTATATTTAGAGAAATCAGAATTTATTTACAACATCCAATTTTCGGGACGCCATTTTGACGTCATTTTGGTAACGTTATATAGAGAAATGGCGTCACACGGAAATTAGCAGTGTAGATAATTCTGTATAGCTCAATAAATACACAACGAAAAATTAAATAAATAATATGAGAGGAAACCTTATATATTTCTGTACCAAATGACAAAAAATTGTCAAAATCCATCCATAAACGAAGTCAGGAAAATTCATTGAAAAAGTTGGAAATACGAAGAATATATAGCAAAATAAAAAATAATGAAAGACTTATGGCACGTAACTGTAGATTGTTAAACGAAATGGAAATTGAATTGCCGAACTTCTTCGTCTGAAAGCGTCACAATGCGTTCGCTTAAGTTTCTGGCGAGATTGGCAAATTCAAATACTTGGCACTCTAAAGGTTAAGATTATGTCATGTTTGGTTGGTTATGGCAAGAAAGGGAGAGAACAGAATTAATATATGCGGGAGGAGATTGCTGATTTGAAAGAGGAAAGAGAGTCTGCTGATGAAATTTCGGGTGGTATTGTGTTCCAGTCGTTGATGGTCCGGGGAAAGAAAAAAAATATAAAAAATAAATTCTGTTGCAATTTGTCATGGTTGGGCCTATATTTGGGCTAATTTGACTGGACTATCTTCGGGATCAGCATTATCCTTTCATTAAAAGAATGATACGCCACTTTCCCTATTTATATATATATATATATTTTTTTTCGTGTGTAGGATGTTGGTATTCCGGATATTCAATCCGGAAATTTGTACGACTGTAATTAGTTTTTACAAAAATGGCTGCGCCCATGAATGCTGTCGTAAACAACGTGGCTTGAACAGTTATTAACCCAGAACTGTATCGCCCTGTGATTTCAGAGAGAACGGATTTGTGGTAACACTTGCCATATGTATGTATTCTTATTAATTCCGCCGCAGTTGGTTCTAGATAACTTTACATTTAGATATGAGAAATCCCTTACATGTAACATGATCATGAGTACATGCATGAATCACAGGCACTACATCTAGTACCTGTAGCCTGAGACGTCGCCAGTTTGAAGACCTCTCCGCACTATATTACGTCATTGTTTACCTGTAGTGACGTCATTGTTGCGGATATGACGTCAAAACCTATTTCAATATGTAGGTGAGATATCTCCCTATATAGCCATAATAACTAAAATTAGAAAATAAGATGTCCATTTTTGGCGCTCCTGCATCGGCTCAAAATTGGCTTTGTGGCACTGAACATAGATGTACGATCGGCTCAAAATCGGCTCCATGGCACAGAAGTGGTTAATATTATACAGTTACGTGCCAAAAGTCTTTTTTTTTTTTTTTTTGCTATAAATTCTTTGTATTTCCAACCTTTTTCAATGAATTTTCCTGACTTCTTTTATGGATGGATTTCAACAGTTTTTTGTCATTTGGTACAGAAATATACAAGGTTTCCTCTCATAATATTTATTTAATTTTCCTCTGTGGAGCTATACGGAATTATCTACACTGCTAATTTCCATGTGACGCCATTTCTCTATATAACGCTACCAAAATGACGTCAAAATGGCGTCCCGAAAATTGGATGTTGTAAATAAATTATGATTGCTCTGGTTATACATAACAGAAAACAGTGAAAATAGATGAAACAGGAAACAATTCTCAAAAGTACACAAAATTTCATTACAAATATCCATAAACAAAGTCAGGAAAATTCATTGAAAAAAGTTGGAAATACAAAGAATATATAGCAAAATAAAGAAAATTGAAAGACTTTTGGCACGTCACTGTAGGTGTTAGTCCGAAGGGTTCTGACTCTCTGACCCGCTAAATATTCTGATGACAGGCGGTGTGAGAGTCAGAATTCCTCATTAGTTAAAAAGTGAAAATTTTACCGACCCGTCCACGGGTCACTGTTTAAGCTGTGTTTTATAATATGAAACATTTTCGATCACATGTAAAAATGGTAGCAATGGAAAGAACTGATATTTTTCTACTATGTGATCAAAATGTATCATGTTATAAAACACGGCTTAAACGGGCGACCCGTGCACGGTTGGTAAAATATCCACTTTTTTACTAAGCAGGAATTCTGACTCTCACACCCGCCTGTCGTCAAATTATTTAGCGGGTCAGAGAGTCAGAACCCTTCGGACTATGTAGGTGTTTGACAGACAAGGCTAGTGCCTGTGCATGAATTGATATATGTATTTAAGCATTCACCATGATTCTGTTCCGTGTTATAGGACCATAACATGGAACAGAATGATGGTTAGTGCTTATATTTGCATTTTTCCATTGGTTTTGATAATAAATTTATATTTATATTCTACATTTTTCTGAAAATTTAAGGTAGATTTCCAATAAATGAAACAGCCAGTATCGACCAGTTATTTCCAACACACTCACTCACTCACTGTCCAGGTTTAACGTCCGTGTTCCCTTCAAGGGTTCGATGTTGTCTGGCTGTCATTATGCACAGTCTCCAGTGATCAATATTGGGGGGATTTCTAACGTTATGATTATGACGTCACAATCGTAATGATGTCATAATGATCACTCCAGTGTTATGCTCTCATAACATGGAACTGGCCTTGGTTATGTTATATAGTGGCAATGCAGAGCAAATGTAAATATATCATAATTAATAAAATGCTTAGGCCTATACTAGAGCATTATATCATAGTCCATATAACTTCATACCACTATGCAGTGTTTGTCTAAATAAAATAAAGCTTTGTACCCTATCTGATTATCACAATATGTTTAATCAAATTAAAATAACACAGTAGAAGTAGTTTTCAGGAGAGCAGGGAAATTTAACAGCCAGACGGGGTTCGAAGCAAGAACTTTCTGAACTTTAGTTTAAAGACAAAGACTTGCTTACTGGCATGGGTTACCTGACCATTGATGATTGATCCAGTCCAGTTCTGCTTCATTCCTCTTTTGTTCAAAGTGTTCACCCTCAAAGACAACCCAAGTTTGAGCTTTCCCAGGTAGAGGGTTCTTTGAATGCTTTATCAAAGGTTGGCATTTGTCAAGCTTGCAATTTCTGTAACAGGATATAATTACATTAAAGAAAATATTTCGATCAGACCAGGGTTTGAATCCAGGACCTTCTGAACTTTAGACGAGCACCCTACCAACTGGGCTACATGCATGGTTGCTGTGTTGATTCCATCAAATGGTGATGACATCATGATCCATATTTGTTGGGACAGATTGCGGGTATAAATGATAATCAGAAATGTCAATAGGAAATATCTTCCTGATATAAACTTTCCACCAAATTTACAGGAATGATAATCAGCAATGTCAATAGGAAATATCTTCCTCATATAAACTTTCCACCAAATTTAATGTAAGCAAAAGGCAATCAAAAGATTTCTTAATCATGAAAAAAACCGTTTCTATATAGGACTCGCACAACTAAATCAGCCTATCACAAAGTGTTTCATACCATTGTAGTCCCTACCGAAAATTTGTTCCAGATTCTGTAAGTACAGTGATTCTGGGTAACTTAAATAGATAATTGTTGACATATTCTGCATTAATGAAATCTTTAGATATTTAACTTTACAAAAATGTATAATTTTGATATGTGATGTCGGATTGATATGGGGTCAAAAGTCAGAGGGTGTCCCCGTCCCATTTCACTGGCTTGACATGTCATTTCTGGTTGTCCGAAGCAGTCGCCTGTAGCGAGCTAAAATGCCACGAAACACCTGATAAAATCCCATTTGTATTCTTTGCCATGTATATATCTGTGAATCCAGGCAGTTGTCACTAGTGTTGAACTTCAAGTATTAAAAACACTTACTAATAACATATATTAATTATTTACTATATAATAGTATGCATTTTATGTTCCCTGTGAGAATATTTTCATACATGTATGTGTTCAGTTTTGTTCACCACTGAAACAGCTTTTCTTAAATTATATTATAACTCAATAAATTTATTACTTTTTGTTTCAGAAAAGAAAAAACACAATGGGGAAAATGAAAAAGAATCGACAGAAGTTTCATACAGCAGCCAAAAAGAAAGAAGACAGCAAGGTCGAAATAGTTGATATGCTCGATATGGAAACCGACACAAAAGTGAGTGTTTGCTTCACACAAACAAATTTTGATCATTTATTTAAATTCTAAAATATAAACGTAAGTAACAGCATATATTTTTTTTTTTAATTCTTGTTAATCCCAGTTAATCAATAATGTCTGCACAATTGTTTTACGTTTTACACATGGAAAAACTCAAAAAAGAGTTATCTCCCTTTACCAATATTTTGACCATTTTGCAGAGGGGTAACATATTCATTTCAGCGCTTGTAAACTCAAAGAGAAAATTTGTCTAACAGTTTTTAGTTGCACATAGTCAGCAATTATGTACATAAATAAATTTGATTTTATCTGGATGATCATCTAATTAGGTATGTTACATACAAAAAAAAATTCATGTGATGATGTTGGTATAATGATCTTACAAGATATATCAGAATTAATACGATTACAAATCAGATTTTACAAGATATTCTTACAAGATATAATGAAATTTATTTCAGCAATTTTTACCACCTGCTGAGAAGGATGACAACATGTTTAAAGGTGAGCTTTTGAAATCAGTTGCCAGTCATATGCATCCATTAACTTTTAATATTTTTGACTACTCCTCCAAAACCAACATTCTAACTGCAACAAAAGTTTGCAGGAAGTTAAAGACAAAAGAATATTGTACAAGATATCTTATGTGTCTTACCCCTAGGGTCCTGTGGGACAGGGTCAAATTGGCTGAAATTTCAGCATTCTTCTTCTCCAGACCTTGCATATATGCCAGGATAAATACTCTACATGGATGAAAAGGTCGTAAAGTGCTTTATCAAAATTGTGAATTTCATCACCCCTGGGTCACCAATTTCTCCCCAGGCAATAAACACTTTCAATTTTATCCCCCTGAAAATAAACAAAGTGGTTTTTATACTATAGAGCTGCAATCATATGATAAAATTCTATTTAAGATTGAATTTTATCTCCCTGAAAACAAACAATCTTAATTAGAATTTTATCTTCTGATTGCAGCTCTATAGTATAAAAACAGAGACCATAACTTATCCCCAGGGGCCTGAGAGGGGGGGGGGCACCAAAAAGCAAGAGCCTAACTTATCCCCAGGGGCCTGGGGGGGGGGGGGGTCACCAAAAAGTAAGAGCCTAACTTATCCCCAGGGGCCTGAGAGGGGGGGGGACGCCAAAAAGCAAGAGCCTAACTTATCCCCAGGGGCCTGAGAGGGGGGGGGGGGGCACCAAAAAGCAAGAGCCTAACTTATCCCTAGGGGCCTGAGGAGTGGGGCCAAAAGAGGTCAATTTGGAAAAGAATAAAACAAATCTTCTCTTTCTGATCCAAATTAGATATTCTAGAAATCAATACTCTTAATGAATGGAAAGGTCTTTATGGGTGCTTAATGAAAATCATAAATGTCTTTGTACATTGGTAACCAAAATAACTCTTTTGTTCTTACTTTAATGCCAATCCTATTGTTACCATGTCACCGTTGCCTTTTGCTTCCCATGTTTATTTACCTGCTTTTCCAAAACAGTGGCTGTCAAACAGTTTTCAAAACCTAATAAAACTTGTTATCTGATCAATTACAGTTATAGCCTTTAAGTTACATTATTATTTGGTAATCTTTGCACACTTTGATTGTGTCTCGTGCAAGGAAAATTTGCAAAGATCTTGCTGCAATGTTCATTGTGTGTATTTTCAATTGCCAGGACTGAAGATCAGTAAAGAAACTCTGAAACAAGATCTGCCTGACTTTGATACCCGCAGTACAATAACCAGCAAGTCCCTTAGAGGTCTCAACATGAAGAAGAAGGACAAGAAAAAACTTAGACATGATCTGTGGATGAAAAGTAAGAAAATGTTTAGATATAAAAAGATCTGTACATTTCATACCATGATTGTGTCCTTAAGTTGCTTAACAAAGAATAAACAGTGTAATGCAATGTTTTAATGTAGCAGATTGTTGTAGAATTTGACCGTGTCAAACACAAAGCATCTAAATTGGTAAGGATCTGAAGTCACTGGCACAGGCACTTGTGGCAAGGAGAATAACCATCTATATATATATATATATAATATATAGAAACTAGCGAAATTTGAAAAATTAAAAAAAAAAGATATTAAAACTAAATTTTGTAATTTAAATTTCTTTTTGTATTCTTAATACTCTTAAACCATAATGAAAACAATTGCCGAATTTCAGTTGATACTTCAAGCGGTTAAATTATATTATAAAATATACTTAGTATTATATCGTCATATAGATCTACATTGGCACAGATTTATATCTGAAAAATAGTTATTGATCTGCTTTTGCCGCATGCCATTCCAAATGGAACACTAAAGAGTTTCTCGATCTCCAAAAACAGAACAATATGGCGTTATTGTTGAGGGAAATATATAGCGATTCGGGACGTTTGTATTTTAAAGGGTGTGGCAGATGGCGGTATGCGAGGGTGGCGAACTGAACGAAGGAATTATATAGGACAGAAATCCGTTCTAGAGGTTTAGGTGACGGTATGCGAGGGTGGGGGTATATTCGAGTGGCGATAGGGCAAGGGTACACTGTATAGATGGTTATTCTCCTGGCCACAAGTGCCTGTGGTCACTGGTTCAAATTTCATTCTGGTCTGCTATGATAAAAAAAAAACAAAAATAACTAAATGTTCAAATACAAGCCCATGTCCATTTATACCTGTGGGAAGGTCATAAACTGTATAAACTGTTCTAAATTTCATTAAAAAGGGAACTATTGTAAAAGTATTTAATTTAAATGCCTGTTTTATTTTTAGGCCACTATTTCCACTTTGAGCAATAATAGCTGTAAATCGTGAGCAATAATAGCTGGAAATCGTGAGCAATAATAGATGTAAATCGTGAGCAATAATAGTTGTTAATTGTGAGCAATACATGCCTTATGGGCCTCTTATTTATTTTTAGAAGTGTTTTGAACATGTTACCATTTGTTTATCTGAAAAACTTTGCACAAAAAATGACAAGAAGAGTGATCATAACAAAAGAGTTGATAAAGAGATGACTGCTTCTGTGGTTGACTTACAGTGTACTGTTGTAGTGTTAACTGTTAACTCACCCCAGAAATTTTATATTGAACTTTTCCAGTTATTGAATTAGAAGAGTTCAAATGTGTCTTCAGGTGTGAATGAGATAAGAAAGGTGAGCTGTGTCAAGCACTTTTTGCTCTGTTTTCAAGTTTAGTTGTAACAAAGGTATTATAAATGTTCACATTTGTTTTCAGAGCTAAATTCACTAGATACTGCTAAGAAAGAAGCTAAGGCCAAGAAGAAAAGGCAACAGACACCTGTAGTTGGTGACATTCGTATCCTTGGCGATGCCTTGCCAACCCTTGACCTTCTGTTGAAGGGGTCAACAGGGCCAAAATTTAGGTGAGTGGTAGATATATTCAGCCAAAATTTCTGAAATGTTTCATTTGTGATGTTTCAACAAGTTTTATTACTTATTCATGATCATAAAATTCCATAAGACTTTAGTTATATAAAACCTAGTTATATATAATCTAATTTTATATGACCTAATGATATGTGACCTAGTTATATAAGACATAGATATAGGTGACCTGGTTATGTGACCTAGATATATATGACCTAGTTATATATGACCTATATATTGGTGACCTAGTTATATGTGACCTAGATATATATATGTGACATAGTTGTATATGACCTATATATTGGTGACCTATGACGTATGACCTAGTTATACATGACCTATATATTGGTGACCTAGTTATATGTGACCTAGATATAGGTGACATAGTTGTATATGACCTATATATTGGTGACCTAGTTATATGTGACCTAGATATAGGTGACATAGTTATATATGACCTATATATTGGTGACCTAGTTATATGTGACCTAGATATAGGTGACATAGTTATACATGACCTATATATTGGTGACCTAGTTATATGTGACCTAGATATAGGTGACATATTTATACATGACCTATATATTGGTGACCTAGTTATATGTGACCTAGAAATAGGTGACATAGTTATACATGACCTATATATTGGTGACCTAGTTATATGTGACCTAGATATTGGTGACCTAGTTATATGTGACCTAGATATAGGTGACATAGTTGTATATGACCTATATATTGGTGACCTAGTTATATGTGACCTAGATATAGGTGACATAGTTGTATATGTAAACTAGTTACATGTATATGTGACCTACATCTGTTCACATGAAACCATAGTTCGTCATACTTAGTCATACATTTATATATGAAATACATCTTTCCCGCAATTAAAAAAATAATTCTTTGATTTAAACATACTTTATTAATTCAAAATGAAAAGGAAGATTCTCTTTGGGTCTTTCCCTGTGCTAGGGATTTAATTTGAGAATATTTTGCCATGATGGCTTAAATATCCAGGGCCTGTATCCATGGAACCATTCTCATGCTAGAGTATGAATTCTGTGCTGAAGCCAGCTTTCTTGAAACACTGCTAAATCATGTCAACATTCAACAACCAAAAATGTCAATTGTAAAAAAAAACGACAGTATTCTGCTTCTTTTCTCCATATTTTTCCAAAATTTGACATGATAAGTTTTTTATGTATAGGATAAATCACGAGTTGGTGTAGAATAGGCCAGAGAAAACACACCTATCGAGGCCTGAAGGCCCGAGATAGGGTGTTTTCTCTGGCCTATTCTACACCAACGAGTGGTTTATCCTAATTAAAACATTCACACCCAATTTAGGGCCCCTTCACATATTGCACACTATTCATCTATCCAACTGTTGGATAGATGAATAGATGTGAATTGGTCACACAGGTAAAAATCTTGCTTATTTCATGGTTGGATAATTACACAGGTAAGATATTTATACACATGCATTACATTTGTCATGTCACAATCATATTGCCATCAAACCAGTATGGATTCAGCACTTAGTGAAAGTGATAATGATTTGTTCATTACCCCCAACAATTTCAAGGAGGATACTTATACCTGCAGCTCAGAAATTGATACGGATTCCATTGTTGACAGCGTCTTAGATTTGGAATCAAATAACATACCAATTCCGGATTTTACTTTGAAAAACCCCATTCTTAGTGATATTTCTGATGAGGAACTCATACATTCCACTGATATAATATTGAAAGAATCTGGGGAAAAGTCTACATCACCAAAAGAACAAAAGCGGTTTGTGAATCCAATTCCGGATGTGGAAAGGGACAAATTGTCAAAAACAAGATTTGCAAAAAAAACTGATGCAAAATCCAAATGGGCAGTGAATTTGTTCAACAACTGGATGGATTGACGTCAGGCGTATGCTGACAGGCAGGATATCAGGCATGTACATGGAGATTTATTATCCATGGACCCCGAAACCTTGGATTATTCTCTCGGAGCTTTTATTTTTGAAATCCGGAAAGAAAATGGTGATGAATATCGAGGTAATGCTCTGTATGAAATCATTGTAGCTATTCAGCATTTCTTACGTGAAAGTGGCAAATTTGTAACACTTCTAGATGATAGTGAGTTTGAGGGAATGCGCAGCAAACTCGACAAAAAAATGAAGGATTTGGCAGCAAAGGGTGTAGGGATAGACAAACACCAATCAAATGTGATCTCTTTAGAGGATGAAGATAAAATGTGGAAATGTGGTATTCTAAATTCTGATACTCCGGACAAACTGCGTGATTCACTTCTGTACCTTTTGGGTCTGAATTTTGCATTAAGGGGAGGACAGGAACATTACAATCTAAGGCACAGTGAAAATTCCCAACTGCGACTTGGGTCCGACAATGGAGGGAAATTTGTGGAATACACAGAAGATGTGTCAAAATGTAATCCCGGAGGGATCAAACATTGAAAAATAACCAGGAAACACACCAAGGCTTACGAAAATACCATGGCACCAAACAGATGTGTCGTCACTCTGTACCATAAGTACATGAGTTTAAGGTAAGTGATACATTTCTCTGTTACCTAGTTATGTGATAATCATACTCGTCATAATTTTTTATGTAAATCGTGACACGAAAATCCAGATGTATTTAAGTATTCGAACATTAAGTTCAAGGTCATTGGTCAAGGTTAAAGGGTCAAACACCACATGTCTGTATTGGACAGTTTATTATATACAATGACTAATTATGAATTTATCACAGAACTTAATTCTAACATCATCTTTTTCACGATTCAATTACAGACCGAAAAACGGAAAGTGTGCCGCCTTTTACTTAAGATCTGTGGCTAAGCCAACTGGCACCCAATGGTACGCTGACGTGCGAGTAGGGATCAACACTATGTCTAAGGTTGTCAAGAACCTGTGTGAGAACTGGGCTACAGGGGTTTTATACCAATCACTCATTGCGCGCAACGGCTGCAACCCGTATGTATGAGGCTGACCTACCAGAACAACTTATCTGTGAAAAAACTGGTCACCGATCAGAAGCTGTACGTTCATATAAACATACAAACGCACTACAACAGCTAGCTGCCAGTGATGCTGTACAAGGCTTCAAAAGAAAGTCTCTTGATGATCAGAACACTCCCAACCAGGACACTGGTCGATCTATTAAAATTTGTAAAGGTGACATAACCATTGACATTCCTGTATAGGATCTACATTGTGATCAATTTCCTGATTTCTATACCTGTACATGTGTGATTTTTGGCATCGTTTCTGGAATTCATTGTTAATACCTTGTATTAATATTGCTACAGTATTAAATTGAGCACTGCACTTTGATTTTCGTTTTATTTGTTTTTATTCTTTAGGTTTCATGCCCTCTCAGTTGGATATCTGACTATCCGACGGTAAACACAATTGGATAGTCAGCTATCCAACGGTACACTGTTGGATAGTTCAACTATACATCTAGTGTAGACAATAGATGACGTCATAAGAATTTTTTAAAAATAATTAACAGCTGGAACAAGAAATTAGGCTTAATATCAATGCTTGAGCATGAGAACAGTTTCATGAATATTGGCCCAGGTGAACAATACCAGCCCTGTGGGCCTTTTTGTCATACATGTACTTGTGGTAAGAGAAAAAAGGATCATAATTAACATTCAGGGGTGAATTGGTCGAGTGGTAAACACCCTGGCCTTCCATGCAGGCGGACAGGGTTCGATCTCCGTAATCGTCATACGCATTGAACATTCAGAGAAAGTGTTTTTCTCCTGCCACACAACTCTAACGGCCCAGGTGGAGTATAAAATGGTCTGGGGTAGGTGTTGCAGTATCTGTGCTGTAGCATTCAAGGGAGGTGGCACTCTAAAAGATGCCGTTGGGAACACGGTCCCTCTACAAACAAAACACAATCCATCTCCAGCACACACACATACACTGTACATACACATAAATGGAGTATTATCCAGGTGGTATAGGACAAGTAGTTAGTGCCTGATAAGGCAGCTCCTGCAAACTCTTCAGAACTGTATATGATAGAACTGTATGTGTTAATTGTATTGATTGTATGAGAAGTGTACATGTATATCTATGTACTGTAAAGCGCTTTAGAGTGGCTTATGTTAGCTAGATAGGGCGCTATATCAAATGTTATATATTATTATTATTATTATTATTAACATCTATATTTACTACAGAGCTGATTATATCATTCCTGTTTCAGTGACAATAAAGAAGCGACTAAGAAATGTATCCCAAAAGAAAAGCAGCGGAAGAAACAAATGTAAGTGTAATGAAGCACCTTGTTGAGGTGTGAAACCCATTCAACCCTGAAGACATATTTAAATTCTTCCAAAATAAAGAATGGAATAAATCATTGTGAAATTTCAGGGGTGAATGAGTATATCTGAATATATTTATATTTATGTGTGTTTTGTTATCAAGTTCTTATATTTCCTAAAACAGGCATTAACAATTAATTAAAAACTGCTTATATTACATTGTTCCTTTTAGATTTGCAGTCTCTCAGAAAAAATGGTTTGCTAGAGAATGAAAATGTTTTGTCCCCATTTTTCACTCTCCTGTCTTGATTCAAAGGGTGATTAAAAAAACAATGGGTGAACAGTATGACATACTATAATGTAAAAAGCTTATACCTTAAGATTAATTCATTTTAAAAACCTTACAAGTTAGCAAAACATTGCTGTTGAAATCTATATTTAGAAGAAGAAAACCTCAAATATGATCACAGCATGGATCAAGCAAAATATATTGTATTATAGTACTGTTTGGCAGCATGGATTTAGCAAAGACCACTGTATTATGGTACTGTTTGGCAGCATGGATTTAGGAAAGACCATTGTATTATAGTGCTGATTCCAGACGTGAATTTAGCAAAGACCATTGTATTATGCTGTTCTGCAATACTTCTGCAACTCTTCTGACATCTTGTTTCTTCTTTTGCAGGTTGAATGACATTTCTCTGTTTAAACAAGTGTTATCACATCCCTCCTTCGTGGAGAACCCGACAGACACTATTAAAGAACATTTACAGAACAAACTCCTACAGGAAGACGAAATGGATACGTAACGCTTCCGTGCTGTTTTTCTGCTTCTTAATGGGATATATCTGTGATTCAGTGTTAATATCAACATGTCACACAATGCTGGTTTAGCGATCAGTAATAATAACAGCCATTGTCTCGGTGTTTTAATTCAGTTTAATTTGTTTTCAAGTTAATTGACATAAACTCATACAGATATATTTGTTCTGTTTTAACTTCCTGTGAGGTAAGCGACCCAGTGTTTCAGTCATGGAGAAAGTCAACCACCCACTGTCTTATACTATAATGAACACATGTACAGAAGCATAAAGTCAAGGATTGTGTTATTTGACAAGCTTTCCATGTTGGAGACATATACAGTGAGAGTTTATATTCCAGGACAATGACACTGATGATCAGGACTAAGGCGATACTAACTTATTCAAGTACAGCCATATGATCTCCAGATCTAAACAAACAGAAAACGATAACCCTACAGAGAGGTGTATAAAGCGTTATACATCTCCGCCCTACAGTGTATAACTGCTGTTCTGCTATGTTGACTGAATGGTACAGTTTTTGAAATAAAATCGTTAGAGGAATGATTCTGTCAATTATTAGCTAACCTGGTCCGAAGGACTGAAGTGAGCCTATGCCATACCGTTGCGTCCGTCGTTCGTCCGTACTAATGGTTGGACTGACCCCCTAGGGGGCTGAGGGACGGGCCAAAAAGGGTTATTAAGCTATATTGGTTTAACTCTTTCGGCGCCAAATTCGACTTTTGTCGACACAAGGACGAGCGCCAAAGTCGACTATAGTCGACATTTTGAAAACAATGATCTTAAGATTTTCATAAAATTTTGGAAATCTAAGATGGCTGCCAGGGTCGCATGACCTTGACTGAATGTGAACAATGTCCAAAAGATACAGCGCTAGCTTCATTTGAACTTTATATCCATCAAGTAACATGTTCCTACACCAACTAAAACAATGCTATAACGTGTTAAGCATAAATCTATATTTAGCAATAAATATATATATTATGTCAGAATTACATGTTTTGGTAACTTTATTTCCTATTGTAATATATGCCTGCCACCACTTATATTCTTCATTATATCAGTAGATATATATACAGACACTCAGACACTCATAATATAGATTGAAACCTACAGATAAGTGAAAAAAAAAAGAAATATAGCTGTAAAATCAACAATTTTATCAAATTATGAAAATCCAAGATGGCCGCCAAGGTTACATGACCTTCATTGACCTTGAATGACCTGTGATGAGGTGCATTTGGTAAAGCATCATCTGAACTTTATATCCACCAAGTAGCATGTCCCTACACCAACAAATAAGAAAAAACATACATTGTTAATTAAAATTCCTTTAATTTTTAAAATATAAGTAATTAATATTTGGCGCTGGGCCAATATGTTAAAAAGGTAATTTGGCGCCGAAAGAGTTAAGCGACTGTTTCTCCATAACCACTGATTGGAAATCAACCTTATTTGGCAGGAAGCATTTGGTGCCCAGGATTCAAAATTGTACTAATGGTGGGACTGACCCCCTAGCCTCCTATTAGTCCAGTCAAATTAGCCAAAATACAGGCCTAACCGTGACAAAATTGCAACAGAATTTGTTTTTATATTTTTTGAATGGTGGGTACCTATACTGTAACAAAAAAAAAAAGTCCGAGAAAATCCCAATGGGGGGAAGTGGTTTTTGGGACTCCTAAAGAACCACAAAAGTTAAGAAAATCACATGCTTAACCATATTTAACCATATTTGAAGAGAAACTTGGCCACATTTGTAAACTCATCATACCAAAATTAGTTTTAGCAGTAAGTGGTGCTCATACATCGATAGATATAAGATGCTTTAATTCAATTGCTTGCCCTTATTAAAATTATATGCTTCAGAAATAGGTAGATCGTTCGATTTGGACATAAAATATCATCCATTTAGCACAATTTGTAATATTTGATGATTGATATTTTTTTTCGTATTTGAATGTCCAATTGATCATTGAGTAAATTAAATTGAAAATCATATTTTAAGAAATTAAATAAAGCCTGACATTGATGCTGATATTAATTAATATTATTCTCTACATTTGAAAAGAAAAGAAAAGTAAAAATAGTCTTGTGAAAAATGCTTTTCAGCCATATTGACAGTTCTTTTTCTTTAATACAATACCTACCTTTGGTGGAAAATCTCAACGTATCTGTTTTCTATATTAGTTGGTTTTTACATACTGTTAAATCCATATGTCCAGTGTTACAATTGAGGTAGATATTAGACCTCAAATATGGTTATACGTGTGATTTTCTTAATTTTTCTGATCCTTAAGAGGGCCAAAAAACCACTTTCCCCCATTTGGATTTTCTAGGACTGCAATTAGTTCGAGGTTGTCATAAAATGACTGGACTATATGGCTCTGCCCCGGCCGACAGTATATACGCGTAGAGCTACGTTATCCATAGAGCTATAGATCATAGACTATATACAGTGTATATATCATGGTAAGAATACATTTTTACTAGTATGTGAGCCCATAGAATGATATTTAACCGATAGTGAGGACATTAGCTACCTGAAGATATGTTTGAGATCTCACTCTGCTTCGTTCTACATTCATATACATTATAGACTTTTGTCGAGGTCAATCCGTACATGTATGCCAATGGAATGACAGAGTATTTCGGCGGAAAATGATGGAATGTTATAAGTTAATGGGTAATATTATATATCGGGATAGCTTCCTGACCTTCGCTATGCAAACTGTTTATAGATTTATAATGAACATCACGGACTTAAATTAGTCAGCAGTATCTAATCTTTGCGCTCACAATTGCCTTCCACACGTATGAAGGGCGATAACTCTGCATGTCTTGTCCTCGATATTCTGTTTTAAAGGTATCTTTTTAGTTTCAGTATGTTTCGGTTATTTTATTTAAAAATATAACTTGGGAATTGTAAACCAAGATGAAAAATAAATATATACATGCTCGCTTTCGTCTGCTGACATTCACACATGAACAAAATACAGAATAGAAGTGCTCTCCCTTTAACCGCAAGATGATTCTCTTCAAATATCAAGTGGCGAGAAGTTCTATGCCGCAAGGGGTAATGTATGTTAATGAAGGGCTTATTATTGAGTGTTACTGTATATGTATATAGTAAATAAACCTCAAATTTTGTAAAATGGTTCTTGGAATGGGAAAACACTGGGTAAACTTGGCAGTGGCAACTCTTGCGCGATTAAGTCTTCTGAACTGAGGAAGAAAGGCTTGCAAGGCACTTAAGTTTGTTAAATACCGTATATGCTTATATTTGTTTTGTATGTCATCGTCGGAAACTCACGGTACACTTCTCTGACGTTTTGCATATGCAAACGTCAGAAAAGTTTACCGTGGGTTTCCGACGATGTTTGTATGTAAAAATACACTGTTACTCAGTATATAAATAAATAAATAAAATAAATATACAACATTTGATATAGCGCCCTATCTAGCTAACATAAGCCACTCTAAAGCACTTTACAGTACATATATATACAATTTTTATACAATCAATACAATTAACACATAATTCTATCATATACAATTCTGAGGAGATCGCAGGAACTGCCTTACCAGGCGCTAACCACTTGTCCTATACCACCTGGCTAATATATCCCTATGTGGTTTGTGAATGTATGCGTGTGTGCTGGAAATGAATTGTGTTGTGTTCTGTTTGTAGTGGGACCGTGTTTCCAATATGGACTCGATAGAATGATATTGACCAATCGTGAGGACATACACCTACCTGAAGCTATGTTGGAGATCTGACTCTGCATTTATATATACTATAGACTTTTGTCGAGGTCAATTCCTTGTTATAAAAGCCTGATAGAGTAATATATATAATGTAAATTCAAGAAGTTGTCTTGATTTCGTTTTTGCACTAAAATCGCCAACGGATTTATAAAGCCGTGTCGTAGCTACATGTATGCCAATGGAATAACCGAGTATTTCGACGGAAAATGATGGAATGTTATAAGTTAGTAGGTAATATTACATATCGGGATAGCTTTCTTGCCTTCACCATGCTAGATCTAGTTTATAATGCTCACCATGGAATTATTCAGCGAGATCTAATCTGAATTCCTTGCGCTCACAACTGCCTTCCACACGCATGTAAGGGCGATAACTCTGTAAGTCTTATCCTCGGTATCCTGCTTTAACGGTTTCTTTTTAGTTTCAGTATGCTGTCTAAAATGATAACTATTTAACAAGTTATTTTATTGAAAAATATAATTTGGGAATTGTAAAACAAGATGAAAATTAAACAATATATTATATGCTCACTTTTACAGATGATCAAAATACAGAATGGAAGTTATCTCCCATTAACCGTAAGATGATTCTGTTCAACTAGCAGGTGACATCCTAATTGAAGTATTTTATCATAGTTCTAATTCATGAATATGCAGCAAGGGGCATTGTACATTAACGAAGGGCTTACAATTGAGTTTAACTGTATATGTATATAGTATATTAACCTCTCTTTTTAAAAAATAGTTCTTGGAATTAGAAAACACTGGGTAAACTTATCATCAATGACAACTTTTGCGCAATATTGGCCTCTTCATTGAAAGTATTTTGAACTGAGGAAGGTAGGCTTGCTATGCACTTAAGTTTGTTAAATACTGTATATGCATACGTGTTTGTATGCATGTTTGGTTATAGTATTTGTAGTTCGTTTCACACAATGTTTATTGGATATAAAATGCAATTACATTGAATTGAATATAAAGAGAAACTTTATATACATAACAATAGAGGGACACTATATCATGGGTGCTTATGTATGTAAACGAAAGGCATAATATCGAGGATTCTACAGTATAGAAGTTCTTACCGTTTATCTTAAAACGCGTGACATTATTCTAAAAAAGTTTTCCTGTATACACCCGATTGACATTATACATGCATCAAAGGTTCTAGACCTACTAGCTATCATGAACGTATAGAATCAGAAGCCTCCTGTTGCAGGCCATTTTGTTTAATCTAAAAAATGGACCTTACCATTGTGTTCCTGATGCAAGACAACACCTACAAACCAATTTTCATCAAAATCGAAGAACATTGACTTTTCGACCAATCAGAAGCCTCCTTGGAAATGACAGCCCTTTTGAATATGACGTCACGAGATATACTTCTTGCAAACATTAAGTCCCTCACAAATTCCCATGTGAAGTTTCATAGGTGTCGGATAAATACTTTCCGAGAAAAAGGCCGGACACGAAAGTGCTAAGAAAAAAAAATATTTAAAAAAAAAAGAAACGGAATAAAACCAATAAGTCCCCCACTTCGTTTGGGGGACTTAATAACATACATTGGGCAAAGTTTATGTGCAGTTGAAATGTAGATACATGGTTTCTAGATTAATCAATAAAGATATTTTGCTGTACATCAAGTTATTGTTAATTTTATTGCATAACTATTCATATTCAATTTATTGGCAAGCAGTTCTAGGATTGAAATTCTGCAATTTTAGCTGTAGACACTGAGTAAAGTAATATGAAATTCAGATTAAAATAAATAGAAATCCCCCACCTCCACCCCAATGTCAAAGCATTACAATTATAATTTAAAATTGACGGGGATACTAAATATGTTTCCTGGCTGACCTTTGACAGGTATGTACAAACTGTTTGTTTACATAGAATAATCAAACAATATCTTTCTAGTGATAATTTGTTTGTTTGACACAGTTTTCAAGTTTGTTTTTGCAGCAGGACTCAAAAGTGAAAATTACTCTAGTTTAACACCTTAGGTCCAAGACTAGCTGTAAGAGGATATGGGGTCCCTGTGGTTTAGATCGAGTATATGGCGATCGGCCTTCCGCCAATAACACGTGCAAATTTCGTTGGTGGGGGGGGGGGGGGGGGGACCGGTGTCCCACGTGGTTCCTCAGTCCATGGAGGGGAGCAGCCGATTGTGCCCACGCGGATGTTCGGGCCCTGGCCAGCGCAACTCGAGGTTGCCCTGCTGTTCAATCCAAGCGAATGCCTGTTACCTTTTGTCCGCCCTGTTGTTCTACCCCACCATCCACCCTTTAACACACATCTTATAAGAAAATTGTGGATATCGAAAACCTTGGTGTACACTCATTTGCATAAATATTGCCTTGTATCAAATAAGAAAATTCTATTTAATTAAAAACTGCAAATCAGGTTTATTTTAGAATCAACTCGCTTCACTTTTCTGTTGAATTGCTGAACCTGAAAATTAATGTCGCTTTAAATCATTTAACTTTTTAATTAATTAAGTTTTGACTTAAAGAATGACATCCAGTGTTATCTCCCCTGTCGCACCCTGTGGACGCAGGGTATACGTTTGACTGTTACTGTGACTATTATCTCCCCTACGCAAGTTTGTCCATATAAACAGATTTAGATAATTTTGAAATATAAAATCTACGTATATTGCAATACTCCACAATTGGTCATTTTAAATGAAATGGATTTCTTCATCACAATCGATTTCTGCAACACAGTTTTGGCGAGATTTTGGTCGATTATAAGGCATTACGTGTCGCCAAACATGAGCAGGTTGCCACGTGAACACAGTTCTAATTTCGAAGCTTTCACTCCCAGAATACACCTGCTTGTGCACTGTTAACCAGTCAGACATGACCTTTAAATCGCAAGTGGAGGTATACGAAGCCTGCTTTCTTCTTCTTTAGCTTCTCACAATCTTCAACACGATGAAGTAGGTCGAAAACTACAGAGGGAACTTTGATTACACAATCACGCAAGTGGTCCTGTTTGTCTTATGAAAACTGGTTTCGCGAAAATATTTTTGTTTATGTCAATGTTAGACATTAATTCTGACAAAATAGCCAAAAATAGTCGTGTACAATTAGAATAAACAATTGGTGTAAAACTCATTCAAAACTAGTTGCAATATATAAGTAACTTCCCCACCCTGCCCGGGCCCAATACCAGGGCACTGCCCTCAAATATTACTTATATATTTTAGTTTTTATAAAACTTAAATATGAAACAACTTCAGCTGAGCAGAACTGGTGCAAAACAAATCTTTTATTCAATTAAATATTTTCATTTTCTATTATATATATATTTCTGGAAGCCCCTGACCTACTCTCACTATCGTTATAAAAACGATTGGTCGAAGCACAGAGCTAAGTCAAATCACCGCTGTGAAAATGTGATTTTATGTGTAAAAGGAAAGGACGTGCAACTGTCAAAATCAAATCATTTTCTTGAATGAGAGTTGTTTCCCTTCTAACACAGGACGTCTGTCTTTGGGTGACACATGGAACCAATTATTCCAGGGGTACAGAGAGCGGAAGTGATGGGCTAATATAAGATCAGTTGGCTATTAATAAAGTTATTTGAGTTTTATTAATGCAATATATCACAATTACATCGTACATGTATGTATATAGTCATTACAGTAAAGAACTACCTAATTATATCCTAGTTCACGCTGATTTCATTTCAACACATTTTATTGAAAACAAAAGGATTGGACAACAGGCAAGCCTGTATAAGTCCTCTCCAATAGGTACCACGTATATAAAAACTTAAGTGAATAAAGAAAAATGGATATCATATAGACAGTAATGCATCCAAATCGTTTAGTACTATTTATAAAATGTTGTACGTTAGTTAAGAAAAGTTTATTATTATTATCTGATAGGTTGATATCTCCTGAAGTTAATTGAGTTGAATTACAGAAACCAAAGCGGTCTTGAATTTCATTAATTATATACCTAGAATTAGAGAGAGAAGGAAAATAAAAAAAATAGTAATCGCAAGGTGCACCACAGGCACATACTTGATTTGGGATGAGCTGATCTATAAATTAATTATGATTCAAGTCATTTGCATCATTTCTTAGTTGGCACGAGATAATACTTAATTTTCGAGGGATGCAGTTTTAAAAGTATTTCAAATAGTTTCATTTTGATCAGCTACTTTAAGATTCAGCTTTCTTTTAAGAGAACACAGACTTAAGACACTGGTCAGCGAAGGATCAAGATTATTCCATGCATGCATGGTACTAGGAAAGAAGCTTGTATCGTAAATATTGGTTCTTTAACTTGGGATATTGGAAAATCTGCGGTGAAGCAGATTAGGAATATTTTGCTGATGATAATAAATGGTTCAATGATATTAAACAAATAATCAGGGGTCAAGTGACTTATTATTTTATACATCAAAATTAATTTTTGCTTATGACGCCTAAATTCTAATTTGTCAATGCCTGTTTCTTGATACAGTTTATAATGTAAAGTACCACTTCACTTTACACGATGATCCGATGATGTGTTGAGAATCTGATAGACTGGTCCTTTCTCCTCTAGAATTGTATTAACAAATATGCAATTATTTCAAAACAAGAGGCCCAATGGGCCTGCATCGATCACCTAGTATCAATCTCTTACATGTAACCCAAAAGTCGCCGAAAGATTTTAGTGCAAGACATTCAGGAGAATATGTTAAGATTTAAACATATTTCACCCCTGTGACCTTGAAAGTAAAACAAGGTCATTTTCATTGACATATTTTGTTTGGCTTCTTCCAGGAAATCAAGCAGCCGCATATCATGTCTGGGTCTTTTCGTATTTCAGAAGAAGTTGTTTAAAGGTTTCAACAGATTAGATCCATGTGAACTTGAAAATAGGTCAAGGTAATTTATTTTTGCAAACTGTATCCGGCTTCATCCAAGGACGCTACCAGCCAAATATCATGCTTTTATGCCTTTTAGTATTTCAGAAGAAGTTGTTTAAATGTTTCAACAGATTTGATCCATGTGACCTTGAAAATAGGTCAAGGTCGCTTCTTTTCGCAAACTTTATTCGGCTTCACCCAAGGAACATTTCAGTCAAACATCATGCGGCTGGGCCTTCAAGCTGATTAAAATCGTATCTTGATATCCGCGCCGTTCCGTAAACTTCTTTCTGCTGCGTTAGGATCTGAGAAAATCCCTTAGAGGTCACGTCCCGATGACCTTTTGCATTTGCCAATCAAATTACTACTTTCAGAATCTTGACAGTGAAATTTTGATGCGACAAAGCTTGCATAATCGCATTTGTCCGTTTAGTCATTTCGTCACCAAAATTCATGTGGAATAATGTGACAAAATGGCTTGCTGCAAGATGATGGGTCATTGGAAAATCATTTTAGTGTTAAGGAAAGAGGTGACAAAGGTCATCTGAACGTGACCTCTTATGGGATGTTGTCAGATCCTTGTAAAACGGAGTGAGAACAAGGATCTGTATTTTAATCAGATTGCTAGGCCTTTTGGTATTTCAGAAGAAATTGTTTAAAGGTTTAAACAGATTTGACCCCTGTGACCTTGAATATAGGTCATGGTCATTTCTGTTCGCAAGCTATATTTGGCTTTAACCAAGGAACCCTTCAATCAAATATCATGCTTCTAAGCGTTTTCGTATTTCAGAAGATGTTGTTTAAATGTTGTAACATATTTTACACATGTGACCTTGAATATGGTTCAAAGTCATTTCATTTTGTAAACTTTGTCGATCATAATCCAGGGAAACTTTCAGCCAAATATCATGCTTCTAGGCAACTTGGTTAAATCAGGAGAAGTCGCCTAAATGCTTTAACAGATTTGACCCCCGTGACCTTGAATACGGGTAAGGGTCGTTTCTTTAAAAAAAGTTGTTCGGATTTATTAAAGAAACCTTTCAGCCATGATGGAAGCGGTCCGAGGAAAAATTAACCAACTTTTATATTCATTTTACACAGCCTTTCCCTAAAACAGGTGGTGCACGGCTTGTACATTTATTTGTAATTCTCGTCGACTGAAAGGTATCAAGTGTTTTTGAATTGTCAGTTAGTCATTTTCATAAACAATAATTTGTGTCCGGCAGCTTTTTTCTGCATTTTCTTGTTGTTTTTTTTTCGTATGAAAGAATTTCCTAGATTCTCAAAAATGACATTCAAAATAATCTCACCCATCAGTACTTACATAAAGTTTCATCTTTGGCATTGTCTGGTATCACTCCTAACAAGGAAATGCTGTATACATACTGGACACTCAATCTTCGTTATGAAAACGACCGACAATAAAAAATCACGAGGGAACGTACCAGGCATGCTTTGATTTAATTTGATTGATTTTTTGTTTATTGTCATTTAATAATTTTGCTTTTCAGAATCATCCCGTTCACATGAAAGTTGCGTTATTGTTACTAAGGTATCTTTGAAATCTATATATATTGCCAAATCACAGCAATTTGCAGAACTTTTTCTTCTGACAATGACTTTTGGATGAAATATCAATAGTTCCATTGGCTTAAAACGTCAAGCGTAGTCCACAGTATCTACAGACATAATTGCTGTTTTCTCGCGTGATAGACAGAGGAATACGTAAGGACTGTGTCGGCGTTAGGCTCGGACCCGGGATTCTTTACCTTCGGACAGCCCGAGCTACTGTAGAGGAGGAAATATACACCCTCTTGTTTCACGTACAATTAAAATCTGACAACCTCTCCCCTGTTTTTAAATGTGTGCGTCTTCCAACACCACAAACCAGGTTCTAATTCCCTTTTACGAGGATCACAGACACCTTTTGTAATGTTCAGGAAACGGATAGTGTGTTTCCACAGGGGTATCGGACGCTCTTTCACTGAACTAAAGAGAAATGCCCTCTTGCTCGAAGCTAGAAAGCGACCTTAACTAAATATGCTATGTACAATTTAAATTTTCTCCCAAAATCATCGCATTGTAGGGAGGTTTTAGTTTAGTAAATGATGGGGCATTATAGCGAGGTTAAGATTTAATAAACGAATTGGGACATTGTAGCCAGGTTATGTAATGAATGAAGGGGCATATAACGAGGTTTAGATGTAATAAAGGAAAGAGGGCTTTGTAGCGAGGTTTAATTGTATAATGAATGAATGGCATAATATCGAGGTGAAGATGTTATAAACGAACGGGGCATTGTAGCGAGGTTTTCGTGTAATAAAATAAGGGGCATTATAGCCAGGATTTAGTGTATATAAAGGGACATTTTAACGAGATTTTACTGTAGAGTTTAATTTATAAAGTAAACGAAATCATGGAGAGATTTTATTGTACGCGAACTAAAGTAATTATGCCGAAGTTTTTTTTCTGTATGTACAGTTATAATGAAGAGCGATAAATTATATTCTTTAACTGTTTGTGAATTAAAGACATCACATTTAGGTTAAATCAATATGAAGGAGGGGTATCTCATCGAGATTTACTGTATGTACACGAATGATAATATATGGACGCTTTACCATATATATATATTTTAATAGGCATTATATCGAAATGAAACTTCAAATATACGAGAGACATGATTATCTATGTTTTACTGGACATAAGATCAAGGAACAGTCTATGAAAGTTTAACTGAATATAAACTGTCAATATACTACGGTCATTATATCGAGTTCAGGTTTTCAGTGTATATGTATGATGGCGTTACAACTGTTTGTAAACGAGGGACATTACTATTGCATGTATGTAAACTGTCAATAGATTACAGGAATTATATCGAGTTCAAGTTTTATTGTATGTGAATAAGGGCGTTAGAAATGTTATAAACTAGGGACAATATATCAAAGTCTCGCTGATTATAGTCAGTTATATAAGGGCATTTTATCGAGTTCAAGTTTTATTGTATATAAACGAGGGATATTATATCAAAGTCTCACTGATTATAGTAAGTACACTACGGGCATTATATCGAGTTCAAGTTTTATTGTATATAAACGAGTGACATTATATCAAAGTCTCGCTGATTATAGTAAGTACACTACGGGCATTATATCGAGTTCAAGTTTTATTGTATATAAACAAGGGGCATTATATCAAAGTCTCGCTGATTATAGTCAGTAATATACGGGCAAAATATCGAGTTCAAGTTTTATTGTATTAAAAACGAGGGACATTATATCAAAGTCTCACTGATTATAGTAAGTACACTACGGGCATTATATCGAGTTCAAGTTTTATTGTATGTAAACGAGGGGCATTATATCAAAGTCTCACTGATTATAGTAAGTACACTACGGGCATTATATCGAGTTCAAGTTTTATTGTATATAAACGAGGGGCATTATATCAAAGTTTCACTGATTATAGTAAGTAAACTACAGGCATTATATCGAGTTCAAGTTTTATTGTATATAAACGAGGGGCATTATATCAAAGTTTTACTGATTACAGTAAGTAAACTACCGGCATTATATCGAGTTCAAGTTTTATTGTATATAAACGAGGGGCATTATATCAAAGTTTCACTGATTACAGTAAGTAAACTACCGGCATTATATCGAGTTCAAGTTTTATTGTATATAAACGAGGGGCAGTATATCAAAGTCTCGCTGATTATAGTCAGTAATATACGGGCAAAATATCGAGTTCAAGTTTTATTGTATTAAAAACGAAGGGAATTATATCAAAGTCTCGCTGATTATAGTAAGTAATATACGGGCAAAATATCGAGTTCAAGTTTTATTGTATATAAACGAGGGGCATTATATCAAAGTTTCACTGATTATAGTAAGAAAACTACCGCCATTATATCGAGTTCAAGTTTTATTGTATATAAACGAGGGGCCTTATATCAAAGTCTCGCTGATTATAGTCAGTAAACTACGGGCATTATATCGAGTTCAAGTTTTATTGTATATAAACGAGGGACATTATATCAAAGTCTCGCTGATTATAGTCAGTAATATACGGGCATTATATCGAGTTCAAGTTTTATTGTATATAAACAAGGGGCATTATATCAAAGTCTCACTGATTATAGTAAGTACACTACGGGCATTATATCGAGTTCAAGTTTTATTGTATATAAACGAGGGACATTATATCAAAGTTTCACTGATTACAGTAAGTAAACTACCGGCATTATATCGAGTTCAAGTTTTATTGTATATAAACGAGGGGCATTATATCAAAGTTTCACTGATTACAGTAAATAAACTACCGGCATTATATCGAGTTCAAGTTTTATTGTATATAAACGAGGGGCATTATATCAAAGTTTCACTGATTATAGTAAGTAAACTACAGGCATTATATCGAGTTCAAGTTTTATTGTATATAAACGAGGGGCATTATATCAAAGTCTCACTGATTATAGTAAGTACACTACGGGCATTATATCGAGTTCAAGTTTTATTGTATATAAACGAGGGGCATTATATCAAAGTTTCACTGATTATAGTAAGAAAACTACCGCCATTATATCGAGTTCAAGTTTTATTGTATATAAACGAGGGGCCTTATATCAAAGTCTCGCTGATTATAGTCAGTAAACTACGGGCATTATATCGAGTTCAAGTTTTATTGTATATAAACGAGGGACATTATATCAAAGTCTCGCTGATTATAGTCAGTAATATACGGGCATTATATCGAGTTCAAGTTTTATTGTATATAAACAAGGGGCATTATATCAAAGTCTCACTGATTATAGTAAGTACACTACGGGCATTATATCGAGTTCAAGTTTTATTGTATATAAAAGTGGGGCATTATATCAAAGTCTCACTGATTATAGTAAGTACACTATGGGCATTATATCGAGGTTAAGTTTTATTGTATATAAACGAGGGGCATTATATCAAAGTCTCGCTGATTATAGTCAGTAATATACGGGCAAAATATCGAGTTCAAGTTTTATTGTATTAAAAACGAAGGGAATTATATCAAAGTCTCGCTGATTATAGTCAGTAAACTGAAGGCATTATATCGAGTTCAAGTTTTATTGTATTTAAACGAGGGGCATTATATCAAAGTCTCGCTGATTATAGTCAGTAATTTACGGGCATTATATTGAATTCAATTTTTATTGTATATAAACGAGTGGCATTATATCAAAGTCTCACTGATTATAGTCAGTAATATACGGGCAAAATATCAAGTTCAAGTTTTATTGTATTAAAAACGAAGGGAATTATATCAAAGTCTCGCTGATTGTAGTCAGTAAACTGAAGGCATTATATCGAGTTCAAGTTTTATTGTATATAAACGAGGGGCATTATATCAAAGTCTCGCTGATTATAGTCAGTAATTTACGGGCATTATATTGAATTCAATTTTTATTGTTACCGAATATAAACGAGGGGCTTTATATCAAAGTTTCACTGATTATAGTAAGTAAACTACGGACATTATATCGAGTTCAACTTTTATTATATGTTAAGGGCGTTATATCGATTTCAAGTTTTATTGAATGTAAACGAGGGACATTATATCAAAGTCTCGCTGATTATAGTCAATAAACTACGGGCATTATATCGAGTTCAAGTTTTTTTGTATATAAAAGAGGGGCATTATATCAAAGTTTCATTTATTATAGTCAGTAAACTGAAGGCATTATATCGAGTTCAAGTTTTATCGTATATTAAGGGAGTTACAATTGTTTATAAACGAGGGGCATTATAGCAAAGTCTCACTGATTATAGTCTGTTAACTGAAGGCATTATATCGAGTTCAAGTTTTATTGTATATAAACGAGGGGCATTATTTCAAAGTCTCGCTGATTATAGTCAGAAATATACAGGCATTATATCGAGTTCAAGTTTTATTAGGTTCAACAAAGATATCTCAACCTTGTGATACCACAGACTAGCCTCTTACGGGGAGGGGAGAGGAACAAGTCGGGCGGGTTGTGTTTGGATCTCTTTTGAAATAGCTCTTAATGCATTTAACACGTAGGTCAGAAACGATATTATCAATTATCAAAGCTCGATCATCTCGGTGCTTAAATAAAACACACTAAACCATGAAAGCCTTGTGCGCGGCTTGTCTCACTGTTATACAAGCTAATTAACAATCCGGCCGGCCGGTTAGTGGAAAGTCAGACACATATCACATCACACAAGTACACTTTTAACATTTTTTAGTATTTTTTATTCGGATAATTGATTGATGTTAGTCCTTTGAAATTAACTCCACACGGAGAAACGAAACACATTAAGTTGTTTAATGTTTAAGATATGCAGCCTGTACTCATACACACAGGCTGGGTCTGTTTGCTGCACCGTTTACTCAAGTTAGCCTTCCGAGTCGTCTTGAAATTTATTTGGCTTTTTATTATTCATATATTGACTGTCGATGGCTTCCAAAAGTCCCATTACATATCATTTAGGGTGAACTATATTTTATTGCATTTTGTATTCTAGCTTTACGATATCCTCAGTCGTTAAAGCGACGCGGTCTGGTTTGTTGTAGTTCATTTTGTGTAACGGGAGCACACTGTTGTAACATTATCGGAGACACCCGCTACACAGCTGAGAAATGTACATTGTATCTCCTTTACTAGAGAGTTTCCATCAATAAAAAAGTGTAATAACTTCATAGTTTGAGCGGCATTTTATTTGAAAACAATCATATATATACAATAGGTTAGGACCCAAGCTTGAAGCTTATACACGTATATCAATCCATTTACCTCAAAAATTTGTCTGAGGAAATCGGGAAAATGGTCGAATTATAAACACTGTTTCTTTAATAAGTAACGATAACGATAATGATGAAAACTTTAAAGAATGGTCAACAGTAATCTCAGTTTTGGACCTTGTAATGTGCCTTGGATTTGTCTATATCACTACACTAATAATGCTTAGAGAAGATATTGATAATTCTATCAAATTAATTAATGAAAAATAAAACTTGGAATTGTTATAACTCAGCTTCGACAGTATTACGTATGGGACATATACATTACTAGACTGGCTCTCGTCTCTAGAATAGTACACAGATATTGAAACAACAATAGTCAAATAATTTTTTCACCCGGACGTCTGAAATAAGGGGGAGATAGGCTAGGAGTAAAATAAAGAAGAGAAATTCTCTATAGAAACTTAGGGGCTGGTAGCCAGTCTAATATATCACTACCAGCCTTAAAGTTTGTTTTAAGGGAAAAAACAGTGAAATTGCATTAATTTTATGTTTATAAAAGCTGTCTTCATATGAATATGCTCAGCATCCATTTGGAAACAAAACAAGATGCTGGGTGCAAAAGTGTTGTTTCATCTTGAAAGCGATCCTCAATATCTTAATTTACGAATATATGAACCCCGCTATCGCGATTTATTCCATTCATATCTCCGTTATTTCGATTAATCGTATTAAAAGATTAATTCACTTAAGTTTCAATATATCGGTTTTCACCAGGTTTCACCTTTGCATCTTCTCGCTGCGGGTGAATCCCGTCATCTCACTTTACTCATACACTCAATTAGTTTCCATTCGAATCAATTTATCTTGAATTACTCCTATCTAACCTCAATATACCGATCTACTGTAGACGGCTGACTTATCGTCATTAACTTTGGTTTAGTTTATTTAGTTTTACGTCCTATTAACAGACATGGTCATGTAAGGACATGCCAGGTTTTGAAGGTGGAGGAAAGCCGGAGTACTCAGAGAAAACCCACCGACCTACGGTCAGCACATGGCAACTGCTCCACGTGGCATTCGAAAGCGGAGATAAACCATACATTAAATTGTATGTTTATATGATTTCTTCATCAGAAGATCTCTATTTTCTGTTGTGTTCTAGTGTTGCTTTCATATTTTGAGTTTGTGGTCACATTGGTACATATATTTGTGATGCCACCAGATCGCATCGAGATATCGAAGTATTTATCATTGGAGTTAAAATAACATTTCCAAACCTAATTGTTAAATTGAAAATCCATGTACTCTGACCCAGATTTCAGACGAAGACATTCAATCGATTTACTGAAACCCCTAGCTGTAACAGAAATAGTCACTTGCTGTTCTCAAACGTGTAATCAAAATGATCTATAGTCCATAACGTCGACTTCGGTGTACCAGGAACGTGTCGCTTTAACGCCTAGTCTATGCCCGTTACACTACGTTACACAGACTAGAAGGGTCTTACTCCCCTTTATTCCTCGGATATTTCACACGTGTTCTCGTCCACACTGTCTCTCATTATGTTACTAAATTTCTATGACAGCTGCCAATAATGTGCCTGGCCTCAAAAACTAATTTTCCAAAATTACAAGTGGTGAATAAGTTAAATAGAGGTGTTACGGCGAGACTTAGCGGGCCGGTTGATCCCGTACCTTACCCGTAAGAAACATGTATGTATCTAGATTCTCCCGGCTGTATTGTCCCTTCCCTTGTAAACCCCACTCTCGTCTCATCGCTTCATTAATGCTATACTAAACACTCGTTTCACTGCGTTTCGCCACCAAGTGGTATTGCCTCTAAACCCTTTCGTTTCATATGAGAAAAATTAATCTCCCGTATATAACCCAGATACGGATTGGCCGCATAAAATCGTTTTACCGTAAACTCACAAGATTTGAATGGCCAATCAGGGCTCAGCTTACGAAAGCGCCGCGGTCGTACGGTGCGAAGTATATGAAACATGTAACAGTTCGGCTAGTATGCGTTAGTGTGTTGATAACTGACTAGGTGATGAAAACCTTGTATATACAATTAACGGACAGTACGGAATTAACAAACACGTGGACATGGAGAGTTTAAACACGAAGACCCTCTTGTTAATGGGGATGGTAAGTCTATATTTATATAATAATTTACAATCAGTAGGGTTTGGACTATTTACATACAACATGTACGTATAGAGCTACTTTCATTTTCACGGATAACTGGCCACGCGCCTTTACTACGGGAGAAGGGGACATGTGTTTACAAATAGGGTCCACGTGTGTGTATTTATGTTCGTTTAGCGATACAGCTTGTTACTCCGACTTAAGACGATTCGCGTTATTTTCACCATACAACCCATGTACGAAATGCACATTTTACTTTAAGAAAATTACAAAATGATCTTAAGTTACATTTCGGACAGCCTCGCGTTATACATGTAAATTGGATAAGAATACTGTTGATATTGTCGAATGTTATTGATCAGCTGTTGATACCTTCTAATATAATCTTTTAGATTTATTGAAAAAGATAAATGCATCCTAATTGGTTACAAAATAAAAGTACAAAACAAATAATAATTTTAATGTAGGACTTAGTTATTTGGTTGATGCATTATTCGACCGAATAGACAAAAAATGTAAAATCAAAACATTGTTATAATTCAAAGTAATGTTTTCTAAATGTATAATATCTAAAATCATTTATGATCATTTTTGATTTCCTGAAAAAAACCCTAAAAAATTAATAGTTCGATTTTTGGTGCATAGAACACTATGATTTTTTTAATTCGCATTTAAAAGTTCTTGTTCTTGATATTGCTGACTTCATTAAAGCTATTACGTAAGACTCTTTTATCATTCGTATTCGATGATTTCTGTAATGTGTCAAGCTGCATTAAATTTTTATTTAGATATATGGACATGTGTACTTCACATCTTCCAAACAGTTTCAAGAATCAAGAATTTTAATTTAAAGTTGCATATTTATAACAATGAACATTTTAACTGTAGTGCTATTATTGCGACAAAATCTCCGACATTTTTCAGTAAAGCGCCAAAACTTAGGACATTTGTTGGCGATATATTACTAGTGTCATAATTAGTTATCTTATCTTGATTGTCCGTAATTAAATCAAGATAGCTTGACAAACCCTTTCTATTGAATCCGTGGATCGAACAAGTTATCGTTTGATGTCTACCCTAATCTAATAAGATCGACGTTTTTCAGACAAGCGGTAGCCCTTTAACAGTGAGACAATAGCCACTGGGCATCTGGTCAAGTCTGACCAATTGACCAGCTCCGGACAAAAACGTTAACAACTTTGATCGTGTATCTATAATTTATAACACGGATTCTTGGGGCTAAATTTCGCACTCAATTAACTTAGATTGGACTTAGTGACGTTTTCGCTGTTCACGGCGTATGAACGCTGTTGCGTGCTACCTGTAGGTGATAATATGAACCTGTTCATGGCGTTCATGGAGACGTGTTGACAATTCATCTGTATGTTGTTGACCAAAACTTACGACAATGCTGTAACGCTGCCGTACCGTACCGTTTTTCTTGTTATGATAGTATATGGATCACTCTGTCAAAATTACAGATTGTACGAATGGAGTGAGCTGCCACTGAGAATTATTGGCTACTTAATAAAACATGTACAACAGATGTCGGAGCGTCTTAAGTTCCCAATGTTTTTGCTGATCTCGTAGTTTGATTTCATCATAGTAACAAAGTTTTTTTCCTGGAGACCAATTTGCCATTGTGACACATCGATAGATTCGTCTTCTCTGAATTTACGCAAAGCGCAGGTCATATATATTGTATAACTTGCTCTCGAGAATTAACTGCACGTAGGCCATTTCACTTCAAGTTGCGAAATAAACTTCCATACAAAGCATAGGTGTAATTTGTACTATTAACGTTGGACCAACCTTTCCCATTCGAATAGCTACATATTATTAGGAAACCTTCTCAGTCCATGTAAGATTCTTGGCAACATCTAAATCCAGCAAGCATTACTAAAACTCAAGGTATACTCTCAATCCATCCATTGTTATCCGTTCGAATTTTACTAATTCTGCTTTTCGGTTTTTCCGATGTTTTGGTCTGAGTTGACCGAGATAACGACCATCTCGAAGTTGGTGATGCTTGGATATTAAAAGGTTTAGAAAGCGCGTTCTCCTCACACCAAGTTAACCGAGCTTCGATTCTTGATAGGATGTGTAAAATTAAGGGTCCGTGTTTTATCCTTGTATTCCAGTTTTCTCCAGGTAACCCCCCCCCCCCCCCCCCCCCTCGTCAATTTCCGGACCGAACTGGTCGATACACAATACACAGTAGAGCGAACTATTTCCGCAATGGTTGTAAAATTTGATTATTTACAATAATGTGAATTTTATTTCAACGCTTTTGTTGTCTGTCCTAACGTCAATCTTGACATCGGTTTTACTGTCCGTCCGAACGTCATTTATAATGTCCGAACTATTTCCGCATTGGTTGTAAAATTTTATTATTTACAATAATGTGAATTTTATTTCAACGCTTTTGTTGCTGTCCTAACGTCAATCTTGACATTGGTTTTATTGTCCGTCCGAACGTCATTTACAATGTCCATCCATATAATTACCAGTAATTTCAATATGGCGTCGGAATGTCACGGGTGTCAGAGGCTATGGTTTATTATTGACTTCCCGCATTCTCTCGCGAGATCTGTATGAAACACGCGATATATTAATACGCGGTGGAGAGTTCTCGCTAAGTGTTTCAGCATACGTACAGCTTCGGATGCTGTCATTGTGTTGGTATCTATATTAATATACATATTCCTGCGCTCCACACAGAAACCGATGGAGATGAAGACGTTACGGGGATAGCTTAGGGAATCCTCCGTCAAACTTCGCCCAAAAACTGCAACAAATAATGCGTTTACGTGAAAGCTCTGCCAGTGTTATCTAAATTACATCGCATTTTTCAAGCGAAGGTGGGCTAGCGCCGATGTAAATTTCATCAGCAATACGGCGTAATTACGCTGTCCGCCAGCATCTCCATACGGGGGTAGTGATGCGTATCGCTGGTTTCTACTTCAAAAGACTTCCACACTACGCGATATAGATGCTTTTTTTTCTATAGCCCGTTTCATCATTCGTCAAGTGGGACATATCGACGTCTATTTTTGTTATAGTTCGATAGGTTTTATGACATCATTCAAGTTCTTCTTTCAAAACACGAATTTCTTCCGTCCTTTTTTGTTACACCTCGTAAAGTTTTATGACGCTCGTTAAGTATGTCTTTCAATTTTGACGAATTTTACCAATTTGGACTTGGAGACTATTTATATTTGCTCAGTAAATATCTCTATCTGAATAATTTCCTCCTCCGATTGGCCAAGTTTGTAAAGATCCCATGACTAGATAACACGTAGATGCACACGAGGCTGGTTGACTTCGATACCCCAAGGAGATTCAATTAGCTCCATTCATTGATTTACGAATATTTAAACTGGTGTTATTTCCCTTGTGGATGAGATCGTCAATGGTTTTGATTACTGTACGACTGATCTGACTTTGCTGGAGCCCCATTAGGTTGCAAAACATGGAGCTAGCGTGTGCATCCCGAAATCCTTGATTAGCTAGTCATGAAAAGTCAATATTGAAAACGAAATTCAACAGAATTCTATTGCCCTTTCATTAAAGACCATTTTTTTCCCAAATTACCACCCTTATTTCCAGACACGCCACTGGGAGGCGCCACAATCAGTGACCGCCATGATGTTATAGAAACATACATTTATTTTATAATAAAACACTCGCTTCGTGTGTCAACACTCGCTTCGTGTGTCAATTTTTTATTAAAGAGTAGACAGTACTATTTATGGTGTCAGAGACAAGGGTGCTTATGAATATGTAATTAAAACAGAGTACTGATTATGAAAGTTCTCTATTATCAAATTTCGCATTAGTGATGTAGCACTATAAGTTGCATACCTTCTCATACAATGCAGTTCGTGACTTCTCTAAATTATTGGAATGCGAGATTTGGTATTCTGTGATCGCTATTTCCGCTGCGGACTGCCATAGTTTCCCTCACAGCTGTTTGTAGTTCAGTCGTACAGAAAGCAATCGATGTAACAGATGTCAATTTCCTCGTTACAAACGCACATCGTCATGAAAGCGGGAAAGATGAAAAGAGATGAAATGAAATAAATACATTAGCTATCAGTAACGATAGGAGACGAATATATCATTTCAATATTTCATAAAATTGTTTTTTACTGAACCAATAATATGTCGCTGAAACGAAGTGATACAAGCAAAATGGTCGTCGTGTGCAGCGTTCGTTTTAAAGGGGAGAGGGGAGGGGGGGGGGGGGGGGGGGGTGAAGGAAAGGAAAGGAAAGGGAGGGATGAAGGAAATACGGAATGAAGGAAGATAGGGGAGGGAAGGAAGAATGGAATGAATGAAGGGAAAGGGAGGTAGTGAAGGAGGAAGGAAGGTTCATTCATACACGTTTTGTTAAATGCATATATATCGTTTATTTCATGTACCTCTGCTGAATGAACACTTTGTTTATTCAAATAATAACATTTATAAAAAAATTTGGTTAAAATTCATTTATATTTGAATATTCTAAGTAAGAACATTTCTGTTATTGATAATTTCATTTGTGTATCCATGGACACGATAAAAGTGAACTTGTCACTATACATGTAGCATTGTTAGCTTTAACGATCCGCCTCTACGTTTGTTGAATTCTGGTGACTTCGGTACTTCCTCGATAAGATCACAAACGAAATGGCGAATAAAGACAATTTGTTAATGAAGCTCGAATTAGATGAAATTGGCATTCTTCACTTACATCACAGTTTACTGATGAATTTGTTGTTTTCTTTCTTTTTACATTCCTAGCACTGATCAGAACCTGAATAGCATTAATTGTCACGAATGATACCAAATTTACATTTTATCTGTCGGCCGACATTTGTAATCGTGAAACAAATCTGTCTAGAAATAGAGTCTGTTGATGAACAAACATGGCTACAAGATATCAAAACGAGTAGATCGGGGAAGTGTAAAATTTATTTTAGTATCAGGCTGATCAGTAAATTAAAAGGACAAACCTCGAGAACATCAATATTGTGTTCTGGATCTATTGAACACAGTAAATTTAGAGATTTCTCCGGAAATACAGGCCATTTGTAAATTGGAAATTCGAGACAAATCACGGATATCAAATGACGTAAGTGCTACTCTCGTCAGCATAACATCGTCTATCTTTTAATAAACTAGGACGTCAAAACTCAAACAGGACAGCATGCTATCTCATATTCCGCCATGTTGGATATAGTTTTCATATGTACATGTAGGAAAGCTATGTACATAGTAATAAACCTATTTTTCTCATATCTCGCCATGCTAGAGTTGGCCCATGTAAGAAAATCTATCTTGCATAGCATATCACGTGACGTGACGTCACAATGGCTCCAAAATTACGTAACATCATGAATACGGTAAATTTTAATGCCGAAAAGAGAAAACGACAGCGTAATGAAATTAAAACCTTTCACTAAAATTTAACCATAAACACCAGAAAGACGAGATTTATTTTTCTGCTCAAGTTCGTTTGCAAATATAGGGTGTGCTTAATCTCGCTGTCTAATTCGTTTTCGTCTAAAAAGCTCAGGGAAAAAGTTGAAATTTTAAAAATGATAGCCAGTGAAAGCGTATTTTCATGGTTTTTGAGCTTATTCGGGTAGTTGATATGAGAGAAAAAGACTCTTTCATGACTAAAAGTGTAAAATAGGGAAGTTCCATCCGAGGGTGTGCAAAGCCTCAGGTTTTGCCAAATTTAAAATCCCCTCGGATTGAAGTTCCCGAAGTTCCCTATCTTACATCCCTGGTCATGAAAGAGTCTCATACTTTAACATAGAATAATACGCGACGTTTCATTGTACGTCACAATGGCACAACAATGACGTGACATCACGAACTTTGAATAACGCCGATGCCAAAAGAAAAAAAATATGCGACATTTTACTTTAGAACAATAAGTTAATTTTATTTTATATTTTCTCCAACAATAAGTTTATTACCTGCGTCTGTATTTGAAACCTCACTTAAACGATAATGGCGGAGCAATCCTAATTTGAATGAAATCGACGCGAATGATAACATTTAGTCATTTGAGCGTATGACACAGAGGTATTGTCTATGTTATTCGAAGGGAAGCGACAAGACTATCGTTGTTAGTGTGGCCAGGAGAATCTATATAGAGATAATATAGGAGACTTTTTCAGTGTCTGATAGTCTTTTTTTTGTGAAATTTAACCGCTTGACGTATCAAGCTGAAATTTGGCAATTATTTTCAGTATGGTTTTAGATGATTAATAACATAAAAAGAAAATTGATTTTTTATTTTTTTTTTATATTTTATTTTAATTATTCATATTTCGCTATATTATCCACAATTGTATATATATATAGATGTTTTTTTCTCCTGGCCACAAGTGCCTGTGACGAAAACCTTGGTTTTCATACTGGTATGAAAAACATTTTCAAAGAGTGGGTTGCAGCGCAAATGTTAATTAAGGATTAACATGAATCTATTTTTTATATTATGGGGGTATAACACAAACAAACGGAATGTACTCTAAATAAGCCGCGAATTTAATCTATACTCTGCGAAAATTAACTTTATTGATGGACTCTTTTCTCTAACAAATCATTACGCTGCTGCATCAGCCAATCAAAAGCGACGTTATAAACGGCGACGTCATTTTTTATGTTATGGACTGATAACATATTTTAAAGGCCCAATATACGTAACTTTCGGCAAAACTTGAAGCGAAAATCAAGCCTTATAACTTATTATATTTATAGATTTAGTTAAGATTAACTGATATCAGCAATATTCAAGATGGATTCTTTCGCGGTTACCGGTACAGCAGCAGTTGAAACACGCGATTTGTAAACACGCGTCCATTTCTAACCGTCTTCTACCTTCGGTTTGTTGTTGAAGTGGGCCCCACCTGAATTATTTTTAATTCTTTGGATTTTTTTGTCATGAGTTTCTTGTTAGTTACCGCTCATGTTTACTTCGTTTTAGGCTTATTTTTGCATGGTTATCAACTGGATTTTTTTCCAGAATTTTTTAGAATCACGAAAATTTCCCTGAAGTTACGTATATTTGGCCTTTAAGCCAATGAAAATGCTTGTTTCAAACAAGATTAAATTATTATATTTTCATGATTGTTAAGCTATGTAGTTTGAATGAGAGAAGAATACTCTTTTATGACCAGGGGTGTAAGAAGGGGCCCATAGAGCTCCTCAATATTGGACTAAAATATAAATGTTTAATTCATTTTTCGGTAATTGCACAGGTAAGAGTGAAAACACTTTCCTCCTATACCTCTTTCTTACCCTGGGCGGTTCTCTTATGTATTTAGAGAAATGTAAGAAAACACTCAGAAAGGTAGAGGAATGAGAGAAACACTGAGAAATGTTACTACGATAACAGCAAACCAATGTTTGTCTGTGTTTTACTTTGACTTGAAACATACTTTATTGACCAAAACTTAGGACAAAGGATTAAGCTCAAGTTATGACAACTTATGAAACCATCTCCTACTAACAACATATTTTATCACTTGTAATGACATAGAGAATTTAAAGTTCAACAATTGAAAAACGTCAATTACCCTTTATGTTCAAACTGTCTGTTTCTAGTGAGAATGTGCTGTCTGGAATACGACACCAGTGATCGCACTAAGCAAATACACCACGTTAGTAGCCTCATCTGTTTGAGTGTTTTGGTTAATTTTGTTTAACGTCCTATTAACAGCCAGGGTCATTTAAGCCGGAGTACCCGGTGAAAAACGACCGACCACTGTCAGTACCTGGCAACTGCCCCACGTGGGATTCGAACTCGCAACCTAGATGTGGAGGCAAGTGGTTGAATGTCGGAACACCTAAACCACTCGGTCACCGCAGCCCCATTTTAATTTGAGTGCGACCCTTCATGTTACGTTGCAGTATTATATATATTGAAGAAGACTTTAATACTCAAACTGAAGTAAACATTTTCTATTCCCAATCGAAACCCAAACATATCAGTGCTTTTATGGACTGTTATAAAAACTACAAATAAAATATTTAAAAAGTAATAAATTTGTTTGTTCCGGATCACAAGCCCCTGTGATCGTGTTCAGTATCTACACAAACCTGCTATATTTACACTGGGATGCAGATCAAAGTGAATTCATACATATTTGCTTTTCATAATTGCAGCTGTGACAAGTTATTGCTTGTAGGCTTCAAACAGATAATAAATAATTAAGCGACAGGCTTACAAATGAGGGTTTACATAGATAGAAGTTGGCGATTTCATATACGTGTATATCTATATACCTGTAATGTTTGTGTATGCATGTATATCATGATATATATTCGTTTTAAGTTTCTTTCTATAATATATGACTCGAGTCAATAAACAAAACAGCATCTGAGTCCTTTATATATATGACTGTTAGTGTGTGTATCGAGGCTTGGGCGATGTTTATAATTTTATAATTGTCTAATAATAACACTTTAGTTTGTCGTTAAACCCGAAATCTACCTGTGTTTTCGTTTGATGTTCGCCGCCCTAGGTGTGAATACCTGTAAGGTGTTAAGACGGGTACCTGAACAAGAGACGTCTCACCAGAGTGTGATCGACCCGGCATGACCCCGGGGTAGAATCTACACAGACGAACACATTATCTCTCGTACAAATGACTTACAGAACGTCATAATTTGTTAAAACACGTTTAGGTCCAGGTGGCGAGATTATGAGTTTATCATAGCGCCACTGGCTCCACTTTATTTATGTCCCTGCTCGTTTCGGCTCAGCGAATTTACGACCACTGAGAGTTGTAAATTTAAAACACATGGCCATCTTTATAAGGGAATGTGACAATTAAATGTCCCGATATTACACATCCCGATGGTCAGCTGTTGTATAAAAGGGTTGTTATTTATATCTATCACGAGTTGAACTATCTACATCAACCATCTGGCTACGCAAGGTAATCGATAACAGTCTGATCATGTAACTGAATGTTTCCCCATAGGAACACAACGAAATTATTTTCGTCACAAACATGTTGAAAATTTCATTGTTTTACGATAAAATTATTGGGAAAATGAATCATATCTTCCACATAATAAAGTTTGATTGAATGGAATTTCTTTATACGATGCGCCTTAGAATACTGATACTGAAAAAAAATTAAAACAAAATTTTCGTAACGTTATAATTGTAACCATACGCTATAAACTGTCATCAATATAAATATAATACCTTTGTATTGATTTGAAAATTTGATCAGTATAATAAGTATTTCATATGATTTATTATTCACAGGATAAAGTGATATTGGCGTGATTGGTCTGTTTCTTTATATTTTTTTCTAAATTAATTCATGACATTTGTTATGCATCAGCTCTTATCTCACTGAAGGAGTAATACAACATTTTGAATTTGAAAAAAAAAGAAATTAAATTAAAGTAAAAACAAATAATAAATAGATTATTCATTGATTAATAATGAAAAACGGAAAGATATATGAGCTACACATTTTCTTTACCCGGTATTATTGACCTTTGTGTGCGAGGTTGACCTTGTAAACCGACAGACATGCACACACAGGAAAGAAACAGTGACCTTGACCTGTTTATCGGCTATACGATCACAAGATGTACTTTTATGCGTGTTGGATGAGTTACAAAAACACGCAGCGGTACATGTTGTAAATGGCGGATAGACGGGGACAAATTTTGTTTATATACAACGCAAAACGTCCATCAACATATCATGCATTTTTATTTCGTCTCGCTATTTGATACGTTAATGAAATTTATTCATGAAATTCGTTTTTTACAAACCTGGGCATTGCATCACTGGTTGAGATTGTGTTTAATTGACAGAATATAAAAAATAAGTGATTACGAAGGTATGATAAAGTACATTAGCACTCCAATATACAGGTATATATATAAACAGGACAGAAACTGCACTGTTACGGGGTATAATGAACACTTTCTATATGTTGTCGTTACAACTTAGTCCATCACACTGCTAGAACATAACACAATTTAATAGATAATAAATGAAGTTGTTTGAAAATCTTATATAATTTACTTCCAGGCTTTATTAAATTTGACACCAATAGCAAATTTTGACATAAGACTAACAACATTTCCTAATACCTTCATTGCTTTAGTAAATATATTGAATTTGTGAAATTATATAAAAATACCCGGATTTACAATCGTATCAAACGATATCGTACTTTAATATACAGGGACCTTATACCTCACGCCAAAGGCATAACATTCAATGATAATACATTTCGTATGTTTGTACACAGTTGCTTGAGTTTCTGTCAGTAAATAATAAATATATACATATGTATGTGTGAAATGAGCCTCCCATTACAGTACATTCTGTAATGGGCAGCGGCTCAATATATATATATAAACATTTTGTTACTGGCAGAAACTAAAGCAACTGTGGTTTGCAGAATAAAATAATACATTGGTAGGCGTCCTTAAATAGAATATAATTCAATGTCTCTGATTGGATTGTCTATCAACACCAGCGTTAAAAAATGACACAGCCTAAACAAACCAGCAAGGAAGAGTATCCAAATCATTCATCTTAATTCTCCAGCCCCTGTGTATGTCAGTGAAGAGATATTCAAGTATTGATATCGACCTAGAGCTACACGTGCGTGTCTCTGTGAAATAAACACACAGGAGATACAGCAGACTGACTCTCATGACCACTTAATAATTAATACTTTAGTTGAGGTTATCTCCCTTTGAAATTCTCTTTGATCCGTCGTTAATGAAATTATCGTAAACTTTGCTTAAGTGCTTGTACTGAGAGTAGACGTTTGTTCAGGTCCTTTGGGACTCTTTCATGTCTGTCGTACTCTGTCAATAAAACACCATCGATAACTGTCGATCAAACAAACAAATAAACCTGTAAAATACGTTTTATATTTATTGTTTTTAAATATTTCATGTGCAGTAGGCAGTGTTCTGTGCGAAGGTTGACTGTATTTCACATGTACAATTTACACTTACTTCTATTTAATCTGCTGTCCGGTTAAAGTGTTATATCTACCGTCCTTTTATTGTTATATCTACCATCATGTTAGTGTTATATCTACCGTCATGTTAGTGTTATATCTACCGTCCTGTTAGTATTATATCTACTGTCGTGTTAGTGTTATATCTACTGTCCTGTCAGTGTTATATCTACTGTCAGTGTTATATTTACTGTCCTGTCAGTGTTATATCTACTGTCAGTGTTATATCTACTGTCAGTGTTATATCTATTGTCCTGTCAGTGTTATATCTACTGTTAGTGTTATATCTACTGTCAGTGTTATATCTACCGTCCTGTCAGTGTTATATCTACCGTCCTGTTAGTATTATATCTACTGTCGTGTTAGTGTTATATCTACCGTCCTGTTAGTGTTATATCTACTGTCCTGTTAGTGTTATATCTACTGTCAGTGTTATATCTACTGTCCTGTTAGTGTTATATCTACTGTCAGTGTTATATCTACTGTCAGTGTTATATCTACTGTCAGTGTTATATCTACTGTCCTGTCAGTGTTATATCTACTGTCCTGTCAGTGTTATATCTACTGTTAGTGTTTCATCTACTGTTAGTGTTATATCTACTGTCAGTGTTGTATCTGCTGTCAGTGTTATATCTATTGTCCTGTCAGTGTTATATCTACTGTGCTGTTAGTGTTATATCTACTGTCAGTGTTATATCTACTGTCCTGTTAGTGTTATATCTACTGTCAGTGTTATATCGACTGTCAGTGTTATATCTACTGTCAGTGTTATATCTACTGTCAGTGTTATATCTACTGTCAGTGTTATATCTACTGTCAGTGTTATATCTACTGTCAGTGTTATATCTACTGTCAGTGTTATATCTACCGTCCTGTCAGTGTTATATCTACTGTTAGTGTTATATCTACTGTCAGTGTTATATCTACTGTTAGTGTTATATCTACTGTCAGTGTTTTATCTACTGTTAGTGTTATATCTACTGTTCTTTCAGTGTTATATCTACTGTTAGTGTTATATCTACTGTTAGTGTTATATCTACTGACCTGTCAGTGTTATATCTACTGTCAGTGTTATATCTACTGTTAGTGTTATATCTACTGTCAGTGTTATATCTACTGTTAGTGTTATATCTACTGTCAGTGTTATATCTACTGTCCTGTCAGTGTTATATCTACTGTCAGTGTTATATCTACTGTCAGTGTTATATCTACTGTTAGTGTTATATCTACTGTCAGTGTTATATCTACTGTTAGTGTTATATCTACTGTCAGTGTTTTATCTACTGTTAGTGTTATATCTACTGTTCTTTCAGTGTTATATCTACTGTTAGTGTTATATCTACTGTTAGTGTTATATCTACTGACCTGTCAGTGTTATATCTACTGTCAGTGTTATATCTACTGTTAGTGTTATATCTACTGTCAGTGTTATATCTACTGTTAGTGTTATATCTACTGTCAGTGTTATATCTACTGTCCTGTCAGTGTTATATCTACTGTTAGTGTTATATCTACTGTTAGTGTTATATCTACTGTCAGTGGTATATCTACTGTCAGTGTTATATCTACTGTTAGTGTTATATCTACTGTCAGTGTTATATCTACTGTTAGTGTTATATCTACTGTTAGTGTTATATCTACTGTTAGTGTTATATTTACTGTTAGTGTTATATCTACCGTCCTGTCAGTGTTATATCTACTGTTAGTGTTATATCTACTGTCAGTGTTATATCTACTGTTAGTGTTATATCTACTGTCAGTGTTTTATCTACTGTTAGTGTTATATCTACTGTTCTTTCAGTGTTATATCTACTGTTAGTGTTATATCTACTGTTAGTGTTATATCTACTGACCTGTCAGTGTTATATCTACTGTCAGTGTTATATCTACTGTTAGTGTTATATCTACTGTCAGTGTTATATCTACTGTTAGTGTTATATCTACTGTCAGTGTTATATCTACTGTCCTGTCAGTGTTATATCTACTGTTAGTGTTATATCTACTGTTAGTGTTATATCTACTGTCAGTGGTATATCTACTGTCAGTGTTATATCTACTGTTAGTGTTATATCTACTGTCAGTGTTATATCTACTGTTAGTGTTATATCTACTGTTAGTGTTATATCTACTGTTAGTGTTATATCTACTGTTAGTGTTATATCTACTGACCTGTTAGTGTTATATCTACTGTCAGTGTTATATCTACTGTCAGTGTTATATCTACTGTTAGTGTTATATCTACTGTTAGTGTTATATCTACTGACCTGTTAGTGTTATATCTACTGTCAGTGTTATATCTACTGTTAGTGTTATATCTACTGACCTGTTAGTGTTATATCTACTGACCTGTTAGTGTTATATCTACTGACCTGTTAGTGTTATATCTACTGTCAGTGTTATATCTACTGTCAGTGTTATATCTACTGTCCTTTCAGTGTTATATCTACTGTCATGTCAGTGTTATATCTACTGTTGGTGTTATATCTACTGTTAGTGTTATATCTACTGTCAGTGTTATATCTACTGTTAGTGTTATATCTACTGTCCTGTCAGTGTTATATCTACTGTAAGTGTTATATCTACTGTCAGTGTTATATCTACTGTCCTGTCAGTGTTATATCTACTGTCCTGTTAATGTTATATCTACTGTTAGTGTTATATAGATCTACTGTCCTGTCAGTGTTATATCTACTGTTAGTGTTATATCTACTGTTGGTGTTATATCTACTGTTAGTGTTATATCTAACTAGTGTTATATTTACTGTCAGTTTTATATCTACTGTCCTGTCAGTGTTATATCTATTGTCCTGTTAGTGTTATATCTACTGTCATGTTAGTGTTATATCTACTGTACTGTCAGTGTTATATCTACTGGTAGTGTTTCATCTACTGTTAGTGTTATATCTACTGTCAGTGTTGTATCTGCTGTCAGTGTTATATCTACTGTCCTGTCAGTGTTATATCTACTGTTAGTGTTATATCTACTGTTAGTGTTATATCTACTGTCAGTGTTATATCTACTGTCCTGTCAGTGTTATATCTAATGTCCTGTCAGTGTTATATCTACTGTCCTGTTAGTGTTATATGTACTGTCAGTGTTATATCTACTGTCCTGATAGTGTTTTATCTACTGTCTTGTTAGTGTTATATCTACTGTCCTGTTAGTGTTATATGTACTGTTAGTGTTATATCTACTGTCCTGTTAGTGTTATATGTACTGTCAGTGTTATATCTACTGTCCTGTTAGTGTTTTATCTACTGTTTTGTTAGTGTTATATCTACTGTCCTGTTAGTGTTATATGTACTGTCAGTGTTATATCTACTGTCCTGTTAGTGTTATATGTACTGTCAGTGTTATATCTACTGTGCTGTTAGTGTTATATGTACTGTCAGTGTTATATCTACTGTCCTGTTAGTGTTATATGTACTGTCAGTGTTATATCTACTGTCCTGTTAGTGTTTTATCTACTGTCTTGTTAGTGTTATATCTACTGTCCTGTTAGTGTTATATGTACTGTCAATGTTATATTTACTGTGCTGTTAGTGTTATATGTACTGTCAGTGTTATATCTACTGTGCTGTTAGTGTTATATGTACTGTCAGTGTTATATCTACTGTCCTGTTAGTGTTTTATCTACTGTCTTGTTAGTGTTTTATCTACTGTCTTGTTAGTGTTATATCTACTGTCCTGTTAGTGTTATATCTACTGTCCTGTCAGTGTTATATCTACTGTCCTGTTAGTGTTATATCTACTGTTAGTGTTATATCTACTGTCATGTCAGTGTTATATCTACTGTTGGTGTTATATTTACTGTTAGTGTTATATCTACTGTCAGTGTTATATCTACTGTTAGTGTTATATGTACTGTCCTGTCAGTGTTATATCTACTGTCCTGTTAGTGTTATATCTACTGTTAGTGTTATATAGATCTACTGTCCTGTCAGTGTTATATCTGCTGTCAGTGTTATATCTACTGTCCTGTCAGTGTTATATCTACTGTTAGTGTTATATCTACTGTTAGTGTTATATCTACTGTCAGTGTTATATCTACTGTCCTGTCAGTGTTATATCTAATGTCCTGTCAGTGTTATATCTACTGTCCTGTTAGTGTTATATGTACTGTCAGTGTTATATCTACTGTCCTGATAGTGTTTTATCTACTGTCTTGTTAGTGTTATATCTACTGTCCTGTTAGTGTTATATGTACTGTTAGTGTTATATCTACTGTCCTGTTAGTGTTATATGTACTGTCAGTGTTATATCTACTGTCCTGTTAGTGTTTTATCTACTGTTTTGTTAGTGTTATATCTACTGTCCTGTTAGTGTTATATGTACTGTCAGTGTTATATCTACTGTCCTGTTAGTGTTATATGTACTGTCAGTGTTATATCTACTGTGCTGTTAGTGTTATATGTACTGTCAGTGTTATATCTACTGTCCTGTTAGTGTTATATGTACTGTCAGTGTTATATCTACTGTCCTGTTAGTGTTTTATCTACTGTCTTGTTAGTGTTATATCTACTGTCCTGTTAGTGTTATATGTACTGTCAATGTTATATTTACTGTGCTGTTAGTGTTATATGTACTGTCAGTGTTATATCTACTGTGCTGTTAGTGTTATATGTACTGTCAGTGTTATATCTACTGTCCTGTTAGTGTTTTATCTACTGTCTTGTTAGTGTTTTATCTACTGTCTTGTTAGTGTTATATCTACTGTCCTGTTAGTGTTATATCTACTGTCCTGTCAGTGTTATATCTACTGTCCTGTTAGTGTTATATCTACTGTTAGTGTTATATCTACTGTCATGTCAGTGTTATATCTACTGTTGGTGTTATATTTACTGTTAGTGTTATATCTACTGTCAGTGTTATATCTACTGTTAGTGTTATATGTACTGTCCTGTCAGTGTTATATCTACTGTCCTGTTAGTGTTATATCTACTGTTAGTGTTATATAGATCTACTGTCCTGTCAGTGTTATATCTACTGTTAGTGTTATATCTACTGTTAGTGTTATTTCTACTGTTAGTGTTATATCTACTGTTAGTGTTATATCTACTGTTAGTGTTATATCTACTGTCAGTTTTATATCTACTGTCCTGTCAGTGTTATATCTACTGTCCTGTTAGTGTTATATCTACTGTCCTGTTAGTGTTATATCTACTGTCCTGTTAGTGTTATATCTACTGTCTTGCTAGTGTTATATCTACTGTTAGTGTTATATTTACTGTTAGTGTTATATCTACTGTAAGTGTTATATCTACTGTCAGTTTTATATCTACTGTCCTGTCAGTGTTATATCTACTGTCCTGTTAGTGTTATATGTACTGTCAGTGTTATATCTACTGTGCTGTTAGTGTTATATGTACTGTCATTGTTATATCTACTGTCCTGTTAGTGTTATATGTACTGTCAGTGTTATATCTACTGTCCTGTTAGTGTTTTATCTACTGTCTTGTTAGTGTTATATCTACTGTCCTCTTAGTGTTATATGTACTGTCAGTGTTATATTTACTGTGCTGTTAGTGTTATATGTACTGTCAGTGTTATATCTACTGTGCTGTTAGTGTTATATGTACTGTCAGTGTTATATCTACTGTCCTGTTAGTGTTTTATCTACTGTCTTGTTAGTGTTTTATCTACTGTCTTGTTAGTGTTATATCTACTGTCCTGTTAGTGTTATATCTACTGTCCTGTCAGTGTTATATCTACTGTCCTGTTAGTGTTATATCTACTGTTAGTGTTATATCTGCTGTCATGTCAGTGTTATATCTACTGTTGGTGTTATATTTACTGTTAGTGTTATATCTACTGTCAGTGTTATATCTACTGTTAGTGTTATATCTACTGTCCTGTCAGTATTATATCTACTGTCCTGTTAGTGTTATATCTACTGTTAGTGTTATATAGATCTACTGTCCTGTCAGTGTTATATCTACTGTTAGTGTTATATCTACTGTTAGTGTTATATCTACTGTTAGTGTTATTTCTACTGTTAGTGTTATATCTACTGTTAGTGTTATATCTACTGTTAGTGTTATATCTACTGTCAGTTTTATATCTACTGTCCTGTCAGTGTTATATCTACTGTCCTGTTAGTGTTATATCTACTGTCCTGTTAGTGTTATATCTACTGTCCTGTTAGTGTTATATCTACTGTCCTGCTAGTGTTATATCTACTGTTAGTGTTATATTTACTGTTATTGTTATATCTACTGTTAGTGTTATATCTACTGTCAGTTTTATATCTACTGTCCTGTCAGTGTTATATCTACTGTCCTGTTAGTGTTATATCTACTGTACTGTCAGTGTTATATCTACTGTTAGTGTTTCATCTACTGTTAGTATTATATCTACTGTCAGTGTTGTATCTGCTGTCAGTGTTATATCTACTGTCTTGTCAGTGTTATATCTACTGTTAGTGTTATATCTACTGTAAGTGTTATATCTACTGTCAGTGTTATATCTACTGTCCTGTCAGTGTTATATCTACTGTCCTGTCAGTGTTATATCTACTGTCCTGTTAGTGTTATATGTACTGTTACTGTTATATCTACTGTCCTGTTAGTGTTTTATCTACTGTCTTGTTAGTGTTATATCTACTGTCCTGTTAGTGTTATATGTACTGTTAGTGTTATATCTACTGTCCTGTTAGTGTTATATGTACTGTCATTGTTATATCTACTGTCCTGTTAGTGTTTTATCTACTGTCTTGTTAGTGTTATATCTACTGTCCTGTTAGTGTTATATGTACTGTCAGTGTTATATCTACTGTCCTGTTAGTGTTTTATCTACTGTCTTGTCAGTGTTATATCTACTGTGCTGTTAGTGTTATATGTACTGTCAGTGTTATATCTACTGTCCTGTTAGTGTTATATGTACTGTCAGTGTTATATCTACTGTCCTGTTAGTGTTTTATCTACTGTCTTGTTAGTGTTATATCTACTGTCCTGTTAGTGTTATATGTACTGTCCTGTTAGTGTTATATGTACTGTCAGTGTTGTATCTGCTGTCCTGTTAGTGTTTTATCTACTGTCTTGTTAGTGTTATATCTACTGTCCTGTTAGTGTTATATGTACTGTCAGTGTTATATCTACTGTGCTGTTAGTGTTATATGTACTCTCAGTGTTATATCTACTGTCTTGTTAGTGTTATATCTACTGTCCTGTTAGTGTTTTATCTACTGTCATTGTTATATCTACTGTCCTGTTAGTGTTATATGTACTGTCAGTGTTATATCTACTGTCCTGTTAGTGTTATATGTACTGTCAGTGTTATATCTACTGTCCTGTTAGTGTTTTAGCTACTGTCTTGTCAGCGTTATATCTACTGTGCTGTTAGTGTTATATGTACTGTCAGTGTTATATCTACTGTCCTGTTAGTGTTATATGTACTGTCAGTGTTGTATCTGCTGTCCTGTTAGTGTTTTATCTACTGTCTTGTTAGTGTTATATCTACTGTCCTGTTAGTGTTATATGTACTGTCAGTGTTATATCTACTGTGCTGTTAGTGTTATATGTACTCTCAGTGTTATATCTACTGTCTTGTTAGTGTTATATCTACTGTCCTGTTAGTGTTATATGTACCGTCAGTGTTATATCTACTGTGCTGTTAGTGTTATATATACTGTCAGTGTTATATCTACTGTCCTGTTAGTGTTTTATCTACTGTCTTGTTAGTGTTTTATCTACTGTCTTGTTAGTGTTATATCTACTGTCCTGTTAGTGTTATATCTACTGTCCTGTCAGTGTTATATCTACTGTCCTGTTAGTGTTATATCTACTGTTAGTGTTATATCTACTGTCATTGTTATATCTACTGTTAGTGTTATATCTACTGTTAGTGTTATATCTACTGTCAGTTTTATATCTAATGTCCTGTCAGTGTTATATCTACTGTCCTGTTAGTGTTATATCTACTGTCCTGTTAGTGTTATATCTACTGTCCTGTCAGTGTTATATCTACTGTTAGTGTTATATCTACTGTTAGTGTTATATCTACTGTCAGTGTTATATCTACTGTCCTGTCAGTGTTATATCTACTGTCCTGTCAGTGTTATATCTACTGTCCTGTTAGTGTTATATGTACTGTCAGTGTTATATCTACTGTCCTGTTAGTGTTTTATCTACTGTCTTGTTAGTGTTATATCTACTGTCCTGTTAGTGTTATATGTACTGTTAGTGTTATATCTACTGTTAGTGTTATATCTACTGTTAGTGTTATATCTACTGTCCTGTCAGTGTTATATCTACTGTCCTGTTAATGTTATATGTACTGTCAGTGTTATATCTACTGTCCTGTTAGTGTTTTATCTACTGTCTTGTTAGTGTTATATCTACTGTCCTGTTAGTGTTATATGTACTGTTAGTGTTATATCTACTGTTAGTGTTATATGTACTGTCAGTGTTATATCTACTGTCCTGTTAGTGTTTTATCTACTGTCTTGTTAGTGTTATATCTACTGTCCTGTTAGTGTTATATGTACTGTCCTGTCAGTGTTATATCTACTGTCCTGTTAGTGTTATATGTACTGTCAGTGTTATATCTACTGTCCTGTTAGTGTTTTATCTACTGTCTTGTTAGTGTTATATCTACTGTCCTGTTAGTGTTATATCTACTGTCCTGTCAGTGTTATATCTACTGTCCTGTCAGTGTTATATCTACTGTCCTGTTAGTGTTATATCTACTGTCTTGTTAGTGTTATATCTACTGTCCTGTTAGTGTTATATGTACTGTTAGTGTTATATCTACTGTTAGTGTTATATGTACTGTCAGTGTTATATCTACTGTCCTGTTAGTGTTTTATCTACTGTCATTGTTATATCTACTGTCCTGTTAGTGTTATATGTACTGTCAGTGTTATATCTACTGTCCTGTTAGTGTTTTATCTACTGTCAGTGTTATATCTACTGTCCTGTAAGTGTTATATGTACTGTCAGTGTTATATCTACTGTGCTGTTAGTGTTATATGTACTGTCCTGTTAGTGTTATATCTACTGTCCTGTTAGTGTTATATGTACTGTTAGTGTTATATCTACTGTCCTGTTAGTGTTTTATCTACTGTCTTGTTAGTGTTATATCTACTGTCCTGTTAGTGTTATATGTACTGTCAGTGTTATATCTACTGTCCTGTCAGTGTTATATCTACTGTGCTGTTAGTGTTATATCTACTGTTAGTGTTATATCTACTGTTAGTGTTATATCTACTGTCCTGTCAGTGTTATATCTACTGTCCTGTTAATGTTATATGTACTGTCAGTGTTATATCTACTGTGCTGTTAGTGTTATATCTACTGTCAGTGTTATATCTACTGTCCTGTTTGTGTGATCACCGGAAAGTGATCAAGTTCGATTCCCCGGGACTGAAGGTCCTCAAACGGACAACCATCGATACAAAATCACTAATCAATTTGTTGTTCTTGTTTGATTGACGTAACTGAATCGCTATTGGAAAGCCGCTGTTATTCTTAAGATTTCCTGACTAATATCCCGGATGCCATTCTTCATTTCACACTGAACATTTCTGTTTGCATATCATATATTTTTACACTTGATTAATTTTCTTATTTTTCAGATGTTTCCCATGGTAACTGGATTGAGTTGTTCGTCAGACGAGTTCGAATCTAATTCTACAGGTCTATGTTGCAGTAAATGTGATCCTGGATTTGGATTGGTTAATCAGTGTACACGCGATAATACAACTGAATGTCTACCCTGTGTTCTGGGGAAAACATATTCGTCACAAAGTGCGCACGCGCAGAAATGTGTTCCATGTACTTCCTGTCAGATGAATGAACACATTGTGACGGAATGTAATAGAACCCACGACACAGTTTGTGAATGTAATATAGACTTCTATTTCGACGAAAGTAAGAAAGGATGTGAAATATGTGATTCGTGTAAAAAAGGATTTGGGGCTTTAAGGCCCTGTACAGGTACCCATAATTCCGTGTGTATGAGATGCGGAAATAGAACGTTTTCGGATAAAACTAGTGCAATATCAATATGTAAGCCGTGTTCTAAGTGTGTTGGAAATCAGGTGGAGACAGACGCTTGTACACCGGAGCAGGACACGGAATGTACAGGTACGTATCAAAGCGTCTATACGACGAAGACTCAAGTCCATATTCGTGGCAAACGTGACCTACATTTGGTAGGGGCCTACTTCTACTTTCATTTTCGATTGGCAGCTGATATTTCTTTCTTGTCTAAATGTCCGGTTGGTTTGGTGAAAGGAGTTTGTGTTATATATTGTTTTAGCAAGCTTCTTCCTCATGACCAGAAGTAATATACAGACATTTGAAACATCTTGTTGTTAATGTGGTCTTTTCGGCAATGTACTATTGGCCCCCCGAGAGCACTTTCAACATGATACCACACCCAACACTTTAATCGATAGTTTTTTGCAGGATTACATAGATCTATTTACCGAACCGTATATCTGGTATCTGTGTTGAGTAAGGTCCCTTAATAATAGTAATTATATTAATAGTACAAGGTGTATGCAAATTTGTTTTTAAATTGTAGCGCTGATTTATATTTGAATTTGAGTTCACAAAAAGTCGAGACCTTGTAAGAGTGAATATGTTTATATTAAAGCTAATGTATCGGAGTAATATCACGTTTTTAATGGATTTGAATCAACTTCCGGTTAACAAAATAACTACACACATCACTTCAAGTCTTAAAAGAATTTAATCACTAAACATAACCTATTAATAAACGATTGAGTCCAAGTTTACTTTCGATTTACTATATTATAGGTTAAGGTAGATGTGGAAAGAAGAATATTACACATTAAAGTAATAAATGCATGTACATTTAATGAAAATCCTCTCCCAAAATACAAAGTCTCCGAAACCCTGCTTTTAACAAGTTACTAAAAGGTGGTATCAATTAAAGTGTCCGTATTGATGACTTTAAAAACTTCGTACCATGAAAAAGGAAAGAGAGGAAGGGGGGGGGGGGCAAATTTCATTTATGTTTTTATAAAAATGAATCTTACACTTTGGTGAAGAACATATCTGTTTAATCAGAGTTTGGCAGGCCCATTTTATAGCCCTTAGTTAGGTCCTAACACGAATTAATCTCAGGCTAATTCCTTCATGTTCCGCCGTCACAGGACCACGACAGAGACAACCAAGCTTTGATCGACTGCTGTAGGAAATCATTACAACCAGCGTTTGTTTCTACACAAAGTATCTTCATCTTTTGGCGCTCCTTGCCAACGGTTTCAGATGCTGTTTATAACGGCTGGCCTCGCGATCGTATCTGCTTGCAGGCTTAATAAAAACAAAGTCAGTTTGGCGTTTGCAGCACAAGTAATGTTCCGTTTTGATGAGGGTTCGCCAAAGAGAATCGGTACTCCCCACGCTTGTGCCTTTAGTAGTGTTTGTACGTGTTATATAAAAACCACCATGAAAGCTTTTCATGTGAACTTGAATTCATGTGTCAAGTTTTCTGATGGTTCATAGTTACTATGGTAATATATTTTTGGCACCACGTGCGCTCGTCCCTGGTCTAGACGAGAATTTCAAAGAACCACCAACCTTCTCCTTTCCTGCCCGACTCCCCCTTCCTTCCTGGGGTGGGTTTTTATATATACAACAATTCATTGGCAACACAACACGTCCTCACATTGAAAGTGTATTATTTACGGAATGCGATGAACTAGTACACAACTGCGCCTATCTGTGGGTAGGTTGGTGTTTGTTAATGTTTTAAACATGGGCAGAATGACATCGTCATGACTTTCGTTAACGGCGATATCAGATACCAAACTTTGGTAACCATAAGGAAGGAAAGAATAGATTAGGGTGATAAACGGTTCAAATGGTTGGGATTAGGATACATTTAAGTTTGTTTGGTTTCTTACCTAGTCTGATATGAGAGCAATATTGCAACACAATTTATAATACCGCTGCAATTTGTAATATTACAATTCGCGTTGATCAAATATTACAAATTGCGGCGGTATTACAAATTGCGTCGCAACAGAGCAACGGGAATACTTTTCTGCCTATAAAGAGACATTATACCTTGAACATGTTATCACTTAGCTTAATTGTATCTCTGTTCAAACTGAAGGGTGACCATTGTCCCTGCGAATGTTATCGGTTAACGATACTTTATCAATCTAAACTATGCTGTTTATTTTGGGTAATTATCTAATTCAAACCTTAGAAAAAGTTTGGAACCGTCGGTATGCTTAAAATTCCCGTCATGTGACACACGGACACCACTCGAAAATTTCCGTCAAGAGTTTGAATTTTACGCCACGTCGTGATTGGTCCCCGAACACTCCATCAATATGACGGAACGCCCCGAGCTATTCCGAATAGAAAACACAACCATGTGATTGACCCGGTATTCTTAGACGTTTGAATACTTAATTATATTAATAAGTAATTTGATGGAATAATGGAGAAATGAGTGTAACACTATGTATGTGTATACTAGTAGTCATGTAAAAATATAAAAGTTAAAAACGTATAATCAAACTATACTGAAATCGAAGTCTATATTGTTATGTCATCGAAACGGAAAATAAAAATATAAAAGTTAAAAACGTCTAATCCAAAAGTAAATACTGAAATCGAAGTCTATATTGTTATGTCATTGAAACGGAAAATGTCCCGCTCTAGACAGTGATATGATCGACTAGAACGTTATAATACTACATTCTAGACGCAGACTTTTACTCGGTAACAATATCATAAAGCTGATCACTGTCGTATGAAAATCAATCGAAAACATGATTTCGACACAGTGAACCATTACATTATTTTACCGTCGGAATAATGCCGTACCCAGCTAGGATAAAAGGCTTGTGAATTACACGTGTATTTGCACTAATGTAAACCTTTAATTCCCCTATTGTGTACGGAGATTGTGCCGTGTTTGTTATGAAATGAAAATTTCAAAATTACCATATGTTGCAGTTAATCCTGACAGTGAACATCAAAGACGACCGCCGGCAGTTTACTATAAAGACTTATGGAAGTCGATTCTTCCCACATTAATGCACCCATATAATGCTATTTACGACATCTAAAGAAACCGTTGATTAACTTAGCGACGAATGCCCTGTATTGATCAGGTCAGGCAAAAATCTAATTAATGAATTATCTCCCTTTTGTTCGGGTTATGAAACATCATGTTGTGACTGTGTGATCGCCATTTTCTCGCCCTGCCCGCCTTTCGCGTTTATAACAAATTAATGATCTATCTGGCCTTTTATTAAGCTTTTGGAATTCTATCGAAACAAAGTTAAAAGACAGACAAACTACTTTGATAAGATGGAATGAAAAACAAACTTTGATGAAAAACAAATGACACCCCAAAATTATATTATCTCCCTTTGTGACTTGTTCTATTGGTCGTAACCATGCGCTGCGTATCATATTCTTTGGAAAATTACAACAAGAAGTAGAGGTACTTTATCACTCTTAATTTACGTTATACTACATTACTTAAAAAAACGCTAAATGAAACAATTGCATTTTTTTATGTTCGCGATCGTATAAATTTCATTTCATTTCTCGAAATCGCCCAATGATAACACGAGGAGAATATCACAACGTACTGTGACTGGAGAACCAGGAAAGTGCATGTTCGGCGGAATGACCTACAGTTGGAATGACCTACACTGAAGGTCATTTGGTACACGGTCTAATTCCAGACCGACTTAAACAAGACTAATCCCCAACCCAAGGACGCCTCTTAATATCTCAAAAATTAATTTCAACTTCAAAAGTGCCTGTAAACCAGAGCGATACCTTGCATGTGCTAGCTTCTCCTGAGACACGGTTGAGGCGCACTTCAAACCTAATACTCTTATTGGCGACCGCGGCTCAACCTCAGCTTCGACTTGAAACATCAACGGATTTTTGTTGAAAAATTTGAAAAAAAAATAGTGAAAAAAAAGTTTTTTCATGTTGTAATTAAAAGTCAGGTATACTGTATATGTTCCGGTCATTGGGTTCTAAATGTTTTCACTGGAAAAAAAGAAAAGACTTAAAACGATAAGAATAAAAGATATTCAGTATATTTTTGTACAGCTAACACATACTGTACATAAAAGGAATAAAAAGGGTTTTGTTGAAAGTATGCAGTTAAACACAGTAAATGTTACAACATGTACGTGCATAATAAATTCAATTTATTCCCATTATTTTCATAGTTAACAACCGAAGTGTTAAGTTTTTGTAAGCGAAGGATGTACTGACATATATCTTATTGTTACGATGTAAATACATTTAAAATTACTCGATTTCTAATTTCATAAGGTTCATAGAAGGACATTGCTAAATTGGGAAGTAAACTTTTATCCTCAGATGAAATAAGTTCTACAATTTATGTTATAAATCTCCTGTTTTAAACATTTTGACCGAATTTCAAAGTACAATGTACAATGGACATGTATTCAATTATTTAAATGGTATTCACCCTCAGTGTGAGCATATTTGATTCATGGTCGTAAGTCAGGAGATATGGGAATATGTATGAAGCAGAATATATATTTTAAAAAACTGTCGGCGAATTTTCGTGATATTGGGAGACTATCGTTTATCGGGCATGCGCTGTCTCTAATCCAATCAACAGTACCCATATTCACGGATCGTCCTCTTGTTCAAACTCAAGCTATGATGCACGCGTTTCTAAATTGAGCACAAGTATTGCACATGTCAAGTACAAAATAAACACGCCCGCCACAGATTATGTCTATTATCTACATAACTTATGTAAATATATTTCAGCACGTGCTACGGACGTGCTGCAGGAGACTAATTCTCGGGTAATCACTCAGTATCTTCTACTCCAACACACAACTCTTACACAGAACCATTGTCCTCCGGGGTAATCACTCAGTATCTTATACTCCAACACACAACTCTTACACAGAACTATTGTCCTCCAGGGTAATCACTCAGTATCTTATACTCCAACACACAACTCTTACACAGATCTATTGTCCTCCGGGGTAATCACACAGTATCTTATACTCCAACACACAACTCTTACACAGAACTATTGTCCTCCGGGGTAATCACTCAGTATCTTATACTCCAACACACAACTCTTACACAGAACTATTGTTTTCCGGGGTAATCACTCAGTATCTTATACTCCAACACACAACTCTTACACATAACTATTGTCCTCCGGGGTAATCACTCAGTATCTTATACTCCAACACACAACTCTTACACAGAACTATTGTCCTCCGGGGTAATCTCTCAGTATCTTATACTCCAACACACAACTCTTACACAGAACTATTGTCCTCCGGGGTAATCACTCAGTATCTTATACTCTAACACACAACTTTTACACAGAACTATTGAATAACACTGCGCATAGACGTGCAAGATATCCTGTCTTCTGTGTTGCGATATAGCCATTATTTATGCGATTATTTAGTCGTCATCGCAAAATTCTATGATACCTTCCGGAAGTTCCGTGAGATTTTATGAGACCTTCCGAAAGTTCCTGTTATTTGAAAAAGATATTCGAAAGTAAAGCATTGACTTTGTTGATATTTTGTAGTTTCATGAATAATTGTGGTAACAGTCCTCTATAAAAGCGACCATATCAACTTGTTCTACCATAGTTTTTGCCATGTGGGCCTACACATATTAGTTTTCTTCATCTTTAAACCAAGCACTGTAATAGTGCAGTACAGCACACATAACAACATCGTGTATTGGTTTTGTTTGACAAAGCGAGTCATCAACCTTCTGTCGAAGTCATTAGTCTTATGACCAATAAAACTCCTTTTGAAGTGAAGAATTCCCTTTGTCTTGGTCTCCTGAACTCTTATGAGGTTTCGTCAGTTCGTTTGTGTATTCAAACATCCTAAAGACCTAGATACAAACAGCGAATGGCTGGCATATGTTGAGAACTCCGCGCCCGCTCCTAACCCGACAAGTACTCATACTTGCAAGACAAAAAACTGGGTTTTTTTCTCTTTGATCATGCGCAGTGCTATCAGATAGCAGCTTCAACACCTGTGCAAAACGGAAACCTCGCGGGATTTCACCGACACCATATTTGTATCTGAGAGATAGTTATCGTTGGAACATTGTGTGCGGAGGTAGACACACGTCTTGGAAGTGCACGTTCAAAGTTCCACAAGTGTTATCGGTATAAAATTCTCCCTCATATTGTTGCAATCAAATTTTAGGCGAGTGAGGCGCGTGTTTGTACACCTTTAAAACCACCAGGGTCGTAGAGACGCTTTTGAATGATTTAGATTACGGATTTTTTTACAGTCGATCGGAGGTAGAAGTCGCTCCAAGGCACATGTGCATTTGAGAGCACTCAATCTGTTAGGACACGCATTTATCGATTTGTATTTAGACAATTCAAAAGTAATTGCACAATCTAAATGTCGGTCGGACCATTTTGATCCATTGGCGGGAGCCTAGCAAAAACAACATACAAAGAAAATATATGATTAAAAAAAAAATGAAATATATTGGCTGCGAAATTAATTGTTTGCCTTTTGGGAAATACTCCCCGTGGTCGAAATCTGCAATCTGACTAAAATGTATAGAGTACAACGTCGCTGACCTGTCATTAGCTAGTTTGAGAGCGACATGGGGATATGGAGGGGGGAGGGGGTGGGGGTGGGGGGAGGGGAACAAGGGAATGGAGGTAAAGGAAGGGTAGTGTAGGTGATAGGCGGGGGGGGGGGGGGGCGGGGTAGGGGTAGGGGGATAGGGTAGAGTAAGGGCTACTCCCTAGGATAGAGTAAGGGCTACTCCCTAGGACAGAGTAAGGGCTACTCCCTAGGACAGAGTAAGGGCTTCTCACTAGGATAGAGTAATGCTACTCCCTAGGACAGAGTAAGGGCTACTCCCTAGGACAGAGTAAGGGCTACTCCCTAGGACAGAGTAATGCTACTCCCTAGGACAGAGTAAGGACTACTCCCTAGGATAGAGTAAGGGCTATATAACCATGCTGCGTACTTGGAATGTCCATTTTAGTGTCTAATGTACTGTGTGGTGATCAGTTTATCTAAAAAATATAACATCACAGTCATTATTTACTTCGAAGAAAGACCCTAGCTGAAAACATTGTCTGTGAAAAAAGGTCTACATTTATAATCTTCATCGAGGCGTTCACTGATGGACAAAATTACACATTGGTGGTGGAAATAAGCAAAGAGAAATATTTATTATGTAATGATGTGATACGGCGTCAAGGATAATTAAATCCACCGTGTTGTCGGGGACGGTTTGATCCGGCGTCTTCAAAGAGAATCAGTAATGCCGGCGGAAGGCCCTCACAAAGAATGATTACAGACCGAGCGAAAGAGCTCTCAATTCAGGGGAGATAATTAGAAATTCCCTCATTGTACTGCACGTTTAGACAGATGTTATATTAAATGAAATCTCAACGTAATTGCAGTACGGCCTTTCATATACATCACCGCCATACTAAAAGTGTACTGCACGGTTCAGGAGCTGTATATGTTTATTAAGTATAGATGAATATTGTTATAAATTGTTGTTTGAAAATGGCTTTTTGCGGAGGTAGTTTTTTTCTCATTTGATGAAGAAAATAGTCCACTTTAAACTAGTCGAATCGCCCGACTGCAATTTGTAGATTGTGGGAAAATGCAAAATTTCGTATGCGCATTTTATTGTATAGCTGTGTGAAAATATGTGCAATGGAGCTTGCTTGTATATATTCTTAAGTGCCATTGAAAGGTACTGAAACAGAGACTTGTCACAGTGCTATCCGTTTTCACACATTGACCTTAACATCGAAACCTCGGGGTGAAATGTTAGCGGTACAAATGGTTAAATATATCTTTAAATGAGTATATAGTGTTCTTTTTATTACAGGATAACAATTTACTTAAATTTCTGAAAAGATGAAATAGTGTCTGTGGAATTTTGTAGAATTTTGAGAAATGTTATTAATTTACTTTTAAAGCGTGGACATGAATTGCACCTGTTTATTAGTTTAGCAGGTAAGGAAACTTAAGGCGACATCAAACGCCCTGAACCTAGCATGCTCTCCGTGAGTAGTCGTGTCTCTCCGGGTATGCAAGTCACGCAATGTTAAAATATATACACGTACGCTATATACTTGTATACATGGTATGTGTTATAATCATCTCTGGTCACAACGAACAACAATTTTTCACTGATTTACTGCATATTATCAGAGTTAACAAAAAGACCCGAAATGAATTTAAAACAATGGAAATTTAAAATTAAACGTGTCCAAATGTTTCCTTGAAAGTTACACCACCTTTAGTCCAAATGGTCTCTTATCCACTTATCCAAAATAACGTTAAGATATCTATATTGAGTAACTTTTCATCCGTTACCCCTATGATATACATAAATCCTTTCACGTTCGTGTCGCTAACTGACAAATTAAGATTGTTCAAAACAAATTAGTTACATAGCATATCACAGACTTTATATGAAATATTGTTTCTCATTTTCTCAGTGAAACACAACCGAAAAAATATCTACATATTTCATTAATAATTCAAAATAACGACGGAGACTTTCCTCCGGCTATGAATCGACAAATTGCTTAAGCTTCTACATACATATATAAATATCTACTTTAATGTATTAACTAAACGTTATCAATACTTTATGAATAATTACCAGACTTTATTAAGTTTGACAGCAATGTGTTGAAACATTCATTGTTAAGTACTAACATAAATTATCCCACCCTCCCCAACTCAGCTTGTAGTTTCTAATAGTAGGCTACACACGTATTCGTAACAAATTCAATTAAAACGGAGTACATGATCACGTGATATACAAACCACGTGATATAAAACCACTTGAGATAATGAATATGTGAGACACGTTGATTCACTGAGAAACTATTAGTACTTTAATGAAGCTATGCCGTATAAAATCCTACATTTCTAGTTTCCTTTAAATGCGTTTTGTCCCATGCATGTGCATTCGACGTATAACCGAGTTCCCGGTTTTAAATATTTACGAGTTACAGCAAAAAAAGTCCCATATTGTTAAATGATTCGATCGACCGAGGAAACAGCTTGTGTCGTTTAGACCAAGTGATTGAGATACTATTTCTTTAAAGCGTCTAAAGATTATCCAAAAGCCTTTGAGGTAAATATGTGTTGAATAAACACAGACATACCCTAAAGAAGCCAATGCGTTGTTCATGTTACTATGAGTGACATTTACACTCGGGAATTACATATAGATTATAAGCAACTCCTTTGTTGACAAGAAACTACAAGGTAAAAATGTTACGTCGGATGTTACTGTGACAGATACTACCGAGAACTTCACTCAAGTTGGAGGCATCTTACAATAAACTAACAGACTATATTTTATATTCATTGCTTATACGGGAAACATACATGTTTCAATAAGGACTGGGGTTATTGAAAAAAAAACTTACCGTAAAAATCCCTAATTTTAGTATGAGGAAATATTGTGATTTCATAATAATTCCTCTTTGTCCTTTTAGGTATATGTATATGATTTGTTCAAAGAGAGTTTAACATTATGTCATTTTGTGTATAAATATCGACCTTAGTGTTAAATTTCACCATCAGTCATGGCGAAATATAGATATTGTTAAAAGGAGCTTTTCGCTGGGTAATAGCGAGGAAAAAAACTCCTTACTGCATCATTTATCACACCTTCAATATAGTTCCTGTAATTTTAGAAATTTTAACGATGCCTTTCAGATGTACGTATTTAAAAAGCAATAAATCTCGCAATATTTGAATCCAAAAGCAGATGTAATTTAAACATTTAATATACAGATACGGATACGACTCGTTGTGTTTTTTCTTATCGCGACATGAGATCTTGTTTCTTTTTCATTATTACGACATTAACACATAAGAGTATACGCTGTGGTGTAATTATATGAATGACTTACACCAGGAGAATGTGTACGTTCGATGTATTTCGTGTTCCGACTGGTGAAGCTAGGGACCGGCAGTACTACTGTGTCCGCACGTATTACACTGTTATTGCCTCGGTTATGTTGCTATATGGACGTGCAGCTTTGATCTTGTGTAACAAAGCGTACAAATTGATTTTCTCCTGGCTTTTGACGGATTTCATTTAATTTTCCTCTTCTTTTTATGGTAGTAGCAAGCAACATCTATTGATATTGACGATAACGAAAGGGAATCCTAACAGGCGATACAATGGTTAGGTACTGACTGGAGTACCGGTCATTAGTGGTCATCGTGGCCGAATACCCCTTGTACATATACCGCCAGGTCAAAATCTAGAAAGTTCAGTCGAACGTGTCTTTTAAAATACATTATAAAGTTACCGCCCCAAGTGTTGCGAATAATGTTTCCGAAAGATTTATGATCACAGAATCAATTTCAAATGTTTATGCATGATTCCCATCTTAGTATTATTTTACAGACGAGACTCTTTGTTCATGATCCTATGATTGCATTGTATTTATTATAAAAAAACATTTATTTATTTTAATCGCTGAACAATACCATACCTCAAACGAAACTGGATGAACGTCTTGGTTTATCGTTATGAGAGCTTTCTTTTCAACGTAAGACGGACGACAATACAAATATGTGTTAATGAACTATCTTGGAACTACTTTTTGAAAAACACAACAAAAACTAAGATGAAATATATTGAAAAAGATATAGTACAAATGATTAAATTTCTGGTAAACAATATTTTTGTTGAGTGTCGAGGATTTTTCAGCAGACTGTTGTGATTCCCATGGGAACAAACTGTGCCCTCTCTTAACTGACTTGTTGTGGTTTTCACACGAGGCTGACTGGAAGAGTTTATAAGGACAGGTAACAAAAAACCCTTGCCAAATCTTGTAATTTCTCTTTCAGATATTGAGAAAATGGCGTTGTCTATAAATAACAAGAAGTTTGCTGATAACGTCGATCGTATATACCCTTCTGAACTTCAAATAAAAACACAACATACTCCTCTACATCAGCTGCTTTCTTCGATCTTTACTTAGTAAACAATGTACAATATGGACAGCTTACTACTAGACTATACGATAAACCTTACGAATCGTAAACTTCCCTTTTCCTGATAGTAAAATCCATGTTTCTCCAACCTGTGGTGTTTGCATGTCGCAGTCGATTCGTTATTCTAGGGTTTGCTCTACATATCGAGTTTTCCGTGATAGATGTCGACTGCTGACAAAAAAATTCTTTCACTGGTGTTGGGGATGCGTGTTGAAGAGACATATTGGCAAGTTTTATGGTCGCCATCTTGGTCTCATTACTTTGCATCTTTGTGTGATATGAAGATGGACTTTTTAATATGCTTACTTGTAGTGAATGACAATGATGACTCGGTTGTCACTTTGATGATTGGCGTTTACTGGGATGTGACCAATATGTGCAAGGCGGGTGTCGTCGATGAAACAGAAAAAGCTTATTCTCTCGAACATCTGAGCTTATAATCTTGTCCTTTAACAAGGTCTGCTGGAAAATCATTCCTTCAAACTCAACGAAAATATGGTCAACCAGAATCCCAATCATTCGTGCTATATCTTCTGTATATACTATATTTCATTTTACCTTTTGCTGTGTTTTTGTTCGAAAGAAAGCTCACTCCGATATATTATATCACTATCAGTTTTATGTTTATACATGTATTTTCGATTGGTTGTGTCTCAGTCTTCACATATTTCATATTTTCGCTTCCCTGTCTTCATCAGTGTTATCTTTAAATTTTCGATTTTGCTCTCCATCTCTGCATATTGTAAGCTTTCGATTCCCTATTCTTCACCAGTGTATCTTTAAATTTGCGATTTTTTGTTCTCAATTTCCGCATCTTGTGTGTTCTCCCTGCTCTCCAACCCTTTCATGTTTAGATTTTCAATTGTATGTGTCTCTGTCTCTGCATATTTATGTTTTCGATTTCATGTTCTCCTTCAGTTTTACCTAAAACTTTCCTATCTGGTTCAGATCAAGATATTTCTCCTTTCGAATGAGGATCCCCGTGTTCCAGTAGGACTGTATCCTCTGAATGCTCGGGTCCTGATTCTTTGGCGGGAGATTTATATGTTAGATAATGGCTTGTCTTACTATTGTCATTGTTACCACTGCTTGTTATGTTTTAGTTTACATGAAGTTTATCCTTAACACGAAAAAAAAAAAAAAAATTATGAATGATTAATTGCTGGCGATGCTATTTTGATGTTATTCCCAAACATCCAGCTTTATTGTCTTTACTTTAAACTCGCGCATCCCGTTAAATCACCAGTGATTCGATACAAGGTTGATTTTTTATACGGTTCTTCCGTTCTCAGAGAAAGGTCCCTGCTCTGAAAATTTCAGTTAATTATGATATCACATTAACGAGGCCGTTATTAGGTTTATATGAAATGCACGTGATCAAAGTAAAGTTTATTTAATTGAATGACTTGCGTAAAAGTTGTCCATTTATTAAGCATAACATTATAGATTCTATTGTCAAAGTTATAAGCGATGTCTACTAGTAAAGTTAAAGCAATGGAACCCTTGTCTAGGACTTTTCACAAAAAAATGTTTAATGCTGTATGAATCAGCGTTGATGTTTGGAAAAAGGAATACAGAATACCAAAGCGCCAACAAAACCCTAATCTGAACTCAAAATCGATTAAACAAGGGGCAAAAATATAAAAAGGAAAGATTTACAAGGATACCCTTGTAAAAGTACATGAGAATAAGACCAGGTGTTCAAGAAGAGTAAACATTTTCTGCTTCATCGACGACACCAGCCAAGTTAATCTTGGTCACATCCTTGTAAACATCAAGTCATAAAAATGAGCACCGAGTCATCATTGTCAATCACAACAAGTAAACACACTAATGAGCATACTCCAAAACATCCATCCTCATATCACACAAAGTTACCGCATATTTCTCAATGAGACAAAGATGGCGAGCATAAGACTTACCCATAGCTTGAAGTGATATTATGATAATAGGAGTAAGTCATATTGCTGTAGAAGTGCTATCTCAAGACCGGCTATGTAACTGTCGGCTGCTCATTGACTGTGGAAGCCAGTTTCAGTTGGCGGTGTATCCCGTACAGTCCTAACCTGTTTGACAGCTGTGGGTCGAGATGCCTGCATCGAATATGAAAAGAACACTGCATGAGTGATATCAATAGTTTCATATTGGCAGTATAAATATCGTTATAAATATAGTCAGGAGATGTGTAATTACAAACGTAAAAATGACTGTACCAGAGTTTTATTACCACAGAGAATAGCATGATTTGGCCTGATTCGGTTTCATACACGAGGAAGAGAGAAGGAAATACTGCCATGACGGGAATAACTCACTTGATATGTATCGTAGCATGCATAGGCTGAAGCACAGGACTAACATGATCTGGCCCTGTTTTCATCAACGTTCCTTAACTTAAGGAAATTCCTTAACTTAAACATCTCCATAGGAAAGCATTACACAAGTTAAGGGGAAAATCCTTAGTTAAGGAACTTTTTTAAATTCTGTAATGCTTTCCTATGGATATTTTTAAGTTAAGGATTTCCTTACGTTAAGGAACGTTGTTGAAACCGGGGCCTGAGGATGTTATTTACAATAAATGAGTAGGAATTAGTCTGGTGCAGATTAATTGTTAACGAAGTCGGACAAGTTAAGAATGTCCTATCGCAGCACTATTTTCAAACTTCACAAAAAGTACAAGCACAACGCCTGTTAACACTTGCTTGCAGTGATGGAACCATTTATGACTTAACAATGCCACAAGGCTAGATGTTTTATTTCAATTCAATTCATTTGTGTTTCATTAATCATCCAACTAGTATGGGCTGGGTCGAGCTGCAAATAATATATCTAAACATACGGACATAAAGTTAGAAAATGGATGTTTATATTGATATCGAAATGATCGGTTTCATATTCAGTGATTGTGTATACATAATCATATCAATAAAACCATGTAATCTTTTCATTTATGCTAAAACGGATATCGAAATAAGTGGATATATAATATATGACTAAATCCATACCATCCTTTAATTATTCTAAAACGGTTATCGAAATGAGCGGATATACAATATATCATTTAATCCATACCATCCTTTCGTTTATGGTAAAACGGACATCGAAATGAGTGGATATGTAATATATCACCAAATTCATACCATCCTTTCATTTATGCTAAATAAAACGAATATCGATATGGATGGATATATAATACATGACTAATTCCATCCCTTCTTTTCGTTTATTTCCACTGACTCTATGGTGGAGAGTTAGCAACTGTCATTGCTACCTTGTCGAAGTTGAGATCTAAATTATGTTTATTAAAGATGGCATCTCTACTAGGGTACTAGGCTGCTGGGTGGCCTTATCTTCTGTTAGTACAGTTTTCGTTTTAAGTTCTGCTAAGTATTGAAGGTTATTGATTGGCTGCTGATGACGTGATTCGTAATACTGGCCCCCCATTGGTCAAGGTGACCTGAGGGCCCTTTTCTCATTATGGACACAGCCATGTTGTTAATCGTTCAATGTAGATCTAACTTTATTTTTAAAACCCACACTGTTTCAGCTTTGTTTATTTTGGCCACATTGTGGGCAGGAAGTTTGCCGTTTTTGTGGTAATAACTAATGATATTTACTGAGGTTGACGGTGTTTGGTTTGGTTTTCTAATTTAGGTTAGCAACGAGTTGGTTATATTTTGGTTTGATTATCACCTCAGTTGGTTTATATGCAACTAAAATGTATTGATTGATGTTTTAAAAGAGGTCATTTGTTGGTTTATTAAGCAATATAAATACAATGTTACCCGTCGGTACGTCATTCAATTAAACATTATTGTTTAAGATATTCTTGTTATGAATGGAGAGGCATTGAAAAGTAAGTCGTATAATTTGGTCGTTTTTAGACACCTGCTTGTATAGTTGCCTTATTGTTATTTTTCGGGATTTATATATAGTTTGCTGTTGCGTAGCTCAAAAAAAAAATTGATATCGTGTTAATATGAACACAACTGATTTACAAAGTGTTAACGTATAATTTCTAAATTTTCTGATATTCAATGCAATACTGTAAAAGTTAATATTTTCGTGTGTGAAATTTTTCGCTTAGTTAACCTCTTAACTGTTCGCGGTGTGGAAATGTTGGCGCTGTCACTCGAGCTGTTTTGAACTGTATGACTATAACACTATAAGACAATGCAGAGTTTGATTGGCTTTGATATGTTCTCGTGTAGATATATTCGCGGATATTTAATCCAATCGAAATAAGAGAAAATTTCAACACCGCGAAAAATTCCACTTTTACAGTAATTGTGGCGCTTCCTCTCATGAACACACTTTGTAATATTCATTAACTGTAGCATTTCCTTAACACACAATCCGCCCCTTTTTCTGTGTTTATATATATTTATTTTTAAATTTCGTACACTATACATTAATACCAATAACAACGTGTAAATTAAAATTTAATGCTGCCAACTGGCTACTTAACCTAAACATGAATTCCTACTGGTCCTGTACATTTATTTCATTACTTTAACCGTACGTTATGACTTTTTGCGTAGTTGTGTGGAAATTCCCAGTCCCGCCATGCTTGTTGAACACAACAAACCCCCAAAGCCCCCTCCCCGGACGTGTGACCGTGGCACACAGTTTGTATACATACAACGCAGCTATAATCACGGAACACAGAACCACAAGGTCCCGCCGATAAAAGCTAACACGGGCAAATGGTTGTATTAATCATGTATTTCAGACAGAATATGAGGCTTTACTCGCCGTTTGATTTTACTTCATCAAACACCCACCACACGATGCGACGAGCTTTTATCAATTTTTTACATTGCATTATAAGATTGTTTAATCAAGGCGCGTGAGCCTGAGTGAGCGTTTACTGGCTGAGAGTTGGGTGTTTATACGTCAACTTTGATCTTCCACCAGAAACATTTATATAGCGTTTGCGTAATTTTCGTGCGCAGTGAAGAAAACACAATTATTCCTATTATCCTCTTGTTACAAGTATTTCTCATTACAAGTCACATGATCGCAGGACCAGATCAAACATTTTGATGACTTTGAGGTGGTGTCTGCGCGCGTCGTTGAATCTGTGATGTCGTCTGCTATCTATGCAAATTAAAGCGCTTTTATGACTATGTGTATTGTATTTTAAAGCGTTTGCAGGACTTTGTATCCGGTCAAATCATTTTGATAATTGCCGATCTCGCAGCGCGGCTGCTGCCTAATGCATAGATACATGTATATACTATACACATATATAGAGTCCCTTTGATGTCGTGTGTTTTATAAATAACGTTTTATTGGCTTTTATCAATACATCGTTATGTACGGCGAGTGGTGTGGCAGCCATGAGTCAGTCGAGAATACTTGAAGCAATTACAGCAAAAATCAAAGTCCAGTCCTGTTGAAATGATCAAAGAATGGACGTGCTGGTTATATGGATGGCCATAACAGATAGGCAGATCTGTCGACTGACAAACATGTTTACCAAACTTAGGCAGACAGTTCTCCGTCACGTGATCCAAGCATTTGGCCTAGTTATTTTATCGTGGATTTTTCTAGTACAGTTGCATAAATATTAATTGAAATAAAATGTAAAAGATATAAATAACAAAATGGCATCAATAATTTCCAATAAATGGCTAACAAATGATGTCGAAATAAACATCCTGGCCTAGGAAGTGGATAAATGGACGGATTAAAAAACTGTTGACACAAGATATTCCATTTAGGGTAAAAAAGCGTTAATGATTGTTTGGGTAACCAGCTGTACCCTATATTTAGTATTAACGTGGAATATAACCAGAATTACTATCTTAGTAACCTAAGTAACCCTAATAAGGGGAACATTGGGATTGTGAGACGCACGTACTGGGTTCGAAGCAAAACCACAAGGCAATATTGATATGGTTACGAAATATGGGACTTGAGAATACGTTTGAATGGCTTATGACTTAATGCTCACTGATGGAAAGTTCATGGAGAGGTTTGTTTATTTGTTCTCCCCCTCCCCTACAATGGTGGAGGAACCACTGAACATTGGTATGCTCAAACAATAACAAGATTTATTTGCATGATCTTGTCGTTTTGTAATATGTAGTCATTGCTACCTCGTGAGAATACAGGACCGGATTTGATATAGCTTCGCTAATCTGGTTCTGGTTCTGGTTCGGTGGTGTATGTTAGATAGGAACTTTTGCACTACAAACCAGAATCGTAGACCACAGTACTAGTGGTTAGATGTAAGTATAATACTACAATACACGTGGTTGGATCAGCAATCCAGATAGCAATTTCATCACGAATATCCTGTATCATTGTGTGGTATAAAGATGGTCGTTTTTGACTTTGCTTATTAGTGTGCTTACTTGTTGTCATTGACAATGATGACTCGGTTCTCATTTTGAGGATTGATGTTTACTTGGCTATGACCAAGATTTGTATGGCTGGTTTCGTCGATGAAGCAGAAGACACTTCCTCTTCCGGAACACCTGGTCTTATTCTCTTGTACTTTTGCGAGGGTCCCTATACATATATTTCCTGTTTTGATATTTTGCCTCTAGTTTAATCGATTATGAGTTCGGATTATGGTGTTGTGGACGCTTTGGTATTCTTCGAATGCCTAAAGAACCATTTAAGGGGTTGACTATGATGAGAAATTACACTGTTTTTTGTGTGTAAAATCCTAATAAAATTAAAAGACTCAATTCAGGATGTGACGACACACTTTCATTAAATCAAATATTCTGATTCAAATGTACCTGTGACATCGTTACATGCAGTCAAGCAGGTATGGCTATAACCTCCCCCTTCTATATAATGTATACAAACAGACTCAATTCAATATAATTTATGTATCTGGTTCATATGTTATCTGTAAGTGTTAAGTATTATCTGCTTACTCGTGCTTAGGGGTTAGGCGATGAGAGGAAAGAGGGGTTGAACATATCTGTTAAGTAGACAGCGACCAGACTTATTGACTTCAGCTTTATATTGGTACAATGCAAGTTTAGCATATCATCTTGATAAAAAATCTCAGAATACCAAAGCGTCAACAAAACCATAATCCGAACTCAAAATCGATTACACTAGAGGCAAAATAGGAACAAAAGAAAGATTTACATGGAGACTCTCGTAAAAGCACAAGAGATTAAGACCAGGTGTTCCGGAAGAGTAAGCGTCATCTGCTTCATGGACGACACCCGCCATATAAATCTTGGTAATATCAAGGTAAGCATCAATCCTCAAAATGAGAACCGAGTCATCATTGTCATCACAAGTAAGCACACTTATAAGCAAATTGATCGTAGGAATGGGCCAGTGATCTACAGAAATTACGTACGATATACCAACTAAGATTAAGGACGGCAACCAAGATGTTAAAGGGGAACAGTTTCTATGATCATGATATTGAGGCAATCAAACCTTGTACAGAAGATGCTTACTCTTCCGGTACACCTGATCTTGTTATCTGTTACTTTTTCCAATGTCTCGTTTAAATCTTTCCTTTTTTCTTTGTCTTTAGTTGAATGGAGCTTGAGTTTGGATTATTATTTCTTTGACGGTTTGGTATTCTCTGTTTAAGAACAAACTAAAAAGAGAAATAGTAAAATCTGATAACGGTAACTTAAAATGGAAACAACATAATAATTGTTCATATTATTCAAGTGGGTTCAATTGGAAACATGACCATAATATAGACATACAGATGATAGATCATTTAACAGATTCCTATGAAACGTATTTGAACTCTCCCGATATAAAGGTTGGACTTGTTCGTTTTGGAATTTCAGATGTTAATGGGATAAGAGATACAGCCTTTCAAGTTATCGATGCGGCAGAATAAATTTTCAAACACTTTTGAAATCAAAATTTCCAAAGCAGCAGTTGATGAGGGCAGGTGTGTAAAACTTTGATCGAATATGAATTGAAATTCAATAATGACTTTTGCCTGTAAACGTATTATTGATCAAATAGATAAAGGGGGTAGGACATAAGATATTACAAATTATGGGGTCATCACCTATCAGCATTTCAGTTATAACATAAGGCAATGAAAAATAATACATATGATGGTAGAAAGTCATCAAAATATCAGAATACCGAAGCGTCAACAAAAACTAAAATCCAAATTCAAAAACTAGGGGCAAAATATGAACAAAGGAAATTAACATGGGAACCTTGTAAAAATACAGGAGATTAGACCAGGTTGTCCGGAAGAGAAGGCGTCTTCTGCTTCATCGATGACATCCGCAACGTAGATATTGATCAAGGTAATGGACTCAAAGTGAGAAGTGAGGCAACTACATATCAACATACACTTTATATTCTTAATCTTTCGCTGGACATAGCAAAAATTTGCAATGTCTAAATAAGAGTTTCATTCTCCAAACAAATCGACAATGGTAACCAATTGCAACGGATATATTGTGCTATTCTTTATAAAACTTAAATGCAAAGTTTTATAATAGAGGCATTCGGGTTAACAAGCTAAAATCGAATATTAGGCAGCTGTTTTATGATCTATGGGATTTCAAGTTGATTATTAATTTGACTTTTACTAGAACACCAGTGATATTCTTTTCCTTTAAGCATTGAGACCTGTACCTTTTCAATTGGGGAAATAAACCAGTATGTTCATCTGATTTTGATTTTTTTCTCATTAATAGAGAGCTTTTATGGCTGACTATGTAAATGCTTATTCATACTTGAAAATAACATTTCTTCACATTCATTGATGTACAACCACAGTTCAAATGTTTGATTGGGAAAATTTAAATACAAAATTTGGAAAATACAGAAAAAAATCTCCAAGGGAAGGGGCCTAATTTTGGCCCAAAATGTACCCCCAAAATCACAGGAACATTATATTAATAACTATTTATGCAAAGTTCACTGGAACTTACTAGAAATGAAAACATCTACACTACTGCTAGTATGTGTCGCTTTAATCTCAGTATTTAATACTTACAATATTCTGCCTCTTGTCACGGTTAATAAAATACAAGGTATTCCGAATCGCCCATAAATACAATTACCTTTGGAGTGTTTCGGCTTGCTTAATTCACTAGCCATGGTTTACAGCTGAATCGCTTTAACACATGAGTTTAAAGTCATTTCTATAAATCATTAATACAGACAAAAACAGTGTGCTGATATAAAGGTAACACTTAGCCGTTCTTGTTTGTGTGCCCAAGTCCCAGGCAATCGTGGCACATTCTACTCAAAACTACGGTACCATCGTTACTGGAAAACCCTCGTACATCTACACTAGTCTAATGTAAATCATTAAAGATAAATCAACCTTTGTTTACGGTGCATTAGGATGAAAATATCGTCTGCCGTATGTTAATATTAATGCATTTACATCATGACACGATAAATATAACGAGTTCCAATACATCTTCTTCATTCTAACTTACAGCATTTAACATTTTTCACTTCAGTAGCGGCACTATGCAGAAGTCCTACAATTATTTAGACGTACTCCTTAAATCTACCTAACGTATACTCTCTGATCGAGGTCTACATTACAAACAGAATATCAAAATAAATATCTTCAATATACACTGTATATATAAACGCTATTAAGATATGTGGAAGTCAACTGTCTGGTCATTGACCTTCCATAAGGCACTTCGGATCTCTCTAAGTCATTCATTATTGCAGCGATAAATCTAGATGAAGCCATAAGTCATGGAAATAAACCTGCTCAAATCGAAATGGATTAAGTAGGTATGAAGACAATAAGAAAGCAGTTTCTTTTAACTGTTTGTCACCAGAGTTTGTATAACGATTAACCATTATACAGTGCACGTATCAATAGTCACACCATAGTTATCATCAGTAAACACACCATACGTAGATCATTAGAACTAACCACACCATATATATATATTAGCAGCAGATATAGCACCAGCCAAACAGATTTCTATATTATGACGTGTTTCTAAATAACTTATCGTATGTTCAAAAAATACAAATTGCTTGGCTTTATTCAGCACCAAACTTAGTTTTGATAACATACTTCCTTGTTGAGTATTTCTTATTTCTTACTTTAAAAGGTATCATTCAGAAAATATTAATTTCTCTGTGCTTCAATTATGATGCCTGAGTTCTCAATTTGAGGAAGTGATATTTACTTGGATCTGACCTAGATTTACATGGCGGATGTCATCAATGAAACAGAAGACGCTTACTCTTCCGAAACACCTTGTCGTACTATTTTGTACCTTTTTAAAAAGTTACCGTGTAATCTTTCCCTTGTTTAAACATGTGTATTAATCAATTTTGAGTTTGATTACTATTCTATTGACCCTTTTGTAACATTATTGCAACACGATGTTGTTTACATATTTATTGCTTTTGTTTCAGACGTGATATTTGATCTGTATACCACGAAGCCTCAGTCCAATCGACGAGGGGACGAATACCCCATTAAAACGGAAGAGGCCTCCTTTGACGTCATCCCTGTTTACTGCTCAATACTCGGGTCTGTGATTGTGGGACTGCTAGCCTACGTGATGTACAAACATTACTCACGAATCCGAGACAAGAAACGACACAAGGGACACGACTTCCACGATGACGTAGAATATTCCAAAACTTCAGGAGCAGACAGTGGAGTTTTTGAGGACACAGATCATCACGGGTATAGACCATGCAAGGAAATAGGTCATCACTGCAAATGTGAGTTGCTAAATAGGTCATCGGTTCCGTGTTAGTTATAAAATAGAATATTATTCTGATGATAAATTATTAAATAGGTCATCACTGCAAATGTGAGTTGCTAAATAGGTCATCAATTCAAATAGAATATTATTGAATGAGAAGTGATTTAATAGATCATCACTGCAAATGGAAGTTGTTAAATACGTCATCGGTTCCATGTTAGTTATAAAATAGAATATTATTCTGATGATAAATTATTAAATAGGTCATCACTGCAAATGTGAGTTGCTAAATAGGTCATCAATTCAAATAGAATATCATTGAATGATAAGTAATTTAATAGATCATCACTGCAAATGCAAGTTGTTTAATAGGAAATCGGTTTAATGTTAGATATAAAATAGAATACTTTTCTGATGATAAATGATTAAAGAGGTCATCACTGCAATTGTACTTTTTATATACATATAATGTACTTCATCATTGTAAACGTATTTCTTTTTGAATAGCTTAACACTATAAATGACAGAGGTTAATAGATCATCAATGCAAATGGAAGTTAAATAGGCATCGTTACAAATGTCACTGATCATATTGGGGATAACTACTGTATAGTAAGTTTTTATGAGCAAGTGTTATGGTCGACATCTTTGTCCAATTGAGAACTATTTGCTATTCTTGTGTGATACTTTTGGTTGAGAATAATGCTTATTTGGGTATGACCAATATTTACATGGTGTGTGTCGACAATGAAGCAGAAGACGCTTACTCTTCCGGACAAGTCGGGCTTATTCTGTTGTACTTTTATAAGGGTCTCCATATAAATCTTTCTTGTTCATATTTTGCCCATAGTATAATCGATTTTGAGCTCGGTTCAAGTTGAATATGTATGATTGGCGCGTTATTATTTCTTGTCATTTGCAAACGTTACAATGTTTGAAATGAATCAGCTGCATCTATACATTCAAAATAGTTGATTTTTTCAGCAAATAGAAATAGGGCTATTGTTTTTTTCGCGATCAATGCTAGAAGTATATTTTATTACATCAAGTTTGTAATTGTAATTATATGCAAAGCTTAATAAGAATATCTTCTTGAATACGATCTGGAGAGACATCAGACGAAATGAACAGTTTTAGAAAACGCAAATAAAGAAACCGCTTGATTGAAACGGTACCTTAAAGTCAAAATGTTATGTCCTGAGTTCTCCAGCAAAGTACCGGAATTAATGAATCACAAAGACATTTTTGGAAAGTTTGTAATATCTGTTGTGTTTCCTGCTAAAAGTAAACAAAGAATAAGATGCTTCTCTACGATTAAGTTCACACAGGCAGTAGGCAGGATCACCAAGTGTGTACGCCTGTTATTGACCTTGTATTCGATGTATCAAGCACTCGTACTATGGTTTGAAGGTCAGGATACACGCTCTGGTTTTAATTATGACATCCTCTATCCTCTTTATTCTTTTTCACAGACAATCAACTCACAAGAATACGGGACTTACCACAGACAAAGAAAAAAGAAATAGAAAAACACTTAGCCGTCAAAAGGGCTGGAGCCGAGCGTTTGGTCGAGGACTGGAACATTCTAGCACGTGAATTAGGTAACGTATATACTTACATTTTCCTCAGCCTTACCTCAGGTACAAACATATGTTATGGCGGGATTTGATGAAATCGGTGAGAAAATACGGAAAACGTATAATGATTCGCTACAAGCTATATTGTTGTAATGTAATAGAAATATTCATGGAAAGGGACACTCACTATGACTTTCATAATTTGCCCCTTACAACAAATCGTCGAATAAATTCAATTAATGCATCATGATTTATAATATTTGGCATGGACAGGATAGTAATGTTAGAAGGGAAGGTTTTGATAAAATCTACATGTGTTTGGGGAAATGATCAATCCAAATAATCATAAATTGTAAAATTGGTCTCTAAATATTTGCTCCTGTTTCAGTCGTAATCAGGCAAATTCTTTATGTTGGCACTGACGCATTTACGTCCGTGCTAACATGTATACATAATACGTAATTAGGTTAATCGAATGTAAGCGTTAAGTATTAAAGTAACAAAATCAGAAGGATTTGAGATGGGTAGAAAACAAAAACAAGTCACATTGGTGTCTGCAATCGAACCCCATTCCGTCACCGTTGAATGCCAGTTGTTGGACTAAGTAAGATCATAATTATTAATATAAAACTTGTTTTTATATCTTTAAAGGTTATACCAATAAGAAGATGGACAAAATAGCCAGTAAACATAAAGACACTCTTTCAATTGTGGAGTATCTCCTCTCTGATTGGTCCAAGAGCCGAACAGCGACGGTGGGCGTGTTTATAAAAGCCCTGATTGACATTGGCAGACCGGATGTTGTTAAACTTTTACAAAATGACGGGAAAGCTGAAACGCTTGTTCATATGGTGTGACACAGGGCGTTAGTGACGTTGTGTTATTAATTTAAGATAGCTCGTGACATTTTTTTGAATAATTTTTGTTTTTTTTTTGTATTTGAATGATTAACGTCAAAACGTAATCAAAATTTATCATTATAATGATCTGTGTTGAACACATAAACAAAATGATGAAGCCTATGATTTATATTTACAGATGACCATATTCTTTATATTTATGAAGAGAACATGTGTTTGTTACAAACAAACAAAAATATATTATGTAACCTACCGCAACAAACCGTTTTATCAGATTTACATCTGATTCAATATTCGTACCCATTGGAAAGCAATTCTGGGACGAACTATAATCAACATTGCTGTTCAGAAGTGTATTTAATTAGTCATTTCTGTCACCTGAATCTCATTTTCATTTCAAAACTCTATAGAAAAATATATCACCCTAGTATACCACCAACGAACCTTCAACAAGCGGTGTCGTCGATGAGGTAGAATACGCTTACTCTTCCGGAACACCTGGCCTTCTTATCTTGTAGTTTATCAAGGGGCTCCACATTAATCTTTCCTTTGTTCAAATTTGGCCCCAGTTTAATAGAATTTGAGTTCAGATTGTAATGTAAAGTGTTGTTGACACTTTAGTATCCTCTGATCTGTTTATATTCTCATGTATGGTTTATATATCAAAATAAAAACAATATCGAAATTTTAAGTTAATTAAGATAATTGATTGAGATATAATATTACAAGAAAGGCTAGCCAGTTATTTGTTGTTAAGTAAGGCTATGTATTATTATCGTCAACCGACATTTTTAGCGTGGTGATTATAGTCCCAATTACAGCTTTTAGATTGTAAGAGTCCCACAATAGTTGGTCAGAATGTTTTAGTCCCAATGCAATCACTAAGCTGGTAGAAGTCCAACAAATGTTATGGGAGAATGGTTTAATTCCAGATGCAGGTATTAAGCTAGGAAGAGTCCCACAATATTTGGTCAGAATGTTTGAGTCCCAATTGAAATCTTTTAGCTGTTATAAGTCCCACAATGCTTGGTAAGAATGTGCTAGTCCTAATGCAATCATTTAGCTGGTAAGGGTCCCACAATATTTGGTCCGAATGTTTTAGTCCCAGTGCAATCATTTAGCTGGTAGAAGTCTCACAATGTTTGGTAAGAATGTGTTAGTCCCAATTGTAGTTTATAAACTGGTAAGATTCCCACACTGCTTGATCAGAATGTTTTAGTCCCAATGCAATCTTTTAGCTGGTAGAAGTCCCATATTGTTTGGTAAGAATGTGTTAGTCCCAATGTAGTTATTAAGCTGGTTAAAGTCCCCCAATAGTTGATCATGATAAGTTGTTTACAGTCCCAACAGGAACTCTGAGTTGGTAAAAGTCCCACAATTGTTGATCATGATAAGTTGTTTACAGTCCCAACAGGAACTCTGAGTTGGTAAAAGTCCCACAATAGTTGATCATGATAAGTTGTTTACAGTCCCAACAGAAACTCTGAGTTGGTATAATTCCCACAATAATTGATCATGATAAGTTGTTTACAGTCCCAACAGGAACTCTGAGTTGGTAAAAGTCCCACAATAGTTTATCATGATAAGTTGTTTACAGTCCCAACAGGAACTCTGCATTGGTAAAAGTCCCACAATAGTTGATCATGATAAGTTGTTTACAGTCCCAACAGCAACTCTGAGTTGGTAAAAGTCCCACAATAGTTTATTATGGTAAGTTGTTTACAGTCCCAACAGGAACTCTGAGTTGGTAAAAGTCCCACAATAGTTGATCATGATAAGTTGTTTACAGTCCCAACAGCAACTCTGAGTTGGTAAAAGTCCCACAATAGTTTATCATGATAAGTTGTTTACAGTCCCAACAGCAACTCTGAGTTGGTAAAAGTCCCACAATAGTTGATCATGATAAGTTGTTTACAGTCCCAACAGGAACTCTGAGTTGGTAAAAGTCCCACAATAGTTGATCATGATTTACATGAACATGTAGCATTTATCATGCAAACCACAACACTGTGTTAGTCCCGTAGTTTATCATGAAATGATAGCTGGTGTGTGAATGTGTGCAGCAAGGTTTCTTAACTTCCTACATTTCTCGTTAAATGGTGCCTGGTTACAAGTGATTTTCTTAATTCTCTTGATTGATATACTCCTTGTATGTACGTAATGATAAGAGTTTTAAGTGGTTTTATTGTTCAAGGGTACATGTCACGTAATCAACGTATGACGTGTGAGTTATTAAATGTATATGTGTTAACAATTTATTACATTTCTTGATTATTAATAAGATCAGCACGTGCGTGATATAACCGTCCGTTTGTACTTCTGTTAATTAGAGAAGTTTCCATGATATGTACTCTCTATTGTTTTATTTTTGTTGGTAGCAAAGGGTAAAACCATTAAAAAAACACATTATTATTATCAAAAGAAACACTGTTTCCTTAGACAAAACGTATGTTTTAATAAAAAAAATCAGAATACCTAAGCGTAATTGCAGTTTTGACAGTTATGGCCCATGTTGGATTAGTTCTGCATATTACAAATCGTATTTATGCAAGCCTGACTGTCATAAGTCAACAATCCGTGTTATCAGAAACTTTAAGTGTTATGTTTGTCAGTATCCATGTCAATTTAGAAATTGATAAAAACTGCAAACCCTATATCGGTATACATCTTTAAACATAGTTACTTCCCTTTTTTGTTTGTTTCATTAACCTGGCAACCTTCCCTCCCTTTTTCCTTCTCTGTTCATTTATTTTCTCTCTCTCTTCTTAATCTTTTCCCCAACATCTGTATTAAAAGCGTAATTGAAAACGTGTACTTATTGCTTATTCGCTTTCTGAATCTTTGACCATTTGTTTTCAGAACCAATTATGTTTTCATTTAGGAGAATTTACAGACAATCCATCGTAGATACTTCTTATTGATCAAACACAAAACTATATGAGAATAATGGAGCTGTATATTTGTTTCTTTTTTTCTGAACTGTGGTGTTAACTCGCGTGTTTTCACGGTATATCGGCGGTTACCATAGAGGAATATATATTTTTGCTCTGTTAAATCTTTCATATTTTTGCAGGCATTCTGTTTTCATTTGCATTGACGAGAATTCTTTAAAGAAATATAACTGTGTTACTATGGAAACTAATTTGTCTGCGAAAGTTTGGTGTGAGAAGATTAAGTGTTATATACATAATTTTAACGCATTTAAATTTAAGCGCTTTGTTGCGCCTTCACCATATATAATAGAAAGCAATATACAGAAACCTTATTTGGCACAGTCATGATTACGCACTATGCCTTTAACACAGGAAAATCGCTGAAAGACGATCATTGCTAAAATACATACGTCTTCAGTTTAACAGTTTATCGGTTCAGGTTATGCTAGAGTACTTGTTATGATATAAATGTATTATTGTTTTGAAAAGACAGACAAGTTCTGTGTAAAATGTTTGGAACTCTACTAGTATGGCAGCATGTATGAATTTGTATGTATGATAAAAAAATGTCTGATTTATCTGTCTGTTAGTGTGGATGAGAATTCTGTAGCAGAATGCTAGTTGTGGTGGCTTAATTACATCTCTTTAAGTATGTTTGTTAACTTTTTGTATGACTTAATATTTGTGACGAGCGATCTATTTATGTATGGTTACAGTACGCATGCCGTCATTGTATCTTAACACGTGACATTTGTATGCATTATGATAGTTTGTATGATGTCTGTCTATATATATTTGAACTGTTCTTGTATAAAGGGTAGCAGTTGATTTAGATAACACTAACTTCCCTACATCTTCACTGGTTACATCATAATCACGGGTATGTCTGTGATTGGTGAGTCTTACTCGGTGTTACTATTTATAGACACATCAGTTTAATATTCATTCTCTCTTGTAATTTCATTTTTCACGTCAGAATTCAATCTGCTAAATGGAATACATTTCCCCCCCAACAATTTCCATTGCTATGCTGAGTATTTTTAATGATACAAATTATTATAAAGCATTGAGGCCGTTATAATAACCACGAACTCGTATGTTCAATGTTACCTTCCAAAGTTCAACAACCACTTTTTATTGCAACCAAAATATAATTAAACATGTAGTATATGTTACATTTTTATATTGTTAAGATATTTTGAAACGTAATCGTAACAAGTTAAGAAACATTTTCAGAAATTAATTTTGAATGAAAATTAGTTTTGTTTCAATCGTCCCCTTTTCAGTTAGAATGCTTGTATGTGGGTAAAATGCTAACATTAGTAAAAGATGAATGAGAGTTAAATGGTTTATAAGGAGTCCCATGGGCTACACACTGTTGACAAGTGTTATACTACTTTTTGTCTGAGTTATTCTCAACCGTCTTTTTAAATAGTACATGGGTTACACACTGTTGACAAGTGTTATAATACTTTTGTCTGCGATTCTCTCAATCGTCTTTGTTTGATGTCTTACCTTGTTTCTTTCCATTTCAATTTCTTGTTTTAATAAAAATACTGATTGTTATCTTTTGTATTTTAGTGTTATTGTTTTGTATCGCTGTAAAAGCTAGTTTGGTTTTGTTTGTGTTTAACTCTATAAACAGCTAAGGCATTTAAGGATGAACCAGAATTTCTTGGTGGAGGGATGGTAGGGTTGCCGGAGAAAAAACACAGACCAATGGCCATAACCTGGCGACTTTCAACGTAGGCCTCGGACCCACGACCCGAATGTGGAGGGCTAGTGGTAGCAGATTACAATGTACCTTAATCACGTGGTCATCCCGACCCAGAAGGAAGGCTAGTGGTAGTAGATGATCGGATACCTTAACCACTTGGCCACCACAATCCACTAAATTCTCGTATCACTCAGAGTAACGTTGAATGCACAGACCCCATAGGAGACTCCAATACAAGTGAAAAGTTGTGCCCCCTTGATAAATGACAAAACGAAATTCAATGTTGTCAATTATATACATTTATTTCTTCATCTACAATATTTTATAGATAAATGTAATATTTACTGATATTGGTATGGTGATATTTGAGTTCTGAAATCTTCCCACTCCTTCATTGAGAAATTCAGAATAAGGGAAAGAAAAAATATTATGCAAATTCGAAAAGACGAGATTGGTGATTGTTAAGAAATTTACAACCTTCATCGAAAAAACCTTCAATATCTTTATGCTGTAAAGATTTGAAAACATCTACCGTAATTTCTTTATACTATGAAAATTTGAGAACATCTACCGTAATTTCTTTATACTATGAAAATTTGAGAACATCTACCGTAATTTCTTGCGTATTGCCCACTCCTTAGTATAGCCCGCACGGCACGCCAAAAATACCGTTTTTCTGATTTTCGAGTCTTTATATGGCCCGCTCCGACATATTGCTCTCGAGTTATCTGCTTCATAATGACTAATAACAGGAATTGTACTACCGATGTCGGGCACCATACATCTCATCTGTTCTTATAATAAGTGACAAACCGGTTTTTTTATGTGTTTGTGAGTTGTATTCACTTGACATTTTTGGTTACAATTTCGAGAGAATATGTATTATTTTGTTGATACTTGAAATGTATACAATTCCTGATTCGACAGACAACACATAGCCTAAATTTAATTTCAGTGTTAAGAAAACATTTCATCAGATATCCTGCTTCATCAGATTGCCCACAGGAGGCCTTTTTTTCTTTATTTTATATCGCATAGCCCGCGGGATGTACGCAAGAAATAACGATACTATCTGGTCATAACTATAATATTTTAATAGCGAATTATCTTGCACACGACATAAAAATCAACAGCATCGTTTCATAAAGGTGGATTGTCAACGTGAAGAAGTATGTAACCTGTATTGGTAGCTTCTGTCCATGCAATAATAAAGCATGAATACTCTTTCACATAATATGAAAAGTATTCTGTTTTTGCCAATTTATTTGACAAACAATTATACTGATTCATAATTTTACATGAATATGGTGACAGTTTATGTGATTATAAACCTGGATTTAAGGAGACTCGAGTACACTTTAAACTGTATCGTACGAGGTAGTATAGATCCTGACGGAAGTTATTTTATTCTAAACAACTGGCATTAACTTTTACATATTCATAATTACATAAAAATCAACAACTATATACATAATGTGTATAATGCCTTTGTCACTACACATAAATCACCGTTTTACAAAGGTAAATATGTAAACACCATTAAAATACCGAACAAACAACATGTAAACAAACATAAGTGTATATCATTGGGACTATAACTAAATAGAGCACAACTTGAATGTATGACGTGTTCATTAACTGTCCACCAAGCAATGAAGAAGCGTAGTCAAAAAGTATACAGTAATACTAAAACCTCATTTGAAAAACAAAAATCAAAGAATACGAAAGCGTCAACAAAAACATAATCCGAACTCAAAATCGAGTTAACTAGAGGCACTTTTCGATATTTTATGTGACAATGGTTTGGCTTTTTCGGCTGTCGAAAATCCGATACACATGTATATGATAGAACCTGAATTTCATTTGTTTACCTAATAAACTGGTAAAAAGCTCCCCAGAGGCTTTTGTTTATCAAAACGTATACAAACTGATTTACTGACATTTATTTACCTAATACTGTAAACGTGCTTATTGTGATGCACTTAAATTTTAGCACATAACATAACATTAACGGATAGGAGCAATCACGAATTAACGTAATCATACTTGTTGTCAATGTAATATGGGATTTATAAAACTTGTTAAATAATTTAATATATCACTTGCCTAAAGGCTCGTGACATATTAAATATAATCAACTCGTTAAATAAATTCCATATTACATCGACACTCGTGTAAGATCCTCTATTTACCTGTTGTAGTACGCAATATACAATAACGTCTATAGCGTAATCATACTTACTTGTTGTAGAAAGCAATATACAATAACGGCTATAACGTAATCATACTTACTTGTTGTAGAAAGCAATAATCAATAACGGTTATAACATAATCATAGTTTCTTGTTGTAGAAAGCAATATATAATAACGGCTATAACGTAATCATACTTACTTGTTGTAGAAAGCAATATACAATAACGGCTATCGCGTATTCATACTTACTTGTTGTAGAAAGCAATATGTAATAACGGCCATAGCGTAGTTGTAGAAAACAATATTCAATAACGGGCATAGCTAAATCATACTTACTTGTTGTAGAAAGCAATATTCAATAACGGCCATAGCGTAGTTGTAGAAAGCAATATTCAATAACGGCTATAGCGTAATCATAGCTACTTGTTGTAGTAAGCAATATGTAATAACGGCTATATCGTAATCATACTGACTTGTTGTAGAAAGCAATATATAATAACGGCTATAGCATTATCATACTTACTTGTTGTAGGAAACAATATATTATAACGGCTATAACGTAATCATAATTACTTGTTGTGGAAAGCAATATTCAATAACGGCTATAGCGTAATCATACCTATTTGTTGTAGAAAGCAATATTCAATAACGGCTATAGGGTAATCATACTTACTTGTTGTAGAAAGCAATATTCAATAACGGCTATAGGGTAATCATACTTACTTGTTGTAGAAAGCAATATACAATAACGGCTATCGCGTATTCATACTTACTTGTTGTAGAAAGCAATATATAATAACGGCCATAGCGTAGTTGTAGAAAGCAATATTCAATAACGGGCATAGCGTAATCATAGTTACTTGTTGTAGTAAGCAATAGCCAATAACGTCTATCGCGTAATCGTATTAAAGCATAGTTTGCCTCTAGTGTAATAGATTCTGTGTTCGGATTATACTTTTGTTGACACTTTGGAATTCTCTGATTTTGTGTTCATCACAAACACCCCAAAATAAAATTACCGCTAAAAATATACATTTACTATTAACATGTACACGTTTTGACTGGATTTTACCAAATATGTATACACGTGTTTATAAACATTTGTTTACCTAGTAAATATATACATATGTAATGTACAAATGTATTCCGCTACAGACTTTCTGTCTCGTGCACTGTTTCGCGAAACAATCAGCGTACATTGACATATATATCATTTGGATGATTGATAGAAACGCGGTAAATCCAAATTTAAATGAAAATAAACACACTTCAAAAGTAATTAATGTGCTGTACAGAACATGATTTGATATATCACTTGCATGGTTTTCTGAACAACAACAAAATAATTTGAATTACACTTATGCAGTAAAACAGTTACAGGTTTTTACTCCTGAATGAACCCATTTTCACCAGACCATCGAAATATTACCTACATGCAGTATGACTTACTGAACAGAGTAACATTTATTTACTCCTGTTTGAGCTCATTTTCACCAGACCATCGAAATATTACCTACATGCAGTATGACTTACTGAACAGAGTAACATTTATTTACTCCTGTTTGAGCTCATTTTCACCAGACCATCGAAATATTACCTACATGCAGTATGACTTACTGAACAGAGTAACATTTATTTACTCCTGTTTGAGCTCATTTTCACCAGAACATCGAAATATTAGCTACACGGCGGAGTTATGTATTATAAAGGAGATAGGCCGGTAGCACATGCAGTCACTTGTTGAACACCGTATCCCTCAGAAGAGCGAGTCTTTGATGACTACACCATACACAAGTACACACGTGGTAGTAATTTACTCTCGGGGAACCTAGTCATCTGACAACACGCCCCTCCGCCTCTCTACACCGGGACACCATCTCATTATATATAACAACTAGGTTACATTAAAATTTAATCATAAGGTGATGATGGTCCCCTGGATATACATTAACCGTCAACCTGTCGGATTTTGAGGAACATATTTATATAATTAGTTTACAAAAGTTTCTTATAATCTACCGAAATAATTATTTCATTTATCCTAGGAGATGATACATTTAACTTATTTACCCCTGCGTATTCATAATAGAATATCCCTACCCTCGAATTGAAAAAGTTCAAATGTGTCTTCAGGGGAAGAATGAGATAACTAGAAAGACTATAAGAACAAACGTGTCCAGGCAGCCAATACAGAATGTTAATAGTTACGTATTGTTGCCAAACGTACGACAATTAACAACCGTTACTTTTTCCATCACTTGTTTGAAGAGTTAAAGCTTGATATAAAAAGTTCTATTTGGTATTTGTGATATTTTCCAACATTTCGGTGTATCGGAAGTGCCCAGCTAAAATAGGTATGAGTACAAACTATGACAAATGTAAAACTCTCCTCCCTGGTGCTTGATATTTCAATTAAATTGAACATAATGAATTAACTTGCTATAGTAAAAAAATGGCGATAATAGTGATCAATCGAGGTGAGTGTAACTTTGGCACTATTTGAAGTGTTTGAAGAGATCATTTTTGTCTAATTATACATAAATATTTGACACATTTGCTATGAGAAGAGGTAAAATGCAAGATGTTAAACAGTATATGAATATATGAAGGGAGAGAACTCGAAAGAAAAAACAGTCAACTGAAAACTTAATAGAGGGAAACGTTTGGGTTATTGGAAGAAACCAAAGGTCATCTTTATACAGTGACAAATAAGAGCATGCGGCTATTGTTTCTTTGGGAAGTAATGCTTTTTTGTTTATGATGTATTTTGCAAGAACATAAATAAATGTTCGAACTCGCAGTCAGATAAAAAAAATCATACAATATATACACAAATAGGGAATAAAGTTGATGTTTATATTTTAAACAACCCTTAGTTATCTTTTTTTTTAAACTGGAAAAATCGCCCTCGTTTGATTTTCACCATTTTCCTCCAACAAAAGAATGGCAAAGTTCAGACAAGGCAAATGTTTTTTCGAAACATACGCTTGCGTCTAATATAACATGATCAATGAAGACCCAAGTTTGAGAGGCTGAATTCAAATATATTTATGAGATGGCGCCCAGCATATAGACAATAAATAAGCTACTAGTGTATCAAAGCGAGAATACCAAAGCATCAACATAACCATAATCCGAACTCAAAATCGATTAAACTAGAGGCAAACTAGTAACAAGAACAGATTTACATGGAGAACTTTGTAAAAGTACAAGAGAATAAGACAAGGTGTTCAGGAAGAGTAAGCGTCTTCTGCCTCATCGACGACACCCGCCTGTAAATCTTGGTCACATCCAAGTAAACATCAAGTCATCAAAATGAAAACCGAAGCATCGATGTCAATCACAACAGGTAAGCACACTAATAACTCAAAAACGTCCATTTTCATATCACAAAAAGATACAGAATATTTGTCGGTGAGTTCAAGATGGCGACCATAACACTTGCCATTAGTCTTCATCAACCTGCATCTCTCGAATCCTTGTGCTGTAATTTTCTTTGTCAGCAGTTGACATCTATCACAAAACTCTCGATATATAGAGCGAGCCCAAGAATAACGAATCAACAGCGACAAGTAAATACCATAGGATTGAGAAGTATTATATAATCCGTTATCATAATGACATCTAAATGTTTGCCAATATATATGACCTTGAAACCTATTCAAAATGACAGGGATCAAATGTGTCAAAATCTCAAAAAAACTTCTCCCGAAAAGCCTAAAACACGATATGTTGTTAGTAGCTCCTTCGGAAGGTCCCAGGAGTCACATATGTCAAATATTGCACAGCGAACAAGTCGATAACGTGTCCCTAATAGAAAATAAATAATAAAAATATATATCACAATAAGCAAAAGCATGGAAGTCTATACAATTAAAAAAAACATTTTCTGCCGCCCAAGCACCATGTGGTAGTGAATCTTTATGAGATTAATGTGTTGACCTTCTGAACAAAGTAGAGGAACAGTTTCTCAAACAACGGATTTCGTTTGTTTACACATTTGTCGTCATGCCTTCCGAAGTTTGACCTTTAACCTGATGGGTTCCTGTTGTCATGGCTTCCGGGGTTTGACCTTTAACTTTATGGGATATTTCGGTACCGTGAGTCCCATATCCTTCAGCGTGATCGGAATCTGAATATGAAAACACAAAGGTTTAATAACGATAATCGTTATATATCAGAACATGGACCGAGAAATGCGTCTATGTAACACAAACTTAGCTAGATGGGTATTCACTTTGTTTTGATTTGTCTTTCCAATACTGCAGAGTTCTTAGTGGTATCTATTTGGAGTGAAAATGATGAAAAATATATATGAATTCATCCCCCCCCTCCAAACATCCTTTCCTTTTTCTACGAAGAATTGATCCTCAGATTCCTTGACATTATATGTACCGATAACGGCTTTGCAAATGTTTTTCAATAACAGGTTTTGGAAAATATTCAACATGGTCCACCATGGAAAATGAAGTAGATTAACGAGTGACTCTCTATTTAATCGCCGTCTTTTTATTTCAATTAGATGTTATTTCAATTTACAAAGGCACGAAAACCAAGAAAAGGTGTGAATCTGGCTATTAAAGAAAACAACTTCAAACATTAAACATTAGAATATCTACATCTGTGTAAAGTACAAACCTCGGTGTCAATGGCCTGTACAAACTGGACTTTACGTAACGCATGCGTCACGGCTATCTTGGCTTCCATCATGGCAAGGCGCATTCCAATACACATTCGAGGACCATGACCAAATGGAAGGAAATTGATGTGGTTCTGGTTCGGTTTGAAGTCAATGAACCTATAATAGTTAGAGTTTGATAATATATAAGATAGATATTAATTTTTATGTTAATGTACTGAGTAGAGAAAAACTTTTGACAAGTGACATATTCGCTATTTACCAGACCGACTTATGCTACAATGTAGCTCTGGTATAATAATATACTTATTATGGCAAGTCGGAAAGAAGTTAAGCATGAAGTAAGGAATTATGGAATTGTGTCGATGATCAGTCTTCTGAGAAACGCTAAAATAGTTACAAGATACGGCGCTACAATATCTCTTCGGATAACATTGCTGTAACTGACGTTTACATAATCAAACTTCTCAGTCCTTCACAACATAGCTCGTAGCTTCTCTCGAAGAGGATTGAAATTATAACTCGTGGTTACAGGAACTTTACCGATACATATAGGGACAATTTCTTACGGATCAGACACCAACCAACATTTTTTTCAACGCCATTGGAAGCATACGTCTTATGTCGTTATAATGAAGGTCTTATCCACCCATGCATCTATTTATAGGTGAGAAGACTTAAACAATTGGAGTTAGGTATATCCTCTATTCAAAGATAAAACACAGCGATCCCTTTGGCAAGAGACCCACACCAAAAGTCCTATCAATGCACTATCATGCCTCCTTATCTTGTAAATTTGATTTTTTTTGCCCTACACTTACCTTTCCGGCTTGAACACTGTAGGTTCCGGGTAGGTTTCCGGATCTTGATGTAAAGCCCTGATTGGGATACTAACAGCTGACCCTTTCGGAATAGTCACTCCATTTATTTCAATGGTTTTGGCGGCTTCACGATTTATCCTGATTACAACACGGATAAAAGAGATATACAAATATGTTCATATTGTTTAACTTCAAAATAAAAATAATTTCTAACATTTTCTTACAAAAGACATTAATATAATATAAGCTTTGTAAATAAAAAATATTGAATTGAACTTTCGGGTAAATTGCATTGGCATTCATAGCCATGGAAACACACTGACTATGGAGCTTCATCCTATAAAACCAAATATAATTTTGCATGAACCTTTGTGTGTACATTATGTACTGAAGGACCTGTTTCTTAACTAGAAAGATCCTTAAGGTAAACATGACCACAGTTAGATTGGGATAGGTAGATCAAGCCTGATCTTACCAAGGTCTATGATAACCTGTCGAAAATAACTAGTTTAGGAATGTGTGTGCAAAATGGAATATATGTAAAATTCAAATTTTTCATCAGACCAAATTTCTGCACTCGCGGATATACTAATTATACTTAAACTACGTAAATGTCAAACCTGTGATTAGTTCGTGGATTTAAGTATTTCCACAAATAGGAAATATAATCAGAATCAATTACATGTAAATGAAATATATCCCCGAAAATATATGTATTCATGGTATGCATGCTATTCATCTAGATTCGAAACTTGTTTTCAGTTTTGAAATAAAACTTAACAATGAAATTATTATCTAAAAGTATGAACGAAACTCTTCAATGGATGAATTCTTGGTCAGAGAGAATAAAATTTGATATTGATGTTTGTCTCGTTACCTGGAGAGAGCGGGATACAGTCGTAACGTTTCATTCAAAACCAGTTCCATGTACTTGAGTTTACCGACATTGTCATAATTTGGTTCCTCCTGTTGAGAAAAATATGTTGTAAGTGTAATTGGTAACCCCCAAAACATATCAGAGACTAACCACAGGCGAGAGAGACATTTCCCCTGTGAATACATATATTTACATGGCGGATGTCGTCGATAAAACAAAAGACGCTTCTCGTCCGGAACACCTGATCTTTCTTTCTTCTACTTTTACGGGGGTCTCCATGTAAATCTTACCTCTATTCATATTTTGCCTCTAGTTTAATCAATTTTGTGTTCAGATTATGGCTTTGTTGACGATATTGTATTCTCTATTGTTTCCTTCACTAGTCGTTTTTCTAGGTGCGAAGATGCGTATTTGTAAACACGTCACACTCATGAATAAAATACCAAAGCGTTAATACAACCAAAATCAAAATTCAAAATCGATAAAACTATAGGCAACATATGAACAACAAAAGATTAACACGGAGACCCTTGAAAAAGAACAAGAGAATAAGACAAAATATATATAAAATGATGATGTTATCGTCAGACTACATAAAATGATGACGTCACACTACATAAAATGATGACGCTCTCCTTCTATCAGTCGCGTCTTCTGTTATATCGTTGGGAATGACAGATACGTCATCTCTTATGAGGATGATAGAGAAATCTAGAACGGGTAAGGGGAGACAAATCTGCATATTAATAATACTCCTGAATAACTACTCTGGGAAGAGACAGACCGTTTTACAATTCATACTTACAAACCAAAAGAAAATGTTATGATATGTTGATATGTTACATATACGTGTATTACAAAAGGATTAACGGCATTCTTAAATATTGTATTGGCATCCCCAATATATAGATACATTTATAGGTGAATATGTTATAATTTCGACCGAGATATCCTTGAATTGACTTTTGCTGTTAAGTGTAAATCAACTCAACGCAGTTTCTGTATGAAAGAAAATACAGTTCCTGTTATATGCTCAAACATTCAAACAAAATCCTATTCAGGGACACCCCAGTCGGAATTTTACATATACATCTATTATAGTAGATACCTTCAGAGACAAATGCCTATATAGCATTCAACGTAATAGACAAATGGCTATATAACATTCAACGTAATTGACAAATGGCTATAAAACATTCAATGTAAAAGTCAAATGGCTATATAACATTCAACGTACTAGACATGTGGCTATATAGCATTCAATGTAAAGGAATATAATCACCTTAGTAATATCGTATAGGTTTCTCTTAACATTTTCCCTACGTTTAGTAATAATAGATTTAAGAAACAATATTTATCACAACCAGAAGGTGTTAAACATTCTCTACCACGAGTTGTCGTTCCGTACATTATATTTCGCTTCTGCTTCTGTCATCAGCTACATATTATGAGTGTGTGGTTAGTTTATTAGTTCGGTAATTACCCTATCATCTTGACACCTAATGCATATGTGTGCGAGAAAGTGTAAAACAAATATATATTTACATTGCACACTTACACTTTAGTTGAATCAAACCGAAAAATCTACTCGGTAAAAATGTGTTTAACATCTAGTAAAAAATAAGCGACTTCTATGCCTCCTCGCTTTAAGTTATACTTGTTACAGCTTTATCAAAAGTTATCTATGTAATTCACTATTGTGATTCACATGGAAATTTCAAACACAACGGTATTGTTTTCTTACGTCTCCTAGCTGTTCGACTATTTCCTCATAAACTCTGTCTTGCACGTCCTGATGGCACATCAGTTCGTACGTGGTGAAACTCAGCAGACTGGCTGTCGTCTCGTAGCCAGCCAAGAAGAACAGAAACGCCTGGCCAATAATCTCGTCCGTTGTTAGCACTGGAAATAGACACAATCAATCATAAATAAACCTAAACCGCCAGTTCGATAATGCAACAGTTGTCATATAAGCCAATTGCATGATGAATATCTCAAAACAAAAAAAACAAAAAAACAAACAAACAAACAAACTCTACAGGAGTTACCTGTTTAACGTTGTATCTGTTGGAGGTAGCAATGCAAGAAAGCATATCGATGACTAACGATCCAAAGGGGTTGCTAAATTCTCGGGCAAGAAATTAGATCATGATAACAAAGTTAACGGATGCAAGCAAGACGTTATTGAGAAAACCCTGGCGATGACAAGAGTTGATACCGACGGAAATGGAAAATAAAAGCATCACAATTTGACCCACTCAAAACTGGACATCTATATCCTGTGGTATATAAGTCATCTTACTTTTTCTTTCAGCTTTTTCATTTGCATTCGCATCGGGAACCTCAAGTGATGCTTTGATCATCAATTGTAAAAAATCAGTTCTATTCTGAAAGGAGAATAATAAAAGTTATTAATTATTAATTTCAACGCATGCTCATACCTTATCTCTAAATCTAAGTTCACGTTCTCGTCGTACCTCAAGTGCTAGGTCACATATCAATACACTACGATTTTTAGGTGTAAACAATTACAGAAAGCGCTCCATTGAGTTTGCCAGTGATTGATTTGCCTTCATACCAAGAATTAAAAAAAATGTACATGTTGTTTTACTAAAAAATAGAAAATTGAAAGATCATGCAAATGTTTGGCGGCTGCAACTGATTGACAAAAAGTACGGATAAAACATCTTGATTATTGTTGAACTGAAGTATAGGAGCGTGAAACCCTATTCCTAGTTATATATATACTGAGTTTGTTGTGTACACAAACAGGAACTGAACACTTCATTTGCGAGCTTTCGAAAACATCTTTTTCCTTTGTCAAGCAAAGAGTACAATAGCCGAGTGTCGGTGTTCTGACTGCTGAAATCAGCTCACTACCCAAAATAGGGCGAGTTAGAGAAGTCAGCTGTCAAAAACGTAGCGCGACATTTCGTCCAAATGTACTCTAGTACTACAGGTAAACAGAGGGACGGGTAAGATGTTTACCCATTCCGCCCTAGTTGCCTACAATTATTGAAGGATTGAACCCGTTTCCGTCTCCTTCAGAGTATCCCAATTAAAGTAATACGAACCGTTGGATTTCTCTTCCGTTCTTCTATCATCATTCTCACTTCTCTGTGAAAGAATTCCATGGAATCACGTGGGTAGAAACAAATCTTAAAATACTTAAGTAGACTCATCATCCAGTCTCCAAATATAGCTGTAAAAAATAAATAACAGAATGTCCCGAAGCGTTAATCATAATCCAAACTCAAAATCGATTTAACCAGGGGCGAAATATGAACAAAGGAAAGACTTACATGGAGACTCTTGTAAAAGTGCAAAAGAATACGACCAGGTGTTCCGGAAGAGTAAGCGTCTATTTATAGTAAAAATGATATTAAGATACATGATGTACCCACGCTGTGATAAATTACTTTATTGTAATCATTATTCTCAGTTTTAACATATTTCACCGACATGTAAAATGATAGGAAATAAGCAGTAAGTCTTCCAACTAATAAGTGATTTTCCCGTCATGATCATTATATATCAAATCGAGTGATGTTTTGCTTTGACAAAAAAACTAACAACACAAGGATTTGAGAGATGAAGGTTGTTCAAAACTATCGGCAAGTTTTATGGTCGGCATCTTTGTCTCATTGAGAAATATTCTGTATCTTTAAGTGATATGAAGATGGACGTTTTTGAGTATCTTCATTAGTGTGTGTACTTGTTGTGATTGACAATGATACTCTGATCTCATTTTGAGAATTGATGTTTACATAGATGTGACAAAGATTTACATGGCGGGTGTCGTCGATGAAGCAGAAGACGCTTACTCTTCCGGAACACATGGTCTTATTCTCTTGTACTTTTACAAGGATCTCCATGTAAATCTTCCCTTTGTTAAGATTTAGCCCCTGGTTTAATCGATTTTGAGTTTGGATTATGATTTTGTAAACGCTTTGGTATATTCGTATTTATTTTCGTATATACTGACATAATCACAGGATAATTAAGTACGTTCAACATCAATAATGCTATTAATTCAACAGTGTACAGTTGTTAATACAGTTATAAAGATGCTTGTTAATTGATTATGTTTTAGCACGTAACGCCAACCGATTTGACACGTAATTCGCATAGGGGATTCTGTACAAACTAATGTATCGGTACGTCCTTATAAATGATAGTCGGACCAGGTAGGCAACTTCTCAAATAAAACAGTCAAAAAGACCTTTGAGAAAAAAATGGAAAAAAATGCACTTCACCTAAAAGTTTTTCATGTTGCATTGTAACGTTGGATAGATATTTTCTAGTTATAATACGAGCTATCTACCAAGCTGATTTTAAACATATGAAATTCTGTTTCTAAGATTCAATTCTTATAGACTGTACGTAACGACTATTCTTCTTTGTTCAGTATTTGCCCCTGGTTAAATCGTTTTCGAGTTCGGATTAGGATTTCGTTAACACTTCGGTATTCTCTAATTTATTATTGCATATTTCGTAAGAAAATATCTTACCACACAGGAAAACTGGTATGGGAACCGAGGCGTTGTTGAATATCTTTCTCATGTGACGAATGAGTTCATTGTCTGAATTTCTCTGGGAATCTACGTCCAAACCAAAGGCAGTCATGGAGATCGCATCTATAGTAAATGCTCCATAATAGCTGCAAGATACACCATATCAAAAATTGCTGTCTACGGAGGGCAAATCTATTGCAATCTGTGTCCGAAATCGGGTATGCGAAGATAAGATAAGATAAGATGAAATGAGATAAGGTGATTTTATTTAAAGTCGGCGGGCATAAAATCAAATAACATATATATTCAATTTATATTGCATTTTACATCCAAATAACATTGTATGGGGCGAGTTGCAAATAACATAACCAAAGATTCATACATACAAATGAGTAGTCCTAAGCTCTGAAGAGATTTTAACCAACATATTAAAAAAATGAATAAAATATCCTAATATGGGTTGTATTTTATTTTTTTCATATCTTTTGTTTGCAACATGAGATAAAACACATGATACATGTATATACAGAACAAATGCAAAAATACAGAAAATACAGGGCTAACTTTTGTATACATATAATATATAACATATAATACAATTTTATCTTTTCATTCATTATCTACAAACACTAGGACAATAACAACCAGACAAAACAATAAAATAACAACAAAAACAATATAAACATATAAAAACAAATTATTAGGATATACTAGAACAAATAAAGTAAATAAGACCGTTTTTTCCTGTGTAATAAATGACAATACGTACTCTTTGATTTCTATACTTTCGTCAGTCTCGGTACACCTCAGAAAGTTCTCCGCCAGGTTCCTAGCGCACTTGTTAATATCGTCGCTCATCTGAAGCAAGAAAGATAACTCTCGAATAATTCGAGTATATCACCAAAATATAGCAAAAGGCAAAACTTTCTCGCACATGCTCAACTTTTCCAAAAAAGCATGTAAAAAAAATTGTGTATAGTGGTTAGCGTCCTAGTGTATTTATGGTTGGAAATACGCTGATATATAATATTGCGTTGCATTAAAACCCGAATGCATGCATGCTATGTGTGATCGACTTCCTGATGACAGGGTAGACTATAAACATTGAGCACTGCACAAATAAAAAAAATGTATCCATTCAATCTTCTGTACAGTCGCCATGCTGGGCAAAAGTATTGAAAATAATCTGACTAATAGATTGTTTGTATGCATGCACACATTATATATTAATAAAACATATTGGTTAAGAAACAGTTCATTAAAAACGTCTGATGTCACCAAGGAATCTCTGTATCGTCAATATAATATATTTATTTATGGTGTTCTGGATATCGATACAGAAAGGTATGTATGTTTAGCAGAAGAGAGTGTTTAATATCGCGATGAATACAGTCATAAATCCTATGTACACTACAGCACAGTACTCCGTCAATTGACATACTTCTAATTGAAAGTATTTCGCCGCGATTCATTTTCGCGAATTTTAATCAACCGCGAAATAAACAAAACATAATCCCATAGGAAAATAAGATGGTTTACAGAATAACAACATATAGCTTAGTTCATGGCTGGTATGACTCTCTGCAGCAGTGAAAGAGGAACTTAACATCGGTTGTTGTAGGTGAAAATCACTGAAGTCTAGAAAACATGTCATGTCGCCAAAAGGTTTGACATTTAATTGGCAGGCGAACCGTTTGAAAACCTCAACAAAAATGAGTTACGATAGCCTTCACTAAGCTCGATAAGGAACATTTCATTAGTTAATTTACAAGTTCAATATATTTGAATTAGCATATTAAAACACGCCCATCTTCATATCACAAAAGGAAAGAGAAGAAGTATCATTGAGACAAAGATAGTGAACATAACACTTGCTCATATTCTACATCATCCAGCATCTCTGTGTATTGCAAATTTTGTAAGTATTACATTGAAATAGCTGTTCTTACCGTTCGCAGTTTTGCAGAACTAAACGTCGGATTCATGATGGAACGGACTCGTTTCCAATCCGTGTCTTTCAGGAAGAATATGCCTTTATCCAGAGGACTAGGAGATGTGTCCAGCAACTTGAATAAATCGAAATTTTGTATGGGTCAAACAATTTTGTATAACTGTATGGTTTACACAATATAGCTAAAATAACAATAATAATGGCCATAACTATAAAAGAAAAAACCGACTCGGTACATGAAATGTAAATAGTATTATTTTAAGACACATAAATAGTTAACTGTGACGTACACAACTTTGTGTCTTGAACGTTGTCAGTACTTACTTTCCTGTTACAGAATTGTGAGAAGTCTTTGATGAGTACCGCCTTAAGTATATCTTGATCTTTGACCGTTATACTCTGCATACAACCAAAATACCACCTGGTGTAAACCAAAGAAATGATGTTGTATTGTGAACCAGTTTGAAAATAAGATATATTACTTAGTAAATCAGTGGTCGATTTATACTACAAAAAGGTGCGTTTTTAACTAAATTAAATATTTAAGATCACGATAACTGATGGAATTTGAGCAACAGGTTCATCATTTTATAATGGGACACACAACTTCTCATGAACATGTGGTTAAAACGTCCATTTGGGGTCACAGCGACATTGTTTAAGAATGAAAATTAAAGGCTTCTCATGATGTACCCTAAAACTCTAAAACACAAATACTGTTGCTATTGCATGATAAATCGGTTGAGATATGGTTTTTTCTTCACATTTCTGATGTACATCTGTAGTTCAAACGTCAAATTAGGGTCATAGTGAAATTGTTTTAGAATGTGACAAACAACCTTCTCAGGATGTATCTATATAATAAGTTTGATGACTTGTTAAATCAGTCATTGAGATATGCTCGGGAAACCACGATAAGCTGCAGACGGACGTACGGATTCGAAATGGTATTTATGTGACTTTTTTGTTCGAAGGTATCACATAAATCATTTTAAAGGTATGAATCTCATTGAGATAGTGTACTAGGTCCTGGAGTCACATAACTACCATTCGGTAGTATATACATGTTCATCCGACTTCTTTATATAGAAGCCATGGGCTGGAATTGTGACTAAATGCAATGGCTGTCTAAGCCAAATATGATAAGAATAATTAAAAAAAAAACATTATTATGTTGATATGTGAAATATGTAATTAACAGTAACTGCAATATTAGCTGTTGGAATTTTTTCTTGACATAAATCAAACAACCCGGTGAGTGTTAAAATGATTAATAAATACATGGGAAATGTCACTGATAAATTTAAACGCGAATAGCATATACATGTTCATCCGACTTCTTCATAGGTATAAAACAACCATGGATTGAAATTGTAATTAAATGCAAAAAAGCATATGTCGACTCTGATATATGTAATTTATGTAACTGCAACTTTAGGTGTTGATTTTGTTTATTTAAATAAATAAAACATCATGATGTATGTTAATACATGGAAAATTTCACTGATGAATTTAAATTTGTTACCATTAATAAAATGTTAACTTACACGTAAACGTCGCCATACTCTTTTAGCCACTTTTTCTCCATTTCAGTTGTGCCCTAAACAATAAATGATTTTAGAATTCACAAGTCATAAAAGTGCTTCAGCCTGGTTTCTGCTGATGAAAGAAACAGATTAACGATGAGTCACCAAAATAATTTACAAGTATCATCTTACACTATGCAATTCAAAATTTATAAATTTCCTGACGCCATCAAACTGGTTTGACAAGGTCAGTAGTGATGGTGCAGCCCTGGTAGTAAATAAAACATGATATGACGTTATCAATGATTACAAATGTGTTGCCTTTTTATCAAATATAACCAATGACAGGGAACCGATTGGATTTTGTCACCGGTAACGTTTTAGCAATAATTAATATTGATGGCTATACACCATATACAAAGGTATCGGAATTAAATGCGAGTTATCACCCTTTCAAAAATGAGGAAACTTCGATACAATTTCAAGTTATCCTGCCTTGGATTTATTCTCGATCATTCATTAGTAAACCTGTGACATCCACATATGATCTAGTTGAAATATTTGTCACTTCCTTCCCTATATTATTATTTTTCTTATTCGTTGCTGTTATAAGTTTAAAGGGAACGGTAAATCGTCAGAGCCACACAGATCGCGTGAACTTCTGCTATTTGGGTATTCCATATTTGGTGGTCCTGACGGACGGCGTTAGTCTATACATATACATTATTTAACCTGTAACTTATTTCAAGTTAGTATCTATATCGATGACTGATCGGACAATGGTCATTTGATGACGTGCCAGGTTTCAGAAGTGGAGGAAAGCCGAAGTACCAGGAGAAACACCATCAACCTACGGACAGAACATGGCAATTTCCCTACGTGGGATTCAAACTCTCAACACAGAGGTGGAGGGCCAGAGGTAGAATATCAGGATACCTTTATCCACAGCGGTCCTTTCACAATGTTTAAAAGAGTTTTTCTGATGTATGCTAGTTCAGTGAGGATTACTGATGTTAACAATAAAATCGAGTAAATATTTAAAAACAAACAAAAACAAACAAAAAAACGAACGATCAAAAGAATACATTTATATTTAGCAATAATAAAGTATAAGTGTTCTGTATTCTCACTTAATAACCACATACACTGCCCCTAAAGTTCTGATACCTCATTTCTTAAAACGCTTTGAAATTGAAAAAAAAATCCAATTTTGAAGTCTGTATTTCTATTAATATTTATCTATTATAATTAACTGCTTACAATGTTTTTCTATTTTTCAACTATGTATGTGTATGATTTTGATTCAATTAAAATCATCAAAATGCAATAGTTTTGCAATATCACGTTTTCCTACATATATATAATTCAACAATGTATTTCTTTCTTATATTTTTGACAGTGAATCATTGTATTAATTCCATTTAATTGTGCAAATGAAAGAAAAGCAACTTTTGTTCATCTTTGAACATTATCAAACATAGACCCTCCCTTGACCTTCCCTGCAACTTCCAGGACTTAGGTATTTTTGAAATGAAATGCCAATTGTCACTGATAAGTGGACTATCTTTACGAAATTACATCAGTTGTGCTCATTTGTTTTGGCTAAAGGCTTAATGTGTATACAAAGTTTTTAACAAAACTTTTAGATGGCAGTGTATATACTAAATAATACTAACAGACTAATAATGTTTTCTTTAATTGTTTATATTTACATTTGCTCTGCTCTGCCACTATATAACACTACCAAGTCCAGTTCCGTGTTATGAGAGAATAACACTGGAGTGGTCATTATGACGTCATTACGATTGTGACGTCATAATCATAACGTTGGAAATAGCCGGCCGATACTGGCTGTTCGTTGTTCCATTTATTAGAAATCTATCTTAAATTTTCAGAACAAATGTAGAATATAAATATGAATTTATTATCAAAACCAATTGAAAAATGTAATATAAGCATTAAACATAATTCTGTTCCGTGTTATGGTCCTAAAACACGGAACAGCATGCTATTAAATGCTAAAGTTAATATATATACAAGAGTAAACAATCCAAGAGTCAACACTGAGTACAAAAAGGCTTTTTTCGTGTCAGGTGAAATCGTGTTAAACTATTCAACGTGCCAATGCTAGATACACACTCACAATGGTATGGCTACTTTAAGGACGAATTAGACCTTAAAACCTAATTCATGATGTAATGTTATTCATCATGTCAACAGGTGTTTAAATATATAAATATACACAAACACACACCTACTAATCAGCATATGTTATGTATTTATCTTCTTCTACAACACAATTAATTATTACATCAATGTCAGACTCTCGTCAGCAACTTCCGACAGTCTCGAGCTACATAAAAACTTGTCATCATATCGAGTTTCTTAATGAAAAATATTTTTTAGCAAAACATAAATCATCTTTAAAAAATACAACTGTTTATATGTCAAACCAAAAGCGTTAAAAAACTGACAAATATAATAATAAAATTACTATTTCAGATGTCTGTTTTTTAACAAGATCCCATTCTTTACAATCAAATAAACACATAATTCTGAATAAATTTTACAAAAAAAAGGTTAAAGCAACATTTCCGTGTTTTTATAGACTTTTCAATTTTGACCCATGATTAAATATACATACCCCTTTTATGAGTTCCAACATGTTGCCCAGAACTGGTAACGGGGCTGGTCCACGTAGTCCATACCGCTTAAGCAGCATTGCCTTCCTTCTGTGATATCTGTAAGATGAAGGACAAGAAATCTCAATGCGGTTTAGGTATCCTACTAATCGATTTTCTTAAAGTACGTGTATTTACTGGAAACTTATCATGTAAGTTACACTTAATACTAAAATAGGAATTCAACCTAATCATGACAACATTGGTCAAAGATGTTTTGTAATGTAAAGCTTTAATAATTATAAATTATTGATGATGATGAGGATGATCATGATGATTGCAAGTGTTGTTGATGATGAAGATGACGCAGATGATGATTGTAACTGATGATGAAAATAATGTTGATGATGATGGTTAATGTTGTAGATTGTAAAAGTTATAATTGATGATGTATGTAACTGGAACAAATAAAAAAGTTATGAAAAAAAAATCATTTTTGGGAAAATGCTGCAAAAGAAAATAATCAGATAAGTATTTATCACTGCAGAAGCTAACAGGAGAACATTGAATTAGTGGTCCCCTAGTTAACACTGCAAAACGAAGTTAAGGACAAGTAATGCATTATACGTATTTGATCAATTGTTAAAGATAGTAACATTGGCATACACGTACATAAGTATACAGTTTTCGCTTTTATATTTTGGTTGAAAATCCGAGAATACTAAAGCGCCAACAAAACCATAATTCAAACTCAACATCGATTAAACTAGAGGCAAAATATGAACAAAGAAAGACTTTACATGGAGACCCTGTAAAAGTACAAGAAAATAAGACCAGGTGTTCCGGAAGAGAAAGCGTTTTCTGCTTCATTGATGTTAGTCTAGGTCAGATCCGAGTAAATTTTATTGTCTCATTTTTGCGCATACAAAAAGTTAGCTCATGACTGAATTTATACAGAAAATTGCAATGATGACTTGGTGCACTCATAATGCGTTTTGTCGAAAGAAATATACACAGAAAAAAATTAGCGCAATACTTTATTAAGCGTGAAAATCGTTAAAAATAATATTACCGCTAAAATGTATTCGTTCACAGAATACGACATCAGGTGTGACATCACTCGTATATAGGTAATGGTTTTATCCTTCATCATTAGCAAATTGTTCCGCCTTTTGGATCGATAAGGTATACCCAACAGACGAGGCCCTTCAAAGGGTTAACGCATTAACATTAATCATGTTTACAAGGTAATGTAGAATGCTTTTAGAAAGGTAATATAAATACGTTGGAAATACGTACGTATAGCTTCTTTTTGATACTCAAGTATAGCTTAATTATAACATCGTCCATCAACAACTTATACTCTAGGTAATCATCGACACGTCAAGTTCTTCATACTTTCACATTATAAAACGTACGTACCTATACATACGAATCAGAATCAATCATTCTAGTGCTACTGTAGATCAAATCGGTATACTGAAAACGCCTTTTGTAGGTATTTGAATAGTCACTCACTAGCTTGTTTAAAGTACTGTCATCTTAATTCAAATAAGTTCCCCCCTTTCTTCTATAATAATTAAACTTATTATGACATGTTAACGCTGAAACTGTAGCTAACCACACATTTCACGTATCAGAAATAATAAAACAATGATTTATATATACAGTATGTGTAAAATGAAAAATAGGCGTTTATCATGTTATGGTAGTCAGTTGCGTGGTAGAGTGATTTATATGCTCCAAGTCCAGTGAAGATATCAGCCGTAAGGCCGTGTATCCGATAGCATTAACATACGATTTGTGTAGATATGATACCTATATCAATATGATAGCTAATATACAGGTTCAGCATATTTATCTTACATATATAAATAAGCAATAGCAAAAAAACACATATTTATATATCGATATGATAACTAATATACATATTCAGCAAATTCAACTTACATGTATGAGTTAGTATTTGCTATAAGCTATATAGTAATGCTACACTAAACTATTTGGTTCTTCCATCTTCCGAGGCGCGGAAAGGTCAGCAAAGACTATCGATCGATGGATACTATGGGGAGTATTGAGTGTACTCTATGTCACAGCCACCGCAGCTGGGCTATATATAGTCTACATACATCCCCCAGTACTCTATAGCTCGTCAAGGCCTTGTTACCACGTATAACCAATACAAGCAGTATTGTCTAAACAATGCTGGGAAGGGAAAGGAATCACACTACTTCAAGGGCTGCGATGGCGGATTGGTTAAGGTGTCCCGACATTCTTCAACTAGCCCTCCACTTCTGGGTTTTGAATTCGGAACCCTCGTTGGGCAGTTGCCAGGTACTGACCGTAGGTTAGTGGTTTTCTTCGGGTACTCCGGCTTTCCTCCATCTCCAAACCCTGACACGTTCTTAAATTACCATGGCTGTTAGTAGGACTTAGCACAAAAATAACACACCAAATCGAATCACATCTTATAAAGAATTGTCGAATGCTCTACAACAATACACAAATATTATACACGTTCACCTTTAGTATAATTGAATGAATAACGTTTTTAGTCCTAATGTTACATTTCTTCTTTTATGACTGGAAATGGGGTAAAAGTATTATCATGACTTGAAATAAAACGAACAATGAAGAGGAAAATCCGACTCTGAGTTCGGACATGATGATGGCATTTCCATCACGAAACTAATTAATGTGGTTCATGTCCCTGTTTCATGTATTAGGTATTAATGATAATAGGGTGTGTATAAAGCGTGCTTTAGTAATCATTTGCATCAGAAATGTGCAAAATCTTCCGTGCAAAGATAAATCATATAAGTTGTAAATAAAAATAAATTAGAGTTAACAAAATCATACTCCGAAATCAAAATCGATTGAACCAGAGGCAAACTATGAACAAAGGAAAGATTTACATGGAGACCCTTGTAAAATTACAGGAGAGTAAGACCAAGTGTTGCGGAAGAGAAAGCTTATTCTGCTTCATCAACGACATCCGCCTTGTATATCTTTGTCACATTGAAACGCAGACACTGGAACTATATATTAATTAATTAATTAAACACTACATACATTTGAGTAAACAGTTCGTTTACAACTATTATTACTTTCCCAATTTATGCTATAGGGATTTGTATGTGTGTGACTTTGTTTTATTTACGACGGTCATTAAATAATTTTGTCACTAAGATGAGCAATCAAATATAATATAGGTCATGAGGCGGTGACGTGAGTGTCGCTGTCGTGTCTAAGAATGGTATTAAATAGGACCCCAAAACAACGCACAATGGAAGCACTTGTTATAGACACTAGCGTGAGGTAAGACATACGATGAAAACATAATGATAGATGATTTAAGTTGATCTATGTTTAGAAAATCTGTCGAGAAAATGACGTGGTATTTACGTTGGTTGTTATGTGTCTAGCGAGTTACAACGGCGTTACTGTGATACTTGGGTTCGGCTGATTTTAATATACGCCCATTTAACGGCTAGAGTCGTTTAATGAACGTGCAAGGTTTTTGCAGGTGGAGGAAGGCCGGAGTACCCGGAGAAAAACCACCAACCTACGATCAGTACTTGGCAACTTCCCCACGTAAGTTTCGAACTCGCAACCCAGAGGTGGAGGGCTAGTGGTAGAATGCCGAAACATATTAACTACTTGGCCTCTGTGGCCCCTTGAATACAAATTAAAGTTAGACAAGGCGTATATCAGTGCGTTATCTTTAGCCAAAAACAGCCAACGTCCTTCTACAAGAGAACACTCCAGACAGGAAGTAGAAGAATAAAAGGAAGGGAAAAAGAAGAACGCGAAAGGAGAAATACAAGAAAAAAGGAAAAGGAGAAAATGGTTGAAATTATATTCTGTCATGGTTTCGACAGACTCTTGCACAAATCCAAACTTCCCCTTTCTGAGATGCAAAGGTATTGGTTCATCTGCTCGACCATGTTGGGTTCCCAGCCAATAAGCCGAGGGAACTATTACATCGTTAAACAGATATTGCCCTACACAATCTCTGTTAAAAGAAAAATACATTTCTAATTCTGTAGAGGTCATAATACATTCTTCTTTTTGGTTTTAATGTTCTGTTGATATTTGTTTACACGGTTTTGTTAAATACACTAATTTCGTTTTTAATACACAACCCGTACAAAAAATCATTTGAGCAGTTTTTTTGATAGGTTGTGAAACGATATGAGACTCGAACAACTGAGGATCGCCGTTTTAGAAAACTATACTCAAGAGTATGCCTGCTTGTTGTGATTGAGAATTATGATTCAGTTCTCACTTTGAGGGCATGCCATTTACTTGCATCTGCCCTAGATTTAAATTGCAGTGTCGTCGATGGAACAGAAGACCCTTACTCTTCCGGAACGCCTGTTCAATTTCAAGGGTCCCCTTGTAAATATTTTCTTTGCTCATATTTTGCTCCTGTTTTAATCGATTTGAGATTCTGATTATGGTTTTGTTGACGTTTTGGTATTCTTTTATTTCTCCAATGATTGCATTGCATTGACTTATCACCATATTATTTCCTTTGAAGTTCAAAGTAATAACCTGCAGGAAGGGCGTACGAATTGTACCCCCATTGCATGATCTGTAAGAGGCGATTAAATTTGGAATACTGTTTTCCCCCTTTTCTTTACAATTTTTTCCTTCCTAATGTCTCCGTGACGCTATTCCACTTTTGGCCTTTGGTTGAGCGTTCGCTCCAGGGATGAAGGATTTTGGTCCTGTCCCTGGTCGAGACATACCTGAGTCTCAATAGATGGTACTCCCTGCTTGACGCTCAGCATTATGGGAGTAGAACGACTGGTTCACCCGTTGTCAGTATAATGTGACCGGGTGGGGTGTTCTGCCGGGGATCTTCGGCAGTATACTTCAGTGTGATCGCACTTTAAATCGGCACAAGATCCAGTCTACCAAAAGGAGTCTCACACAAACCTATCTCACCTCCCAAATACATACCACTCAACACATACAATTTAATCGCATACACCGGCAGGCCTTCCTTTAAATGGCCTTAGGCGTTGATAGGAGTAAACCCTATAATGAAACCAACCCAAACCTTTGAGATCCCAGAACCTAAAACATGCCTTAGAACATAGTCCACTATATTTCAGCTACACAAACAATAAAACAGCCAGGCCACCACCCCTGTTCCATCAATCCAGAATGCCCTGTAAATGAAATATCTTTATTGAAAGAAAGACTTTTGGTTTAGCATATTTATCACATGGGAAATTTTTCTATATAATTAAATATTTCTTAAAATTGACGTCAAAGAAGAATACAGATTTGTTAATGGCTTCCATCACTGGTTCTCGCGAGAGCTTCTATACAACGTGATTTCAGATGGTGTCCATTTTTTTAAATGTGATGTAGGCCTTTAACTTGTGCTTTTTGTTCAGTTTAGAAACTGGGTGGCGACAGCTGGTTAAAAACTTTTCGTGACTGAATTTACCTGAGTGTATGTTCTTGCCAATGATATCAAAGCTGAATTACTATAAAAAAGCATTACTTAATCAGCGACTCATGTACAATGTACCAGTCGTTTTAAATTCCGCATTTTTTATGTTTAAGTATTGAAGTGTCTTGATATGGTCTTTATGGTCGATATAAATGATAGAGCTTTTCTGGCGAACTTTACACTCCCTTACTATGTTGGAGTCTGATACATTGTATTAATTTAACTTGATGTAAAAAACAAATAGACAATACAGAAGCGTCAACAAAACCATAATCCGAATTCTAAATTGATTAAACTAGAGGCAAAATATAAACAAAAAGGTTTAATGGAGACCATTGTAAAAGAACAAGAGAATAAGACCAGGTGTTTCGAAAGAGTAGGCGTCTTCTGCTTCATTGACGACACCCGCCATGTAAATCTTGGTCACATTCAAGTTAACATCAATTCCTGAAAAAGAACCGAGTCATCTTTGTCAAGCACAACAAATAAGCGCACTTGTAAGCATACTCAAAAATGTCCATTGTCATATCTTACAAAGATGCAAAATATTTCTCAATGACATAAAACTGAGGACCATGAAACTTTTCTACTTCGAACAGGAAAATATTTAGAGCAAGCCGTAGAATATCAAATCAACTGCGACATACAAACACCATAATTTGGAGAAGCATCGATGTTACTATCAAGAAATGGAAAGTTTACGATCGGAAAATTGAAATAGTCACGTTTATCGTATATTTTAGTAGTAAAATATCCATGTTGGTTTAAGTGTAAGCTATGATAAATGTTTCATTATTGACATCTTAATTCGAAAAATAGACCAGTCATTGTGACGGTGAATCATCGTCGTTACTATGCCACAATAATAACGTTAAAACCGGCACGTGCTTTGAGTGATTTACTGTCACTTAAATCACACGTCTTGTCTTCTTGTTTAGTTTATATAGTTGCGTTGCCGTACAAATGTAAATACAGGCCAGTTTCACGCGGATCAGATAATCAGAACCATTTACACTAGGAACGAGTCAGAAAGAGTCTTCCTTTGTCATTTGTGCTTCTGCGTTGCTTTCCCTATATAGCAAAGTCTTTGTTTTTTTGTTCTTTTTTTGTATTCAACTTCGCAAGGAAAACTAATAACTTTTCTTTATATATATATATTGAAAAAAATCAACTTACAACAAAGTTTATTTTCAATATTTTTCAACCAGAAAGTGAGAAAAACTTATTTTTCTAATATATATATACATACATACACGATTCACATCCATGAACAGATGAGCCAGGACTTCTTGTCAAATACTCGCTAGCTCTCTCCTGTTGTTATTGCATTTGGAAATGTTTGGTTAGGTTGGATTGCTTTTTGTCATATTAACAGTTTGGCTCGACGGCCTCACGGTTTATGCGTGTGCATGCGTAGAATAATTGTCGTATAGATACAGAACCGTTAATATAACAGTATGGTGTCTTAAGAATAAATGATGACAGCAAAAACAAGTATGCCATATCTGTAGACCAACAAGAATATCCAAGGAACTAAGACGTGTGTGTGCTACATTCATTATTCATGTTATTTTTAACTAAATGATATTATATCAAAAACTGCAAATTATATCGAAACGAAATTTGAAATAATATATTCCGCTATATTGTTGGTAGAACCACAAGCATAGGCATGTAAAAATGTGAGAGCCTTCCTACCCTACTATATTTTTCATACGGAATTGCCTTTCCACGTTACTACATTAAATCTTAATATGGCTGGGTAGGAAAACAAGTACCTGTGGTAGAATAAGTTGCGGGAGGCATATACAAAATGTAGATCTAGGACCGATACGTTTTACATTAATTTTAATATTTCAGACTGTTATAGGAGTTTTATTGTAATGATATTTTACATTTTCGACATTTAAATAAAAGATGAAAATGATCGGACCTAGAACTAGTATATTCTGGGACCTAGAACTAGTATATTCTGGGACCTAGAACTAGTATATTCTGGTACCTACTGTACAGTATATACTACACATATCGATAAACACCACGTATATACTTATATAAATCAGTTCAACTACGCCACATTTTGCTTATGTCTGAAGTTTTCGGACAGAAGTCGAATTATTAATTTGACGAGAGATAAACGGTTAACTTGCGCCCCATGCTGACCCTAATCCACGCTACCATATCTGAGGTTAATAATAGCCATAGACGTTTGTATGTATACACACATACGTGTATATATGATTGAGGTCACCCTGACATCAATATCGGTAGGTGATGTCAGAAACCTAGTCAACTTGACGCTTATTTTTCTTCGATGATATCATTTATATTTATAAATTGAACAGCTTGAATAATGATTTTTCAATGTAAAGTTAAACGATGTAGACATATGCTAGCATGTGTGGACATATATTTGGTATTAAACGAAAAGATCAATCTCAATTTAAAAACAATTTATAACATTTAACCTTTAGGGAATCTATTTTTTTTTAAACCTTACAGGTTTGTTGTATCATATCTTATTATAGTCATACTATGATGTATATATGAAAAACTTACATGACCGCTGCTAGAAGCACCAAGGTAGTCAATACTACTGTGGCTAGCCATCCGCAGGAATCAACCATCTCCATGATTCTAATGTCCAGTGTCTCTCCTCGCCGATACTTATAGATTCTGTGTGGGTGTGGAGGGTACCGAGCAGCTGTAGTCTGTAGTCTTTACGCCATCACGTGGTATGGGTATATTACCATCGTGTGTATATATAGACTGTTTGTAAAGCGTTGTTTTACGTATGACGGGGAATTAGTACTATTGATTCTTACATCAACCATGGCTTTATTGTTATTTGTTTTATCTCCCCGATTTTTCACGGCACATTTGTGAATCAATTTATGATTTGATTTTTACACATTCAGTATTTGTATCCATGTGATTCAGGAAAAAGGAATATTTATTTGAATATGTCAAATATATTTCATAGATCCACAAGCATGAAAAATCATTTGTTGCCAAGACAGACTGATATTTGCATATTAAACTTTTGTGTTAAATCATAATTAAATAGTCTGATATAAGTCTTTATTCCAAATTCGTCTTTATTGTCAACAATATTTTACACAAATACACTTCTTTGTATTGTGTTTCGATCTGTTAATTTTTCTTATAAAAGACAGAAAAAAACCCAGCAAGTTAAAAAGATTAAGCATACCTTTTTAATACAGTTCATATCATTAGATTAAAACAAGACTCAAACCCTCAAGATCCATTATCTATTTTTCTATACAGCATAAGCTGCTTCGGTCTTAGTATAATGTTCCCTACACGTATTACTGATTATAAACGAGAAGTAAAGCTCCTGTCATCAATCCAGCAAATTATACCCTACCTGACCTACTTTTTATGCAACTCTTTCTAAAGCTTCAGTGCCTTCCCATGGAATATTTATGCTTTGTAAGCGTTCATGTGTATCTAACTTGTTCGTACAGGGATAATTATAGCTGTTTTGTGACATAGTATAATGTGGTTACTTTTTGGGGAAGTTAAGAATACCTGGAAGCTCTGTGTAACCTGATTTTGTTTTTGGTAGTGACGACTACAGTGTGGTTACTCGTAATGTGTTTTAAGGGGTTAAACATATACCTGTAGACCAACCCCCGGTTTCATCAACGTTCCTTAACTTAAGGAAACTCCTTAACTTATAAATCTCCATAGGAAAGCATTACAGAACTTAAGGAAAGTTCCTTAACTAAGGATTTCCCCCTAAAATTTTGCAATGCTTTCTTATCGAGATGTTTAAGTTAAGGGGTTTCCTTAAGTTAAGGGGCGTTGATGAACCAGGGCCAGTATGCTATTTTTTAGGGTAACGAATTCAGTCAGACAGAGAAAATATGATTGTAATTAATTACACTGGAGAAAAATATAGCCTGATTGTGGTTAAGGGTGATTAGAAAAGACTCCAACTTATCAAAACAGTGTAGCCGGGTAAAAGACTGTCGTATTTGATGGAATTCAATATTGATGAACTGTTATCAATACTGTATCACCCTGTATGGGTTATTGTATTGATGGACTGTTATCAATAGTGTGTCACCCTGTATGGGTTATTGTATTGATGGACTGTTATCAATAGTGTGTCACCCTGTATGGGTTATTGTATTGATGGACTGTTATCAATAGTGTGTCACCCTGTATGGGTTATTGTATTGACGGACTGTTATCAATATTGTATCACCCTGTATGGGTTATTGTATTGATGGACTGTTATCAATACTGTATCACCCTGTATGGGTTATTGTATTGATGGACTGTTATCAATAGTGTGTCACCCTGTATGGGTTATTGTATTGATGGACTGTTATCAATAGTGTGTCACCCTGTATGGGTTATTGTATTGTTGGACTGTTATCAATACTGTGTCACCCTGTATGGGTTATTGTATTGATGGACTGTTATCAATACTGTATCACCCTGTATGGGTTATTGTATTGATGGACTGTTATCAATACTGTATCACCCTGTATGGGTTATTGTATTGATGGACTGTTATCAATACTGTATCACCCTGTATTGGTTATTGTATTGATGGACCGTTATCAATACTGTGTCACCCTGTATTGGTTATTGTTTTGATGGATTGTTATCAATACTGTGTCACCCTGTATGGCATATTGTATTGATGGATTGTTATCAATACTGTATCACCCTGTATGGGTTATTGTATTGATGGACTGTTATCAATACGATATCACCCTGTATTGGTTATTGTATTGATGGATTGTTATTAATACTGTATCATCCTTTATGGGTTATTGTATTGATGAATTTTTATCAATACTGTGTCACCCTGTATGGGTTATTGTATTGATGGATTGTTATCAATACTGTATCACCCTGTATGGGTTATTGTATTGATGGACTGTTAACAATACTGTATCACCCTGTATGATTTATTGTATTGATGAATTTTTATCAATACTGTGTCACCCTGTATGGGTAATTGTATTGATGGATTGTTATCAATACTGTATCACCCTGTATGGGTAATTGTATTGATGGAATGTTATCAATACTGTGTCACCCTGTATGGGTTATTGTATTGATGGATTGTTATCAATACTGTATCACCCTGTATGGGTTATTGTATTGATGGACTGTTAACAATACTGTATCACCCTGTATGATTTATTGTATTGATGAATTTTTATCAATACTGTGTCACCCTGTATGGGTAATTGTATTGATGGATTGTTATCAATACTGTATCACCCTGTATGGGTAATTGTATTGATGGAATGTTATCAATACTGTATCACCCTGTATGGGTTAATGTATTGGTGGACTGTTATCAATACTCTATCACCCTGTATGGGTTATTGTATTGTTGGACTGTTAACAATACTGTATCACCCTGTATTGGTTATTGTATTGATGGACTGTTAACAATACTGTATCACCCTGTATGGGTTATTGCATTGGTGGACTGTTATCAATACTGTATCACCTTGTATGGGTTATTGTATTGATGGAATGTTATCAGTACTGTGTTACCCTGTATGGGTTATTGTATTGATGGACTGTTATCAATAGTGTGTCACCTTGTATTGGTTATTGTATTGATGGACTGTTATCAATACTGTATCACCCTGTATAGGTTATTGTATTGGCGGACTGTTATCAATACTGTGTCACCCTGTATGGCATATTGTATTGATGGATTGTTATCAATACTGTGTCACCCTGTATGGGTAATTGTATTGATGGACTGATATCAGTACTGTGTCATCCTGTATGGGTTATTGTATTGGTGGACTGTTATCAATACTGTATCACCCTGTATGGGTTATTGTATTGTTGGACTGTTATCAATACTTTGTCACCCTGTATGGGTTATTGTAATGGTGTACTGTAATCAATACTGTATCACCCTGTATGGGTTATTGTATTGATGGACTGTTATCAATACTGTGTCACCCAGTATGGGTTATTGTATTGATGGACTGTTATCAATACTGTATCACCCTGTATGGGTTATTGTATTGATGGACTGTAATCAATACTGTATCACCCTGTATGGGTTATTGTATTGGTGGACTGTTATCAATACTGTATCACCCTGTATGGGTTATTGTATTGATGGACTGTTATCAATACTGTATCACCCTGTATGGGTTATTGTATTGGTGGACTGTTATCAATACGATATCACCCTGTATGGGTTATTGTATTGGTGGACTGTTATCAATACTGTATCACCCTGTATGGGTTATTGTATTGATGAACTGTTATCAATACTGTATCACCCTGTATGGGTTATTGTAATGATGAACTGTTATCAATACTGTATCACCCTGTATGGGTTATTGTATTGATGGACTGTTATCAATACTGTATCACCCTGTATTGGTTATTGTATTGGGGGACTGTTATCCATACTGTATCACCCTGTATGGGTTATTGTATTGATGAACTGTTATCAATACTGTATCACCCTGTATGGGTTATTGTATTGATGGACTGTTATCAATACTGTATCACCCTGTATGGGTTATTGTATTGATGGACTGTTATCAATACTGTATCACCCTGTATGGGTTATTGTATTGATGGACTGTTATCAATATTGTGTTACCCTGTATGGGTTATTGTATTGGTGGACTGTTATCAATACTGTATCACCCTGTATGGGTTATTGTATTCATGGACCGTTAACAATACTGTATCACCCTGTATGGGTTATTGTATTGTCGGACTGTTATCAATACTGTATCACCTTGTATGGGTTATTGTATTGATGGAATGTTATCAGTACTGTGTTACCCTGTATGGGTTATTGTATTGATGGACTGTTATCAATAGTGTGTCACCTTGTATTGGTTATTGTATTGATGGACTGTTATCAATACTGTATCACCCTGTATAGGTTATTGTATTGGCGGACTGTTATCAATACTGTGTCACCCTGTATGGCATATTGTATTGATGGATTGTTATCAATACTGTGTCACCCTGTATGGGTAATTGTATTGATGGACTGATATCAGTACTGTGTCATCCTGTATGGGTTATTGTATTGGTGGACTGTTATCAATACGGTATCACCCTGTATGGGTTATTGTATTGTTGGACTGTTATCAATACTTTGTCACCCTGTATGGGTTATTGTAATGGTGTACTGTAATCAATACTGTATCACCCTGTATGGGTTATTGTATTGATGGACTGTTATCAATACTGTGTCACCCAGTATGGGTTATTGTATTGATGGACTGTTATCAATACTGTATCACCCTGTATGGGTTATTGTATTGATGGACTGTAATCAATACTGTATCACCCTGTATGGGTTATTGTATTGGTGGACTGCTATCAATACTGTATCACCCTGTATGGATTATTGTATTGATGGACTGTTATCAATACTGTATCACCCTGTATGGGTTATTGTATTGGTGGACTGTTATCAATACGATATCACCCTGTATGGGTTATTGTATTGGTGGACTGTTATCAATACGATATCACCCTGTATGGGTTATTGTATTGATGAACTGTTATCAATACTGTATCACCCTGTATGGGTTATTGTAATGATGAACTGTTATCAATACTGTATCACCCTGTATGGGTTATTGTATTGATGGACTGTTATCAATACTGTATCACCCTGTATTGGTTATTGTATTGGGGGACTGTTATCCATACTGTATCACCCTGTATGGGTTATTGTATTGATGAACTGTTATCAATACTGTATCACCCTGTATGGGTTATTGTATTGATGGACTGTTATCAATACTGTATCACCCTGTATGGGTTATTGTATTGATGGACTGTTATCAATATTGTGTTACCCTGTATGGGTTATTGTATTGGTGGACTGTTATCAATACTGTATCACCCTGTATGGGTTATTGTATTGGTGGACTGTTATCAATACTGTATCACCCTGTATGGGTTATTGTATTGATGGACTGTTATCAATATTGTGTTACCCTGTATGGGTTATTGTATTGATGGACTGTTATCAATACTGTATCACCCTGTATGGGTAATTGTATTGGCGGACTGTTATCAATACTGTATCACCCTGTATGGGTTATTGTATTGGCTGACTGTTATCAATACTGTATCACCCTGTATGGGTTATTGTATTGATGGACTGTTATCAATACTGTATCACCCTGTATGGGTTATTGTATTGGCGGACTGTTATCAATACTGAATCAACCTGTATGGGTTATTGTATTGATGGACTGTTATCAATACTGTTTCACCCTGTATGGGTTATTGTATTGATGGACTGTTATCAATACTGTATCAACCTGTTTGGGTTATTGTATTGATGGACTGTTATCAATACTGTGTCACCTTGTATGGGTTATTGTATTGATGGACTGTTATCAATACTGTATCAACCTGTATGGGTTATTGTATTGATGGACTGTTATCAATACTGTATCAACCTGTATGGGTTATTGTATTGATGGACTGTTATCAATACTGTATCAACCTGTATGGGTTATTGTATTGATGGACTGTTATCAATACTGTTTCACCCTGTATGGGTTATTGTATTGATGGACTGTTATCAATACTGTATCAACCTGTATGGGTTATTGTATTGATGGACTGTTATCAATACTGTATCACCCTGTATGGGTTATTGTATTGATGGACTGTTATCAATACTGTGTCACCTTGTATGGGTTATTGTATTGATGGACTGTTATCAATACTGTATCACCTTGTATGGATTATTGTATTGATGGACTGTTATCAATACTGTATCACCCTGTATGGGTTATTGTATTGGTGGACTGTTATCAATACTGTGTTACCCTGTATGGGTTATTGTATTGATGGACTGTTATCAATACTGTATCACCCTGTATGGGTTATTGTATTGATGGACTGTTATCAATACTGTATCACCCTGTATGGGTTATTGTATTGATGGACTGTTATCAATACTGTATCACCCTGTATGGGTTATTGTATTGATGGACTGTTATCAATATTGTGTTACCCTGTATGGGTTATTGTATTGGTGGACTGTTATCAATACTGTATCAACCTGTATGGGTTATTGTATTGGTGGACTGTTATCAATACTGTATCACCCTGTATGGGTTATTGTATTGATGGACTGTTATCAATATTGTGTTACCCTGTATGGGTTATTGTATTGATAGACTGTTATCAATACTGTGTCACCTTGTATGGGTTATTGTATTGATGGACTGTTATCAATACTGTATCACCTTGTATGGATTATTGTATTGATGGACTGTTATCAATACTGTATCACCCTGTATGGGTTATTGTATTGGTGGACTGTTATCAATACGGTATCACCCTGTATGGGTTATTGTATTGATGGACTGTTATCAATACTGTATCACCCTGTATTGGTCATTGTATTGATGGACTGTTATCAATACTGTATCACCCTGTATGGGTTATTGTATTGATGGACTGTTATCAATACTGTATCACCCTGTATGGGTTATTGTATTGGTGGACTGTCATCAATACTGTATCACCTTGTATGGATTATTGTATTGATGGACTGTTATCAATACTGTATCACCCTGTATGGGTTATTGTATTGGTGGACTGTTATCAATACTGTATCACCTTGTATGGATTATTGTATTGATGGACTGTTATCAATACTGTATCACCCTGTATTGGTTATTGTATTGATGGACTGTTATCAATACTGTATCACCCTGTATGGGTTATTGTATTGATGGACTGTTATCAATACTGTATCACCCTGTATTGGTCATTGTATTGATGGACTGTTATCAATACTGTATCACCCTGTATGGGTTATTGTATTGATGGACTGTTATCAATACTGTATCACCCTGTATGGGTTATTGTATTGGTGGACTGTCATCAATACTGTATCACCTTGTATGGGTTATTGTATTGATGGACTGTCATCAATACTGTATCACCCTGTATGGGTTATTGTATTGATGGACTGTTATCAATACTGTATCACCCTGTATGGGTTATTGTATTGGTGGACTGTTATCAATACTGTATCACCTTGTATGGATTATTGTATTGATGGACTGTTATCAATACTGTATCACCCTGTATGGGTTATTGTATTGGTGGACTGTTATCAATACTGTGTTACCCTGTATGGGTTATTGTATTGATGAACTGTTATCAATACTGTATCACCTTGTATGGATTATTGTATTGATGGACTGTTATCAATACTGTATCACCCTGTATGGATTATTGTATTGGTGGACTGTTATCAATACTGTCAACCATGATGGGTTATTGTATTGGTGGACTGTTATCAATACTGTGTCAACCTGTATGGGTTATTGTATTGGTGGACTGTTATCAACACTGTATCACCCTGTATTGGTTATTGTATTGGTGGACTGTTATCAATACTGTGTTACCCTGTATGGGTTATTGTATTGGTGGACTGTTATCAATACTGTATCACCCTGTATGGGTTATTGTATTGATGGACTGTTATCAATACTGTATCACCCTGTATGGGTTATTGTATTGATGGACTGTTATCAATACTGTATCACCCTGTTTGGGTTATTGTATTGATGGACTGTTATCAATACTGTATCACCCTGTATGGGTTATTGTATTGATGGACTGTTATCAATACTGTATCACCCTGTATGGGTTATTGTATTGATGGACTGTTATCAATACTGTATCACCCTGTTTGGGTTATTGTATTGATGGACTGTTATCAATACTGTATCACCCTGTATGGGTTATTGCATTGATGGACTGTTATCAATACTGTGTTACCCTGTATGGGTTATTGTATTGATGGACTGTTATCAATACTGTATCACCCTGTATGGGTTATTGTATTGACGGACTGTTATCAATACTGTGTAACCATGATGGGTTATTGTATTGATGGACTGTTATCAATACTGTATCACCCTGTATGGGTTATTGTATTGATGGACTGTTATCAATACTGTATCACCCTGTATGGGTTATTGTATTGATGGACTGTTATCAATACTGTGTTACCCTGTATGGGTTATTGTATTGGTGGACTGTTATCAATACTGTGTTACCCTGTATGGGTTATTGTATTGGTGGACTGTTATCAAAACTGTATCACCTTGTATGGGTTATTGTATTGGTGGACTGTTATCAATACTGTATCAACCTGTATGGGTTATTGTATTGACGGACTGTTATCAATTCTGTCAACCTTTATTGATTATTGTATTGATGGACTGTTATCAATACTGTGTTACCCTGTATGGGTTATTGTATTGATGGACTGTTATCAATACTGTATCACCCTGTATGGGTAATTGTATTGGCGGACTGTTATCAATACTGTATCAACCTGTATGGGTTATTGTATTGATGGACTGTTATCAATACTGTATCATCCTGTATGGGTTATTGTATTGGCGGACTGTTATCAACACTGTATCACCCTGTATGGGTTATTGTATTGGTGGACTGTTATCAATACTGTGTTACCCTGTATGGGTTATTGTATTGGTGGACTGTTATCAATACTGTATCAACCTGTATGGGTTATTGTATTGACGGACTGTTATCAATACTGTGTTACCCTGTATGGGTTATTGTATTGGCGGACTGTTATCAACACTGTATCACCCTGTATGGGTTATTGTATTGGTGGACTGTTATCAATACTGTATCACCCTGTATGGGTTATTGTATTGATGGACTGTTATCAATACTGTGTTAACCTGTATGGGTTATTGTATTGATGGACTGTTATCAATACTGTGTTACCCTGTATGGGTTATTGTATTGGTGGACTGTTATCAATACTGTATCAACCTGTATGGGTTATTGTATTGACGGACTGTTATCAATACTGTGTTACCCTGTATGGGTTATTGTATTGACGGACTGTTATCAATTCTGTCAACCTTGATGGATTATTGTATTGATGGACTGTTAAATCGACGTTCCTTGTGTAATACTGACATGTGTTTTTCGTTCATAAAATATTCATACTAACAAAAAATATACCGATTTCCTCTGCATACTACTGATGTAAATTATAATAAAATTGAAATACGTTGTGTGTCCAATGCATTTTAATAATCATAACGTTATTAATCACTCTACATTGTCGTACATTATCTACAGCATGTCTTATCAAAGACATACCTGAATACATATTAGCAAATTAAGGTCGATCACGTTTTTGTTTTTAAATTTCATGAACGTTAACCAGCTGAATATATCGAATAAAGTACACCATACATGTAAAACAAAACTGATACTGATGTAATGGATTACAAGTGATAACAAGAACATGTATAAACGCACAACCATATCAAGGTTTAATCTGCAAAATCAAATTTAAAAAGTCAAATTTTGATAACAAAAACATGGATTAACAAACAACCATATACAATGTTCAATCTTGAAATATATATATAAAAAAAAAAATAAAAAAATCAAAACATGATTACAAGAACATGTATAAACGAACAACCATATCAAGGTTTAATCAGCAGAGACTAATAAAAATAAAAATAAAAACGTATACGTTACAATATTATTGAATTTATACCACATAGTGGGTCAAGGGTATAACTTATGTTAAGTAGACCAAATGTAGTTTATATTATTTACTTATTAATCTGAAGGATGAAATACTTTATCTTGACGATTCCATGATGCAATATGGGCCTGCCGTCTAAATAAAAAAATAAGTATATACAGTTACGTTCGAATAATCTTTCATTTTTTTTTTTTGGTATATATTCTTTGTATTTCTTTTTTTTTTCAAAGAATTTTCCTGACTTAGTTTATGAATGAAATTTGACAATTTTTTGTCATTAAGTACATAAATATACAAGGTTTCCTATCATCATATTTATTTAATTTTCCGTTGTGTATTTATGGAGCTATACAGAATTATCTACACTGCTTATTTCCGTGTGACGCCATTTCTCCATATAACGTTACCAAAATGGCGTCCCGAAAATTGGATGTTGTAAATAAATTATGATTTCTCTAATTATACATAACGGAAAACAGTGAAAATATTTTGCGATGAAACAGGAAACAATTCTCTATAAGTACACAAAATTTCATTAAAAATTATCCCGAAACGAAGTCAGAGAAAAATTAATTGAAAAAAAGTTGGAAATACAAAGAATATATAGCAAAATAAAAAAAAAAATTGAAAGACTTATGGCACGTAACTGTATATATATCAAAAGCGTTATACTGACGAATGTCTTGTTAATAGTTGATTTATTCATGTTTTGCTTCAAGAAGATGGAAGTGGTCGGTAAACAGGCGACAGTGTGAATAATTAAGGCAGCTGTCACAGTCACGTTCATAGACTTACCTCACAGTACAGTTTGCTCTGGTGTGATATATATAACAGTATTCAAAGTATACTTTAGTCTCTAAGGCAGCCATGGTCAGGTATAAGAAAATAGAGTAAATCAATAACTTTGAATTATAGTTTATCCTCGTAGTCTCCAATTTATCCTGTTACAGTTGTATAATTGAAATTATCAGTTCTGTGTAATGTAGACAGAGAAATACAATATAATTATGAAGTCTGAGTCATGTAGACAAATAAATAGAATTATGACTTGTGTGCCATGTAGAGAAAGAAATAGAATATATGACTTCTAAAATATAAACTTTATTTAATTTACAACGATTATGAAACAAGTTGTTGTGAGAGGAAACCGGGGTACCCGGAGAAAACTCACGTGGTCGGGCAGGTGACCTCATACCTTTTGACGTCCAGTCGGGGAATCGAACTCAGGCCGCCCTATCCTCTGTATGACTTCTGTGTCATGTTGACGGAGAAATCAAATATGTGACCCCATGTGATGTAACTATATAGATATAATGTTGTATCTATTACTAATTTGTTGAGTGACCAAGAAATAGAAACTTTTAAAAATTATCCCGAGGATCGCAGACGGTTTCTTTCCTTCACCTTACGGTGATTAAGTGTTTTGCTTCTTCGCTTATTTTCTTTTTTTTTTTAATTAAAAAAACTATATTTGCCCAATCCATGCCGTTTAAAGAAACTTTATTTCTTCTCCATCAATATTTCGATTAAAAAACATCGATTTGTACCTTACCTTTAATGATCTAAAAGCTTTGATCTGTATAAGTTTGTCTTGAAGTCACTTATATATGTACGTTTTCCTGCGTGTGTTTCGCTCTTACTTATACTATTTTATATTTCATCTTTTCGTTTAATGTTTATCTTAAAATACACGTAAATCTTTAATTTACAGGTGTTTCCGTGTAGATTTTTCTTCTCTAGAATTTCGTCCCTAGTTTGGTTGATTTTGAGTTCGGATTGTTTTTTGGCGCTACGATGTTCTGTGATTTATCTAATATCAATATGTATTAATTTACATATATATGTAATTTATTTCCATTTCATTAGAATTTCATTTTAATTGAAAAAGGGAATCAGTCGAAATCACGCTAGAGTAGGAATTTATCTTTAAGAATGCAATGATTATAATAGAAAAACACAGATAGGTTCATTGATGTGATATTGATTCATAAAATTTCCATTTGATAAATATAAAACAAAGAGATAGGAAAGTGATTGATTAACCAATTAATAGAAAGTGAACACTTAATTGAGTTGCTGATCACACGATTAAATCAAGTCACGTTTAAGATTACATGGTATTCTGAAAAAAATGAGACTTATGATTTAATTACATGCAAAAATCAACACAAATCCTATCTTCGAAACTGCATTAACCTATTAGATGTTCCTTGCATCCCTGAACTATGTCACACAATTATTTGATTGGTTTCAGATATGAAAAACTTACCAATCTGGCTGTTGATGAAGATATCAAAATAGCGACATCTCGCCCAAAAGCAAGTCAATTTTACCGTTGCGGTGCCGCACATTTTCAATGAATTTTCATCAAAGGATTGTGATAATGTACTTGTCTCATCCTAAAGATGGAGCGAAGAGAATCTTAATTGTCTTGATGACATATTCATGGGATTAAAACATGTAAATGCGACTCACCCATTCGGGACTATTAGTCTACTCTATATATGTCGAGGATTCCGATTCCGGCGACATTGCCAAAATGACTCTACAGATTACACCTTGATATATAAGTCGTGTTTAGCAATTGTTTTGTTTGTATTTACGTGCGATTATCCTCGGCACCCAGGGTTGACGCTCTCTACACCTCCGGAGGATGTCAAAGCAATGTCGATTTGTTTTCCTCTGCAAGGAGGCATTCACTGCTCCAATGATTTTATCAAGAGAGCGTGAGGGAGACCTAAATGATAGCTACATGTATCACAATGTCTTGAGACTGAAGATGGATGACACATTTCGTGCGATTTCATTTCCCCTATACCCTTATCTGATATCCTTCTCCGATAACCTACTCAAATACCCCACTCCTCTGATATCCTTCTCCGATAACCTACTCAAATACCCCACTCCTCTGATATCCTTCTCCGATAACCTACTCAAATACCCCGTTCCTCTGATATCGTACTCCGATAACCTGCTCAAATACCCCACTCCTCTGATATCCTACTCCGATAACCGACTCAAATAACCCTCTCCTCTGATACCCTACTCCGATAACCGACTCAAATAACCCTCTCCTCTGATATCCTACTCCGATAACCGACTCAAATAACCCTCTCCTCTGATACCCTACTCCGATAACCTACTCAAATAACCCTCTCCTTTGATATTCTACTCCGCTAACCTGCTCAAATACCCCACTCCACTGATATCGTACTCCGATAACCTACTAAAATACCCCACTCCTCTGATATTCTATTCCACTAACCTGCTCAAATACCCCACTCCTCTGATACCCTACTCCGATAACCGACTCAAATAACCCTCTCCTCTGATACCCTACTCCGATAAACTACTCAAATACCCCGCTCCTCTGATATCCTAGTCCGATAACCTACTCAAATACCCAACTCCTCTGATATCCTAGTCCAATAACCTGCTCAACTACCACGTTACTCTGATACCCTACTCTGATAACCTAATCAAATACCCCGCTCCTCTGAATATCTACTCCGGTAACCTGCTCAAATACCCCACTCCTCTGATACCCTACTCCGATAACCTACTCAAATAGCCCACTCCTCTGATACCCTACTCCGATAACCTACTCAAATACCCCGCTCCTCTGATATCCTACTCCGATTACCTACTCAAATACCCCGCTCCTCTGATATTCTACTCCGATAACCTACTCAAATACCCCGCTCCTTTGATATCCTAGTCCGATAACCTACTCAAATACCCCGCTCCTCTGATATCCTACCCCGATAACCTACTCAAATACCCCGCTCCTTTGATATCCTAGTCCGATAACCTACTCAAATACCCCACTCCTCTGATATCCTACTCCGATAACCTACTCAAATACCCCGCTCCTCTGATATTCTACTCCGATAACCTACTCAAATACCCCGCTCCTTTGATACCCTAGTCCGATAACCTACTCAAATACCCAACTCCTCTGATATCCTACTCCGATAACCTACTCAAATACCCCGCTCCTTTGATATTCTATTCCGATAACCTACTCAAATACCCCACTCCTCTGATATCCTACTCTGATAACCTACTCAAATACCCCGCTCCTTTGATATCCTACTCCGATAACCTACTCAAATACCCCACTCCTCTGATATTCTACTCCGATAACCTGCCCAAATACCCCGCTCCTCTGATATCCTACTCCGATAACGTACTCAAATACCCCGCTCCTTTTGATATCCTAGTCCGATAACCTACTCAAATACCCCACTCCTCTGATTTCCTACTCCGATAACCTACTCAAATACCCCGCTCCTTTGATATCCTAGTCCGATAACCTGCCCAAATACCCCGCTCCTCTGATATCCTAGTCCAAAAACCTGCTCAAATACCCCGCTCCTCTGATATCCTACTCCGATAACCTGCTCAAATACCTTGTCATCTGATATACTACTCTGGTAACCAGCTTAAATACCCCGCCCTTCTAAAATCCTAGTCCAATAACCTACTCAAATAACCCTCTCCTTTGATATCCTACTCCGATAACCTGCTCAAATACCCCTCTCCTTTGATATTCTACTCCGATAACCTACTGAAATACCCCGCTCTTCTGATATCCTACTCCGATAACCTACTGAAATACCCCGCTCCTCTGATATCCTACTCCGATAACCTGCCCAAATACCTCGCTCCTCTGATATCCTACTCCAATAACCTGCCCAAATACCCCGCTCCTCTGATATCCTACTCCAATAACCTGCCCAAATACCCCACTCCTCTGATATTCTATTCCGATAACCTGCTCAAATAACCCACTCCTCTGATATTCTATTCCGATAACCTGCTCAAATAGCCCACTCCTTTGATATTTTATTCCGATAACCTGCTCAAATACCCCACTCCTCTGATAATCTACTCCAATAACCTGCTCAAATAACCCACCCCTCTGATATTCTATATTTTCCGATAACCTGCTCAAATAACCCGCTCCTCTGATATCCTTCTTCGATAACCTACTCAAATACCCCACTCCTCTGATATTCTATTCCGATAACCTGCTTAAATACCCCGCTCCTCTGATACCCTACTCCGATAACCTACCCAAATACCCCACTCCTCTGATACCCTACTCCGATAACCTGCCCAAATACCCCGCTCCTCTGATATCCTAGTCCAATAACCTGCTCAAATACCCCGCTCCTCTGATATCCTACTCCGATAACCTGCTCAAATAGCCCACTCCTCTGATACCCTACTCCGATAACCTGCTCAAATACCCCGTTACTCTGATACCCTACTCTGATAACCTACTCAAATACCCCGCTCCTCTGAATATCTACTCCGGTAACCTGCTCAAATACCCCACTCCTCTGATACCCTACTCCGATAACCTACTCAAATACCCCGCTCCTTTGATATCCTAGTCCGATAACCTACTCAAATACCCCACCCCTCTGATATCCTACTCCGATAACCTACTCAAATACCCCGCTCCTCTGATATTCTACTCCGATAACCTACTCAAATACCCCGCTCCTTTGATATCCTAGTCCGATAACCTACTCAAATACCCCACTCCTCTGATATCCTACTCCGATAACCTACTCAAATACCCCGCTCCTTTGATATCCTAGTCCGATAACCTACTCAAATACCCCACTCCTCTGATATTCTACTCCGATAACCTGCCCAAATACCCCACTCCTCTGATACCCTACTCCGATAACCTGTTCAAATACCTCACTCCTCTGATATTCTACTTCGATAACCTGTTCAAACACAGCCAGGTTTTGGAGGTGGACAGTTCCATTATCTGCTGATCCGGTACCTTGTTGACGATCACATTCAAACGGAAACAACTGTTCTACTTCCGAAGGAAATGCCCATCAAAAAGACAAATGTGATAATTGAAGAGTTATTTTAGCGAAACGACGTCATTATAACTCACGCTCGATAAACATGTTAATGGTGAGGTTCAAGGTGAGGCTTAGATAAAGTTCAGCTCCTCTAAAGACAATCAGTAGAGTAACGGTTATATCTCTCGTGTGGAAGACGGAAACATCTCAACAGTGGGCAAGATGGGAATCTTAAAAATCATTTCACTTCCAGTAAAACTAGCTTTTCATGTGTAGACACCAGTTTCGGAAAGGTCAAAATTTTTTTTTTCTCTTTAACAAATTTGAAGTCAACAAAGTCCACTTTATCATGCTTAAGCCAATTTTACTCCTTATTTTTTTTTTTAGATTTTGATAGGCATGCTATTATAAGGGTTATTCATTGTACAAAATATCACCCATGGCCACAAAATACACTACTATACACTGCCACCTTACATCAAAATGGACCGATATTTTTCAAACGACTAAGCGACGCAAAGTGCCGCCTGTGCTTCATCTGTAATCATATTGTGCCCTTCGGGGCTTTTTCATGCATGGGCGCCTTCTGAGAACGAGAGATTGCATACTGTTTACAGCAAGAGCAGGTAGCGAAGCTGCTGAAGATCATTTTTATTTTTGGAAATAACTTAATGACAGTTCATCGACTTCGGGGAAACGGATCCTGCAAATATGTTCTTTAAAGAATTAATTGTAACAAACATCGGTTCACCTTCATATTGAATGTTGCACGCTAGCGCACCATTCAATATGTAGGTAAGACAATGTATGTTACACAACAATGAATGTCAAAAATATTACAACCAATATTGATATTCATATTTTTGTTAACCAGTATACAGTTGATTTAGACATATACATACAGTATTAGTCAAAACATAATTCAACGCCAGGGTAAATCCAGACAGAGAACAACCACCAGTGGATGACGTCAAATTTCGGTATCTTTTTTTTCGTGATTAACGAAGTCATCTAATCATGAATCACGATATAGTAATTAAAATTAAAGTGGCATATCCAATATAAACATTCAACAAACTGTATTTATATAGAATCCGACTCGTCGCCCCCCCCTCGCCATCCCCCCCTCGCCCCCCCTCGCCCCCCCTCGCCCCCCTCCATCAGTTCCCATCGGCCCCGTCGACTCCCGTCGGCCCTTTCACTCCCATCGGCTCCCATCGGCCCCATCGGCCCCTATCGGCCCCCATCGGCTTCCATCGGCTTCCATCGGCCCCGATCGCCCCCCTGCCACTCTAATGTGCTCCGCCCCGTTCGTACCATTGGTACGTATGAGAGTGTTGTATTATATTGTCTTCCATGTATTGAACATAACATATTATGTATTCGTCGAAAAAAGAGTTCGTTAGATTTAATCTGTAAGCTGTCATAGCTGGGGATAAAAAATGCTAAAACCACAATGGCAATGAAAATACCAAACAAACCACAAAAACAACCTCATCCGAAACCACAAATTATTATCAACAATGAATACATGTACATTGAATGGTGTCAAAACGAAGGTAACATACGTGACACGATTCATCTCAAGCAAACACCGCGGTTGCCGAGTGATTAAGGTGTCCAGATATTCTACCACTAGCCCCCGTGGGGTAGTTGCCAGATACTGGCCATAGGTCGGTGATTTTTTCTCCGGGTACTTCAGCTTTCTTTCACCTCACAAACCTAGCTGTTTATAGGACGTAACAAACTAAATTAACCCTAACGCGGTCTAACACACATAGGTAGATACAAGGACTGGTAGTTAGTTCCTGATAAGGCAGCTCCTGCAGATCCCTCAAAATGTTATTTAATATACTGTATATACATATAAATTCTTTTGATTGTAATAAGTGCATATACATGCACTGTAAAGCGTTTTAGCGTGGTATATGATAGCTAGATAGAGCAGCATTTTATTAAATTTTGTATGAAATATAGAGGATACCGAAGCGTCAACAAAACCAAAATCCGAACTCAAAATAATCTATTGAACTAGAGGCAAATATGAAAAAAGGAAAGATCTACATGGTGCCCCATGCAAAAGTATATGTACAAGAAAACAAGATCACGGAAGAGTAAGCGTCTTCTGCTTTTTCGATGACACCTGCCATGTTAATCTTGGTCACATCCAAGTAGAATTAAGTTTTCAAAGTGAGAACCGTGCCATCATCCTCAATCACAATAAGTAAGCACATTAATAGGCATACTCGAAAACGTCAATTTTCATGTCACTCAAAGATACAAAGTATGATACAAGAAAGTGCATGTCTGACAATTTTAAGCTGATATGTAGTATTAGGTATGGATATATACAATGTAAGAAGGTTTGTCATTGTTTCCATATTTATTAGCCGTTAGACAGTGTTAAGGAAAGTGTCGTTCTACAGCTGACCTGATGTCTATTTCATGAACATTCAAACAAAAAGTAAAAAACCGATCTTTTTGAAGATGATGAAAACGTAGCTGAATGTGACGATAGGCACACGAACCTGTCGTGTTACCGTAGCTAATGTGTGTTATTCATGCTCCAGGCCGCACACTTATCATTTTAGAATGTCTAATTCTTATGTCATTAATGTCATAATTGCAAAAACAACGGACACATTATGACAACTACAACATGACTTGATGTGGTGTCTCCGTTTTGATTCTTGTCATTTAAATGCAGAAAACTTAATGGTATTTAACATTATTCTGTTTGGCATTGAGAAGGCAGCATCTTGCAGTTCTCACTGAGCAAGTAAGTATTTCTCAGACCTATATACTGATATATGTCTCTATTTCATTATTATTATTTCAGAAATGGTTTTAGAAATAAGAAATGTACGTTTTACGTGTTTAATGTACACAGAAATTAAATAAATTAGTCTAGAAAAGTATACATTCATAAAATTATTAAGAAAAAAAATAACCCAAATCATTTTTATCACTCGAATGTCTGAAGTTCTCAACTAGGGGGAGATAAGCTAGTAGTAAAATTCAGTAAAGAAATTCTTATAAAACTGGTAGACAATCAAGTCTTGAACATAAAGCGTCGATTTTTGTTTCGATAGGTAACCATGAAATTAAATCAGATTAGTTTTCATATAATTGAGATACAGTATAAAATGTATCTGTCACGTAGATTAAGATATAATTTTAATCAATAACAGGTTAATTATACCAAGTTAATAGATAACCATGTGGTGCGGTGGGTACTCATTTGACTGCAATCCATGTTTCAATGCACGGGTCCCATACTCGTTATGTATTTTTTTCTTTCTAACCTTAAATATGGACAATGTTATGACAAAATCGACGACATCCCACGAACATTATTCTGGTTTATATGAATTTACTGGTATGGGAACTATTCTAGATTGCTGATTAAATTTGGTCTCATTCAGTGCAACTTAAAAAAATGTGTTGTACCTTAACAGTCAAAAGAATCGCCTGTGGTCTGGTGTAGATACAATGTAAGATAACGGAGAACGCTAAATAAACGATGTAAACCTCGCAGACTTTTCAATTACTTCCCCCTACTATTCATACAGCACACCATGTTCGATCCCAAACAAACAAATACGTCTGATATCAAACCCTTGCATTTTGTTGTAAATGTCACCAACATGAATGAAAAAGGAAATGATTTCTGTTTTATTTTGTTTAAGTAAAAGCTAGCTATACTCTATCCAGAAGGACAAGTTCATATCGTGAGATTAAATTGGAACATAGAATCAGTAAACACTTGTGTAGGGAATTTTAAAAACATTTTGGATTAATTTTGTAATGGACAAATTCTAGATGATCCAATTGTATAGCTACACATGTAAAAGATTACACAAACAACCAACAATTATCTCTGGCATGAAACAGTTGCATGAAAGAAAACCTTTACCAAAGAAAGGTTTTACCATCATGTAATACCAATTGGTATTGGCTTGACACAGGTCTTTTCAATCACATCGTAATGCACCGGTCCATTCTGTTGTGTGCTTCATGCAGGCACTGTCGAGTTGTTGGTTTTACTTATCGTGTTCGCCTCACAATGATGTCTTATGCGTTGTTAATTTGCTGTTCGATTGTCTTAACATTATCTTAATTCAATTTGAATTTTAATATCTGCGGGTTTTGTTTCGTTTCAGGGCAGTTGATAACAAATCCAACATGATCCGATCCATTCTGACCGCTGTGACGTTCTTGTTTGTTCTATTGGGGCTAGTTGGTAAGTAATCGACATGTATATTTTCTTAAAAATTTATTATTGAGAGATACCTAAAATACAATTATTTAGAGACCAATATTAGAAATAAAACAACCCAAAAACCTTGATGAGTTATCAATGAGAAGTATATTATCTTAGCATTATCAGTTCCAACTGATATATGTAACTGATAAGATTACAATTTGATCAAAGTGTCTGTACCAGTAAGTTTAGTTTATTTCCGGTATTTCAAAATACGTAGGGAGATAATTATATTGTATTAACCGGATAACAGAGTAACATATTTGAACGTAGTCCGGTTGACCATTTCCGGTTGAAACCGCCTTGCTATCATATATATTACACTTTGCTGGTCATTTGTCTGATGAAGGTGACATAGTAAATACTATACCAGTCATCAATACGTCCGAAAGAAAAAAAACTCCGGGTTTCTCGAAGTCGCCGGGAACGTAGGAATTATATCCGAGTATTTGAGTTAAGTGAGTCTGATAATTAAGTGTTAGTTTAACAGGGAAAAGTATTTTTTTCGAGTTAAACAGAATGTTCGAGATAACAAAATTCGGCTGAAGTTGTATTACAACAGTAATTTCACAAATCAGATTTCCTTACTTGATGAAACTATAAAACATGTGTTTAACGTTAGTACTACGTAACTACTGAACACATATTGTCCTGAAATGTTCCGCGAGGAAAATGTAAATATTTCATTTGCTTGATATGCAAATAAAACATCACTGAAATATAAAAAGTGTCTTAAATCGTATATCTTAGTGTCAAATAAATTGTATTCATTATGTAAGACACAACCCGCCGTCACGATGTTTATAAAATTAGAAACAGCAGAGCGAACTCGAGTGATTAATTGTACGTGGAATCAAGTACATTGTATGATGTTTGAATGAAGCCCAGCTTTTTATGATTTTCGTGATAAAGTTGTCAGCAGATATTGAACCCTAAAACATCTTTGACTAATTGAAATAGAACAGAGCAGATACATCTGTGTGATAGATGAATATTCATATTTTTGTTTAGATAAAAAAAATGATGACGTCGGACACACTCACACATACTGCACCTTTTAAAGTTAGTAATAAGTAAGAGATAATTTATGATGAAAAATGAATTAAACTGCATCTTACAGCTAGGACTCGTCAGTAATGCTAGGGGCTAAAAGGTGAGAATCGAAATTTCCTAAGCTAATGTAGAAGCAGAAGAGTCAGGTGCGTAAAAACCATTAATTTATGAGATGAGAAGAAAAACAAAAATAAGTACAATGAACGGTGTGGGTTAGTCTGATATATGCATATATAATGGGGCCACGGTGGACTAGTGGTTAAGTGGTTCCGACAATCTACTATTAGCCAACCCTAACGTAGTTCGACTGTATACGACCAGTTGCGAACATGGTTATCACTAATTAATTCGATTTTTTTTTTCATCCTTTAAAATTATTTTTTTATTTTTTTTTATTACTGCTTACACCTGATTCTTTTTTGTTTTGATAACATAGATGTATTTATTTGACATGAGCATATTCATATCATTGTGAGGCTCTTGGATTTGATGTTATTTCTAGTATTTTATTCTAATCTTCCACATATTTTCTATTTTACGGCAGAACTACATCTTTGCCTATAGAAATAAACAAGTGCACTGCAGACGTCACTGATTAGTACACGGCTTTCAGCCTTTAATAGGCCGGTAAGGGGCTACACAAGCCTGGACAGTTTAAAAGTTAATAAAATCACAACCCGAACTTAAAAGTAACAGTATTGGCTTAAATAATGAAAAGCACGTCATTGATAATACATATATAATGAGGAAAGTAAGTAATTATCTTTGTGATAATCTTTTCTTTATTTCTAATAAATACAGCATATCTAACAATGTTTTCAGTAATACAAAATAAAGAACACCGAAGCGTTAATAAAATCACAACCCGAACTCAAAATCGATTCCACTAGGGGCAAAATATAAAGAAAGAAAAGATATACATTGAGACCCTTGTAAAAGTACAGGAGAATAAGACTAGATGTTCCGGAAGAGTAAGCGTTTTCTGCTTCATCGACGACAAGTGAAATATATTTCACGAGAGGGGCTAACATTGTGATATTTTTCACGATACATTTTGTATAGCTGAAGACATTGTGAGATACTCTATGTATTATATTTTTTATAGCAAAGTATACCGGGTAACTCTCAATTTTTCTACTGTCGATTTTAAGCAGTGTTTTTTATTGTCAAATCAGAAAAACCTTTACTAGTGAAAAAATCATTTTTATAGAATGAATACAAATGAATGTAAATGTAAATTTGAATATAAATATTTCCTTTATTCATATTTGCCCCTGGTTTAATCGATGTTGAGTTTTGATTATGATTTTATTAAAGCTTCGGTATTCTCCTATTTATTCCGATATTTCACTGTTAAAAATGTAATAAACTTTGGAAATCTATAACTATCAAAAAACAACCAAAAAGAAGATTAAAGAATATTCTATGAAATGGCAAGTAATTGCATCATTATTACAGCATTTTTGAGGTTTTCACAATCCAATTTTATCAACGAATAAATATCTAGGGTGTTTAACCAAACTGTCATCGACGACACCCGCCATGAAAAAACCAAGAGGGCATACTTCTCCGTCAAAAACGCCCATCTTGTTTAATTCATTTTTCGGCATACTGTATCTATTACTAAATTTAAGAGGTGCAGCATATGTGTGTGTTACGTGATCCGAGGTTTGCTGGAGCCTCCATAGCCACAGTTAATCTCATTTGAGTAGTGGCACGGTACTTAATATACACATTTTCGTAGTACACGATTTGAAATTATACAGAACTAGTTTAATGTTACTTCTAAATTAATCAGTGAGACAAATATTGCGACCATCAAACTTACTTGTACTTTGCACAATTCTGTATCTCTTGACTCCCTGTGCCGTAAGTTTGTTCACAAAAATCGCATACCCAAAAAGGCACTAGATGAACCAGCTGTGACATGTACACATCATAGGTTAGAGAAGCAGGGATGTTACTATAAAGAAAGGGAAAATTCTCGATTAATAAATCGACATCGTCACATTTGTCGTACAGCATCGTAGTAAGCTGCTCGTGTTGGCCATAGTTTAAGTTGATACATTGTACAATGTATCGAGGCGAGAAGAATAATGTGTGTCCTTCATTTCAATTTTAGAAGTGTGAATACGATCAAGTAGGTCAACAAACTAGGAGTAAGCTAGGAATAGGGGACAATACATTGTCAATATACCTGAAAATGAAATTAAAAGATTTGGCAAGGTTTTTTTACTCGTCCTGATAAGCACTTCGACAAATTCAGCCTCGTATGTAAAAATAAATAAGACGGCCAGGATTGTTGCACAGTTTGTTCCCAGTGGAATGTCATAATTCTGTTTAAAATTTGTCCCTCTAAACTCAACAAAGATTTTGTCAACTAGGATTCAATCATTCGTATTATATCTTGCTTAATATATTTCATCCTAGCTTTTGTTGTGTTTTTCACAAAGAATATTCCAATATAGCCTTCATACAGGAAAGCTGTCTTATGAGGGAGCAAGCGTTCTTTCAGTTTGATATGTGATATATAGAGGATCTTACAAGGGTGTCGATGTAATATGGAAATTAATAGACGAGTTTGATAATTCAATGTGTCACGAGCCTTTAGGCGAGTGACATATTAATTTGTTTAGCGAGTTTAATAAATTCCTTATTACATTGACACGAGTGTAAGATTCTATTTATCACATAACTTATATTTATGATAAAAAACGTGAAAAACCATCACATTAATTCTCTATAAGAAAGGCAAAATTTCTTCTGTGACCGTACGATTTTCAATACCGAGACAATCATATGACGTCATAAAGATGTCAGTTGTTTATGACGTCACAATAGTGTTATTGCACGCGTGTAATACCATTTTTATGACATGGCCGTATAACATGACTGAACGGGCTAGTTATGTGATAAAGTAGTGTACAGTAGGGAAACATCAACTGATTTGATAGACAAAACAGTTTTGAGAAGATGGCGCTTAAGCAGTTTAGGTATCCAATAAAGACGAAGTTAGTCAGAGTCTTTCTCATTGACAGGGATCTTGATTTATTGTAATCCTGAAGTATGGTTAGAAAGTAGTTCATCTTTCGAAAAACCGGTCAATGTATAAGTTGGGTTACCCTGATCATCAAGCAGGCCCATTTCGTTTTGCAAACAAAAAATGTAATACTGTTTTCAAAATCACAAAGGTGGACAGGGATTACTTCCACGATCGATATGAAACGTATGCCCCTTAAGGATCTGCTCTTGTGAGGTTTCAATCACGTCCAAATCTCGTTTTGAGCTCACATGAGATATTTTTGTAATATCTGACAATTTATTATCAATTTCGATAGCAAATGTGCATCTAAAAAATGTAAAAAAAACCAACATAAATGTTTGTTATTTGTAGAAATTTTTAGAAGAAATTAAAAACAAAAAATGTCCATTATGGCAGCCATTGTGAAAATGTTTTATTTCTCTGTGTTTCTTCCACTTCATGACAACAAAATTTCATGCGTTTTGTGCTTGATTGATCATTTAAGATCGTCAGTGTGTCGCCATTTTTCATTACAGCAAGTTCATTTTTAATATACAACTTCTTTATGGTCATTATAAAGCAACTATGAAGCAACAAAGATATTTTTTATATTTTGTGTTATTGAAGCGATTTTAATTTTGATTAAAGAATAGTAAAAATAATACATTTGATAATGGGACAAAAAAACAAGCCCGCTACCCCCCAGTTTTTATGACTGCTTTAGAATGAGAAACCCATTTCCTTTTGATCTGCCAAATATCTAAAAAAGTTAGTCGCCAGATTTTTTTTATGAAGCATTAAATTTGTAAAAAAAGAGGAAAAATGGAGTATTTACTCATTTAAAAATAAGGGGAAGCGGTAGCTAAAATTTATTTTTTTGGGCGAAAAGAATAATTTGAAGACTTTTTTCTTCCGTAATTATTAAGAAAATACTATTTTTGTCCTGCAATGGGCCAAAACAGCATTTTTTTCTTAAACCGAGCATAGCACAAAAACAAGTTCACTACCATATATTTCGTTTTGCATTTTCAGCTATGCAATGGAACTTCCCTTTCTAAACATGCATATCAGAAAAAAAGTTAGTTGTCAGAAAATTTTGACTTTTCACAAGAGATGATCCTTAAACATGCCTTTCGATCATTAGAACTCTGAGTTTAATCATGTCGACACATCAACATCACTGAAAGCATTTGAATCCTGCTGGATAAACACTGTCTACAGCTGAAATATTACTACAATCATTACAAACATGACATTAATGAGCTTATTTTGTGTTGGTGGTCAGTTTGCCTACGTCCGGTATTATTACATCATTCTAATTTGCATTTGTCTTGGGAGTAAGGTACAAAGGTGTATGACTAGACATATGTAAAGAAAATTGAAGGTATTTAACATTCTATCATTTCCGAAATTCCGATTTCTCTTTTTTATTATTATTTCAGTTGCTCAAGAACAACAGGAGGACTGTTTCTATTACTGTGGCCCTAGGCCTAACGCTACTGCTGTGGTAGCCGTTTGCTTTCCGTCCAATGTCAAGGGGTGTGGCAATTGTAGGTTCTTTGATAACTTGTGTCCCAAAGTCGAAGAAACCGCCACAAAAGTCACAGGAGGAGCTTTGCAATGCCTGGTCGGTCCAGGTAAGTCTTCCTTCAAAGAATATCAAAATAATATTCATATTCCAGGAACGATGTTTCAATTTTCAATATAAGATTTTTCACTTTTGGTCCTAAGTGCAATCAATGGCTTTACGCATTAGTGAACATCGAGAGCAAATCTGAGCAGATGCCTCCTGACATCTCCTTTTTTTGTAGCAAAATTTCTTGGTAGTTTGACACTGTTAACTCCGCCTTTCAAATGAACTTTCGTAAAGAAGACTTTTCACACGAGTGTAAATGTTCACACATTGTACACCGACATTAGAAACTGAAAACATTACCGACTATACACCTGTGATGGTATAGAGATACTTTATCACATCATATCGAATAGCAACAAGTGACGATAACTCTTGTCTTGAAATGATTAAAAATCTGAACTCTTACTCCATCTTTATCAGATTGTTAGATTTTTAAATCTTCATGCAGGTTTCTCTTGGTCCAAAGTTTTTGAACTGATCCGAAAAACAATACAGCCGACAGGTGTTCATCTTAGATCAAAAACAATAGTTTACGGAGGGAGGTTTATTAGTTTCTGAATACATGCAGCATAGATCTTTCACAAAGTCCATATGCTTTGTCTCTAGCCGGGCATTATCTAGTTTTTTAAATGGAAAACAATCGGCAGAAAGATGGCCATTTTTAATTTTTGTCAGTTTGTGATTACTACTTTAGAAATGGCCTATAGGACATTTTCTGATTCCACTTGTAAGTTGCCTTTGGTCCCTAGTTATGCATTGACTTGAGTTCAGATTGATACAAAGAAATATGGATTAGTAAATTGAAACACAAGCATATGCTGCAACTGTCAATTTAGAAACATGGAGACTCCAGCAAAAAACAAATGGTTAACAAAACCATAATCCGACACATAAAACAACAAAAGGGGGGAAATCCACATGGAGGCCCCTATAAAAGAGAATAAGACAGATGTTCCGGAAGAATAAGCGTCTTCTGCGTCATCGAAGACACCTGCAATGTAGATATTTGGCACATGCAAATAAACATCAAGTCCACAAAATGAGTCCGTATTGTTAATCACAGCAAGTAAACAAACTAATGAGCAATTTCAAAAACGTCCATCTTCATATCGAAAAAAGATCAAGAATATTTCGCAATGAGACAAAGATGGCGAGAATAAAAAAATGCCATTAGTTCTTTTCAATCTGCATCTCCCAAATCCCTGTTTTGTTAGTTTGTTTATTAACAGTCGACATCGATCACGAAAATCACGATATTTAGAGCCAGCCCTAGAATAGCAAATCAGTTGCGACATGTTAACACCATAGTTTGGAGAAGCAGAGATGTTACTTTCAAGAACTATAAAGTTCACGTTTGGAAAATTGAAATCGTCACATTTATCGTATAGCTAAGTAGTAAGCTATCCACGTTCGTCATAATTTGAAGAAGAGATCGAGGTAAGCAAACTTAGACATACACTGTAGACAACGCATCGTCGATATATCTGAAAGTGACATTAAAAGATTTGTCAAGGGTATTTTATCTGTCATGATAAGCTCTCGTATGAAAAAAGTCAACTAAGAGTGGGCCACAGTTTGTTTCCATTTGAAAGACACAAGTCTGCTGGAAAATCTTTTCCCCAAAGTCAACAAAAATATGGTCAACAAGGAATTCAAAATTCGTACTATATCTTGTTACTTATTTTATCTAAGCTTTTGATGTGTTTTAAACAAAGTATGCTCAAAGATAGTTCACTTTCATATATTTGTATCGCCGACCGCCACTTTTGTATAAGAAAGCTCTCATAACAAGAGATTTAAGACGTTCTTATAGTTCTGCATGAGGCAAGGTAATGTAGAGGGTGTAAAAATAGAATGTTTTGACCGAAAAAAAAACAACCGTTTTTAGGTGGGTGTTTTTAAAATTAATCTAAAGATATTTTTAACTTCACATCACGTTAATTAAACTCCAGGAGTAAACAGTGCCATAATAAGTCTGACGCCCTGACAAAAGTTGGAAGTTTGTTAAAGACTTGGTCGAGCAATTAGCAGAAAGGAAGCCATCTTGAATTTTTATACTTAATGTCTATCTTAATTTCGACAGTTTAATACTGTAATTGCTATTTCTGAGAAGGAATTCTCAAATCTCAAAAAAAGAGAAATTAAGATTAAATATATGTAAAAAGAAAAAAGAAGAACAAAAGTTATTCATAGTGGGCACCAAGATCCTTCAGTGATCTCTCGTTTTATAATAGATAAATTATAGTTATGATTTTAATTATCGCATTTAAAAAAATACTTTTTACATATATTTTGTAATTCTTCTGGAACTGTTTCGATAAGTGATTGTAACGGTACATCGCAAAAATAGCAGCCCTTTGGAAATATTATGTTTTGCAGTAGACGTATTTTATATTCTAATGTTTTTAACCCTTTTTTTATAGAATTCACTTGTGCTTTCAACAAAAAAGCCCACAAGCTTGGCGAAACATTCGAGGCATTTGATAAAGCGAACGAGTGCACGTGCATGGCTGACGGGCACGTACAATGTTCCAACACCATGCCCATAGACAGGGCCGCCATCTGCGAACAAAACGTATAATTCCCTAACAAATTTTATCCAATGACTTCTTTAGCAACAGTTAAACATATGAAAGTGTTTATCAAACATGTTGCACTTTTCCCCATTCTTTTCATTAAATTTCTTATTTCATATAAGAAAAATATATGGTGTTGATAGCAAAACAAAGATCATGAAAATTAATTGGAACATTTAAATGTTATATACTTATCAAAAGATGCGTTTTTCTTGTATCTGAAGTCAGAAAAAATAAAATGTATAGACATATTTTGGTTTTGTTTTTCTTTCTGTTACATGTGTAATGCTTCTTCTTTTGATCTTGACAACACCATGTAATCTTATATAGGCATTGGAGGTAGCATTCAATTTTATACTTATATTGTATATCATTCGTTAATTAAAACATAATCTTACACAATAATAATAAATAGCTCGTGTTTGGGCCAACTTCTAAATGAAATATATTTTCTGGAGGCAAATGTTATCTTAAGAAGGAAAATCATAGAAAATCAAAAGTTGTAACTTTAAAATGAAACAAAAGATTGAGTTACAACTTTGCCGATATCAAATATCTAACAGTGTCAATTTGCATGCAAAATTTAAAAAAGTTTACCTTGTACACTGACAGATTTATTAAAGTTTGAAAAATGTCGTTAAATAGTGATCAATAAGCTAATCACCCTTTGGACAACTGGGCCCTAGTCTCTTGTACTTACTTTCAAGAGGATCTCCATGTAAATTTGTTCTTTGTTTATATTTTGCTCCTAGTTTTATTGAGTTTGAGTTCGGAGCTTCGGTATTCTCTTTTTGTACTCATGAAAAAATAAATTACCTTAATATGGCTTGTAAATAATACCGCAGCACAATGTTACACTAAGCAAAGATAGTTTTCGCGGAGTTTCCTTATCCTACACCCCTGGTCATGAAAGAGTATTTTTCTCTCTTTTCAACTACCCATATAAGCTAAAAAAAACATGAAAATAGGTTTTGACTGGCTACCATTTTGAAAACATCAACTTATCCCTTGAGCTTTTTTGACGAAGACGAATGAGTCAGGGAGACTACGCATAACCCATATTAATGAAAAAAGAATACACAGAACAAACAACCTGGTTTTAATTTCATTACGTACGTCGCCTTTTTTCTCGTTTCGGCATCATACTTTGCCGTATTCGTGACGTCACGTCATTGTTGAGCCATTGTGACTCGGGTAGATGTGTAATACAACCACAGCGATCATAGATGTATTACCATAGACAGGACAGTGTTACACACCTAGAAATGAGAGAAAATAAATTATATATTAACTCACCGCTGTAACATCTCATAATCTTTTGAGAACCCCACAACAGGAGCTAGGTTACATCAAGTGCAAAATCATAACAGATGGATTCGACATATGTCCGTAAGTGATTATTGATACAGCATCGTTATATGATCAGGCCTTGAGTACAAAGTTCAAAGTAAGATTTAAATAATTCAAAACGAGCAATAAAATAACAACCAAACATAGCAAATCAGTTTAAATGTTGGTAAGTATATACCTACATGGTAGCTTCTCCCGCTGGGATAACATTCCAAACACCTGCCTCAAAGCGATTGACGCAAACCGACTTATGAGAAACAATCGTCGCCATGGCAATGAGACACTGTGATCCTATTAAAGGTATATGCTGCTATTTAAGCAATATATATGACATCTTTAAATTCTGGTATTGTCTGGTAAGTCGAATCGAATTTAAGCTTTTTCATTCATCAACGTCAGAGACGAATATTGAAATAGCTTCATCCAGCTGTTTTAAAAGTCATTCAACATTCTGAAATTATTCATGAAATTTCATTTTTCTCAATCTCGGTCTATAATTCTCAAGAATTGAAGAGGTCAAAATCATATTATAATGATAATGATAATGGAACATATTAATTTAAAATTTCTTTGCAACCAATCCGCATCGATTCAGCATCTCGGTTTCGAAAAGGGTTATTACCATATTTCATCTCGGAAATGACGATTAAGAACATGAAACAAGATTGTAAAAACAGAAAATCAAGAAAACACGAAGGCGACAACAAAACCTTAACCCTAACTCAAAATCGATTAAACTAGGAACAGTATTATAAATACTATGTACAAAGGTAAGATTTACACGGAGACTCTTGTAAAAGTACAAGAGAATCATATCAAGTTTTCCGGAAGAGTAAGCGTTTTCTGCTTCATCGACGACATCCACAGTGAAAATCGTGGTCTTATTCTCTTGTAGTTTTACAAGTTCTCTATGTAAATCTTTCCTTGGTTTTATATTTTGCTCCTAGTTTAATCGATTTTGAGTTCGAATTTTGAAAAGCAATACAGGGCATACACTTGTGATAAGGACGCGTTGTATCAAGTTTAAGTTTGATTGGCCAAAGGGAAATCGCACGTTATCGTATGGAAACCGTTGTGCGGTGGACGCCCCCGCTGCCGCCATCGCCGACACCGACATAGTGATGCCTATATGCAGCCTGCTTTTTGTAGACGACCCAAAAAGGTGTTGTATTGTAACATGTTTGTGCAGAGAAAGATCGACCATAATTGTCTTACAATAGAATAAAAAAAGATAAAACTTTTTTATTCTCTGTGATAAATGTCGGTTGAATATTAGCTAAGTAGTGTGTAGTATGACATTTTAATTATATATTATGCAATGTACGATTATGCTTTCAAATACTATTTCTATGTATCGTATCCGTCATTATGTCTAGATTAAAACATAGAAGATACGTTTTCACTCACAAACACCTAATTAATCATAAATACATTTTACTCATAAACACGTAATCATAAAATGAACATTGTTTTTGACAAATGTGCTGTCACATAAATTCCATGCAGACGTTCAATATCAATAGTGAACAGAAATGAATCACTAACGGCACATTATGAAGTCATAGTAATAACTTGGATCTTACCATAATTTACATGGCTTGTGTAGTGATCAATCTAAGTGCGAGTCCCGAGTCCAGTACTCATAAAATTTTGAAAGGACTCAAAGAAATTATGAAAAAAACTTCCATTTAACATTACGAAACCCCTTGTTTTCAGCAATATGTTCCAAAAAGGACCCATGAAAATGAATTGTAAATTAATCGCTGCATGCTGTATCGTAGTTGAGGAGCAGATACTTATTCTTCTGAAACACAAGTGCTCTAATTCATGAAAATAAATACGAGAATACCGAAGCGTTAACAAAATCATAATCCAAACTCAAAATCGATTAAACCAGGGGCAAAATATAGACAAAGGAAAGATTCACATGGAGACCCTTGCAAAAGTACAAGAGAATAAGACCAGGTGTTCCGGAAGAGTAAGCGTCTTCTGTTTCATCGACGACAACCGCCATGAAAATCTTTGGATTCTGTGCTCAAGTCAGCTTTCTTGAAACTCACCTGAATCATGTCAAAGAGTAAAAAAACCGTTGTAAATGTTGAAAACAGCCTGTTCAATTTTGTACCAAAACTTTGACAGAATAAGATTTTTAAAAACATTTATAGCCGTAACAAGAAATAAGACTTGAACATAGAATCCTTACTTGGGTATGAGAACGGTTTCATGAACACGGGCCGAAGTCTGTTTCTATTGTACAGTCAAAATTTCGTTATTTCGAGGTCAGCGCGACCGTGGGAAATCTTCGAGTTGACTGAGTATTCGAGTTACGTAAGTTTGAATGCTAGTATCAAGTTTGAGCAGGACCGAAAAAATCTTTCGAATTAAACGGAGGTCTTGTTAATGTACGAGCTCGAGATAACGAGGTATCGCTGTACTTGTTCAGGGCTCTCTGTGTACATACTTCTGTTGTTCATATGTCGCGCAATATTTTAATCATTTTTAAATTTGGATTATGGTTTTGTTGAAGCTTGGGTATATTCTGATCTCCTAAATGAGTCAGTTTGTGCAATGAAGCTGTATCAATCGATACATGATGTACAAATCCATCAACAAACCAACAAAGCAATCGATATACCAGAACGATTTAATTTGTGGTATAAAATATTCGTATAATATGACAAAGGTAAAGCCTTAAAAGAGCTAGCTTTATATTTAATCTCTGATATTTACTGAGAATCATCCATGTACAGGTTCACAAAGTGCTACAATGTCCATGCTTTAAAGTCGGCAAGTCGAAAAAGAACAGCGTCTGAAGCAACGACAGAGATAGATGACATAGACATCAGCTGAAAGATATTCCGGTTATTTTTAACATTTCGGCAATAACCGATATTTACGTGAAAGTGACGTGACGTAAATATGTGACGTCACATAATTGTTTGACGTAACATAAGTCACGTAACGTAATTGTGTGACGTGTTTCCACTTGCCCAAATTGAGGTCTACTTCCGGACATAAAAAAAAACCAAGGCAAAGGGTAGCCTTCGGGTAGCAAGCAAGGGGAAACAACTCTGTTTTCGCATGCTTGTTTTACTACTTATTACATCATCTTTAGTACTCAAATCACTGGGTTCAAATGATGGGTTCACTGATTGGATAAACGCGTGTCTTCTGATCACTCAACTCGAAATGATTTGACAAAACCACACCTGGGCCATACGTGATCTACTGTTACTCTTGTTACTATAGACATGTACTTATGAAGATAGATCATGACCGACGTAAACTGGCGCTTTGGAAAATTCCTTACCTCTTAATGTCAAGATTTAGAATTTATAATTACACGTAATGGACATCTCAGATATCTTCAATTAATCAAAATGTTAAAATTGAGCTATGGACAATAGGAGTAATTCATTTTTCGGTAGATACTGTTGTACTCTAAGGAATGGCTCGCTAAGTATGATTCATTCATTTAAATTTTCTCTAAGTTGATAGTGAAAGTCTTTATTGACTGTTTGTACAACACACATAGTTTAGTGCTAAAATTGAGATGTTGAAATCTTAAAAAAGGAATGTTAAATAAATGATGATATCTTGGTGAATAGAGGCAAAATGGCTGATATTTAATGCGAGCAGGTAGACAGACAGGATGGAAGACAGACAATCAGACTGGTAGGGAGGTAGGCAGGCAGACAGACATGTCGGCAGACAAACTGACAGACAGACCGGAAGGCATGCAGACAGACGAGCAGGTAGACAGACAGACCGGCAGGTAGGCAGACAAACAGACAGGTAGGTAGACAGACAGACAGGTAGGTAGGTAGGCAGACAGATAGGTAGGCAGGCAGGCAGACAGACAGACAGACAGATAGATAGGTAGGTGGGTATGTAGGCAGACAGGCAGGCAGACAGACAGGTAGGTAGGCAGACAGACAAGTAGGTAGGTAAGTATGTAGACAGACAGACAGACAGACAGACAGGTAGGTAGACAGACAGACAAGTAGGCAGACAGACAGACAGATATGTAGGTAGGTATATATGCAGACAGACAGGTAAGTAGGCAGACAGACAGACAGGTAGGCAGACAGACAGGTAGGTATGTAGGCAGACAGACAGGCAGGTAGGCTGACAGACAGGTATGTATTTAGGCATACAGACAGATAGGTATATAGGCAGACAGACAGGTACATGTAGGTAGATAGACAGACAGGTAAGTAGACAGACAGACAGATAGGCAGGTAGACAGACAGACAGGCAGGTAGGCAGATAGACAGGTAGGCAGACAGACAGACAGGCAGGTAGGCAGACAGACAGGTAGGCGGACAGACAGGCAGACAGATAGGTAGGTAGGTAGGCAGACAGACAGACAGATTGGTAGGCAGGCAGACAGACAGACAGATAGATAGGTAGGTATGCAGACAGACAGACAGACAGACAGACAGACAGACAGACAGACAGACAGACAGACAGACAGACAGACAGACAGACAGACAGACAGACAGACAGACAGACAGACAGACAGACAGACAGACAGACAGACAGACAGACAGACAGACAGACAGACAGACAGACAGACAGACAGACAGACAAGTAGGTAGGTATGTAGGCAGACAGACAGGTAAGTAGGCAGACAGACAGACAGGTAGGCAGGCAGGCAGACAGACAGGTAGGTATGTAGGCAGACATACAGGTAGGTATGTAGGCAGACAGACAGGCAGGTAGGCTGACAGACAGGTATGTATTTAGGCATACAGACAGATAGGTATATAGGCAGACAGACAGGTACATGTAGGTAGATAGACAGACAGGTAAGTAGACAGACAGACAGACAGGCAGGTAGGCAGACAGACAGGCAAGTAGGCAGACAGACAGGCAGGTAGGCAGACAGACAGGTAGGCAGACAGACAGGTAGGCAGACAGACAGGCAAGTAGGCAGACAGACAGGCAGGTAGGCAGACAGACAGGTAGGTAGGCAGACAGACAGACAGGCAGGTAGGCAGACAGACAGGTAGGTAGGCAGACAGACAGGTAGACAGGCAGGTAGGCAGACAGACAGACAGGTAGGCAGACAGACAGGTAAGTAGACAGATAGGAAGGCAGGGAGGTAGGCGGGCAAAAAGGCAAGAATAAACTATAGCTTTGTTTTATGAATACGAGAGAATAATATGAAGGTTTTTTTTATCTCTCTCTTCATTTATTCAAGTACCAGTCTGACATAAATAGAATATTGTTATGTTTCGGTACCTGTTCTTATAATAACAAACACTGAGGAGACATTATTGTTTGAAATTCATGAAAGCTAGATTGAAATATACTGAGGAAGATAGCACGGATGATTGAATTTCTGGTTGACAACATTTTTGTTGAGTTCGGAGGAAAGAATTTTTCAACAGACTTGACATTCCTATTGGAGCTAGCGGTTTGGTTCACTTGTTTTTGATTTCATACGAGGCTGAATTAGTCGAAGGGTTCATCAGGACGGGTATCAAAAGCCTTGCCAAATCTTTCAATATAACTTCCAGATATATCGACGATGTGTTGTCTATAAACAACCATAAGTTTGCTGATCTAGTCGATCGTTTATACCCTACTCAAAATGAGTTTAAATTTAGACACAACAGACTCTCCTACATCAGCTTTTACCTCGATCTTTACTTTAACTATGACCAACATGAGCAACTTACTACTAAGCTGAATGATAAACGTGACGACTGCGATTGTCCGATCGTGAACTTTCCCTTTCTTGATAGTAACATCGATGTGTCTCCGTCTTATAGTATTTACATGCCGCAGTTGATTCGTTATTCTAGAGCTTGTTCTGAATATCGCGATTTTCGCGATAAATGTCAACTGCTGACGAACAAACTTACCGCACAGGGATTCAATAGCTGCAGGTTGATAAAGACTATGGGCAAGTTTTATGGTCTTGAACTCATCGTGACATTTTCTGTATCTTTGTGCGATATGAAGATTGACGTTTTGAAAGTTGGCTTATTAGTGTGTTTTCTTTGTTGACAATGATGACTCGGTTCTCATTTTGAGGATTGATGCTCACTTGAGATTTACATGGCGGGTGTCGTCGATGAAGTAGAGCTAGGATGCTTACTCTTCCGAAAAAACTGGTCTTATTCTCCTGTACGTTTACGAGGGTCTCCATGTTAATCTTTCCTTTGTTCCTATTTGCCGCTAGTTTAATCGATTTTGAGTTTGGATAATGGTTTTGTTGACGCTTTGGAATTCTCTGATTTTAAAAATTTATTTATTATTTTAAACATACCGGTATCTGGACCGAGTTCTCTTTGTTATTTTGGAGGATATTTATATATATTCCCCTGATGTGAAATGTTTTCATGTTACATCATCTAACTTAAACATTCAAACAACGGAAAAAGTGAATGTGGTATTAAACTCCCAGAATAGGCAAAGTTGCTTGTAGACGAAATTACTACACGGTGTTGAGATATGTGCAAAAGTATTTTTTTTGTTATAATGAATATAAAATCATTGATTCTGAACAACTAATATTTCAATTATTTCTCAAGTTGGATTCGATATCAAATGTTACCTGTTTTATCTACCGATGAATTTGAATAAATCAACACTGCCTACACATATGATTTTGCGAAGAGAGAAAACTCACGACATGTTGAAGCAAATATCATAGAGTAATTCTAGGAATTGTCAGGGTGTTAGGGGGAATGTGGGAATCGAAATTTTTCTAACCTAATGTAGAAACAGAAGGGACATGTGTGTAAAACCCCTTTAATTGATAAATTTAGAAAAGAAAAAAGTAGGACTGTATTTTATCAAATCGTGTACTACGAAAAGTATACTAAGTGCAATATGTATTTCACTCGTCGGACAAATCATACTAGTGACTAGTACTAGTGTATTCAAGACAAATATCAACTTTCTTCCAAAATCATGAAATATCTTATCATTCAGAGAAACAGGAACACTATCATTTATATATTTTTTTTTACTTTATTTTTAATTTTCCTACGATCGTTCTAATGCTGATCAGATTAGGTTAAATAGTTTAGTGTACCTAAGGTTCTTATGTTATCTATTTTAAAAACTGAAACTCTTGTGTCATATTTGGGAGATAATATAAAAACTTAATTTCAAATCTTAATGCTAAAAGTGTGTCTTAATTATATTAATGGAAATCAAAGCGTAAAAAATCAATACATTGGAACTTGAAATCCAATATTTCAACTTATTAATAATGTTGAAATGTTAATAATTCATTCATTCAAGTGACAGGTACGTTCAATTTGCACTGTCAGTCTTACAGAACAATTAGTAGATAGACCCTATAAATACATGACGAGGACAAAAAATCGAGCTACAATGTATTTCTTTTTTGATTTACGCATAAGAAATACATTAAATAAAGAATAATTACGTGATAAAAAACCACGTAATATATGAAATCGCCATGATTTACAGCCGAATTCTTATAGAGAGTCTGTGGTATATATAGCGAACGATACTCAATATTAAACTCAGGAGGACCCAGAGGCGTGTGGATTATACCGGAATTATATTTTGATTTTACAGGTAAGACTTTGAAATATATTTTAATGAGGACGCAGGTGCTTAAAGACTGTACTAGGTGTCCGCTTAAATACAGGTACAGCGACTACGCGTTCAAAATATATCATAAGTATACCGGTAAATGCTGAACATGCGGGTGAGGATATCATAAATCAGGTAAAATGTAAGGGCCATCCCGGATAAGACGAACCCTGATATGAGTTGGGTGAAATGCTAGGGGTGTGGTAAGGGAATTGCACAAACATTGCCAGATAATGTGCATCAAATGTACAGGAATAATTTGCTAGGAAAAGGACCCCAGTTGTACAGGATGAGTTCGGAAGTGGATGTGTTCATTTATTTATCTTATGTCTTATTAATTGATTTAATATATCAGGGCACAGTTTTTCAAGAGCTGATTAGTTTGACAAATGATTAGCATAAATTAAAATTATCCTTTCATTTTAAAATGAAACCATAGATTGACGTAAAACTTCGTAGATATCAAATATCAAATTGTTTCTATTTACATGCAAAAATTTTAAGATTTAACATTATACGGTGACAGATGTATCAAAGATGGAAGGTCGTTAAAAAGAGATTAAATCAATCACCCTTTTAGGTAGAAAAGGGAAACTAAATGTTGCATTCGTTTCATTTCAAATTATTATCAATTATATTATAACTGATAAGTCATTCCCTTTCTTTTAAATATATGACATATCCATGCATTGCTTGCTGAACGTTAAACATCGTGTTTTGAACAAGTGACTTAAGGTTTGAATTGTAAAACCATGTAATAATGTTCTTATCAGAAAATACATATTATCGAAATAAGAAAACACTCTAATGTATGATTAAGTATAGTTGTATAATGCAGTTTAGTCCATTGTTCGGCATACTGTATCTATTACTAAATATAAAGGGTGAAACATGTGTGTGTGTTACGCCATATATGTTAATGATACGTTCATCACTTATTATATGTTTCGTTAAAGATGCTAAGCTAACATTTTCCTTTGATGAATCATATGTGATTTCCTTTAGAGGTTTTTTAAAAAGTAAATTGATCACTAGTCTTGTACCTTATACATACTGAATAATAATTATTTTCTGGGCAACGCTATGACCTAATTACTTTTAATCTGTTGTGACTTTATTGTTTTAGCTGATTGGTTAATACCCTTTTATGTACGATTCAATTAGCTGCGAAGTTAAAATGTGTAGAGCACGCTAAACGGAATTACAAACACACTTCGTTATATATATTTATAACACTTCGTTATATATATTTATAACACTTCGTTATATATATTTATAACACTTCGTTATATATATTTATATCGCTTTGTTATATATAGTTATAACACTTCTTTATATATATTTAGACCACTTCGTTATAGATATTTATAATACTTCGTTATATATATTTAAACATTTTGTGATATATATTTATAACAATTCGTTATATATATTTTCAACACTTCGTTATATATATTTATATATTTACACCTCTCCCTTCTTGTGCTTAGTAAATTCTGACTGCGAATATATTACCGTATACGGTAATTTACATACATTTTGTATGGTGTTATGAAGAAAAATAGTGTTGTTCACAGGGTACTTTCTAAATCTACAAATATATTGATGAAATCCAATGGGACTATATTATCTTAGCAACCAAGGCCATCGTAGTTACCATCTTAGCAACCAGTTTTGAACGTTTTTTCTTCGTATAGCATTTGAAAATTAATAATGGTGTAAATATAAGGATTGTACCTCATTTTGACTGCGTATACGGTAGTATGCCCGCAGTTGGCAACGAACATATTCACTATGGAGCGCTAACGCGCACCATAGAATATGTTCGTTGCCAACTGCGGGCATACTACCGTATACGCAGTCAAAATGAGGTATAATCCTTATAACACTTCGTTATAAATATTTATAAGAATTTCTGTATATTTTGATGAATTGACTGACATTCCTGTTTATAAACAAAAACATTATGTGCGTCGGTGTATTTAGTGGCATTGTTTGATGTAATGTATCACGATAAGTCATGTGACACTATCATATCGATACAATGAAATCCGAATTAGCAATGCTGTTAATCCTACAGAATATTTTGCATTCTACATTATTTTTTATTATTTCTTTTATTTGGAGTTTGCCCCTGGTGTAATGGTTTTTGAGTTTTGATTAAGATTTTGTTAACGCTTTGGTATTCTCTTATTTATTTTCTAACTCATTTACGTCATCAAAGTTTCGTAAGCGCGGTTAACAAGGTCAAAATGTTGATAAATGTACAAATGTTTTTCCTTCCTTGAAGCATAAATGTCAAAGTCATGCGTCCTGAATTATGTAAAAAGGCAGGTTAAACAATCAAATCATGCATATATAATTTTATTGCTTTGTTTGGCTCCCCCACAATAAAATAACTGGCAATGCCCTGCACAATATTTTAAATTCCAAATGTCCCATATTTGACAAACTGCGTCTTGTGATTTTGATAACCGTTTATTTTACTATTGAAAGGAGAAGCACGCAGCCTAACAAAATGAGGAGTATCCATTGCAGCATTGTATTGTGGATCTGTTTCATTGGCTTCCCTGGTGAGTGATATATTGATATTTACGATCTTACAATACATTCAAATATAGAAAAATAGTTATACATGTATTTTACTCATAAGTGGTTGTGTGTTCGTGCTCAGTCAAATGAACTATGAACTGTTTGAAAATTCTTGTTATCATGTCTAATAATGAATATGGTTATTTACGATCCAAAGACATATTTAAGAACATAAAAAGTTCTAACTGAATTTTAGTCAAACATGATTTCATTAATGTGTTCAGCCAATTGGAAAATAAAGTATCTGACACTTGTTTGGATTAACATGATGTTACAGTCGCTGTTTCCGTGCCTACATTATATGGAGATTGTTGGAAATTCTGTGAACCGGATGTGATTCCTGCCGTTTCTGAGATGGAGTCAACCTGTGTGAATGAAACAGAATACGCGGCGAATGGTAACGGCACCACAAACTGTTCTTACTGTATGTTTTTTCCGAAGGGCGGGTGTCCCGAGACTACCGAGTGTATTGGTTTTCCGCCCGTTGTTACACCTGACGGCAAGTGCCTCGTTTGTCCTGGTAAGTTATATTAATATTGAGTATATGATAATAAAAATGACGCAACACACACATGTGTTGCACCTGTTAAAATTTAGTAATAGATATAGCATGCCGAAAGTAAAAAATCAGAGAAAACCAAAGCGACAACAAATCCATAATCCGAACTCCGATTCGATTAAACTAGAGGCAAAATAGGAACAAAAAAAAAAAAAGATTTACACGGAGACTCTCGTAAAAAGCACAAGAGAATAAGACCAGGTGTTCCGGAAGATTAAGCGTCTTCTGCTTCATCGACGATACCCGCCATGAAAATCTTTGGCACATCCAAGTAAACAACAAGTTCTCAAAACGAGAACTGAGTATCATAGTCAATCACATAAGGTAAACACACTAATGAGCAAACTCAGACACGTCTATCTTCATATCAATTAAAGATACAGAATATTTCACAATGAGACAAAGTTGGCGACCGTAAATAATGATAATGAATTTTTTTTCAGGAATGATAAACTACCGATATATTTTCGTACTTTATACCTCTGATGGTAAATTATTATGGATCAGTTTCATTTTAAAAGATTATTCTATTTGATATGTGATAGAAGTAAATTAAGCATTATTATCGTGCGGTCTAGTTATTAACAGATTTAACAAAACATATCATTTTTTTAATTTGAGATACAATGATGGATATAACATAATGTACATCTTTGTATTCTTCTTATTTCAATACTTCTTATACTTTTATTTGTTTACTGATAACATGTCTTGACTTTGTTTTATGTGTTCATTTTCCATGGAGTTTTGTTTTGTAGTAAATGTGCTTCTCATGTCTTTAACACAGGTCAAGAATGTATTTACAACGGTCAAGCATATTATGTGGAAGATACGTTTGAATCCATCGACGGCTCAACCACGTGTACATGTAACGCGGACGGACGGATAACTTGTGATCCGACTACATCATCTACCCTTGACGTCTTCTGTTCGATCTGACAGCTCATTGTTATCACACTCTCGTTTAAATATACTTTGTTAAAATAAAACTATGATTAGGTCCCTCCTCCAAAACAAAGCGTCGATGTATTTTTTTCTGTTTTTTCCCCCCTAATTTTGTATCCTGCTATTCACTTTCGACGCTTAATGTAATACTAATGTCATTAATCGTTGAGATTATTGTAATAAAAAAAACAAATATAACACTGGGCGTTGCGGTCGCACAGCTTGGTTTAATAATAATTACATTACGGATTTTCATTCCATGAAGAGTTGCAACACCGCAAGTTTCAAAAACAACAATTGCATTGGAATAAATAAACAAAGCGTCAACAAAACCATAACCCGAACTCAAAATCGATTAAACTAGGACAAAAAGATTTACATGGAGATCCTAGTAACAGAACAAGAGAACAAGACCAGGTGTTCCGGAAGAGTAAGCGTTTTCGGCTTCATCGACGACACACGCAATGTAAATCTTGGTCACATCCAAGTAAACGTCATTCCTCAAAATGAGAACCGAGTCATCCTTGTCAATCACAACAAGTAAGCACACTAATAAGCAAATTCTAAAACGTCCAACTTCATATCACACAGGTACAGAATATTTCTCATAGAGATCAAGATGGTCACCGTAAACTTCCCCATTGTATACCCTAGTGTACCTCCTAGCAACAGCTGGTATCAGTTAACAACAGTTGCCAAAGTGGGTTGACTCATTGAAATCCGTGTAATGTGTCATCTCGCTTAAATATCATTACTCCAATAGTGTAGATTAATTCTTTAATGTCAGTCGACTGACACCAAGTATTTTATTGCTTTGTATTCATTTCGCGTCAGAAATTAGCATTTTCGATCGTTTCCTATGAAAGTGAATAAAAATTCGACCAAAATAGATACACTTCAAACACACAAGCTATTTATCTCGACAGAACCTCGTTGTTGGTTTGTCAGAAGGAGTAAGCTATGCATAGCGGTTATGTCCCTTGAATGGTTTACAAGGCGTCTTTACGATATGAAAAGTTCACTTGCTTTCTCTCTCTTTCACTGTCATCTAGGATAGGATAATTTTCAAATAGAAGGTATTAAAATACTTGTTTGATGCTTTCGAGCAACATTCAAAACACGTTTCGATTGATGAGTTTATAATCGTCAGCAAGCCCTTCAATATGTTAATTACAAAATATTGAGTGGTTAGCGCTTGTTGAAAGCTATAAAAGTGTGTTTGATGCATAACCTCTCAAATCACGGGGATCATAAAACCAGGTACATAACAAGAAAGACTCATCTACATGTTATATAAAACCTCATGCAATATTTTCGAATTGATTTATGTATTTTTGTCACATTTATTTTCTATGGGATTGCATAAAGATGTTTAAAATATGCTTGCATACATTATGACAGAAATACATATGTATAACTAATATGACACTGATACATTGTTTGATATTCAATGATAGACTTTAAAATAGATGAACAATTTATCATGACGTGCTGCCAAACGTTCTCTTATAACTTACATATTCTTTTGAAGTTGAATACGAACTTTGATCTGAAACACAAAAAAAAGTTTAATTCGTGTGAAACAATCAGAGTTAAACAGGTGCTTTATATAATAAGTGTTTCTTGTAATAGAGATTCATAACACGATTCGAGAAGTATCGATGCAATCTAGGCATTGATGAGGATAAAAAACTAAATTGCGTATTCTTCTGAAGTTGAATACGATATGATCTAAATCAAACCAATTGGAACATGTGTGAAACAGTCATCGCTTAGACAGGTTTTCTATTTTTATAATTTCTTGTAAAAGAGATAGATATCGCGATTCTAGAAGTATATAAGCTAGGAAGTGATGATTCTAAAGAATAACACTATGCTATATCTTATAAGTCCCGAATGAAATGGAATTTGAACAAATGCAAATAGTTTAACAAGGTCTAAACTCATAAAGATAATACTTAAGCACTGATGACAATTTTTTTGAATCTGCGTAGCGGATTCTTACTAAAGTTTGCATGCAAATTATTTTTCATAACCCTATGAAACTAAAAAATAATTGACATCTCAACGCTTATAATTTTTTTTTTGAAACTTATTTTCAAATTTAAAATATGTTAATGTGCAAGTTGACTGATCTTACAACGGATTATTTTTAACAAATCAATACGCAACGTCAATGCCGTATTGTGACGTCACATTTTTCGCGCCATTTTCGGATTTTTTTATAGAGGTATGAAAAGAAAACCTCAACCAATCAGAAACCCGCATTCTGCATACAATCAATGGAAAAATTAATTATATAAGAAAGATATCATTTAGCGTGTCATAATTATGAAGTCCTTATCCGGAGAACTTAATATTTAACAATAAAAGAATAATTATGTTTTGTTTTTTCATTCTACTTTCATGCACACATCAAAGGTTTCATGTGCTCAAATATGCTATCCATTTTTTAATACTGTTCAATTCTATTTTCCTTCCGTCTATTGCTAACAAACACATATACATATATCCACTCTTTAACCATAGCTAACTGTACTGTTCGACTTGTCAATACCTGTCCCATAAATTTAATGGATCATAAATAATTTCAGATAATTAGATTTATGCAACCAACTTCGATTAAGTAATGCTATGCTCTTACCTGTGACGGATGTCACAGGTAAGGGCAAACAATAATAATAATATACAACATTTGATATAGCGCCCTATCTAGCTAACATAAGCCACCCTAAAGCGCATTACAGTACATATATATATATATCATTCTTATACAATCAATACAACTAACACATACAGTTCTATGATATACAATGCTGAGGAGTTTGCAGGAACTGTCTTAGCAGGCGCTAACTATTTGCCCTATACCATCTGGCTAATATCTCCCTATGTGTGTGTGTGTGTATGCGTGTGTGTTTCCAACGGCACATTTTATAGTACCACCTCACTTGAATGCTACAACACAGATACTGCAACACCAACCCCAGACAATCTTATACTCCATCTTGTTTGTTGGAATTTTGTGGGCAAAAGAAAAACCACTAGCAATGAATGTTCTATGCGTATGACGATTCCATCGCCTGCATGCCGGGATGTTAACCACTCGACCCCCCCCCCCCCCACAGTAATGTTATTACTAAGACCGGCTTATAATAAGGTGATATTGGTGGTACTAATGAAGGCAATTACCAGGATAGAATGACAAAGTAGGGAAAGGCGTGTAATCGTTTATTTGAAATCAGCTGAAATGCCTTATTTTTTAACATGCATGCAGAGAAATTGAAACATTGATAAGTCGCTTCAAAAATAATGATTTAGTGTTCTTGGGTTCAATAAACAACTTTTATAACCATTGTTAGCTAAAATACTACTCCCTGATTTAGAAAGTTCAAACAATATGAGAACAAATAAGATCATTAGACAAGGAGTTCCGGAAGAGTACACGATTCAATGCAATATTTATAACATTCATATATTGCCATTCGGGTATTCTTAATAATGTTTTTTTCCCTCGATGTAATGTATGTTAAGGTTCATAGTAAGAATAAACACATATTTGTTTTTTTTTTTTTTAGATAAGATAAGATCTTGCGATCGATTTTACGTTTATGTTTGTAAGTTTGAGGCAGAAGATGTTTACTCCTCTGAGACATTTGGTCTTATTTTCTTGTACTTTTCAAGGGTCTCCTTGTAAATTTTCCATTTTTTAAAATTTGTCCCTCGTTTAAACAATTTTAAGGAAAATGGTTATGTTGAGGCTTCGGTTTTATCTGATATCTATTTTGGTAACCAGTTTGCGATCTTTCATCCGCGTCAACCAGATTACCAGGTAATGTTTGACATATAAAAAAAAAATAAAACAACAACAACATAAAATATCGCAACGTCAACACAACCGTTATCCGAACTCAAAACCGAGTGCACTAGGGACAACATTAAAGATGCAGACAAAATGACGACTTGATTTCACCTAAATCAACGGAAGACTAACGACTGACCTTGACCTGATCTATAAATAGACACATATATCATTGTACGTATCATGCAGACTATGTACAATCGTCACTGACGGTGAACTGGCTACACTATATCACTGTCAATTATATCGTGGCATTGTTATTGATGAGATCCGCCGACTTAGGGACATTATAGTACAGGCAAATATTTTGATTTGAAAAAGATACTACAGTTTGTACAGTAGAAATATTAAGAAAAAAGACATGAAATAAATTTCTTCATAATTCCAACCATAAAAACTGATTTAATTAATGATAATGTCAAATTTAACTACTATGTCAGGACAGTTGTATTTTGATAACTTCACAAACAATTTACACTTTACAAATCATGAATAATAAAAACTAATTTGCTGTAAATATACAAATTTGATCTATTTCTAGAAGATATATGATAATACCAAATAATAAAAAATAACCATAACTGCCTCATTAAAAACTTAGAATCGTTTACATCTGTCTGCCATAATGCCAATTGTTTATCATTTCATTTAATTATAGCATCACACTTCTTCTTAATGAATTATTTAAGAATTGTAACGGAAATCGAAGCAATTCCAACAAGTAGTTGAGATAGGTAAACATACCTAATCTAAATAATGACACTTGTTCTGAAGCAAACTCTGTAGAAATAAGAAAACGATCTTAAAATGTTAGTGCTTGAGTTGATCCCTTTTCAACCCAATTCTGATATAATAAGTTGTATGATGATGATTATACCAATGTCATCATATTGCATTACAAACCGTCTTTCCTTGTGTATTTTAAATTCATATGAACATCACATAACACACACATATGCTGCACCTCTTCAATTTAGTAATTGATTCAAAATGCCGAAAAAATGAATTACACTGCATCATACAGCTGTTTCGTCCTCGTAGGACTCTTCAGTGATGCTAGGAGCCAAAAGGTAGGAATCCAAAATGTCTTAACTAATGTAGAAGCAGAAGGGTCAGGTGCGTAAAACCCCTTTAATTTATTAGTTTAGAAGTACAATTTAACTAGTTCTGTATAATTTCAAATCGTGTACTACGAACATGTGTATATTAAGTACCGTGACACTACTAAAATGAGATTAACTGTGGCTATGGAGGCTCCGGCAAACCTCGGGGACTAAAAAATCCACCAGCAGAGTATGCCACCACCTATCATAAAGATCACGTAACACGTAGATTGTCAGAAAATCCTGTGTTGCAAGTATATCAAATATATTATTACTCAGAACACTGTATATTGAGTGAATGCGATATGGCGCGACGTAACTACACATCTTAGTACTCCCTCTGTCAGTCATTGCTTTTTACTCATAAGAAGTGTCATGCTATAGGCTATAGCGAACTTTTGTTATTTATAGACAACACATCGTCGATATACCTGAAAGTGAAATTGAGAGATTTGGCAAGGGTTTTGTTACTTTGAGCTAACAAACAACATTGGTTCCGATAATGTTATGTTTCTATCCTACTCTGAATGATGTATTCATTTTCAAGTAAGATGTTGACTGGGTTATAAAATGAAAATTGTATAATTTGGTTATACAAATGTTATTTAAGCATCCAATACTAATTTGTGAACTAATTCCACAAATTAAATGGAAACATATATACCTTGCCACACACAGTACAACATTTCCATACTTATCTGTAAATAGATTTGCAAACATATGAAATTATAATAATAGATACCTTAATAAACTAAAAATCATAATAAACAATCACTCCCACCGCCCAGAAAACACCAAAAATATCGGGATGTGGAAGAATCATAATTTAATGGCAGCATCATATTATAAAGCAAAATCCAGTATGCGATAGAAGCATTGCAACAACGTTGGAAAAACTAAAGTAATCAAAAACTAATTTACCATTCCCATGGATAATTCTCATAAACAATTCCTGTAAGCTTTGTATGCAATTCAAATAAGAGAAGTCCACTCATCTTTTAAACACAGCTTACATGGATCATGTGTTTGTCCTGTTAACAGTTATTCCCAGTTCCCATAGAAAAAAAAACCCGATCCGCGGTCAGTTCCAGTCCCACGTTCGCATCAAATCTACAACGTAGAGAGGGAGTAATAGCGGATATTTTAATCACATGGCCAGAGCGACTCTTTCGTTTTGTCATATCCCTATCCAATACGTACAGAATACTAACCAAACAATGATTGGAACTCGACATATAGCAGATTTAAATATAAGACTTAGTTTTGCTCCAAACCGTCATGTTATCTTTGTCAACGTGTTAAGCTTCGTTAATCATACATACACACAACACGTACATTTATATATCTAATATCTCTCTACTGTGTCTTACTTATAAACAAGGAAAATAATCACAACAGTTTCATTAATAATACATAAATATATTATACATACTGACACATTACTTTGGTGATAGAATCAATTTCCAAAACCGCACCAATCAATAAATAAGCACTTATAAATATGCACGGAAATAAAACGTGAAGTTTAATTTTTAAAGTAAGCTAAAATAGTAAATAAATCAGCATATATTATATGGTAGGTTGGCTATAAACTGTCAGGATTGTCATATATTTCAGAATTTTACTTGAGATTCCATTTAAGCAAAAATGAAAAATTCTTAAGGAATAATTTTCGTATTTTTTCATCATATGATCACGATTTGTGGCATTCATTCATGTACATTCACAATTGTGATAAAGCAATATTTCCAGTTGCTCTAAATTATTACATTAACATGTAGGAGTACCGGGGTATTTTGAGGTCATCCTTTGCCTGTCGTCATTGTCTGTGAAGCATATTAAATACATTTGTAGTTAAGGGTCAGTACGGTGATGTGAATCGAAATCTGGCCACAATTAACGGAATCATTAAACATTTCGGGAATACGATCCTAATGATATCGGTCGTTTAGTAACATAATAACAGTTTACCAATTTAGTTACATGTACACATATGTTGCGTAATGGTATTCCACTGTGTTTATATTTCAAAGACATGGGACTTGTTTTTCCCATTTCGACCATTTCCTCTGTACACCAAAGTTAGCTTTAGACTTGCTAAGTCTTACAATGGTTGTGACATATCAAATATATAAATATATACAAATAATCACTTAGTTGTTCATGTATTCTAATAGAGCCAATTAAAATACTTTATACTCTTACAGGTCATTAGAACTAACATATACCATTACAATCAATACAGACTGTAACCAAGATTCAACATTCTTTATTCACTCAAGACACACACGAAGTGTGCTACAAGAGGTCAATATCACAAAGCAATGTACATGGCTGACAGGGTAATGAAGTAATAATATAATCGCATATTTACTAAAGTATTTTTTGTAATGTTACCTAACTGAAGATATTCAGACAAGTATAATCATTACATAATGAACACCCTATGCATAGTTCACACAGTTATGGGAGTTTATTGCTCCCTGCTAGAGAATTATCAGTGTCTGAAAAATGATCATACAGACACACAATCACAAGATTATACGCCACACTCAAATGAGAAGAATACTTTTATCATTTGGAATAAGTTTCCTTTGAGCCAATTAATGAATTTAACTGCACCGTACAGCTCTTTCGTCCACTCGTCCGCGATGCCAGGGCTTAAAACGTGAAACACAGGAGGCGGATGAGGAAGGAAAACCGGCAAACAAAAGTGTACAAAAGGTAATACAGCATGAATTGCGCCTCATGAAACACACACTTAATTGCTTTATAGACCATTAAGTTAAAAATTGTAAATATATACCGAAGTGTCAAGACAAAACAAACTATCATTACTCAACTCCCAAAAAAAGTATACATATCAGAATAAAATGCAAAACGTGATAAATTTGCAGCAAAAGGGCAAAAGTGGCACCACTTGTTCTTAAGTAGTTCTACACCACGATTTACTGTTACATAAGAAAAACCTAGAAGATACAATGCATTGACCGTTAACGCCATCTAGAAAAGTTGATGCGAAATAAATTACGCTGCAAGAATGTTAAAACATTACAATATAAATAGACAATTAGTTATTCATATGAAAACTGGTGCCTTGCATTTAAACCTCAACAGCGAATAATATACGAAGTTACATAAATTTAATTATCAAAATGCAACTGACGTTAATCTACTGAGCGACAGCCTTATCATTGTCCAAGGACAAAACTAAGGGGAAAGAGGAGAAGTGCAGCCAATTGAACGGTCGTTAAAAAGGTAGGTTATCTCAGTTGAAATATTACTGCAAGTGTATACAATTCAGGACATTCGTTTAAGTTTTTACAGAGTGAGCATTTTTAGCCAAGGGCAGCTATTTTTTTGCAGAAATGTATAACATGATACGGAATGTACCAGCAATACCCGGATTGTATACCAGGTCAAAATATGAATGATTAAGTATTTGTGTTGTGTGTATAAGATATGTAAGATATTCAACATAGCATAATATTTGATTTAATAAAATAACATAATGCATTGTTTGAAATATCCCTTTAAACTTGATTCCAGTAAATTGCATTTTTATAAGTCTCCTTTATAGTATTCCTCACCATTTCCTCAATGTGAAAGACTTATTTTGTCCAGATGATATGAAAGTCGATTGTGTAAAAATGTGCATTGGTTAGAATGAGCTGTAGGGAATTTCCCTTTAGCTCAATCGGTAGACCATTGGGCTGGAGAGCCAAGGGTCGTGGGCTTGAGGCCCAAGGACGGTACTATCTTTATCACATTTCCTCGTCCTATTACAAACTGGTGCCGATGACCCTTCCTGTTACAAGGAGAAGCCTTGGCGGGTAGTCAACGAATCTGGGTTGGAGATTTATGAGTGATTTGACAAGTGGGGGTTGCAGTTTTGTTGCACATTACATAAGCTTTACTGAAAGCAGAAAACGGTTTCACCTTCCGAACATTTTGTCTTATTATAGTTTTTGTTCAATGTTTCCATGTATGGCCTTCATCCTTTGGTAGTATTCGTTGTGTTCGTTATAACATAACTACCATTAAGTGTATTCTTTTGTCACAGAAATTTGACAATTGTTGTTATTGTTTTGAACCATGATTTTATAGCATATAAAACTAGTTTCCTAATAAACTAAAATCTGGATAACTTCTATGCGATTTGTTTAGCATGTAATGAATTGAGGATACTTTGTTATTGTTTGCAATACTTGTACTTAAAGTCTGAAAACATGGGAACTGTATTGAAATCTATGGTACCTTAGTAGTTAACATATGCGTATGCTAATTAGTTTGCTTATATGTTTCATTGAGTATGATGACTTGGTTCTCATTGTGATGACTTGATGTTTACATGAATGTGATCAATATTTACTTGACGGATGTCGTCGATGAAGCTGAAGACGCTTACTTTTCCGGAACACCTGGTCTTATTTTATTGCACTTTTACAAGTGTCTCCATGTTAATCTTCCTTTTTCAGATTTTGCCTCTAGTGTAAGCGATTTCGAGTTCGGATAATGGTTTTGTTGACGGTTAAGTATTCTCTATTTTTTATGATGTCTTTGCAGGACACCACGAAGCAGTATGAACAAATTAATTTACACCTGTCTGGTGTGTATGTTGTACATAGGCTTCACAGGTGAGTAATGTTATATTCATATCGTTAGACAATGTTGCATCGAGGCTGCATAGAATTGTATATACTTTAATGCACGGATATGTATTAACCATATACAGCAGTGACTTGCTAATTTGCTCTGTCATCTATTTCCGCTCGGTACAATTTTGTTCTGAGTTATGAGATGAAATGTAAGGGAGGACATATATCTTAGTTTTGACGGACGTAATATCATAATTAATCACACAAATGGCAGTAAATCGACTTCAACGCTGACATATTCAATCATATTGACAGATAATATTATGAATTAACTATCATGATAATCAAGAATATTTCAAAGCTATTTTTTTTGTTTCTGAACCTTCTTTGAAAAGACTTCTTATATCAACTTTGAAGGTTGTTGCCAATGTATGTATTTGACGCCTTTCCTATTGTAACCGAGTTAAAAAAAAACCACCCAGCTGTGTATTTCTCAAAGTCTTTTTAATATTATGACATAGTAAAATGATCCCCCCCCCAAAAAAAAACAACAACATAATGAAAGGTATGCTATTTACATATGTAATTAATCACATGGGGCAATGCCATGGAAATGTTTAATTAATACAAAGTTGAGTGGTGTTATTAACCTATTTATTTATGTACATTATATTTCCACAAGTTCTGACATTATTCTCTAAAGGCGCCGTACAGTACGGGGAGTGCATCAAGTATTGTGGGAAGGACACAGTGCCTGTGGTTACAGACGTGATGATAGCCTGTGTTGAACAAAGGAACTGTTCTTACTGTCTATTCGCCCCCAAGTGCTGCCCGGACTCGGTGTCGTGTTCCAAACCTGTAGCCTCCCCAGACGGCCGCTGTCTCATCTGCCCAGGTCCTTATTTTATTCTCTAATGCGCCAATTATATTGCATATAAACTGCATAAATGCATTAGATTGTTTTTCTCTTAGAAATGCGGCTTGGTTTATAATTTAAACAATATATTTTCTTTATACTGTAAAACGGGAAATTTTCGCCCTGTCTTTATGTCGTCCTCTCATGAATATATTTGAATATGCCCTCTCGAATGTAGAAAATGATATGTAATACAAGACGCAAGCCTATATTTGGAAAAAAATGTTCGCCCAATCTTAAATACGCCCTTCCATTGTTGGACGAAAAGGGCGAACATTAAACGAGGGCAAATATTTCCAGTTTTACTGTGTATTATTTTTTTTATTTTGATACCAATCTAGACTTTATAAATATAGGTGTTTAGTGAAACGTTTTTACCTAAACAATTCTTTGGTTTATTCTGTTTTAAGTCCAAATTGTTGACATTAGCATAAGAAATTAACAAGGGTAATAATTTAACTTTTGGAAAGTACAAACAACTACGACAAGATTTCCCGAAAGGGGAAGCAACTGCTGCTTTAACGATAACATTGCATTCTAATCAATATAGCAATGAAAGTGACTTTATATCTCATCAAATAGTTTGCCTGTGAGAATGCCGTGGAGATCATACCATCTAAAGATAATAATGATGATATACTCATTCGTATTTCTTATATACCGCTTTATGATGACATAAGGTGCCGTCTCAAAACGGTTCACACATCAGTATCCGTGGTTATAGGGCCTGAGCAACCAGCCAATATCAAACTGTGTACCGTTCCAAACTCGTTCTTCAGGCTCTGTAGCTGGAACATCAATTTCACACTATAAGAGATATGACAGAGTTATTGCTAAATTGTCGCTTATAATTTCATTATATAAAGTGGAATAATATATTTGGTTAATATAGAATCACATTTTCTTCTAGTTTTCGGTTTATCTATTATTCACGGATTAATTTTCATGCCAAATCCGCATTGAAAAGGGCAAATGCATGGTGAATTATTTTAAACCAGAGGTTGGTAACTTTTTTAAACAAAAAGCTTTTTTTCACTGTAAGTAAGGATACATTTTTATGATCTTTCTATTTATATTTTGTGTGTAGAAGGTATCGATCTATCTATACGATCTTTGCATTTCAAACTAATATTTTTTTCTTTATTTTTTTTTAACAAAGACGAGGAGTGTGTATATGATGGCAACGCATACCGTGTCAAAGAAGAGTTCGACTCCTTTGATGGAACAAATACGTGCAAATGCAAGAAAGGCGGGAAAGTAGAATGCACTGATGAGTCGTTACCGGTACCCAGCGAGTTCTGTTTCTAGTAATTCCATCCAGCAATCAACTGAATACTTTATCTGTAATAAATTGATTTTATACGTCATCACATGTGTGTTGCTATCCGTTGGTAGGGTTGAAGGTATGCAAATTACACTGGCAACAGCTTCATGAACGGTCTTTATCGTTAGGAAATTACATAATTAAGTAAATATCTCAATAGGAAAGTATAAGTTAAGAAGGAATACTGAGGCTAGGAACTTGCCGCCATGTGTTCATTTGGAAAATTTTAAGTTGTGCGATTTCCTGAAGTTAAAGAACGTACTTACAACTGGGGCAACAAACCTTAGTTGTTACAGCAAACACAGTCCTCGAAATTATTTAGGTTGCACAATCTAAAATATCAGCACTACTGAGACATTTGTCATGATTGATGGTACGAAGAGCACTATTTGATTGGTCCATGCTGAACAAATTTGACCGTTCGTTAGGTCGCCTTACTCGGCATTTGACGATGAAAAAGAAGCGATACACGGCCTCAAAAACAATACACTTTACAGCTGCTTTGTTGTCCGATCCGTCCGATGTACATTGAGCCAAGCACAGACATACTTCAAATGTTAATGGTGTAAATATTGAATTAGTAGGTGTAAGGCGTTTGATGATAAACAAGCTAATTCGTAGAATTAATATCCCCCGCTTACCTCCCTTTTGTAAGGGAGTAATGATATTGTAGGTTAAGATATTCTGTTACTTACGTGTTGTTGACACAAGATATATTGCTTGGAAATTTAACAAAAACTAAAGCCTTATACACAGAAATTTGTTAATATTTGTTGCCATGATTGCAAGAAAATGTTAATCAAGGGGCCATAACTCCTCCAAACAGAGTCTGCAAAAAGTGGCGTTTAACCTAATTACCAAGTTCAAGAAAATCAGAAAAAAAAATATTTGTTGCCGTTATTGCACGGAAACAAAAGAAAGTGACATTTTTCGCTCTTTAAAGGGCCACAGCTCCGTTAAAGAACTTCCGTCAAAAGTGGTGATCGAACTAGGTCGAGCCCTTTAGAAAATTTACCTTGTAACCAATTTCAGGAAAATCGGATAATATTTGTTTCCGTTATTGCATGCACGGAAACGAAATGTGACAGACGAATGGACGGACAAACGGACAGACGGGAAAACACAAATTGATATCCCCCGTTTCGGCGAAAGCGTGGGATAATAAGCATCCAATAACATAGCATACGCACCCAACGAACTTTTGTTAGCTATAATCAAGTACATATAGTGGATCATACCGTCGACATTACTTACTAGATCTTAAAACATTTTATAAGTATATTAACAAAAAGATAAAATAAAAAAACAAACTCAAAAAGCTTGACAATAACAGGATAGGATTAAAAAATAGAAAACAAAATAACTGTTCAGAACTGTCGCATAGTGTCTCATAAGCCGAGTTCGGCAGGGCATCACATTCAAACGTACTCAAATAATTTAATTGTCATTTTAATATAAAATTGCTGTGATATGTTACTAATTGAGTATGTATATGATGCGTGACACTTAGATAAATAAACCATTGATTGATTGATTGATTGTTCATGATATATTTTGCCTATTTCATAAGTATAAATCACCAATAATAAATGAACATTTCGAAACAAATATTCGTTCAAGTAGCTACAACACGAATACTTCACCTTGTCAAGTATCACTTTAAACAGAAACCTTTTGGGCGTTACTGTATATCTCGTACATATCACTGTAGAACAGACAGGTCAAGGCTCCGTCATTGACTATATATATCAGCAGGTTAGAGCGACAGCATATCATTAACTCGTTCACCTCTGAAATTTTATTTTTGAACTATTCCTATCATGTAAATATTTCTTTTTTTTCATACTTTGACCCTAGTTAAATAGATTTTGAGTTCGGATGCTGGTTTTGTTGACGCTTCGGTATTCATTCTCAAGTGTATTGTCAGGGGTTAAAGAGATAGAAGGTGTATGGCTCAAATCACCGTATAATTCTCTGATACATTTTTTCACGCAGGACGCTGCTGTTTAAGATATTAGATATAAGATATTTCTTCATAAAACCCCATTTCAGAATGTCTCTTTATGTAATTGAAGAATGTATAATCGAAAAAAATATATATCATTAAATAAAATGAAATAAAAAGACCAATAACTAAATTGGTAAGCATTGCTATGTAGGGGTTCCTCAATATCAGCTTATTTGAGATATTTTCTATATTTTGTATAATCGTATATGTACATTTTGTAGTTCAGGTTTGGCCTCTCTGGGGAAAAAGCAGCAACCCACTGTTAATGTTTGCTTAACCCAATAAATATAGGTTTAAGCTTATGCTATCCAAAATCAGTAAATATCGAAACGCTAACAAAACAATCAAGAAAATAAAACTATACATTATCACAAGTATTAGCCTGCAGAAAGTTCAACAGACGGTATATTTCTACTCTGTTACAATGTACAATCTGGATAGGTAGATTGTATGACAGATGCATTTTAACACATATGACGCCAAAATATTCTTAAAAAAGGCAAACTTCAACCTTGAAATCCGTTCCTTTATCACGTGGAATTGTTATAACCCAGCGTTTACGTAGGTCTTGTTTCTTTTCCGACAACAAACGATGGTGGGAGAGATCTTTGTGAAGCTTTTCATTCCAGTTACATTGAGAAACACAGAAATATTCACCTCGTTTAGGGGCAATGTCCTCATGCATGGTGATATGGTGTCTAGGAGGTCGCCATCTTTGTTGATACCGCAGACCTCACTTAGCCTCGTTTTCGATCTTTTGACCCAGGGTCAAATTCTGCATGCATAATGTTTGAGAACAGTCTATATGACAAACTTGAATGTGAGTGACCGATGAGACATAGAGTGTGTGTAAGTAGCAAAGGTATTTGACCAAACACCGAAGCGTTAACAAAACCAAATAGTCTTTCCCCGATGGTTGAGCATTTTTTATGTCTCGCTTTAAATGTGGGGAATTCTCTCGTTTCGAATGCGATAGCAAGCTCATGAAAGTTTACCGTGCCGTGATTAAATGATATTTAGGATATGAACGTCTTTTTTTTCGGGACTATCCCTCGAAGCAATGTTAACGCAAACTCATTAAAATGCTCGATATGTATAACTTACGGTAGTGTTTACCAATGGTATAACCAATGTGATGACAGGTATAACTCACTGTAGTGTAACCAATGTTATTACCAATGCTATGGCAGGTATAACTCAGTTTAGTGTTTACCAATGTTATTACCAATGTTATGACAGGTGTAACTCACGGTAGTGTTACCAATATTATGACAGGTATAACTCACTGTAGTGTTTATCAATGTTATGACAGGTATAACTAACTGTAGTGTTTACCAATCTTATAACAGGTATAAATCACTGTAGTGTTACCAATGTTATGACATGTATAACTCACTGTAGTGTTACCAATGATATGACAGGTATAACTCACTGTAGTTTGTACCAATGTTATGACAGGTATTACTCACTGTAGTGTTACCAATGGTATGACAGGTAAAACTCACTGTAGTTTGTACCAATGCTATGACAGGTAAAACTCACTGTAGTGTTACCAATGTTATGACAGGTATAACTCACTGTAGTGTTTACCAATGTTATGACAGGTATAACTCACTGTAGTGTTACCAATGTTACGACAGGTATAACTCACTGTAGTCTTTGCCAATGGTATGACAGGTATAACTCACTCTAGTGTTTACCAATGTTATGACAGGTATAACTCACTGTAGTATTTACCAATGTTATGACAGGTATAACTCACTGTAGTGTTACTAATGCTATGGCAGGTATAACTCACTATAGTGTTTACCAATGTTATGACAGGTTTAACTCACTCTAGTGTTACTAATGCTATGACAGGTTTAACTCACTGTAGTGTTTACCAATGATCTGACAGGTACAACTCACTGTAGTGTTACCAATGTTATCACAGGTATAACTCACTGTAGTGTTACCAATGTTATGAAAGGTATAACTCACTGTAGTGTTTACCAATGTTCTGACAGGTACAACTCACTGTAGTGTTACCAATGTTATGACAGGTATAACTCACTGTAGTGTTACCAATGTTATGACAGGTATAACTCACTATAGTGTTTACCAATGTTATGACAGGTATAACTCACTGTAGTGTTACCAATGTTATGACAAGTACAACTCACTGTAGTGTTACCAATGTTATGACAGGTACAACTCACTGTAGTGTTACCAATGTTATCACAGGTATACCTCACTGTAGTGTTAACCAATGTTATGACAGGTATAACTCACTGTAGTGTTTACTTATGTTATGACAGGTATAACTCACTGTAGTGTTTACCAATGTTATGACAGGTATAACTCACTGTAGTATTTACCTATGTTATGACAGGTATAACTCACTGTAGTGTTTACCAATGTATTGACAGGTATAACTCACTGTAGTGTTACCAATGTTATGACAGGTATAACTCACTGTAGTGTTACCAATGTTATGACAGGTATAACTCACTATAGTGTTTACCAATGTTATGACAGGTATAACTCACTGTAGTGTTACCAATGCTATGACAGGTATAACTCACTGTAGTGTTACCAATGTTATGACAGGTATAACTCACTGTAGTGTTACCAATGTTATGACAGGTACAACTCACTGTAGTGTTACCAATGTTATGACAGGTATACCTCACTAAAGTGTTACTAATGTTATGACAGGTACAACTCACTGTAGTGTTACCAATGTTATGACAGGTATACCTCACTAAAGTGTTACTAATGTTATGACAGGTATAACTCACTGTAGTGTTTACCAATGTTATGACAGGTATAACTCACTGTAGTGTTTACCAATGTTATGACAGGTATAACTCACTGTAGTGTTACCAATGTTATGACAGGTATAACTCACTGTAGTGTTTACCAATGTTATGACATGTATAACTCACTGTAGTGTTACCAATGTTATGACAGGTATAACTCACTGTAGTGTTTACCAATGTTATGACAGATATAACTCACTGTAGTGTTACCAATGTTACCAATGCTATGACAGGTACAACTCACTGTGGTGTTTACCAATGTTATGACAGGTATAACTCACTGTAGTGTTACCAATGTTACCAATGTTATGACAGGTATAACTCACAGTAGTGTTACCAATGTTATGACAGGTACAACTCACTGTAGTGGTTACCAATGTTATGACAGGTATAACTCACTGTAGTGTTCACCAATGTTATGACAGGTATAACTCACTGTAGTGTTTACCAATGTTATGACAGATATAACTCACTGTAGTGTTACCAATGTTACCAATGCTATGACAGGTATAACTCACTGTATTGTTACCAATGTTATTACCAATGTTATGACAGGTATAACTCACAGTAGTGTTTTCCAATGCTATGACAGGTATAACTCACTGTAGTGTTAACTCACTGTTATGACAGAAATAACTCACTGTAGTGTTACCAATGTTATTACCAATGTTATGACAGGTTTAACTCACTATAGTGTTTACCAATGTTATGACAGGTATAACTCACTGTAGTGTTACCAATGTTACCAATGTTATGACAGGTATAACTCACTGAAGTGTTTACCAATGTTATGACAGGTATAACTCAGTGAAGTGTTTACCAATGTTATGACAGGTTTAACTCACTGTAGTGTTACCAATGTTATGACAGGTATTACTCACTGTAGTGTTCACCAATGTTATGACAGGTATAACTCACTGTAGTGTTTACCAATGTTATGACAGGTATAACTCACTGTATTGTTTACCAATGTTATGACAGGTATAACTCACTGTAGTGTTTACCAATGTTATGACCAATGTTATGACAGGTATAACTCAATGTAGTGTTTACCAATGTTATGACAGGTATAACTCACTGTAGTGTTACCAATGTTACCAATGTTATGACAGGTATAACTCATTCTAGTGTTTACCAATCTTATTACCAATGTTATGACAGGTATACCTCACTGTAGTGTTAACCAATGTTTTGACAGGTATAACTCACTATAGTGTTACCAGTGTTATGACAGTATAACTCACTGTAGTGTTTACCAATGCTATGATATGTATAACTCACTATAGTGTTACCAATGTTATGACAGGTATAACTCACTGTAGTGTTTACTAATGTTATGACAGGTATAACTCACTGTAGTGTTTACCAATGTTATGACAGGTTTAACTCACTGTAGTGTTTACCAATGTTATGACAGGTATAACTCACTGTATTGTTTACCAATGTTATGCCAGGTATAACTCACTATTATGTTTACCAATGTTATGACAGGTATAACTCACTGTAGTGTTTACCAATGTTATTACCAATGTTATGACAGGTATAACTCACTGCAGTGTTTACCAATGTTATGACAGGTATACCTCACTGTAGTGTTTACTAATGTTATTACCAATGTTATGACAGGTATAACTCACTGGAGTGTTACCAATGTTATGACAGGTATAACTCACTGTAGTGTTACCAATGTTATGACAGGTATAACTCACTGTAGTGTTTACCAATGTTATGACAGGTATAACTCACTATAGTGTTACCAATGTTATGACAGGTATAACTCACTGTAGTGTTACCAATGTTATGACAGGTATAACTCACTGTAGTGTTACCAATGTTATGACAGGTATAACTCACTGTATTGTTTACCAATGTTATGACAGGTATAACTCACTGTAGTGTTTACCAATGTTATGACAGGTATAACTCACTGTAGTGTTTACCAATGTTATGACAGGTATAACCCACTGTAGTGTTTACCAATGTTATGACAGGTATAACTCACTGCAGTGTTTACCAATGTTATGACAGGTATAACTCACTGTAGTGTTTACCAATGTTATGACAGGTATAACTTACTGTTTTGTTTACAAATGATATGACAGGTATAACTCACTATAGTGTTACCAATGTTATGACAGGTATAACTCACTGTAGTGTTACCAATGTTATGACAGGTATAACTCACTGTAGTGTTTACCAATGATATGACAGGTATAACTCACTGTAGTATTAACCAATGTCATAACAGTTTTAACTCACTGTAGTTTTTACCAATGTTATGACAGGTATAACTCACTGTAGTGTTTACCTATGTTATGACAGGTATAACTCACTGTAGATTTTACCAATGTTATGACAAGTATAACTCACTGTAGTGTTTACCAATGCTAAGACAGGTATAACTCACTGTTGTGTTACCAATGTTATGACAAGTATAACTCACTGTAGTGTTTACCAATGCTATGACAGGTATAACTCACTGTAGTGTTACCAATGTTATGACAAGTATAACTGACTGTAGTGTTTACCAATGTTATGACAGGTATAACTCACTGCAGTGTAACCAATGTTATCACCAATGTTATGACAGGTATAACTCACTGTAGTGTTTACCAATGTTATGACAGGTATAACTCACTGTAGTGTTACCAATGTTATGACAGGTATAACTCACTGTAGTGTTTACCAATGTTATGTCAGGTATAACTCACTGTAGTGTTTACCAATGGTATGACAGGTATAACTCACTGTAGTGTTTACCAATGGTATGACAGGTATAACTCACTGTAGTGTTTACCAATGTTATGACAGGTATAACTCACTGTAGTGTTTACCAATGCTATGACAGGTATAACTCACTGTAGTGTTTACCAATGTTATTACAGGTATAACTCACTGTAGTGTTTACCAATGCTATCACAGGTATACCTCACTGTAGTATTTACCAATGTTATGACAGGTATAACTCACTGTAGTGTTACCAATGCTATGACAGGTATAACTCACTGTAGTATTTACCAATGCTATAACAGGTATAACTCACTGTAGTATTTACCAATGCTATAACAGGTATAACTCACTGTAGTATTTACCAATGTTATTACCAATGTTTTAACAGGTATAAATCACTGTAGTATTTACCAATGTTTTGACAGGTATAACTCACTGTAGTGTTATCAATGTTATGACAGATATGACTCACTGTAGTGTTTACCAATGGTATGAAGGTATACAATCAAGAGCACAATCGTTCACATGTGTTCATATATATCACGTGTATGCATACGTGACATTTTAGTCATAGTGCTATTATGACATGTAGTTCATATCTGAAACTTTCAAATCAACAACAAATAGCATACAGCGCTTAAGTTTATACATTTGTATTGCAAATATTGTGAGTGCGTCAATATAGATTTTAGTTCATTTGTTCAAATAAGTTTATGGACTAAAATTTATATGCGCCAAGATAATTATGTTTACAGCATAATTGTCGACCAGCCTAGTCTGCCGGATTCCTTAAACTGCAATTTTTTTGTAGAGTTAAGCGCGGTACTTTCCCCAGATAATAATTCTTCTATTTCATTTCAGAATATTTATTGTTCAGATCTTTGATACAATGGATTGGGCAACAGGCAAAGCCTATGAGCGCCCTCTCCTTACAGTTATAAACAGTTTATACACATCTTACTGAATGCAAATATAGATAAAACATACATAAATTAGTTACACATTGTTGACTATATGTCATTACTTTTTTATAATTTCATTTCGATATTGTTATAGAAATTGCTTCATGCTATAGAGAATAAAAATTGCAAATAGGCGAATGGACAGCACATAGTACAATTTTGTGCTGGGATAAAATTCTATATAACAGTGTAATACAAAGATTGATAAGTAAATAGTTATAATCTAGTAAAAACGTTTAGTATCTTTAACGAATCTCTGAACCATCTCCAGAATTTTTGCATTAATATAGGTATCGAGATTTTGACATCCATATAGGAAAGTAAGAGTAGTTAATGGAATAGTATCATTAAGAGTAGAAATAGAGTTCATGAGAATTTGCCTTTGACTATTAAACAGAGTACAATGGAGGAAGAAGTGATCACAGTCCTCAACAGGAGAATTACAAGAGCAGGCAGGGGTATCAATTAAATGGGATTCAAAAAGATCTGAATTTAAATTACTGGAATAATTTCTAAGTTGGCAGAGGGTAATATTGAATTTTCGATCACCATGGTATTTAAAAATATAATGAGATTGAGGTTGAGAGTCCATTTCATCCGAACGTAAAAAATCTCTTTTTATGGATCCAATAGTCATTGAGGAATACAGACAGTTTGTATTATTCCATTCTGACATAAGTTTCGGGAAAAAACTGGCTTTATATAACTGGGTTCTAGGTAAAGGAACATCAAAAATTCTATTGTGACGAAGATGGTAATTGTCATTATTAATATTAATGTATGGTTGAAGTATTTCATAAACATGAGAGGGACATTTCTTATGATATATTTTATGAAAAGTAATATTTTGATGTAAATGTCTTCTCCTGCTTAATGGTATAAGACCAGATTCTCTATATAAAATATCATGACTAGTACCACGTCTTAGACCTAAAATAATGCGCAATGCTTCCAATTGAATTGACTCTAAGACACTGCATTCACTCTGCGTGCAATTTGCCCATATGACATTTGCATATTCAATAATTGGACGTATAAATGTGATATATATGGTTTCAAGTGATTTTCTATCAACTTTGTATTTTAGCATCCTAAGTATATTAATTCTTTTGTAGGCTTTTTCATAAATATAGTTGATGTGGTTAGACCAATTCGCATTGCGGTTGAAAACCAAGCCTAGATGTTTATGAATAGGAACATTAATGATAGGTAATTCATCAAAATAAAGAGGAGGATGCTGTGTCTCAGAGTCAAGTCGTCTGGAGAAAAGCAGAGCTACAGTTTTTTCTGGATTAAAGATAATTCCCCATTTTCTAGCCCAGATTGAAATTTTCTTTAGATCATCATTTAATATATCAGCACATTCCTGTCTGTCTTCCTCAATAAGACCATATAAGGAGGTATCATCAGCAAATAATTTGACGTTTGAAGACAGATCATCACCAATATCATTAATATATAATAGGAATAAGAACGGACCAAGGACTGAACCTTGAGGTACCCCTGCCTGTAATGTTTTCCAATTAGACCTATATCCATCTATGACCACCCGCTGTTGCCTTTCATGAAGGTACGAGCTGAACCATTCTAGCATGTTATTACATATACCATATTTTTTTAGTTTATAAATTAGACCGTCATGCCAAACTCTATCAAATGCTTTGCTAATATCACAGAAAATCATACGGGCCTCTTTCCCTTTGTCTAAATGTTTTACAATTTCATCATATATAATTAAAAGTTGATATACTGTGGAATCTTTTGGTAAGAAACCAGACTGATTCTTGGAAATTATGTTATTTCTTGAGAGATAGTTGAACATATACTTAAAGACAATTTTTTCAAGAAGCTTGCTAAATATAGGGGTTACAGATATTGGTCTATAGTTGGATGGATCACTTCTTTCTCCCTTGCATTTATAAATTGGGGTAACATGAGCATTCTTCCAGCAATTTGGCAGCTTACCAGTATTTACAGATGTATTAAATAAAATGAAAAGTGGTTTCACAAGAGACTGGGAAACCCCCTTTATGAATTTTGGAGGAATACTGTCTGGGCCTGAAGGTTTATTAGTGTTTAGAATATCAAGTTGGTCAGCAACGTCCTGTTCCGTTATTTCTATTGTCGAAAAGGAATGTCGGGGTCGGGGGCAGTCATGGGGTAAATCGTCAGCATTCTTATCACTAACAGATATCGAAGTAAAATAATTATTGAAAGATTCTGCTTTGTCTACTGGGTGAATTTTCAGTTCGCCGTTGATAACTAACGGAGAGTCATTTTCGTTTTTGTTTTTAAGATTCATAACCGATTTTGCAATACGCCACCATTTCCCAGGGGGTATGGATTTATCAATTAAAGAAGATTGAAGTTTAGATAGATATTTTTCTTTTGCTTCCCGGACTAAGGAAATGACTTCGTTCCGAATAGATCTAAATTTTGCCCAGGAAGCTGGAGTATTAACTAGCTTAGCTTTAGAATGCTGACGGTTTCTTTGTCTAATTCTAAGTCTGATAGCATTAGTCATCCAAATTTTATCATTAGGTCTGATAGTTACTGTTTTATGAGGTACAAATAGGTCGATAGCAGTTAGTATTTTATCAGTTAAAAGAGAATTCATATTTTCAATGTCACCCTGTAATAACAGATTCCAGTCAATGGACCTAAGATACTCATTCGCTCCTTCGAAGTCAGTGTTATTGAAGTATAGTAAAGTCTTTTTATATGCACGTTTCTTAACCGTTTTGAATTTCAGATCAGCACTAATAGGGCAATGATCACTACAAGAGGGAGGATGTACTTTTGTATTACTAATCAAATTAACGTTGTTTGTTAGTATGGTATCAAGTGATGTAGCACTCTGGGAAGTAATCCTGGTAGGTTCAGTAACAGTATTTTCTAATCCATTTTTCAAAAGAATTTTGTATAGATGTGAGTTTGGACTTAGATGCAGCATATCCTGATTTATATCTCCTACCAAAATTACTTCCCTTTGCAGATCAACAATATTACTTAAGTTAAAATCAAGCCTATCCCAGTACCCAACAAGAGAGTTAGGGGGTCTATATAAACAACCAAGAAGAAAAGGTTTGTTACGGGTAGATACTTCAGTCCATATTAATTCAAGGTCATCTGTCTCAAGGTCAGGTCTACGTTTGATATTAATATTTTGTTTGGTATAAATCAGCACGCCGCCACCATAATTATTTCTATCCTTTCTATAAATGTTGCCGAAATTTTCTAAGGAAATATCAGTATCAGAGATCGAATTATCAAGATGAGTTTCAGAGACACACAGGATATCATAATCAGATAATTCTTCTATGATAGGTAGAATCTTTGCTAGTTCTGGCGGTGTGTAGTTAGGATAACCAGTACATTGCATTTGTCCAGATCGGCAGCGAGAATATTGTCTTTTCGTATAGTAATACGAAATCGGTCTTTTGATTGGTCAAATAAGAAATTAAATATGTTTTTAACTATTGAAAACTAACATTCAGTTTTTATCTAATGACAAGTTTGTGATATTTCACTTGCAATTATGGTATATATATCTATATTACCATATTAATAATACAGAAATGACATATTGACCAGCCGTCCAAAATGACAAAATGCTGCATATGTTTGTATTATTCATATTGAATGTTCATTGTCAATGTGTTATATACACTTGAATACAAACAAGATTGTACCATTTAACGTTTGATCAAAGGATTGTTATTTAAATGTAATGACTTTTTTGCACCTTTATTAATATGATAATACATCTAAATCAAGTGACCAATGTAACCTCTTAAGCATATTTCAAAAATACAAACATGTAATGTTATTGTAAGATTCTATGAGTAATGGGAAAGAAACAGTATTGACGTTGATGAATTTATACCCCACAAACATTTGTGATACAAACGACAAATGCTATTTACAATTTGTTTTTGTTTTCTATTTAAGAGTAAAGTGAATATTTTACCTCACATCAAACACTTGTGATTCGATTAAGTTTTATCCTGTTTAACCTCCTTTTAACAACTAAGGTCGTTTAAGGACGTGGCTCTATGCACATTTATGTTGTGTATTCATGTGCTTGTAAATTAGTTCCTGGTGCGTTTTTGAGCATCTGCCTCCTTGTGATAGCGAGGTTATAGTGCTGCCTCACTGAAATTCCATGTCAAAGGCATTCTGCACCGAATACCGCCCGGCCACATTACACTGACAACGCATAACCTTAACATTGTTCTCATTAATCTCAATACCGATATCAAGCTATTAGGATATTTGAAGGACCTAGCTTAAGTATATACGTGTACTCAACTAACTTCCTGATTTGGTCAAAGGTTCCACATTAATAGCAAAAATGAAGCAGTTCTAAGCTATGAAATATATATGAAAAAAGTTATGAGAAGTAGAGAGATACGAAAATCCTTAATATTGCAATAGTTTTATTTTCGTCGTGTTTTGCTCCCAAATAGAATCTTGAATTAATCCCCTCTTTGAGTACTAGTAGTCACCTCTGAAGAAAACATGGAGTGGATAGCAGTTTGCATACCTAATACCAGACCTGCAGGAATGTACTCAGAAATGTACACATAGTAGTTTATAAACTGAATCACGAAAATCAATAATTCCGTAAACATTATAAATAAAGATTTACATGGTGGGTGTCGTCGATGAAGCAGAAGACGCTTACTCTTCAAGAACACCTGGTCTTATTCTCTTGACAAGGGTCACCGTGTACATCGTTTCTTTGATAATGGTATACTAGTTTACTCGATTAATTAATTTCGAGTTTGGATTATGGTTTTGTTGAAGCTTTGATATTCTCTGATTGTTGTTTTGTTATTTTTATTGATACACACAAAGACAGCCATACTGAATCCTGTAGAGGTTAACTTGCAGTTGACAAGACATGGTTGAACTGAGCGAGTCTTCAATGTAAACAAACATTTGTGTCGTCCTACAACATTTACAAACAAAGGGGAATAACTCAAGCGCGTAGAGCTAAAACACCATTAACAAATGTCATGTATTTAGTGAATAAATCTTCGGTAGTCAAGCAACTGTCAGCTGCTGCCAGGCATTCCAAACATTGTTTTTAGTAAATCATTCATATTTATGTTACTTCAGAAGAAAAAATAACATTATTCTGAATTAAGCAGGAAATTGTCAACAAAAATATTCATTTAATGGGAAACAACAGCATAATTTGAAAAAAAAACAGTCTTATCCTTGTCATGATAAGAACATTTCTACAATAGACGAAATGTTAGAGTTGGATATAACAATACAAAAATCTGTGAAAACAGAAGCTTCATAAATAGCATAATGTGAACTCCGAATCGATTCAACAAGGGGGCAAAATATGATAATCATTATGATTAACACGCAGGAGACAATTGAAACGAACAATATGCAATGTAATAAAACAACCAGCTCTTCCAGAAGAGTCAGCGTCGTCTGTTTCATCGACGACACACGCGATGTACACTGTATATCTCGGTAAAATATATTTAAATGGTGTTTCATTTAAGTTAGACTCGAGACATCATTTTCAAACGCAACAAAACAAGGATAAAAATGAGCATATTCAAAAGACTCATTTTAAAATCAAACATTAGTACACAATATTTTTTATGAAACCCAGATAGCAACCATTGACTTTGCTTTTAGTCTAAGTCAACCTGCATCTCCCGATTATCCTTGTTGTCAGCAGCTGACATTTATCACAAAAAAATAATGCAAGGTCTAGAATACATAAGAACTTGCGAAATGTCAGCACCATCAGTAAAGAAACAGGGAGGTTACTAATAAGAAAGGGAAACTCACCATTAGAAATTCGAAATCATCAACAATCAGTAATCATGGTATATTTTGATACACCACGAAATAAGACGCATATACCAATGTTCATGATGACGTTACGAGAGAAAAAGAAAGAAAGAAGAAAAAAACCCATTAAAAGGCAGGTTAGTAATTTGGCGTTACGCTATTCAGATCGAGGTCAGAAGGTCATACCTATTACGTATCTGAGTTGATGTCGTCATTTTATGATCAATGTATACTTGTCATATGTTGTACCAAAACATGTTTGTTAATACTTTCTAAAAATTGCATTAGTTGTGCGTAATAAGTCGCATGGCCTCGCCGTGGTTACCCATAAGAACGAGGCACATGTAGTTAAACTCTTTATGAACTCACACAGGGAATCATATATAGATTAAGAATTAACACGATACTATTTTGTGCAATAACTCTAACCAAAAGTTGAAGTCTATAATAATAATCTTCTGCTGCATCGACGTCACATGGTCTTGGGCATATTCAAAACAGCATCATGTCATTTTTATTTTATGTGTCGCAGATTGTCTTCATCAAAATCGCAATTAAACTTTGATGAATGCAATATTGTTTCAATTAAATTGAATAATTGCAAATCAAACTACAATTTCTTCAAATTATGAACATGTGTTTCATGTACTACTCAAGCTATTATGTATTAAACATGTTCTTAAGTACTAAACAAGCTGTTATGTATTTACTTCATTGGTAACTAGTTCTTTACAAGTAACTAAAGATAAAACACAGGATGTCAGTAATAACCTAAATCATACACTTACATTAATCACTGTAAACAAATTCCTGTATATCATGTTTATTAAGAGCTTGTTTATCAAGTTGATGTTTTCGCAGAATGATTAATAACTGTTTTACATATGATTTGCAATGTGACACAAGTGGTAATCAAATCTTTGAAAAAAGAAGGAAATCTGAATATAAATACATAATATCATTAATGTCTCTCAGATCACCTCAACAGTGCGATATAAAGGCACTGCTCCCGGTCTGACAAGGAGTCGTGAACTTATTTACCAGACGTATTGACTGGACAGCACAGGCCTTTACTGTGTGAGTTTTTATGTCTTTATCCTGCTTTTTCACAATCATGCTATTTTCTAATTGCATTTGTCGAAATTTTTTTTAAAAATGGAATTGATACTTAAATATTAACTTTTTAAGATGCTGGACATAAAAACTGGCACTTATATTTATACTCGTAATTGCAATTTGTGTATACTTTTAATTACATTTTTAATCGGCTTGTTTTCTTGTATAAACGATTCCATAGTGAGTCCTTTACTGTAAATAGACTTAGAGATAATATAAGCTTTCAACATTATAACATATAAATACTAATTGGTTTAGACACTTTGCATGTTATTAATTGTTATTGTTTTTTATGTTTGTGTGGCTGTTTATTTTGTTGATGTTTGATTTGACAAATGCTTGTTTATGTTTCTTTTCTTTATGGTTACAATATTGCTTCAAACATTCGATATGTCACGTGATGCAGCTGAACCGCGTTATCTCGAAGTCGGCAGGATCATGAAAAAAGCTGAGTTTGAGTGAAGAAAGTTCAAGTGTTATGTATATATGTTGTCAGTGACCGATTTATTACTTCGAATTAAGCAGGGTCTTCGAGTTATACGAGTTCGAGATAAAGGGTTCGACTGTATATTTAACGAGCAGCATTTCAGGTAACACAACGGCAGACAGAAGTCAGTCTACTTAGCGCTTTATGGTTTAAAATGGACAGATAATGCTGATTGATATAGGAATTGCACGTGCGCAAGGCTTCCCTGAGATAAGGTGATTATGACAATAGCAACAATTAAGACATCCACAGTGTAACAATCTAGACAAAAATAATTTCAAATCTAGAAGAACACGAATTATGTTACAATGTATGTTTTTTATGTATGTGTGTGTAGGGGAAAATGAAAAATGAAAAAAAAAATCATTAACGTATTTTTACGGCTTGTTTTGATTGTATCTAACCAAAATTATTGTTAATTTGTATAAAAAGGAAGCAGCGATTTTATGAAAAGTAACGGACGGTTATATGACATCTTTTATTAAATATTCAAAACATATCATTTACAACGTGTCCTAAGCGTTGATATGTAACGATATGCCAAAACTTTATGATTGAAACCAGATAATTAGTGCAATGATTCATTTTCTTAAAATTTTCGTTCTCAGGAGGTACATGTAGATGTTACCGTTGTCAACATCAAACATCATTTTTGTGAATTTTATAATGACTGTACCTAATTAACATTGTACGAAGTATGACTTTTTGAACTTGTGTTTGCATATTTTTCATTTATTGGAATTCTGTAAAGCTTTTTCATGTCTGTTGTTGACACTATGTCAGATTCATTGACGGATGCATTCCGCTTCAGATGGAATTCGGTGAAAAGTACATTATTTAAGCTTTGTGACTGCTATTCTGTCAAAGTTGTAGATAATTAGTGTCAAACTTTCTTGACAATATATTCATAGACAGAACTTCGGTTTGTAATACGTTATTAAATGTGTAAGGTATTGCCATTTTGATTAATTTCTTTAAATTAAAGTAAAGGTCAATCGACGTTATACAAATGTCGTATATATATAAATTAGTTAATTTAATTTAAATGCTAAAGATCTGTTGATGTAGTTAGGGACACAGGCGAAAACAGGAATCGCTACAACAAAGCTGAGGTATTGTATATATATCTTGTTATTTGTGTCAAACACACTTTTATTGTTTCCGAATATAATGTTTTTTCCTTGCATTTTTTCTATAGGGAATTTAAATCAATATTGATCTTCTTGGATACCGGAGGTATAAAAACTGATCGCATTCCCTCAGATATTCACTGCATATCAACTGCATTATGTTTCAAAATAGTCCCCTGAAAGACATTTCACACTTCAAGAATGAATTGTGACCGCTGTCGTCATTAACACTCCCGAATTCTGAGCAGAACGCACCTCAATGTTTAAATCGATGCTTTTTTTTAGATAATGAAATCCACCAAATATATTCAATGACGTAAGTGTAACCCGTCATCAGGTCTATATATTTATAATCTCAGGTATAATGCTAGCATGGATATGTTATATTAAAGTAACGTATTAACTATATGACTTAATTTGAAACAAAAACATGTATTAAAGTGGAATACGTTATCAATTCTCCTTTTGATATTATATATATATCAATTTTCCGACAAATAAAATAGTTGTATTTACAAAAAGAGTACTTAACATGAATGTGTATCCAATATTGAAATTACTACATAAATTTACTAATGTAATATAGTTAACGATTTGATAAATTCAATATTACATGAACACGAGTGTTATATTCTATTAATTGTATACGACAGCGTGACGTCATTGATTTTATGATGTCAAAACAGCGTTCCCTCAGTAACAAGACGCATTTGAATAGTTATTGCACTTGTGATATATTGTTTATATTGCATCCAATATTGTACGACAAATGGCATGTTCTTTATAGCTATGTGTGACTATGGGCAAGTTTTATGGTCGCCATCTTGAACTAATCGAGAAATATTGTGTATCTTTGTATGATATGAAGATGGACGTTTTTGAGTTTTCTTATTAGTGTACTTACTTGTTGTGATTGACAATGGTGACTCGGTTCTCTTTTTGAGAATTGATGCTTACTTGGATGTGACCAAGATTTACATAGCGGGTGTTGTCGATGACGCTGTTCCGGGATACCTGGTCTTATTCTCTTGTGCTTTTTCTTCTCCGTGTAAATCTGTCATTTGTTCCTTTTTTGCCTTTTGAGTTCGGATTATTGTTTTGTTGATGCTTTGGTTTTCTCTGATTTCTTTATTTGTTTTATATATATAAAGTGAAAATAAGGTCATGTAAGAGCATCAATTTGATTGTTAGCAATTAAGTGCTCTATGTACTGGAAAATAGTTCTCAAATTTTAACCAAGTTGTTTCCCTTTATTCATGTCATCTACTGTATAGTTTTATCGCATTAGACAGTTTTGGTTCCTTGCCATATGCGGGCTCTTTGTGTTATATTTTATGCTTAAACATTAAAAAAAACACGCCTTAAATGTTCTTAAAAGTATCGTTTCAACATCTTTTACAAACATTTCATTATTTATTTATTAACGGGAACGTAAAATTAAGCCTGAACATAACAACGTTTAGTTTCATAAAAATAGGCCCCATGTGCATGTATCGCATTTTCTTTGTTTTATCGAGATTGCTTAAGATGTTTCAATGTCTTGTATTTCTTACAAAAAACACTATAGTATAAGTAGCCCTATAACTGTATAGCTATTAAGATAATGAATTCATGATAATAATTAGAAAAAAATCTTTTGACAGAACACGCACATACTCTTTTAACAGAACACGTACATAAATCGATTTTGAGAGTAGATTATGATTTTTTAAACACTACGGTTTTCTCTAATTTATTTATACACTTGATGTTATAAGAACAGTTTGATATCAGATGTACTCTACTGTTGCTATCGACCTCGCACTTTGTATATAATGAGACAGAATCGTTTATGCTGCGAACATGATGCATCTGGAAAAAATCAAGGAACACCTAAGCGTCAACAAAACCATAATCCGTACTCAAAATCGATTAAATTAGAGGCAAAATAGGAACAATGGAAAGATTAACATGGAGACTCTCGTAAAAGCACAAGAGAATAAGACAAGGTGTTCCGGAAGAGTAAGCAGCTTCTGCTTCATCGACATCACCCGTCTTGTAAATCTTTGTCACATCCAGGTAAACAGCAAGTGATCAAAACGGGAACTTGATGTTTACACACAGAATCGCCAAGGTAAACACAGCATGACGCCTACGCTGCCTGATGCCTGATCACCAACACAAATCACCATGGTTACACTACCAATGTTAGAAATAAGTCAACACAGACAGCTTTATTGCATATTTTCTATATATCATCTTTTATAAAACGGTTTTTACATAAGGTCAAGCTAAGTTGTAATATATTGCTCATTTACACATGTCACGATATTATGTCAAATTGAGTTACATAATCTGTAAGGCGTCACTGGTGTCGTGACAATCTTGACTACATCAACTGTCTGTTTATTCATGTTTTGTTACATCAGGATCGGATTGGTTCGAATGTTTGACAGACTAATGGATCACTTGTGCTTATACACGTGCGATTTACTCACTGTATTGGTGTTCCTGACACCTTGAATAGTCAAGCTGTCAAATAACTTACCTTGCTCCAATTGCTAGGTTTCTAAGTCGTTCTACATGAAATTATCTAAATGTTCGAGTGATATTTGCAAACGTATATACCAAGATGTATAAACATTATTTGCTCAGTGGTTTAGATAAATCTTAAACTTTAACAGTGATCAGAATCTCTTCAAGTTTCTAATATAAAATAACATATTTAAATGAGTGAGTTCCTGCAAATGTCAAAACGCTACGATATGTTATGTTAACTATACTGCATCTGTCCTACATGAAATATTTATAAGCTGAACTTCCTATATTGGAAGCGATATTACTTGTTAAATGTTGATGTTTCAATTCACGAAATGATTTTTCGTTTTGATCCTTTGGAAAATATTGCATATTAATTATAAAAAAAAATGTTCTCTGACACGCATATAGGTATTTGTTTCACAGATTAAATGTATCTTCGACGAACTTGATGACATGCTCCTACTTGAAATGACATGTGTATACTTGTATTTGCATGCAGACAGATTTTATCAACCATGTCGGATAACTCATTTACAAAAATTATAAACAGAACAACATGTCAACCTATTATCGTTGTACGATGACAAACTAATTTGCATACACGTCAATGAAAACATCTTTTTACATTTTTACCTGCATGATTGCAAGTTTATATTGATTTTGGTGGTCAGGATAAGATATATAGCGTAAAGTGACATTTGAAAATGCAATGTTAATTTATACTATTTCTTTTATTTTCAGACAAAAATAGCAATGGCTGGGTTACTTCATTCCTGTGTTTGGTTGATCGGGAGTTTAGGAATAGCCTGTAAGTAAGATGTAAGATCACGTAACGCAAACAAATGTTGAACCTTTAACATTTAGTAATAGATACAGTATGCCGAAAATCTTTAATCTATCTTAAATTTATATCACTATACATGTAACACTACAGTTATTTACCTGAAGATATCAACCGTTCATAAGTAAATCGTTGATAACATTTATCACTTGCGTATAATAACAATAACAGTTCGTCAGTTAAGAATGACGTAATACACACATATGCTGTACCTTTTAAATTTAGTAATAGATAAAGAATACCGATAAAATGAATTAAACTGCATCATACAGCTGTTTCGTCCTCCCAGGACTCTTCAGTGATGCTAGGAGCCAAAAGGTGGGAATCCATAATTTCTAAACTAATGTAGAAGCGGCATGGTCAGATGCGAATAACCCCTAAAATTTATTTATATAGAAATAAACTTAAACTAGTTCTGTATAATTTCAAATCCTGTAATTAAACCATTAAAACTAATAAACAAAAATATGCATCTTTATACCAAATCCAGATTTATTTCATTAGATGGCCTTCATAAAATAATAATTCTGGAATTTTCTGATATGTGAACACTATGAACACATAATGGTATCATTGTTGCTGTCCGATCTAGCACTCTCTAAATCGAGCTCGCCCGAACTTTACAATCAACATGATAATGGATGAATTAAAAGTAATTAATCAGTTGCTACATGCCATTACATGACAGTAACTGGGGTCATAACCTCTGTAAGCGGTGATTGACAAACGTGTCTAATTAGTTGACATAGCGATCATTGATTATTCTTATTGATACATTTTCTTGTATATCTAACGAAATACCAAACATAAATGATAGCACTCTAATGTTTTCTCTTCATTCATTGTGTCTTACTGAACCATAGCAAGGCGTCTTCTTAAGGCCATCTAAATGTTCCTCCTCTAGTTTAATCGATTTAGAGTTCAGATTATGGTTTTGTTGACGCTTTGATATTCTCTGATATTTTTTCTATTTTCTTTTGGTTGCGGCGTTTGGTGTAAGATATTGATGATGTCCCTGTATTAGCAAATTCGACTTTCATAATAAGTCTATTCACTTGTGCCTTGTGACTCTGTGTGTAAACAGTGTTAAACAGTAAAATTTGTGCTAAACACTTAACAATCATTGTTATTTCTAAAGGGCATCAGTTACAACTTTCCTTGAAACATTTTGAAATGTTCGAAATACAAAGGGAATACAATGTAGTACGAACGTTCTGCTCACCCAATGGGCTTTTTAACGTGTTCATAAACTTGCGGGTAAGGTACTCAAGAGTAAGAAGTTTGTATGTTAAAATATCTTACGAAATACAAAACATAAATGATAGCACTCTAATGTTTTCTCTTCATTCACTTTATCAAAGTATTATTTTTGTTAAAGCTGCTGCAGTGCAACCCCTTTAAGTTAAGTTCGTTAATTGTTGCAGATTTTAAGCCAGTCATTTTCAGACGATGAGCTGATTGAGTAACAATAAATCGGTTGTCCGTCCCTTCCAAACAAACCCTTATTATCGCTATTATTCAAATGTCTTATGCAAATCGTCCTTGATCCGAAGCAGGGCAAATATGAAATTGTGCCTGATTGCCACCAGGAACACTGTTCATGGAGATTTTGAAAGTACGAGTTTACTTTTCCTTCAAGTTTAATTGGGCAAAAAATCTCTAAATCCGACCAAATTTTATCAAAATTTGGTAAACAAAAAAATCAAAGAACTGCATTTTACATTTCTCTTACCTTTTTGACTCCAAATGATATAAAGTGTCAACACTGTTCAAACTGTAATCGACGAGAAAGATGTTTTGTACGTTTCATATCGCTAGAAAGGATCGTACGTTTTTAATCGAACAAATTATTGCTTTCATTGTAGATGACAGGTTCCATTTGATTTTCAATTATATATATCAAGTTTATATGTAAAAGAGTTTATAAACAAATCGATATGATGAATTCCAAAAAAAATTATTCGGTAAGGGAAGTAACTCTAGTGAAATGATTTGAGTTTACAATGTTTGAAATGTGTTTATTACCTTTATATTTATATCACTACATTTTAACCCTGGTTAAATCTCATTTTTCATTTAAACGACCTTTGTTTACTGATTTTGTAGATGCAGTTTATGGCGAAATGTTTCAAAAGTGTATTAGGTATAAGGATAAAGTACCCGAAGTCTCAGGCGCCATAAAAGTGTGCGTTAAAGGATGGGACGACGCCACCTACTGCAGGTTTTTTAACAATCCCTGTCCTGATATCCAGGAATGTAACAACAACATCGCGCCTACTCCAAGGGACAATCACTGCATGCTTTGCCCAGGTACGTGTTCCTGTAACAACTTGGTCTCGCATATGATTTCGGATGTCTCCTCGATATGAAAGGGTAACTCTCTTTTATACTCACTGCAACCCTTCAATATATCATATCAAAATCAAAGGCCCTGTTTTCACTGCCATATATATGAGACAAAAAGTTTTATCCTTTAATACATCAATACGGTCGAGTAACAGGTAAAATTGTCGACTTCAAATGAGGCAGGGCGTCGCTCCCTGTTAACTTTAAACACATGTATCAGACAAGTGATTGGAAGTTTTTCTTTGACCAAACACCAATCGAAACGCATTGCTTGAGACATGAATTGCCATGAGATACGCAGAACCCCTGTATATCGAGGATGCAGCTACCAGGAGTAGCTTAAGTCTTATTGTAACGATTTTGGTATCGAAGTATGGCTTTGTTTACATCTAAGTATTACCTCGTTCGTTACACTTATTTTTTTTTTTTCATATATCGTGTTCGCATTATATAAAACAGATGTATTTTCAAACTTCATGCAAAAAAACCCATTGCTATCAAAGTTAATTATTTATCCATTTTCTAAATAGTTAAAATAAAGTAATGTATGTAAAAGGAAAAAAATACATATATATTTTAAGATAAAGAGCGTAAACTTGTATGATGTGGACATTTTTCTCTTTGTCCCATTTTTAGTTTTCCCATGATAATTTTGTTGGAAACGTTTGTACATTAAGTTTGGCAGAGAGAGAGAGAAAGAACAATATAGCAGACAGTTAACAAATGATAAAATTGATCTGTCTAGAACCAGTTGTGTTACATATATTTGAACAAAATAAAAAAAGAATGTTTTCTTTACTTCCACGTATATTTGTTTCCCCGTAATATTGTATGTGTATTTCCTTTCTATGGACAGATGTAGGTTGTGTCTACAATGGGAACATATTCCAAGTTGGCGAGGTATTTGATTCTGTAGACGGAGTTAATCAGTGTCAGTGCTTCAGAGGAGGACAGTACAAATGTGATGACAAGAACGTTGGCCGGCCCATTAGTTTCTGTACTTAGTTATCCAAATGCATGATATTTGTTACAAATTAAAGAGGTTAGTGGTGCTCTATCTTTGTTTTTTATTAAGCATATACATTTTACATATACTTTGTCATGTTCCTCACGTAGAATTTCATTTAAGTTTTAGAAAGTTATCAACCCACAAAGAACATTTTGTTTAATAAGTTTCCAAAATATAAATGTAGATGTTAAAAACCGACCCATTACCTGTTCATCACCCGAATTTGGAAAGCTGAACGTCGAAAGGACTCTGTGTAAACCTCGTCGATACCGAAGGTTACCAAACCATGATCCCAACTCAAAATTGATTAAACAAGGGGCAAAATAGGAATGAAATATTTACATGGAAACCTTTGTGAAAATACAACAGAAGAAGACCAGGTGTTTCGGAAGAATAGCGTCCAATACTTTATCGGCGCGACACCCGCCATCTCAATATATGATGAATTGAGAATTTTTGTTCACATTGTACAACAAAATAATTCAAAGAAGAGTTCGAAAGATGCAGATTGAAGAGGAGCACGATGAAGTTTTATGGCTGCCTGCTTGATTACCAAGGTGACCCTACTTTAACAATGACTAGAGTTTCGAAACATGAAATACCATCTAACCATTCATCGGGCTAGGAAATAACGGCTTGTGTTAGTTTTAGCTTTTTTTTTTTGCTCTGAAAAGAGTATCTGATTGACTGTACCTGTTTGAAAATAAAATCCAACTCAGCATATTCATGATTAGGCGATTGTCTGGTATAATTTTACACAAATAGTATAAGTAGCTTAAAAATAAACAAACAAAAAAACATCCATTTTAGCTTGACAATACTTCAATTTTGATTTAAATAAAAAGAAAACAGAGAATACAGACAAAGTAATATTCCGAACTCAAAACCAGAAGCGTTTATCTTGTCTGCTTCATCGACACATCCGCCATGCCAATCCAAGTACTGTATGTGTATTTACATCTCCACTTCACAGAGACTAGGTTGGGTCACTTTGTCCAATGTATGTTATTTTCCAATAATATATATCGTGCACATTGTGACGTCGTCGTGCTTATAGCGTCATAAAGTGTAATTTTTGCGTTCCACTGCTCCGCTGTGATGTTTTGACGCTGAAACGTCAACTGTGTGTTGGTTAACAAAAGTAAGGTTTGTCATGTTTCGACATCCGTTTGTGTGTAACATATATTTGGTGCGCCAATCTATGTAGTGCACCATTCAATATGTAGTTGCGCCAATATGTGTTACACAAATGAATGTCAAAATATGACATACAAGCGTAAATGTCATCTTTCTTTTTATAAATGATACTTAGGGCCTTTCATGGAAAACAACTGTAGCATTATGTTGGGGATATTATTAAAATTGTCAGTTATTATGTGTCTCACTGAACCATAGGAAAACGTCTTCTAAAGGTCATCTAAATGTTTCTATTTTGCCTCTAGTTTAATCGATTTAGAGTTCGGATTATGGTTTTGCTGACGCTTTGATATTCTCTGATTTTTTTTTCTCTTTTTTTTTAAAGTTGCGGCGTTTGTTTGTAATTTAAAAGTTAAGATGCATCTGTAGGGATTGGTAGATGTATTTGTATATCAAACAACAAACGTTTGGTGTAAGATATTGATGATGTCCCTGTATAAGCAAACTCGACTTTCAAAATAAGTCTAGACACTTGTGCCTTGTGACTCTGTGTAAACAGTCTTAAATAGTCAAATTTGTGCTATACAGTCAACACTCCTTGTTATTTCTAAAGGACACCAGTTACAATTGTCCTTGAAACATTTTGAAATGTTCTTAATACAAAGGGAATACAATGTAGTACGAACGTGCTGCTCACCCAATGGGCTTTTAAACGTGTTCATAAACCTGAAAGGTAAGGTACCCCAGAGGAAGAAGTTTGTATGTAAAACTATCTAAGAAATATAAACCACTTTCGCAATCATATGCGTGTAATACAGCGTGTCCGCCACATAATGAATACTTATTGTCCACTCACACGAAGCAATTGTACAATGATTATTCCATTGAACACTTTTTGGGAATTATTTTTCTCTATAGTTTAATGGTCGCCATATTTGTCTCATTGAGAATTTTTTGTATCTTTAAGTGATATGAAGATGGACTTTTTGAGTATGCTCATTAGTGTATTTACATGGCGGGTGTTGTCGATGAAGCAGAAGACGCTAACTTTTCCGGAACACATAGCCTGTTATTTAACAAGGGTTTCCATGTAAATCTTGTTCATGTTTGTTCATATTTTCCCACTGGTTTAATCGATTTTGAGGTTTATGGTTTTTTTTAAAGCTTCGATATTTTCTTATCTATTTTCACAAAAATTAAAGATAGTTTATTATTATGTGTTTGTATATAAACTATCTTTAATTTAAACATTTAACAACGTGCCAGTGGTAAATTATTCCGTATATCAGGCTAAAACATTCATAAAATTTTGACATATCCCAAAACAATTTGCAACACTGTAGAAAAAAACAACACATATAACATCCTTTAGAGTGTTCTCATTTGTCATGCACGTCAACTAAATAACTAGTTAAGGCAGGGAGTAGGTACAATTTCGCACTACACAATCTACGCTGGTTCGGTTACAATGTAATGTATACGTATACTTGAAAAATGTCTGGCGAATAAAACAGAGAAAATCTTCCATACAATAAGTCCAAATATTTCTGTTAAGACTAATATTGATTAAGAGTAAGTTTTATTGTCGCCATCTTGGTCCCATTGAGAACTCCATGTATTCTGAATCTTTGGGTGATATGAAGATAGAAGTTTTTGAGTATGCTCATTAGTGTGCTTTTTTGCAACCTATTTCTCAATGAGACAAAGATGGCGACCATTAAACGTGCTTATATTTCTGCTCAACCTGCCTTTCTCGAATCCCTGTGTTGTAAGTTTGTTTGTAAGCGGTCAACATCTAACGTGCTCTCTGCAGCATCCCAGGTATGATACTGTCTTTACATACTTACAAATACACTTCATACATTTATAATTTGGTTATATGTAAAATATTATGTGTTTTATTAATTTTCGTGTAAACTATGATTAAGTGTAATGAAAAGTGCTTTAATATAAAGATGTAGTCGTAAATAGGATTACTTGCATTGGTTGGTGGGTATTACAGGTATATATTCCAATATTCCAATAGTAAATTCTAGCATGATGTTTAATTTCGTTATGCTAGTGCTTGCCATGGGCAAAATTTATGGTCGCCATCTTTGTCTCATTGCGAAATATTTGGTCTCTTTGTGTGTGAAATGAAGATGGGCGTTTTTGAGTTTGCTTATTTGCATCTACAAAATCACAATCCGAATTCAAAATCGATTAAAGTAGGGACAACATATGAACAAAATGGTTTACATGGAGACCCCTGCAAAAGTACAATATAATAAGACCAAGTGTTCCGGAAAGAGTAAGGGTCTTCTGCTTCATCGACGACACCCGCAAAGTAAATCTTGGTCACATAAAAGTCAACATCAATTCTTCCAGATGGGAACCGAGTATCATTGTCAATTACAACAAGTAAGCACAATAATAAGCATACTCAAAAACGTCCATCTTCACATCACTTAAAGATGCAAAATTTAAACTTGCTCATAGTTCCGATTGACCGTCATCTCTCGAATCCCTGTGTTGTAAATGTATTTTTCAGAAGACGACATCGATCACGAAAATATCGATATTTAGAGCAAATCCAAGATTCAACTTCGACATGTAAAGTGAGAACTGACTGCTTGATAGTTCTCAACCACAATAAGTTGGCCTGATAATTATGTTAACATTCATATCATAGAAGGATAGAGAAAAACTCCCATGGGACCCAGATGGTGCCCATCAAATATGCCTATACGCTGTATAAACCTGAATACTCTTACAGGTACGTGTCGCACGTTTGTTCGTCGGCAGTCGACATACAAGATAAGTTTTCGACGTAAGTGCTGCTGCTGCATTTGAAAATATTGAAACATTATAGGATGACATAAACAAAAGCAATTCACTAAAGTTAAAAAAAATCTGTTTTCAAATCTTAAGTTGACAACGCATCATGCAAGACAACGAAACCTTATTATATGAATAAATAAGATCATATGATTTATGTATGGCTAACTCTTCGATATTGTGATTAATTTGAAAGAAAAACAAACACAAAATCCAGCAACTATATTGAGGACGATCCGCTACATACACTACCTTTGTTATCGCCTTCAGTTTAAATCCATACTATGACATCATGAGTTGTTTCCCTTTTCCTTGTCACACACTTAGCCTGTATAAAATGTTGAATTTTATTACTCGAAAAATGCAACACTGCCGTATTATGCTGTCTACATGAAGGTCAATTCCTTTTTATTTCACATCGTAAGCAATGTTCAATGCTACAAAAAGTTGAAAACTTAAGGGTTAATATAATGGAAACTACGGTATCCGTGGTTGCTAGAAATAACAACATATAAGTTATTTGTAGAATATATGCTGCAAACAACATTAGTTTTCTTCTTTTTTTCATCGTTTTCAATTTTTAATTATAAAGAAGCACTTCGAACACATAAATTCATTAAAAGCGAATTTGTAGTCGTTATGCACATGCTAACACGTGCACACTAGTCTGGCAATTACTCGATCGAAACGTCTCAAAAGTAAGTTGCTAATTTGTATCTTGTCAACAATGAATTTTGTGTTTTCCTTTGTTGTATTATAATATATGAAAGACCTTGAATGCATTCTGTGTTTTCAGATGTTAGGCGAACCAAAACATGGCTATCATAGGATAGATACATTTTTGATGCAAGAACGGCGCCATATTTACAACAGATATACATCTGCCTGTCACTTGTTCTTTGCTTATACACCTATGTATACGCAATCAGAGTTACTAGGTAAGGGAAGATGTACATACATTGTATATGTACATGGAAAGTTGTGTTACGTGCGGGCGGTCACCTATACCGACTACAGTTCATGTACCGAACGAATGAATGGGGCACACAGTTTTATTCAACAACTGAAGATAGAGCTTGATATCAAGATTAAAATAATCTTTAATCCCCTTCAGGGTGAGACAGGGGAATCTCAACCCGAGGGATAAGATTCCTTAGTTGCCAAACGCATGTTTTGCAGTTTAAGAATCTTACCCCGAGGGTTGAGATCTCCTGTCTCTCTACCAAGGAGGTGTATGATTATTTTTCTTACCCTGTTTAACCTAATGTATATCTAATATTGACGTTACATCAATGCAAGACAATGTTAGAGTGATGTGATTGAGGTGTCGACGTAACGTCATGGTATTGTTGCCGTGACGTCATTGTATTGTTGCTACGACGTCATACAATTGTTGAGAGATTTCTCAACCTAGGGTGAGACAAGAAAATCTCACACCGGTAAAAGTGTGGATATCCCTGTACAGTGATGAGAAAACATTCTCTCAACCATGTTTCGTAGATGTTGTGACTTCTTCTTAGCATTGCTATTTTAAGGAAACTAAATGCGCTTTAAACGGGAATTTGTTCGTCTAATGTGTACCGTGGCCCTTATTACAATGGATTTATGTAGAGTTGAGGTTATGTATTTTAGCCTGGTTTCAGTCCATCTTGCATTAGCTGTCAGCACATAATTGTCATTATAGTAACATGTATATTTAGATGATGAGTGTATTTATACGAAGACGAGTGCAACCTTTCCACATATATAACATCATTTCCTGCTTTAGTCTGTCACATTGATAGCGTACGACACATCAAACATCAAAATGTCAACTTCAAGTGTCCCGTTCTATCTTAGAGCAACGATATATGTGACCATTTTATATGAATCTGCAAGTTATATTTCTTGAGCAAATTGAATCTAATTGGAGGTTTTTATTAAAGATCCATGTTTTTTGTTGTGATAAAAGGGTGCGGGCAACTCGCTACCTATTAATATTTATATAAGTTTATTGGTGTTTCCTACACACGTTTCGTGAAGATAGTTTAAAAAGTATTTTAAGTACAATCACAGAGTCTGATAAAGGATTCGGTAACAAGTTTGATGCTTAAATAAATCCATTTCCTTCAAAGGTTTTGCTTAATAATTCCGTTTTAATAATTTGTTTTAATAAAAGTGGTTTTCAGTTTATGATTGTGACTTTGTAAAAAGGAAGCTACAATAGTATTTAACATAACAGTATAGCAGCTAGCACATTTTGCCTCTAGATTTTGAGTTCGGTTTATGGTTTTATTGACGCTTTGGTATTCTCTGATTGTTTTTGTAATTGAAACATACATGTACATAGCTGTTGGAATATTACATGTCGCAGTTGACTCGATATTCTAGGGCTTGCTCTGAATATCGAAATTTTTCGTGATACATGTTAACTGCTGACGAACAAACATACTGCACAGGGATTCGAAAGATGCAGGTTGATAAAGATTATGGGTTAGTTTTATTGTCGCCATATTATATTCTGTATGTTTGTGTAATATGATGATGGATGCTTTTGAATTTGCTTTTTAGTGTGCTTACTTGTTTTGATTGACAATGATGACTCGGTTCTAATTTTGAGGAGTGATGATTACTTCGATGTGACCAAGATTTACATGGCAGGTGTCGATGAAGCAGAAGACGGTTACTCTTCCTAAACACCTGATCTTATTATCTTGTGCTTTTACGAGAGTATCCGTGTAAATATTTCCTTTGAAGATAGTATGATAAAGTAAAGGTATACATTCGACATTATCTTAATAATCACAGAAATAAACTAGGTGTTTTTGGAAGTCATCCCCATTAGCCGTTTAATAATGTACCAATGTCACGTCCTCAACGCCAGAACCGATGCAGTGGCAACAACACAAGATGGCAAATAATGGGCTACATAAAACCCACTAGCACGGATAAAACACATTTGTTTTTACAAACGTCAAACTTTGTTCGAATTTTAAACACTGTTTTCTTAATCCGGATTTGATGTAAACATTTTCTATCCTTTAAAATGTCTGTGAAAGAAGTGACTTGATAAGTATCATTACCGGCAGATGAGTAAACTAAACAACTGTATTACATTTAAGTGTGAATTTAGATTTGTTTAGGCAACTTTGGTAGCATCATACAATAAAGTTATATATCTAAATACAACGACATAAATGTTGAATTAAAATTTGAATAAAAACGCGAATTTTGTCACTAGTGACAGGCAAACGTATATTTTGACGAATTAATTGCTAAATTTCGTATAAAATACGGTGGAAATTAATATGCAAATAAAATCTTATAGTTTATAACGGTCCAGATGGACGATGTCTTAAAACAGGAGTAAAATAGACTGATATCGCCAATGGTAAAGTATGTGGTCATAGATAAAGAGAGTGGTAAGTGTCATATTTCCGTCACTTCAATACAAACCAAACTGTTAAAAACGTATCTTTGTAGATAAGAAGAAATTGATATGATTTTATTATGTAAAGCTAACTGAACTCCTAACTGGTGGTCATTGGATTATTCTCTGACAAATTGTAATCTAGGCACATTTACATAAACCTGCTCTATATAACACCTTATTTCTGTCGAGATATGGATGATGAATTGCCTTGATATCTACAAATGTTGCAAGTTGGAATACACTTTTATTTTCAGAAAGAAGGCATTCTGCACTGGTCGTAACTTTTGGTATGTTTCATTTTCCACTGCTCTTTTTTTTTATTTATCTTGCATTTAATGGAAAATTAATGTAATAATGATTTACTTTTACCTGAAATGATTTCAACAAATATTTTAAATACTTGTATAATGTTCATACTAATAAGTGGTGTTACAAGATAAACATATGTTAACTATAGATTCATTTGACATATGGATTACCATAATAATCAGAAATTAATTATATTTTTACTTTTTATTGGTTTTATAGAAAGGAGTAATAGCAGTATGTGCGTATCTACATTTAAATCCTTGTTGTGGATAGGTACCATAGGCTTAACTGGTAAGTCATTTTGTATTGAATAAGAACGGTTAGGTAATTAATGTATCTTTATTATTATACAAAATGTTAAACTTTAATAAGAATAACTACCATTGCCAAAAAGGACATTTAAAAAATTCCTTACCTCATCTTTGTGTATTGTTAACATTTAAAAACGGTAACGTTAGTTTTATAGGCACCAATGACGTCTAATGATCTGCTCATTTGAGATTTGAATTTCGTTCAAGTCGTACGTAAAAGTTTTGTAATGTTACACAAAATATGATAACTTTTGAAAGCAAATAAGCATCTAAAAATACGTAAAACTCTAAATGTTTGTTAGATACCCTTTTTATGAGAATTTTGCAAAATGACCAATATGGCGGCCACTTGAAAATGTGTATTTCTGTATATTTCTTGCCCTTTACGGACTATCAAAATTTCACATTTTTGATGCTAGATGTATTATCAAAATCCCCAGGGTGCTGCCATGTTAACTGTACTATGTTCATTTTTAACATTAGCAAGGTAGTTTTTCGGTACAAATATCATGCAAATACGTGTATGGTTTTCCTTCTTTTACGTATTGATTGTAACAATTGGATTTTTGACATAACACTGACCCCCTGGTTTTCATGATTGATTTATACTTTCTATTGATCCTACAGATAAACAATGTACAAAAAAAAAGTTTAGAACTTCAATCACGGCTTATGCAAATTTGATAGCTTTGGTAGATTTAGCACAAACGATGAGAAATCCAATTTGTAATTATATTTTTCAAATTAACTATACCATGAACTCCCTTTTAAAATAAAAAAATGCATGATAAAACCATTTGCCATCAGACATTTTTCTTGGACGAAAGATACAAATCGAGAAAGTTTCCATATTCGTAGGAACTGTTTTACTTGTGTTTTTGTTGTTTACTTTTGGTACTTAAATTGTATTTCCTTGTCTACCAGAACATGAGAAAAATAATGTTGTCTTCTTAGTCTATTGCTTTTCTAACATTTCTCGCACTGGTTATAAGTTTAAGCAAGTGTGTGGTTGACTTTTTTCATGAAAGAATAATGTTGTATTCTGCTAAGTTCAAGAATCACTGGCGATGAAACTGTCGTTATTTTAAGTTGACTGTTACTAATATCAAAATAACAAATATATGAAGCAGAAGACGCCTACTCTACCGGAACACCTGGGCCCGTATTCATGAAACCGTTCTCATGTTCAAGCATGGATTTTGTGCTCAAACCAGCTTTCTTGAAACACTCCTAATTAATGGCGAAGAATAAAAACAACATTGTATAAGTTGAAAACAAATTTCAACTTCATGTTTTTTTCACTTTTTCTTCCAAAACTTGGACAAAATTATTTTTTTAAATACTTTATAGCCAGAACAAAAAAATAGGCTTGATCACAAAATACTTTCTTGAACATGAGAACTTTTTCATGAATACGGACCCGTGTCTTATTCTCTTGTGTTTTTACAAGAATCACCATGCGTTTTTTTCCTTTTTTTCGTATTTTGCCCCTAGTTTAATCGAATTTGGGTTCGGATTATAGTTTGTTGATGATTTGGTATTCTCTAAATCATATAAACCTACATTTTGGCAGTTGCTGTGGAACGATCTATGTATGGGGAATGCGTGAAGACCTGCGGAAAGGCACCACCCCTCCGAGTCTACTTTATGGAAACGCATTGCATCCCAGGTGATGATGGCTGCTCGTATTGTAAATACTTCGGCTGTCCTCTCGTCGAATGCTTTAAGAAAGGGAGACAAGTGGTACCTAACATCACTCCAGACCAGCGCTGTCTCACCTGTGACGGTAATTACCTGTCTTCTGTGTCTCAGTGATAAACGACAGAATAGCATACAAGGACATTGGCTGTAGATAAATAACACTAATAGAAAAAAAAGGAATTTATTTACGACATATTCATCAGTTTTATATATTATTACGATCTGTGACTGTTGTATGTAACCATACACGGAATGTTTGATTTCTAAATGCATTGGGTTAATCGAGTATGTTGACAGTCCGTAGAGTACTGTACTAATCAGTAAACACTCCCTGCCGTGACCTGTTTGTATAATGTGATAGTCGGACAAGATGCCATTAAGTTTGTCGTGACGAACATTAATGTTGTATGTTATTTATTAACGTTGCGTCAGCATGTGACTCAAACGTTTAAGGGACCACCTATCTAAGATTTTTACCTGTTTTTATGTTCAAGGCGCTCACGTGTACATTGTACAGTAATGTTTTAAATGCCACTTTACAAACTCAGCTAAATGAAAACATTTTAAATTTCTATCACCATAACACTACAGTTATTTAGCTAAAGATATTAACCGTCTATAAGTAAATCGTTGATAACCTTTATCACTTGCGTTTAATAAGAGTTTGTCTGTTAATGTCACCTGCCAGTAGCTTAATGTATCTAAGGATGACATATTATACACATATGCTGCACCTTTTAAATTTAGTAATAGATACAGTATACCTAAAAAGTGAATTAAACTGCATCATACACCTGTTTCGTCCTCCTAGGACTATGATGCTAGGGGCCAAAAGGTGGTTATCCAAAAATTCTCAACAGAAAGGTCAGGTTCGTAAACCCCTTAAATTTATGAATTTATCAGTAAAATTACGATAGTTTTGTATAATTTCAAAACGTGTACTACGAAGGTTATAGATAGATTTATTTGGTAAAACATTGCATCAATACATAAAAGTTCAGTACATTTACAATACAATACAATACATGCTTTACCAGGATAACACAGAAAAGTCAGAGACTTATTTCCACTGTGGTCCTTAACATGAAACACAAAGTACAAACATTTTACATGTAATATAAAATACTTATCACAAGCTAATACGCGTTTAAAATATATCACAGATTCATACAATAATTATCACAGTAAATAAATATCTGTGGTGTTATCACAAGTTTGAATTATATCTTAGATTAATTATCACCAAACATAAAAGATATATATTCTTTTATAAAGATATTCATCGGAATTTTTGGTATAACAATTAGGTACTGGTGAACTAGGTGTATGATAACCACCAAATGTAGTCCTTTCTTAATAAAAACCTAAATGTAGTCCTTTCTTAATAAAAACCTATGTAGAAAGGACATTGTATGAGCTATGCTTATGAGCTTTGTTTTAAGAACGCTTTTACTTTTTTCTTAAAGTTGATTTTGTTGGTAACAGACCTGATATCAGAAGATAAATTATTCCAGGACTTAATTTCATTGTAAAAAAAATGTTTTTGATTGCTGGCCTTTTGCACAAGGAACCAAAAAATTGAAAGGAGAGCTCCGCGTGCTGTATCCATGGCGTTCACTGACTCGGTTGAAATGTTCTGTAATATAACCTGGACTGTTTTCGTGAAAAAACATTTAACATATGATATGGCCCTAACTGTTTCACTCGGTTTTCAACATTGAAAATATCTAATTTTTTAAAAATGGTTCCATCAACTCTCGTTCTTGGTCCTAAGTTACAAATGAACCGTATACATCTATTCTGTGCCACCTGCAACTGACTTTTTAACTTTTGGCTTAGGCCATGATACCAGGCCGAGCAGCAGTAATCAAAATTGCATAAAACAAGAGAATTGTATAGTGTTTTTCTAATATTCACCGGCAGATATTTACATTGTCTATATAAAAAATGTAGACGGGAATTCACTCTCTTTATGATGTTCTGTACAATAAAGTCACCAGTTAAAAATTGATCAATATCAACGCCAAGATAGCAAACACGATCTGATGCTCTTATTGTTTTGCCATCTACATGTATTTCAAAATTTTGAACTTTCTTTACTTTTTGTCTGGTACCAAATAATATGCATTCTGTTTTCCCAAGATGGAGGGATAATTTATTATTAATTAGCCAAATGTTGCAGTTTGCTAATTCTCGTGACAATTTCATTTTAATTTCGTCTGGATCTTTACTAGAAAACAAAAGTGCGCTGTCGTCTGCATATAGTAACAGTTCTTCTATCATTACACGCCATTGACGCCAGCCCCATAGGAAGTTATTTCCTGCTGCTTACAGTTATACCATATATGTATTAATATTTTAAATAATTCAAGCACCTGTCACCTATTGTTGTATATCACTAAAACTGGTCTATTTTATCACCTATGTACCTAGAAGAAGATGTTCTTTTTATATGGACATGTAAAACATTAATTTGTATACAGTCTGTGTGTACCTCCGACATGGCTACTTTAATCCATTATGCACACAGCAATATGTATTCACTCATGATTATTTTTGCCTATAATTAGCCGTCTACAATACAGCTACCACTAGATTTCCTTCACTTGACCACGGGTTCGAAGCGTACGTGGGACAGTTGCGAAGTACCATAGCTGTTTATAGATAAACATAGGACAAACATGCGAATACTTCCTGACTTAACCTATTTTTTTGATACATTTTATCAACATTTAGACCATACCTATACTGTGATTAAGTATATCAACCCCTAGACTATATTTATTCTGTGATTAAGTATATAAACCTCTAGACGATTATATTATGTGATTAAGTATATCAACATTTAGACTATACCTATTCTGTGATTAAGTATATCAACATTTAGATTATACCTATTCAGTGATTAAAGATATCAATCTCTAGACTATACCTATTCTGTGATTAAGTATATCAATCTCTAGATTATTTTTATTCTGTGATTAAGTATATCAACATTCAGACGATATATATTCTGTGATTAAGTATATCAACCTCTAAACGATATATATTCTGTTATTAAGTATATCAACCTCTAGACGATATCTATTCTGTGATTAAGCATATCAACATTTAGACTATACCTATTCTGTGATTAAGTATATGAACATTTAGACGACATAATTCTGTGATTAAGTATATCAACATTTAGACTATACCTATTCTGTGATTAAGTATGTCAACATTTAGACGACATATATTCTGTGATTAAGTATATCAACATTTAGACTATACCTATTCTGTGATTAAGTATATCAACCTCTAGACGACATATATTCTGTGATTAAGTATATCAACCTCTAGACGATATATATTCTGTGATTAAGTATATCAACATTTAGACTATACCTATTCTGTGATTAAGTACATGTATATCAATCTTTAATATAAGTTGTAATTTATTTTTACTTCTTTTCTGCAATTATTAATTCTTCACATTCACAGAACAACTGTTTGTCTGTAAGTCATTCTGTAAGTATAACTACCATGTTATGTAGCCACTACATGTACCTGACTTTAGCTTTCACCTGTGCGTAAAAGTTGATGAAAACTATTAGCAACATATGTGTTCGCCATCTTTGAGAAATATTTGGAACCTTTTGTGGTATGAAGATGGACGTTTCTTAGTATACGCATTAGTATGCATATGCTTGATTAAGAATGATGACCCAGTTTTCACTTTTAGGACTTGACGTTCACTTGGATGTGACCAAGATTTAAATGGCGGGTGTCATAGAAGAAGCTGAAGATACTTACACATCCGAAACACATAGTCTTATTCTCTTGTTCCAGGGTCTTCATGTAAATGTCAAGTAATTGTCATGTGATCAAATTAAATCTCTCGAATCCCTGTTTCGTTTGCTCGTCAGCAGCCAACACCTAACATTAACATCTCGGTATCTAGAGCAAGTCCAAGAATAAAGAATTAGATGTTACTTTCAAGAAAGAGAAAGTTCACGATCGCGAAAATCGAAATCGTCACATTTATCGTGTAACTAAGATATGAGAAGCAAAACTAGCGAAAGACCCCTCTTTTTTGTTTAATTTCAAAACAATATTGGTGTTACAATGAATTCAAATACATGAATGAATGCTTTTATCGCCTTGCAGATATTATAAAATACACTTTAATCGTGACATGAATTGAAGATTACAACATTACCATGTCATGATTATTTTTGAATAATTTGTTACACAATGCATTTAATCGCGCGGGTTCAACTCTATAATTGACTCATAGGTGTATAATTAAATCATCGCTGTGAATCATACTTCGCCGGAAATAGTGTTACTAAAATTAATCGCCTTGATAAAGTGGCAGACACCTCTCAGTCATACCACATAGAAATAGTATTTTATATATTTTATATTGAGTTCGTCATATAAACAATTTGCAGTAATTGTATGACTGTCAGTTTAACGACCTTCTAAAGACACGACACGATGGGACATTGTAATAAACCAAATACAGTAAAGAACGGCACTGTGTATATAGAAATTACAGTACTAATATTGGTGTCATAAATATTGATTTTACTAACACCTTGATATACAGTGTACAGACATTGTATATATAGAAAATATAGTACTTATATCGGTATCATACATATTGATTCTACTAATATCTTGATATATATTGTACTCTTTGTTTGACAAAGAAAACAGACATTTTTGAAAGCTCGCAAATTAAGTTTTCAATTCTTGTTTGTGTACAAAACAAACTTAGTAGATATCTTGATATACAGTGTACAGTAACCATATATATGGAAAATATAGTACTTATATCATAAACACATTGATATTCAGTATACAGACATTGTATATTAATTTTTCTCTATCTAATCCTTATTATGTGTTGACTTACATTGTTGATCATTCCATTTCATTTTACGATATTTTTGTGTGTTCTTTAGTCTGGTCATCATTTATTGACATTTTTATTGATAATTCTATTTCAATTCCGATAGTTTTTTTTTTGTTCGTCAGGTCATCGTTTACTGACATTATTTGTGACACATTCCATTTCATTTCAGACTTTTTGTGTTTTGGTTTTTGTCAGATCAATGTGTGTATGGCCAAGAGATTTACAAGAAAGGAGACAAATTCATGGCGGCGGATGACTTCAATACTTGTGAATGTTTCAAGAACGGTCGTATAATTTGCAGCAGGAAGAAAAAGAAAGCATCCGTCCGAGGATTCTGTGATGCTTAAACACCAAGTTTTCATAAAGGAAGCTCAATATCAATTGTTCTTTACAATCTTTAAAATCTTTACAACAGCTTCAAGTGATATATTGTTGGCTAGAAACATATTTGCCAATTAACAACACCAATACAACTTGGTGCTTGGAACAATGACAAACAAATGGCTGCTGGACCCTAATTGACAAATTATTGATATCAATTCGAATAATTAAGAAAACCAAAACAAGCAAAAACCGGGTGAGGTTAATTTTAGCATGAGCAATATAGTTTATGATGTAGAAGTTAAAGATATTCAGTATTGCCTATTTCAATTGTTAACGAACGAAACAAATAAATCTTTCCATTTTTTGTGTTTTTTAGTTTTTGTCTTTTGAGTTTAAATTTATTTCACATTATATTCCAAACGAAATTAACATATATTGTCTGTGTCGCGGGGACATTGCATGTACATCATGACTATAGCCATATATATGTAGTCTATTGGTTGGAAGTTAAATACTGCACACAACATGTTTTATAAACAGAAATCACAAGAAAGAAAGGATATGCTATGCTACCACGATTGGCATACTTATTCATTGAGTAATATTTATATACATGTATGTTGTATTTATGAATAATTTAACATAGTACTGGAAATACAGATTTTAATGAATAAGGTTTTATTAATAATATTTCCCTAAAAATTTAATTATCGAATGAAAACCCAGAAACGTTTGAGGGGAAATGTGAACTGAATCAAAATGAACTGGAATGTATATTGAAATGATCTGAATAAGGAAAGGCCAAGTGTTCGCATTTAAGTCAGGGAATGCTGATTAAAAAAAAAGATTAATATACAACTGATTATAGAACACGCTATTAAACATGAATTACACATGGCATTAAGTCAACGTGTAATAAATAATACATCACTTACATCATAATGTATCATATGTTTAAGTCGGACAGCAGTCAGATATCGTATCCTTATATTACGCATAGTGAAATAGTAGTATGAATTTTACTTATACCAATACACGAATGCAATAGTTTATAGTTGTCAAACACTGAGTGGTATTTTACCATGCATACAAGAACTTGCCTGATCAGCCAATGGTAATATCAAAATCTGTATCATGAACTTTACAAACCCTAAAACACAACATCGGCCCGATTAATTTTAATAAATATGTATTTCAAAGCGACGGCCAACCAGGTCGTATTGCCGACCGATAGCCCAGCAAAAAAATCTATTCCTCTATCTTTTGATAATCCTTTCACAGGGATATATGATCTTTATAAAAAGAGTGTTTTTCGTGATCGATGTCGACTGCTGAAAAACAAACTAACAACACAGGGATTCGAGAGAGGCAGGCTGATTAGAACTATGTGAAAGTTTTAAGATTGCCATCTTTGTATCATTGGAAAATATTCTGTATCTTTGTGTGATATGAGGATGGACGTTTTTGAGTATGCGTATTAGTGTGCTTACTTGTTGTGGTTGACAAAGATGACTCGTTTTCATTTCGAGGACTTGATGTTTATTTGAAGGAAACAAAGATTTGCATTGCATGTGTCGTCAATGAAGCAGAGGACGCTTACTCTTTCGGAACACCTGGTCTGATTCTCTTTAACTTTTAAGAGGGTCTCCTTGTAAATCTTTCCTTTATCCCTATTTTGCCCCTAGTTTAATCGATTTTGAACTCGGATTATGATAGTGTTAGGCTTCAGTAATCTCTGATGATCTTTTTTTATTATGGAATATTTCAATGATAATATCAAAATTCAAATACAATATTTAAAATGTGACCGCAAACATGCTGCAATTTTAACTTTCAAATCATATGTTGATATATAACTAACAATATTAAAATATCTGAAATTACATCTGTAATGAGAAATGGTGTCTGGTTTTTGCTAAATAAATCGGTTCAGTAAGATTAAATAACATATGCGTGACTGCAAACATGTCTATGCTGACCTTACTACCCTTGGTGATATGTTTACATCGCCCTTAAATGTCAAGTGAACACGTAGTCACAAATAAATACATCACTTAAATATCAAACACTTCATTTAAATATCATCAACATTAACAGGAGTTTTAATTATGGAACATATGTATATAAACATTAAATAAAATATGTTAACAGAAAGGAAATACTTTAATTCATTTCATCCCACCATCGATAATTAGAAGGAATGCACTGTACTGTTTAGATAGACAAAAATGAAGTATTTCACGACACATCTCACGAATTCGTTTCCTACTAGCTTGCATTCCTGCATGGATTTCTGATATCCTTCAATGGATCTAGCTTAATTGATTCAATGTACGTATAATTTCAAGGTGCATAAGATCCGTAATTGATTCACTAATTTAATTACTGGAAACTGGCATCAACGTGTCTTGCATATATAACTATGATGGTATGAGAGGTTGAATAAACAGTATGCCTACGGTGAAAGATATATGAGTCACGGCAAAATATGTTGACAGGTTGCGATAGACACAACGTGCTTTTAAATAACGGCTATTCATAAAAATGACCTATATTGAATAGTTGGTGAACACTTTAACAGGCGTCATTTACATACAATAACCACTTGAAGAAACAAAGCTGTTTGAAAATTAAGTGTATTGATGCATAAATTAAAACCACTTAAGTTGGAAGCCAAAACAGTAGGCGTCAGAAACGAAATTAGGTAGTAAATTTTAGCTTACTATAGGTTTTATACGAAACGATCGAAAAAAACCAATGCTTATAATGTAAGTAGATAGGAAATGTTTGTTGATCAAGAGTTGAAATCATCGATTGCAACATCTTTGATTCGAACAAAAAAGAACAAGTTACACAAATGAGAACCGAGTCATCATTGTCAATCACAACAAGTAAGCACAACAATAAGCAAACTCGCCGACTACGTCAGCACATTTCTAATTGTTTATAGACAACACATCGTCGATATAGCTGAAAGTGAAAATGAAAAATTTTGCAATGTTTTTGTTACCCGTCCTGATAAGCTCCTCGACATTTTCAGCCTTGTATGAAAATAAAAACAAGTCAGCCTAACGTGGGGCACAGTTAGTTCCCATTGGAATGCAAACAGTTTGTTGGAAAATCTCCGACAAAGATATTGTCAACAAGGAATTCATTCATTCGTAAAGAAACATCCTCAGTATATTTCACCCTAACTTTTCTGGTCTTTTTCACAAAATATGCTCCAATATAGCTCAGACCATGTATTTGTATCGTCATTCAACTATCTTGGAAAAGAAAGTTCTCATATTAAGAGACGTTCTTTCATTTAGGCATGTGGTATGGTAGTGTACAGGGTGGAAACATCAAATGTTTCGATAGACGAAACATTTTTGAGAAGGGGGTGCTCAAGACTTATCAGAAGATCTTTTGGGTATTTCGAATCCACATCCCATTAATGCCACTTCTGGAGTGTACAGTGTGACAATAAGACTGAAGCATTGATTTAACGGTACTAGGAATGGTAGTTAGAAGTTTTGATAAAGGCTTGGTTGAGCAATGGGACGAGCCAGCGATAAAACCTTGCTTATACGGATCATTGTGCAGTGTTTAGGTATCAAATATAGACTAGGTAGGTCAGCGTCTTTATCATTAATGGGTATTTTGAATGATTGTAATACTGATGTATGCTAAGAAACTATTTCATTTTTCGAGAAAACGGTCGAATGTGTAAGGTTCACGGTGTCTATATTGGAAATAGACCAATTCCCTGTTCTGCTGTTCATGAGAGGTATCCAACACTAAAATATGAGGCCGTATATAGAGACCGCTAATCAGGTCTATTGCTCACCAAGAACCCAGCCAATAGACTATCCTCCCAATTATGTAGTTTTCCTTAAGAAAAAAGATAATAATAATACAGAAGCGTCAACAAAAAAAAAATATCCGAACTCAAAATCGATTAAATCAAAATATGACAATGAGAAAACTTAACATGGAAACCTTTCAACAAGTACAAGCTAATAACACCAGGTGCCATGGAAGAGCAAGCCTCTCTTGCTTCATCGACGTCACCTGACATGTACTGTCAAATTTACAGCGTAAGGCTACATGTACACTGATTTATATGTGGTTGAGAAATATAACAACACTCCTAAATTAGTGACTATTTATACTTATTCTATTGCTTCGACATCAGTATGTAACGCAATGTTAGGGCTGTGATTATTTTAACTGTATTAAAATAAACAAGGGCAACGAAAAGGAATACGATCGATATAGAAAGACAGTTTTTCATAGCTTGGCAATAGTATGCTTACTAGTTAAAAAAACTTAATTTTAAATATTTGATTTCAAATCATTGAAGTAATGTTTCCCCTTCAAGAGTTTCGTTCAAAATCATTTAAAATGTCAGGTTGATAAATGATCCAATTATCAGACATGATTTATAATGACAAGTCATAATGAAAATGTCATAAATGTGAGAAACCGCTTACCAATGCTGATTTAATTACGCCATTGGCAAAATCATAGATGTAGGATAACGTTATACAAATACGCACTAAAACGACGAATATGCACTCAAACATATCCTAAAGTTACAGGAAATACATTGGCCATCAAGCAGGAAAGAAATGCATCATTTTATTACTCAGGCATAGCATTGTTAATTTTTCCAACTAGTGATAGAATATCGACAAAGTACGTCACCGCGTTAGGATAATATTTATAGGTCTGTGCCTATTAACTAGGATCAGTGTGGAGACCATCTGACAGTGACGCAGACATACCACTTAGTGAATGATATAGATTTCTAATTATAACTTAGACTTTTTTATTCTTTAATTACAAATTATAATAAAGACTTAATTTCCATAAGGTCAACTATTTAGCATACGTCCCATATCGGTATATATACCGTGCTAATCCGTTCGCTATGTGAAAAGCCGAAGATAACTTCAAGTGGATTCCTTTCCCCAAGGTGTGTATTATATCTGTTAAAGTTACTATGTTATCATAAATCGTGTTAAAACAGTATTAAATGATCTTATCATATTTCTTTTATTACAAATGTATATGAAATGAGTTCGGAAGGTGAGAAATTCTAATATAGTTTTAATCCTTTTTTGCAAATAAATTTGAATTTTACAGTTTCCGTAATGACGGCATATAAACCTTATTGTATTTTCATTTTAAATTAACGTCAATCGAACAAAACGAATTTCGCTATAATAGGATAGTATTGAAGTCATTGATATATTTATTGACAACTTTGTAGAAAAAAGTTTGTACATAAACAGATTTATATTTGAACATTGCTTTTGACTAGAAAGTGGGTGTTGTGGCGATGATATAGATTTTTTTAATGCATGTTTATTAGTTGGCCTTCTTGTGTTTATGAAGGAAAATCAGTTCTAGCTTTCGGACGTAACATTCATTTGGATGTGATCTATATTTACATTGCGGCTGTCGTTGATGAAACAAAAGACGCTTATTATTCCGGAACACCTATTCAATATTCTCTTATACATGTCCAACAGTCGCCATGTATATATATACCATTTCTCCATTTTTTGTTTCCTAGTTTAATTGTTTTTGAGTTCGGATTATGTTTTAATGACGCTATATTTGTCGCTGATATTTTATTTTTAAGTCTTAAATTACAAATGGCACAGAGTTTAAATACTTCACTGGAAGTTTTACTCTGAAAACGCAACGTTAATCAGGAAACGTTTGTAATATTGTAAATAAATAGCAGACATTTTACTCTGATATTTCTATCAATACAACACAATTGATACGAATTATTTGATAAACCAATAAAGAATAAAAAATTTGAGAAAGTGTATCCTAATTAATTAATTATATCAGAATGTTTTGAACGTTGAGCATAAGCTAACGAAATGTCAATACATAAATTCAAATTTTAACAGTTTGATTTAAGCAAAACAAAATTATAAATCAATATAAAATAAATGATTTTCCGTGATGTTCGTTTTTATTTTAGTCCACAGGGCATGTATCGCAGTATGAATACCATCCTCCTCTGCGCATGCGTACTGTGGATTTGTGTTGTTCTCTGTGATGGTAAGTATATAAATAAAACATGTTATCACAATGGGAGATACTAGTTACGCTCGGGTATGTTCTAATGCCTACAAACGTAGTTACTGTTATACAGTTCACATGTGACAAATTCCTTACAATAATATACGTCATATAGTTCTTGCAATACCAGCAAAATTATATTTTTGTTAAAAGATGACATAACACACATATGCTGCATCTTTGGAATTTAGAAATAGATACAGTATGCCGAAAGAATTGATCAAACTGAATCATACAGCTATTTCGTCCTCCTAGGACTCCCCAGTGTTGCTTATAGCCAAAAGGTGGGAACACACAATTTCTTAACTGATGTAGAAGCGGAAGGATAGAAGGCGAAGATTTAAGCATTCTTTAAATATTCATAGATCATGGTAAAACTTCAGGTAAATTACAATAAGAGTTAATGCTTTGTGAGTTGCCCTTTCTAAGTTATTAGTGTGGAAGATTTTTTTTTATTTTCATCTGAGAATATTTCGTGGATATAGTGCATGCCCTTAAGCCCTGTAGAAACACCATCTGACATACATAATACACATACAGCAGACATAGTATCAATATCTATTAACTTTCTTTATTTTACAACAAGTATGAAACAAGTTATACAACGTATATTAATCACTCTCGTTGGCCCGGATGTCAGCGCGCCAGGGGTCTTATTGTGGGAGGAAACCAGAGAAAACCCACGTGGTCGGGCAGGTGACCCCATATCTTTTCCGTCCTATCGGGGAATATATGAAACAATATTTCGACATTGCTAGTAGTTGGTTTACAGTTTCTAAAACGTGTTTGAGTTTGTTCCCGTAAAAAGATGAAATCAATGCTCTTCTATCATATATTGATACAAATATTTCTTTATTAAAATACCTGAAACCATGACCATGACACAACTTATAGTTTCAAGTTTCACAGAGAGGCTAATTACGGACAAGAAATACTGAAAACATTAAAAAAATAATTTTGCTGTAAATAGTAAGAACGTAGAATTGAATTTGTTAATTTCGTCAAAAAATACACATACACAAAAACTGGATCTTGTCATAATGAAATTTTCCTGGAGTTCAAGATCAAATGTGTTTAAGGGGTATCTTAGTCAACAACTTACTGCAACGCAATTTTATTTTCTTTTAAAGAACACATGTAAATACATCCGGAACGTGGTTCTTTTATAAACTATTTTTTCGCCATTAAGTACATGTGTAAAGGAAATGTGTGTTTACAATTATCATATGCTTATGCTTAGAACTTTGCTTATTGTATACACATATTTCGGTTTGATATTATTTGGTCTCCCCATTAGGTTTATGAATGTTAGAAGTGTGTTTATCATTGCATCTTAGAACTTACAATGTACACTTTAACCTGTCTCTTACAGAACAGACTTGATTATGTCAAAATTATATTTGTATAGGGCAAACAGTTCGCATATTAATAAATGTCAACTTGAATTAATATACAGACATGTTCAAACGTATCATTTGGTCCAAACGTTTGAATGTTTAAGAATCGTGTAAGTTCTATATATTTAGAAATACATATGTATAATGTACGTAAATATTATATTAAATTGCTATATTTGATAAAGGGTTTGACCTTAAACTCGATCACGTACAATGCCTTACAGGTCAAAGGCTTCCCCATGTATATAGTTAGACTCGACATGGAAATACCAGTACTGGGAGGGGTAAATGTGCTTTCAGATATCTTTCAGCACATGAAAAACGGACTTCTTTGTAAAATAAGATAATGGAAGAGGTTTATCAAATGATGTGATAGACCGTGATGAACTGCAATCCCAGAGATTATATTTTACATAATTATATGATATGAAGATACACATTTTTTAATATGCTCATAAGTATGCCTGATTGTTGTAACTGAGGATTTTGTGTCAACTCTCACTTTGAGGCCATGACATTAATTTGGTTTCGACCTAGATTCACATGGCGGATGTTGTTGATAAAACGGAAGACGCTTACTCTTCCAGAACACCTAGTCTTATGTCCTTTCATAGGTCATCGTTTATACTATTTCTTTGTTCATATTCGCTCATTAATTTAGGAAAAAATGATCAAATTATATTGTGCCTCTCATAGGCGATCCCAAGTGTAAAAGGCACGTAGCATGAAACAATAGCATATCGTATTATGCCGACAATTAGCTAATCAGAATGACATAAAATCCCCCCCCCTCAAAAAAAAAAAAACAACTTAGAATATATGGTGCGGCAGATCGATTTTTTGTTTCACAATTATGCCATAAGAAGACACATTATAGGGTCAAACACATGCATTGTTATCATTATCAAACTTTCCACTCTTCATCTCATTATAACACATTTTGATTACCTCATTTGAATCAATGAATCAGTAACAGAACATATTTGGAGGCTCTTCCAAACTTACAACTGTTCTTCTTTGTCTTCTGCTAAATAAACATTCCCGCGTATGACAATAGACCTATATTTCTCCAGCAGGTTTGCGTAAGATATTGTTTGTATTCGACTGAAAATTAAAACACTTTGTGTAAAAACTATATCCAACATTATTCAAACAATCTTTCTAATTCCTTCCAATTATCTTTCCATTTTCCGGGTTATTCAGTCTAGAAACACACTCACAGCCATTGAAAAAATAATGAAATATATTTATATTAATTTAATTTTAATGCTTTACAAAAGTAGTCAATGCGATTACTCCTTTCATTTAATAATTAAAATGCAAAAGATTATAGCAATTTCCAGACAAATTGAAATAATGATATTGCATTACCTTTATTTAAGTATAAAATGTTTTCGTTTCCAACTCAGGTTACGGCAAAATTGAGCCATATGGAGATTGTGTAAGGTCTTGTGCTCCTCATCATCCAGTATGGATCAAGAAAATGTTCCGGTATTGCATACCAAAGGGTAATTGTGTGTATTGCAAGTATTACGGCTGTCCAGAGCTAAAGGAATGTAAAAGACGAAGACTGAAAATTCCCCCAGTACCAACAACAGACAGGAACTGCATGGTGTGCCCTGGTATGATATAAATATGTACATCTGTAGCTGGTCAATAGTAAACAAATTGCAATGGAAAATGGTGTTTTTATCAAAGCGGGGTTTTAAAGGCCCAATAAACGTAACTTTCGGCAAAACTTGAAGCGAAAATCAGGCCTAATAACTTACCAAATTTATAGATTTAGTTAAGATTAACTGATATCAACAATATTCAAGATTAATTCTTATGCGGTTACCGGTACAATAGCAGTTGAAACACGGTATTTGCAAACACGCGTCCATTTTGAACTGTCTTTTAACTTCGGTTTGTTGTTGAAGTGGGCCCCGCCTGAATTATTTTCAATTCTTTGGATTTTTCTGTCAAGAGTTTCTTGTTAGTTACTATGAACTGGATTTTTTTCAGAAGTTTTTCAGAATCCCGAAAAATTCTCTGAAGTTACGTTTATTGGCCTTTAAATATTATACTCATTTAATCTGAACAGCTGGGTCCAAACACTATTTAACGACATTTTTCAAACCTGAGTGATTCTGTCAATAACCAAGGTACAGTACCACAAATTGGCATGTAAATTGACATCACCAGATATTTGATACGTGCGAGTTGTAACTAAATCTATAATTTCTAATTACAGTTACATGATAATTAAAGTATGCGCTAATCACTGATTATGCTAATCAACTGGGCTCAGGTGTTTTGCTGTATCAACCATCACAAACATTAGTTAAGCAGATTGTACGATGAATTAATTGCCTAACATGTTAGAATAAAGGAAGTTTAAATAATATTGCTGCTAAATAAAGCTAAATTATGCATAGAGGGTAGATACATACGCTTACCAGTTAGCATTAAAATGATTATTATGGCTATGTTCATTTAAAAAAACAATGTAAGATTCTAATCTAAATATTATCTATAACTAAATAGCATGCAACCAAACAGGTACAAATAGAGGTAAAAGTGTGAATATATATCTAAAATCAGTTAATACAAGATTCCAACAAGATTCTTTATTAACTCAAACACACATGAAGTTTGCCAAACGAGGTCAATATAACAAAGCTATGTAAATAGCTGACAGGGTAATGAAGTAATAATATTATCGCATATTTACTTAAGTAGTTACATGTATATCTAATGTTACCTAACTGTAGATATTCAGACAAGAATGATATGCATATTAATAAAATGAATACAATATGGTACAACATATACATGTATATATTGATATATATTCAGTGTGAGTTACATAGGGTTTCGATATTTTTGAGGTACCAACTCCGTCTAGATAATTATGGTTCGTTACAAATTATAAACATACATCTAATTTTCGTTAAACTTGAATTTTTAGAAAACATGTAGTAGTGTGGAAGATATTTGTGTCTAAGCTCAGAAACTAAAGCATTAAGAGAAGGCGTTACGTAGGCTAAACCATTTATCTGTCGGAGAGCTGGTAACGCGGAATAGGATCATGGGCTATTTCAATGCAAGGGAGGTAATGCGTAGTTAAAATATTTGTTTCACATGATCTTATCTTGTATGTACATTGTATATTTAACCGGTTTATTTGAATCTCAAGGATATACTTAAACAGTGACGTAATCACAATTGATAAGGGGGTATACGCATTGTTACATCTAGTAAGATACGCTATCTCGTTAACTGAATTTATATATATTTATTTCAACATCTATAATGGTAAATGAAACAATAATACGAAATGTAGAAACAAATACCATACAACTTATCAGCATTCAAACTGAACAAATAGTCAGTGTAAGTGATCCTTTTTGAGATTCATGATTACTAGTTTATGTAAGATTGACGTAGTAATCGTGTGTTTGATCATATGAATACAACTTGTTTTTGTAAATTTTAATTCCGATTTTAGGTACGAAACGTTTTAATGGGAAACTATTTTTTGGGTTCCTCTCATTCCTTGGTACGTTCTTACTGTCAATAATTTTTCGTTTATGAACATCGATGCCTATATCATATTGGTAAAAATTAATAGTTTGCCTCGATGTTATGTTCGGCTTATGGTTTTGTTGACGCCTTGGAATTCTTTGATTTTTTTTCATTGTATACACCAAAACCTTAAAATGGATGTAGGCGAATCAACAGTTTGTTCGTAATATAACGTATCTTAAAAAATAATATGTTATTGAGTTTGCTTGTTAGTGTGTAAACTTACTGTGATGACAATGACGGCTCGGTTCTTATTTGGAGGATATACATGGCGGTTGTCGTCGATGAAGCAGAAGACCCTTACTCTTCCGGAACACCTGGTCTTATTCTTTTGTGTTTTTACGAGAGTATCCATGTAAATCTGTCCTTTGTTCCTATCTTGCCCCTAGTTTAATCGATTTTGAGTTCGGATTATGGTTTTGTTGACGCTTTGGTATTTTCTGATTTTTTTTTTAACAAATGGTTTTTAATCAAAATATTACCATTGATATAACTAGATAAAGACATGCATGTTATATAATAATTTTGTCACGTAATTAGCAATATATAGGCTATAATTATGATGCTATTATGTCGTAATTAAACGGAATATGCTGTGCCTTACTCCTAACACAAGTGTAGAGATGATAGTTTTCATTTGTATGTTTGTTAATTACTTCTCTAATTAGATGTCCATATGCAATATTTAAGTGACCATTTGAACTCGGGGTTTTTAAAACCTAATCAAAATCTACTATTTGTCAAACTGCTCTATTCATGATATAGACCACACATTGTGGCTCTAAAAAGGTGATAAAAATACCAGTGTTTTAATATGGCGTCTATATAAAAAAAAGCTTAAAGTAATGTCAACTTACCCGGATGTTACGTAAAAATCACTGTATTAAAAAGGGGGTTTGTTGTGTATATATTGATTACAGTTAAAAGTAACTGTTTTCTATAAGCGGTTGTAGAGAATCACAACCGGATTTCTGGATATAAGGTTATCATTAAACACAGTGGTCGGAATGTCTATCATAATATAAGCTTTAGGGATAGAATTGTTATCAAAACTAAATAATCTTTATGTTCTCATCGATTATAATCTTATTCCTTTTTATTATAAATAATTCATATACATCCATTTTGGAAGTGGTCGATTCATCTGTGAAATATACGCGTTTGACTTATAGCAAAGTCAGAGAATACCTAAGCGTCAACAAAACCAATGTCAAAACTCAAAATCGATTAAAATAGGGACAATCTATGAACATAGGAAATATGTTCAGCAGGTGGTTCGGAGGAGCAAGCATTCATTTGAAATATTATCATATTATTTAAGATCATTCCAGGTAACCGTTTAATGTTTCTTAACCAAATAACACTTATGCAGTGTTAGTCCTAATATTTCCTTTTTGCAACGGTTGTATCAATATGTCAAACTATATTTTTTAAAATGAGACACACCCCGATTTACATGAGCGCTTTCGCTTGCTTAGGCGCACCCTTCAGGTGATAAATTTTATAAGGATATATCTTTTCATATTTTGCCCCAAGTTTAATTGTCTTTGAGGTCGGATTATGGTTATATAGATGACTTGGTTTTCTCTGATTTGTTTTCTCAGAGTTAAAGGAATGTTTAAAGTCAGAGCACACATGTTTGCTATTTCAAACTGAGCTAAACTATTGCTATCTCAAAATAACATACATTTATCTTATCTATTTTTTGCCCAGGAACATGTGTGTATGGCGGCAAAACCTACAAGAAGAGAGACAGATTCAAGTCCGTTGACGAGTTAAATGAATGTAGATGCACTCACTCAGGAAGGGTGCGCTGTGATAACAAGTTACAACCTGAGCCAAGAAAATATTGCGGTTTGTGAAATATTGAGATATGTATTTCTACGCTACACCCAGCATATTCTTTCTGCCGCATCCATGAGTCGGCGACACTTGTGATGATACGTACAGGTGACACTGGAAGTGAAACTCAAGTCTTCAGCATTTTGAAGTAGGACCCGAATACTACATCAAAGACAAGCGGGTGATATTGAACGGTATTGCGAAATGACAGTGAAAGTGATTGAAGACAATATATAATCTAGTAAAAGCATATCATGTCTGTAAAATGTGTTAAACGCTGATTTTATTCATGAAGTATTAATATCACCATGCCTATACATGTGTTCAGTATAGGACAATCATTGTCTGAATAAGTATCATTTATATACTTTAAATGCAAATTGTCATCTTAATTATGTCTTGGAATGTCTTTTATTAGCTTTTGTATTAATGACTTTGAGATCTGTTTATTGTATGCTGCAATAAAAGTGATAAATTAGTGAAAGACATTCGTGTTAATTAATTAAACTTCCTAATTGATGTTGCTAAAAAGTGTTTCAAACATGGAAATGGTTTTGCATTTCAATGTTGACCCAAAAATAAAATCTGTCAAAAGGTGCCTACTCAGTAGTCGCTACACATATCTAAACCCATTGTTTACCATATCAAATCTGTATTTATGTATAGAGTTATTTTCACTATATATCGACTATGTTATTCCCCCATTGGCTGTTGGGGTTATTTCCGATCTGTTCATTATCCTAAATTGAAGGAACAAGATGACTTCCTTCAAAGATGACGTAACACACACACACGCCACACCCTTCAAATTTAGCAACAGACACAGCATGCCGAAAAAATAACCAACCTGCATCATACAGCTGTTTTGTCCTCCGAGGACTCTTCAATGATGCTAAGGGTCAAAAGGTGGGAATCCAAAAACGTTAAAAGATTGTAGAAGCAGAAAGGTCAGGTGCGTACAAAACCGTTAATTGCGTACCTAATCAAATCAAGGGTTAAATATCATTCCGTTCCTTTTTGTCTTTGCCACTCTCTTTTTATGTGGTTTTATCCCTTCTTTCCGTTTGTCTGTGTTAGCCTGTCTATCTGTCTCCCTCCTCCCTACCCCCCCCCCCCCCTCCCCCCTATCTCTCTGTTGATGTTTGATAATGAAAATCACATCAGGGCATATCAGATAAACAAGGACGAAATAAAAGCAACGTGGACTTACAAACAGCACATAACAACTATGTAAGTTAGAAAATAAAATAAAGACTCTTGTGTTACGATCTACAGTACAAGACCGTCTAGCCTAGAAGTATCGTCTAGAATATGTCAGCAATAATGTTTTCTGGAAAATGAATAAAAAAGTCATACAAAGTCACAGTCTGAACGAAACATTTACCACACTCTTGAATACATGGACAAATAAAAAGAATCAATTTGTATGTATGAAGGAGTGATCGGAAATCACTAAAAAAAGATTTATTTGTTTATTTATTAGTAAACTAGTTATGTTAAAGATAAAACAAAAGAAAGAAAAACAATCAGAAATGAAGTAGGCGGAATATCAGGTAACTAAAGCGGCAACCACAGACCATGGCATGCAGAACAATCCTGTGATTGACTGGGAAAACACCAAACTGCTAGACAGAGAGAGCAATTCGTTGAGACGTCAGATTAAAGCAGTCATCTGGACACGCCTCAGTGAGCCACTTCTTAAATTGAGATGAGGGGGCTTACAGACTTTCGCACATCTATGACCAATTCCTATACCAAGCGAAGTCATATCGAGTCATTTCGGTACCATACCTTTACTTTTGTACATACGCCTAACAGAGTAGAAAAATGACCGATTGTTCGTAACTAACTCGTATACAATTTACACCTAATGTGTGCATACGTTTTGCTTGTCATTTGTCTGATTAAGGTGACAGTGTACTGTACATTTCGTACTAGTTCACGCAACGTTACATAAAAAATACAATGGTGGTGTAAAATAATCTTTACATAATACTTTCCAGCCTGAAGAAAAAAACCTGAAGAAACGGCAATCCTTGAAAAAAGGCTGAAACAATTTAACATTTAGAAAACAAATAGGCTCGCACATGTACCATGGAAACAAGGCAAATGCTACTAAGGTAGTAGGATAAAAGGGTTTGAAGCAGGTTTGAAAGCTACTAATTATTTTGAAAAACTTAAAGCTTTGAACTAACAATGGATATCAACTAAATGTGATGACAGGAGTAGTAAAAATGATATAAAAGATAGACCCAATGAACAAGTAAAGTTTTAATGCATTTTTTTTTACTACTGAAGGATATACATGTTGATGAAGCAAATAATCAACGTAAGAATGTAGACGACGCAACTATTACAAATAAGGCAAAAACTTACTGAAAAGATGCCTCCTGAAAATGAGATTTATTTGTCTATAATGAATTTTAAAGATGACGTAATGCATACATTTTAAAATTTAGTAATAGATACAGTATGTCGAAAAATGAATTAAACTGCATCATACAGTTGTTTCGTTCTACCGATCACCTCGTATGGATGGTATAATTGCTGAGTTCGGATAAAGGATTAATTAACTTACGCTATAATCAATTTATTTCAAACAAAAGAGTTATGCCCATCTAAATACAGGGATTTGTAATGGGAAGGAATACAGAAGATGGTTTTCGTTTAATCCAAGATATTGTTTAGTACTTGAGTTAAGGAAGGGGGAAGTATTATGTTGATCGCGTGGAATGGTTAAAAATATTGGGTTTTTTTAACGTTCGGTTCGTGTAATTACAGAATGGATTAAACTTGAATATCCTTATGAATGGTTTTATTTTAAAAATCATTCAAGCTATCACGACCGGTAAAACAAGGGTGTCCAATAGCACAATCAATGTATATGTTCTCAGCTGAGCCTATGACATGCTCTATAAGGGAAAATAAAACGATAAAAGGAATATGTATTTCGCATAAGAAACATAGAAAACGTGAAGCTAAAATTAAAAAGTTAGCCGATGACACCCAGTGAAGTATACTGGTGTCATGATAAACAAAACAAAAACGAGAGTTGTGTACATAGGTATATATGGAGACGAAGATCTATTCACTTTAAAGAAATTACTTTGGTAAAGAGAATAAAACTCTTGGGATAATTGTGGTTAAGGAATTAACTTGAATGCCATTTAGGGAGATAAAATAAAAAAGATTGAATTAACCATGCAATGTTGGAAACAACGAAATCTTACTTTTCAAGGGAAAAATTTGATAATAAAATCATGAATGCTTTCCTCTATCAGCTATGCCATATAACAGACAGTCATACCATAGAAACATACAATCACCACACATAAAATACTTAACACATAATTAGAATGTATGAAACTCTAATGTAAATAAGGTTGCAAATGGAACATGTTATAGAGGAAATAGTATTGGTGGATTAAATATCATCGATCTTGACCTAATGTAAACGTAAATATGTATTAAACATATAAAAGATCGGTCATGCTCTCAGAATTACAAAGCTTGAATACGACGACTTTGGGGATCAAACCCCAGTCACCTATGTGGACAACATGAGTGTAAACCATTCGACTAGCCACTCATCCAAAAATAATACTTAGGTATTAATCTGCTGGTAGAGGTTTGCTGGATTCTCCATAGCCACATTTATCTCATTTGAGTAGTGGCACGGTACATAGTATACACATTTTCGTAGTACACGATTTGAAATTATACAGAACTAGTTTAATTTTACTTCTAAATTCACAAATTAAAGGGTTGTACGCACCTGACTCTTCTGCTTCTACATTAATTTAGTAATTTTGGATTCCCATCTTTTGGCCCCTAGCATCACTGAAGAGTCCCAAAAGAACGAAACAGCTGTATAATTCAGTTTAATATCTATTACTAAATTTAAAAGGTGCAACATGTGTGTTTGGGTGTTACGTCATCTTTAGAGACGACTTCAATTATTTACAAGTGTCTCCTTGTGGATATTTGTTAATATTTGGACCTAGTTTTATCGATTTCAAGTTTGGATAATGGTTTTGTTTAGGCTTCGATATTCTCTTATTTTATTTAGCTAAATAGGGCGTTGTATCAAATGTTAAATCCCACCATTGGCAACCGTACAATATAATATGTACCTACCATTACATTTATGCCTGTCTAATTAATGGCGTCTGGTTTTCTTGTTAGCCAGTGTTTATAAGGAGATGCACGAACTAAGTCATCATTCTGGTTTATCTAATGTCTGGGCAAACCACTCAAATAGGTGACACTTTATAGCGCCTGTATTTTTAATAAATGCTGAAATAAAGTTGAAACATCCAGTGCATGTTTGTATTTAAACTGTTCTAATTTAAGTGACATTCATTCATATTAAAGAACAAATGCCCATAAAACCATCTCTTATACTGCCTATCTTATATCATGTTAGAACTATAGGTAATTAGAAGGCAATATATCTGAACATAATTATGCGTTTTATGAAAATACATTAATTTTGCGACCCGGTCTGGCATTTAATAATACACCTACAGCCATACAAATTAAGTTGGACTACACCTTAAGCTGAAAAGACCATGTCCTAAAGGAACAGATATCAATTTGCCATGCCGGGAATAATTGTTACAGAGACCAAAACGACGTTATAGTGATTTGAATCACGGAAGTTCACAACAAATATTACTCCGTTTCTTCAGCATTTTTTTGTGCCGTATTTATTCCAAGTGCCAGCAAAACGACTTGGCCGAAGTATCGAGGAGACAGAAATATTCTACCACTAACGGCTACCATTAGGGGTTTCAGCATGACTCGGTACAAAGCACTGCTCGTTTGTGTGTTACTTATCCTCCCCATGGTTGGTAAGTGTTGCGTATATTTGAAAAAGATATAAATGTGATTTCTTTGTTAAGAAGTTTTAACAACATTACATAATTAATTGATAATCATATCCAAAATAGTAGTATTTAATACCATCTCAACCAATAAGAAATGTATTTCACCATATTTATATAAATTTTATTTATTTAACAACAATTATGAAAAACGTCATAAAAAAAAATCAGAGAATACCACGCGTCAACAATGTCATAATCTTATATAAATCACTTTTGTTTGCCCGGATGTTAGCGCGCCATATTCGATAATACAATGAGAATAATTAATAAAATATATACAATTACTTTAATACGTAGCTTTCATACATATGCATGCTAAGGATTTAATACGAGATGAAAGCATGCGTTGGTAATCGTTACAAACAGCCATTGTTGGTAGTTACATCAGACTGCATGTTAGTCTGCAGGCCACAAGATGTGCACATCCTAATTAATCATAATTTTCACGAAAGGACAAACATAATGGCCACATTTGCATGTTTATGACTGACGTGGCTGCACCATTATTAATGTTGAAAGAGGAGAGCTGGTTTCAATATTTGTGGATAAACAATACGTGGAAAAGGATGTATAGCATTAAACATGTTGCCAATATTTCTCTACTGGCTAATATTTTGATGTTTGTTAAAAAAGAAAACATCACTCGATATCAGGACACTATAGTAGTAGGACCCCATTGTAAGTTAGACAAGTTCTTGTGGATTTATGGTTTTGTTTATTAGATATGATATAATAATTGCATGTTTTTTTGTAACTGTGTAGATGAATATTGATATTATTCACCTATTTATTGTGTAATGTTTCGCACTTGTAAAATAAATGCGGATCTTTATCAAACGAATATCTTTCATATAATTACTTCGAATTGATTTTATTTTTATTTATCATTTTTTAAGAATTTTTGTTGTAAGTTGAAGTTTTTCGATTTTATAGAATATTGCAGATATATTATTTTGCTTAAACTACTCTTGAATGATAACCTTATCCAAATATATGTCTTTTATCCAATTTACTCAACCACGTCTTCACTGATTTTACAAGTTTCACTTTAAACAAAACAAGGTCTTAACGTAAGGGCTTTATCATATAAACAATTATCAACTTTGTATTAAAACAAAACGCATATGATACCAAGTTAACGTAATTATATGATAATTCTTGTGTTTTTGTGTCTATTTCATAAATTGTGTTGCTATTCCTCATACAACTCATATTTGACTATTGACAGTGCCCAGATTGGTTAAACCAACGTGGTATGGCAAATGTGTGAAGTACTGCTATCCTAGAAAACACCCACCGAGGGTATCGGGCTACCAAATAGGCTGCGTTTCTGACCGACTGTGCACGTACTGCAAATTCTACTCCTGTCCGGAATTCTCAGTGTGTGGCAATGGGGAGGTACCACGACCTGACCGCAAAAGAATATGTATGCCCTGTCCAGGTAGGCGTTTTATCAACGTGTTAAAAGAGGATAATGTGCTTTTCATTTTAATGTATTAACATATCCTTAATAATCCCTTTGGGAATGAAGGTTGTTAAAGCTGATTGTTTAAATACATTGCGCGACAATTTATTCAAATAGTTTTTAAACACCTGCCGTCTTTACACAGTTGATTTAAACAGTATTTTATTCTATTTATATATTTACACTGATCAATACAAACACATTCGTTAGAAGGTTCTAGCCACAAGGCATATAGCCACACACAGTTGAAACGATAGCGCGAAAAACAGATGCAAGCTCGATAGTCATTTGTCCTTTTACCTAGTTTAATTGCTGTGTTTGCTCTATCAATTGTTAGGAGAAAATGTCGCATTTGTTATTCCCTCCCTTCATGCTTTACATTCGCTTTTAACATACCATTTTTCACTAATAGATAAGGTCATTTTAACATAAGCATGAAAACAATCCACTGAGGATGTTGGTAGGTACGATAGTCAGTGGGATAACGGTGGTTTTAGGCATGATCTATTTTTAGTTTATCAGATTCATATCTTTACATAATATTCAGTAGAAAATTCGAACATTATTTAAAAAGGAACAACAAATTATTAAGTAGAATAAAAAAAAATAAAATAAAATAAAACAAAATAAAGAATACCGAATTGTCCACAAAACCATAGTTCGAACTCAAAATTGATTTAACTTATGGCAAAAAAAGAACAAAGGAAAGCAATATTAACATGGAGATCCTTGAAAGCGAAAATAAGACAAGGTGTTCATGAGTTCAGCTTTATCGACGACACCAGACATGTAGATCTAGATCATATCTAAGTCAATGCCATCGTAAATCTTGATATTAAAAGTCCCAGATAAACGAATTAACTGCGAGATATAAACACCTAATTAAGAAAGGAAATTCAAAAGTGGTAAATGTAGTAGAAAGTTGTCCATATTGGTCAAGGTTCAACCCAAGTAAATATCCCGTCCTCAGTGTGAGAACTAAGGTATTATTCCTGATCACAACACGTAGGTATACTAATAAGGATATTGAAACGGTCATCATATATTAATTATAACAAAGTAGTACCATTAAGGATATTTCGATTAATATAAATTTGAGAATACTGAAGCGTTAACAAAATCATAATCAAAACTCAAAATCGATTAAACTAGGGGCAAAGTATGAACAAAGGAAAGATTTACATAGAGACCCTTGTAAAAGTACAAAAAAAAGACCAGGTGTTCTGGAAGAGTAAGCGTCCTCTGCTTCATCGACGACACCCGCCATGTAAATCTTTGTCACATCCAAGTAAACATCAAATTCTCAAAATGAGAACCGAGTATCATCGTCAATCACAACAAGTTAACACACTAATGAGCATACTCAAAAATGTCCATCTTCATTTCACTTAAAGATACGGAATATTTCTCAATCAGACAAAGATGGCGACCATAAAACTTGCCCATAGTTCTGATCAATCTGCATCTCTCGAATCCTTTTGTTGTTAGTTTGTTTGTCAGCAGTCGACATCGATCACGAAAATCCCGATATTTAAAGCAAGCCCTAGACTATCGAATCAACTGCGACATGCAAACACCATAGGTTGGAGAAGCAAGGATGTTTCTATCAAGAAATGGAAAGTTCACGATCGGAAAATTGAAATCAATACGTTTATCGTATAGCTTAGTACTGTAGTAAGCTGTCCATGTTGGTCGTATTTTAAGTAGAGATCGAGGTAATTAATGTACAGCAGGCGTTACGGAAGGAATTGATTAACTTATCTCGTAGTCGACTGTTCCAGAACATATACCTTATTCCTACATCATCGTTAAAAATGAATAAGCGTTTATTTTTAAAACGTTTGTTATCACACAGGTGAAATGACCGCGGGACATATTTCATGTTTCTACATGTCAAAGTCTTGGCTATTGTCCGACCGTTATCACCCAAACCATTATCGGTGTAATGTTTGAAACACGTATTAATCGGCATAGTATTTTTCACTGTATATATATATACTTTTCTATACTCAGTTTAAAATAGAACAATTCAAATTTGATTGCAATAAGTCAGATTTTCATATCGTCTCCATATATCATCAATTGAAATCAACAGTTGAATTTAAATGCCTCTTGTTGTTCATTTTTTGACAGGTGAATGTCTTTACCTTGGAGAAGTATATGCAAAAGGAGAAACGGGGATCATGTCATTGGATACAGTCAACGAGTGTGTGTGTCGCGGGTTTATTCCTCAGGTTGTATGTGAGACTAAAAAACGGAAACCACCCCCAAATATTTTCTGTGAATACTGAGTGTTCGGCCCATTGTGGACGATTGGATGTGCAGATCAAACATCAACACAACAACATAAATAATATCAATGACCTTGACATTCAAAGAGACTTTTAAGTGTTACCTTCAATAAGAGTTTCAGTTGATTTACCTGTTGTCGTTTGGAAGTTCGGTTTTCTTCTTTTGAGCAACATTTCTATTGAAACTTACACCTTTTCCAAATCACTGATAGACTAGAAAAGAAATGACTTAAACTAGGATAACACGTTTACGTTCCAGAATGCAATTGTTGTGCTTGACAATTTTGTTATCGTAACACTCGATTTAAAGACTTGCATTCTTGTATTTGCTTTAAGTGTTGATTTAGACATAAATAACGTGGACGCATGTCGTCAGTTGTCTTCTAATAAGAAGAGTTTCGAGTTTCCTACCATATATACGTTACAATTATAAAAAAGCATTGTACATTCATGAACATTATTTGTTAACCTCGATTTTCAGTTTATCATTACATTGGATATATATAGCCATATTGTTGAATAATAAGAAAAGGTTATAGAATTGCATTTATAAGAAATAAAATATCAAACTATGCTGGGATTTCAATTGTTCTTGTTTCTTAACCAGAGATTTAAAAAAATGACATTAATCAATAAACATTATTTGTTAATTTTTTTTTATTTTATCTTTATAAATGAATATATCCATACTGATGAATGGAAACAGTAATAAAATTGCATTTGTTAGCAAACAGCATATTTTCAAGCTGAGCTTGAATTTCAATTTTTGCGACCAACGTGCAATGTAGTAATAAAATAAGAGAATACCGAAGCGTCAACATAATCATAATCCAAACTCAAAACCTTTAGTAAGGTATTAAATAAATACTTGACGGATGGTATTATAACAGGCTACAAGTGTCCGGTAGGAGGCGCTCACACCTCCGGTCCGGCCTGTTTGACATATTGCATGGTTTTTGTCATTACCGTTCCATTGTATCTGATACTCCCTTATTTTTTGTGTTGCATCAAATTTTAAATCGGAAGTCCTTTTTCCTTTTTCTTTAACTTTTGACAATGATAGGGAACGTTTGGAGAGACAAAGTTTAACGTGAAGTAATCAAACAAATTTAGGAATGTTTTATACTTACTCAAACGTAGCACCCCTGCGTCACATGTAATGATTTATTTGTTGTTTTTAATATGAGGCAGGATTACCGAGGCATAATGTCCATTTATAATTGTGTGGAAGCATACTTTTTGTCATCTGATTTCCCGTCCTTGTCAGTTCTCGGAATAGGTGTAGAATAACTAATTATTTTCACAGTGATAATGATATAATATTATGAATATATACATAACAATCAGATGGTTTCTTGAGGCAATATTATATTTCATATATATGTTTATGCTGAATAACACCAGAACACCTTATTCAACGTAAGCTACCACGGCCCAGGGTGATAAGCTGAATCATTATTTAACAATATTGTTCAACCTTTAATAATTCTGTCAATATACAAGTTGCAATCCCACAACAATGCATATATATTGACTGTACTAGATTTTTGGTATACGGAAAGGTATAACTCATTCAATGGTCTGGGTTTAAAGTTACGGAACAATTAGAATTTGAAATAATCACTGATTAAGCTAATTATCTTTTGAACAACAGGGTCCTAATTTAATGTTATGAAGAAGAATAATTTTTTTTCCAAAGTTAGTATTTAATGTTATAACGAACCATTGATCTATTATAATGCATAGATTTAATCAACATACATAAAAATAAGAATTAGTTACCTGTCGGTATTCCATACTAAAGTATTACGACCATGTTTTTGATGACGTAATGATTATCCGTATCACATATCCGTTGTTTGCTACATAATGTTTTTCCTTTACATCGACTATGCAGCAAGTCTACTATTCAGATATGAAGGACATCAATACCATTATATATTAATATTACAAGTATCTTTCAATATGACACGTTGGTTTGATCAATAAAAGTTGTGTAATATTCAATAAAATATAATGTTTTATGTTGGATGTTCCTAATTATGGTTTATATACATTTGTACATGTACAGTGACGTTTTATTTACATTGGCATTTAGAAAAATGTTCCGTGTGCTTTCTTTGAAACAACAATTGTTTTAGTAAATGATGTTTCAGTCCTATAACACACATTGCTATTGATGACAAACTTAAAAGAGCCCGGTAGGGATTAATGTAAGTTTGTCAACAACAAACATAACTGTAACTTTAATATTTGCTTATTATTCATAACGTATATCTACATATTGATAAAATTACTGTGCTTTATTTAGTAATTTCGAACAGTTTATCAAGTGTAAATAACAATACAATTAAGGACGTCACAATCGAGACTGGTGACATCACAATATAGCAAATGTTGTTAACAACATGTAAGTTGACGTAACACACACGTGCTAATATTTGCCTTCACAATGCATTACAATGGAAAGATGTATAATAATATGTTACTTTAAAAAACGTTATTGTCAATATAACGAGATTTTGTTTAATGATTTTGGAATCTTTTCAATGTGTAACATGCAGGCAGTCCCCCATCTAACTACTGACCACGCTCACCGTTGCTTAACTAGCGTGAACGAGTCCCCGGGTTATACCGCATGCCTGACAAAGCTAGCTTGCACGTTAGACAGTATCCCTCCCTATACATAGCTGGACTCCGAGAAGTCCCGTCCCGAGACTTGGCCTGGGAATCCGTAGGTTCTTCTCTGTGAATCAATACACCTTCCCAAACCACCGGGAACTGGCTTTACATGATCTCACAGAGTCACTACGCAGCCACCAAATGTAACGTACAGGCGGTCACCCATCCAACTACTGACCACGCTCATTGTTTATGCGTTGCTTAACTAGCGTGAACGAGTCCCCGGGTTATACAGCATGACTGAAAAAAAGAGGTAAAATAAAAATTAATGGAGATTTTTGAAAAAGTACAAGATAATAAAACCAGAAGTGGAGGAACAGCAAGCGTCTTCTGCTTCATCGACAGCATCTAAGTCACATCTAAATAAATATAATGACCCAAAAAGTGAAATATGATGCATAATCCTTTATCTTAAAAAGTTGTGTTTTTTGGTGTTTTTTTGTTATTTTTGTTTTTGTTTTAAGGATACATTTTCAAGTGTCATATGTCAATAACTATAAATCAGGGATTGCAATGTCGTCTTTTTACTTCAGGCAGTATTTTAAGGGACAAATCCAAAATAGCATACCTACAAACCTGCACTTTCAACTGCAGAAGAAACGTTATAATATATAATATTTAATATGCAAACTTGCACATAGATAAACTTAAAGTAGTGTCAGAAGATCGACGTTTGCACCTGCAAAAGTTAACATTTATGACATTTCCCTGTCTTTCTTAATAGGTACATGCATAATTATTCAACCAAAGCGTTCAACTAAAATAACTGCCATGTATACACATTTAAAACATGCTTTCAGCATTTATCTGAAATTAAACAGCTGTCCGCTTTTCAATATAGGAAATAATAACCAAAAGACAGAGGAACTCCCCTGCCCATCTGACAGTAAAAAAGCCCAGATGTTTTGTAACAATTATAACAATACACGATAACAGAGGACCCCTCATACTACTTTGTTTGTAATACAACATCATAGCTCCCAAACTGTTCGCCCTAAATATAAAGCTAAGGTTTATATACATAGCATGCATAATGTATAAAGGAGTCCCCGGCGTCAAATAATTAGCGTATATAATTTGTTTTTAGGAAAGGGAAAGTTCACGATAGGAAAGTCAAAATCCCCACGCTTATGGTAAAGCTTGATAGTAAACTATCTATATTGGTTGTAGCTTCAGTGAAGAACGATGTAAGAAGCTGAAGAAAAAGCGTCTGTTGTGTCCTTGATTTGGTCACAGAACTTCTTAATATTACATTGTCGTTATTGTCACCTGACCTGATAAGCTTCTCGACATCTTCAGTCTAGTATGAAAATACAATATTATTATTAGCTTCATATTATCACTAGCATCACTGACGAGTCCTTAGAGGATAAACAGCTGTATGATGCAGCTTAAATCATTTGTTCGGCATACTGTATCTATTACTAGATTTCGAGAAATATTCTGTATTTATGTGTGATATGAAGTGTTGATTACCAAACAATATATCTCAAACTTTTACTTTATTCGTAATGACATGAAGTTTGTTAGTCAGCAGCTTACATCTATCACGAAATTCGATATTCAGATCAAGCCCAAGAATAGCGAATCAACTGGGATAAATAAACACCATAGGACTGATAAGCATGAACGTTACAAGCGAGACAAGTAAAGTTCACGATCGGAAAATCAAAATCGTCACGTTTATCATACAGCTTATTAGTAAGCTACCAGTGTTGGTCATTGTTTAAATACAGATCCAGGTAAGAAGCTGATGTAGAATATCCTGTTGCGTCTTTAACCTCAAGTTCAGCAGGGTATATACGATCAATGTAATCAGCAAACTTCTTGCTGTTGATAGATAACACATCGTCGAAGGTTTTTTTTACCTGTCCTGATAAGCCCTTCGACAAATAAAATAAGAGAATACCGAAGCGTCAACATAATCATAATCCAAAGTCAAAATCGATTAAACCAGGGACAAAGTTTGAACAAAGGAAAGATTTACATGGAAACCCTTGCAATAGTACAAGAGAATAAGACCAGGTGTTCCGGAAGAGTAAGCGACTTCTGCTTCATCGACGACATCCGCCATGCAAATCTTGGTCACATCCAAGTAAGCATCAATCCTCAAAATGAGAACCGAGTCATCATTGTCATCACAACAAGTAAACACACTAACATGCAAACTCAAAAATGCCCATCTTCATATCACACAAAGATATTTCTCAATGGGATCAAGATGGCGACCATAAAACCGAATTATAGACATAGCCTACACTGATCGATAGTTAACAAGTGTATTAGAAATAAACATTAAGGTGCCTTGCCATAACAAGTAGTGTTTCCTATGTAAAAAAAAAACATATTAAAAAATAGCGAATACGGAAGCCAAATTACCATACATCACCCAAACCTTACATTTATGCAATAGGACTGACAGCGAAAACTTACATATCATTATATATCATAATATTCTACATTAGCAGGAGAAATAAACCCAGAAGAGACGCGTAAACTAATTTGGTGGTAGGACGCCGTGCTATTAATCGAAGGTCATGAGTGTAAGTTATAAAACGATAATTTGATGTATCTTTGAGCTAGGTATTCTTCGCATTTGTAAATGAGAACGTGGGTGGTCAATGCTAGGAGTGTTGAATGCCAGCTGATTACGCAGAATTGAGTTGAGAAAGAAACAGTCTTCGAAAAACAGTTAGACGTTTTTAGATCACCTACGAACTACAATGTGATAAATCGGTTTTTGCAACGGCGCCAGTTCCCAACGACATTAACAATATACATGTACAGGTATAATTATGCTATTGTTTTCGTATTTTAAAAATATGTACATATGTAATATAAAGATCAACATATTTGCATAGTTGTCCGTATGGGGACTTCCCCGAACACCAACTCTGCTTATAAAAACATGTTTATTTAGGTGGTCAGTTGTGATGATAGTGAGTTATAGTCTATAGCAGAAATGTTGTACAGGTAAATAACACAGGTAAATCAACTTCTGGTAACTAATCAGATACTCAATAACTAATGATATTTGCAGCTGCTCATTTAGAAAAATCATCATTTTAATGGTTTATTACACCTTCTTTCCGTTATATGTATGTGTAAATTATCATTTATTTATTGATACATGTATGTATTTAAGTTTCAGATTTGTGTAAATTAGTGTCCTAAACACCCATGTATTTAATTTCAAAATATTTTATCATTCATACAAGACATATAAACAAGTACTTAAAAGAAATAGTATACAAATGTATCAATAACATTATTTGACAGCAGACTGAGCCTACATGTATGTCTTTCCCAACAAAGATAACCAGTATCATTTTATATACATTGACAATTCCATATTTTATTTCGATGTAGATGGAGCAGAAACTTAGCAGTATGTTTTATCAATTAAAGATCCCATCTTATTTCATCTGACATACCAACTACACCATTGAAAAGACATGTAAATTAATTTTGCATTAAAGATCGTATAGAAACAATATGTTCGTGGCAGTCATGCTATGGTTATTAAAGAAAAGAGGGGAATAAGGATAAGAAAAACTTACTGTAAAAGTTTTCTTTGTATTGAAAAGTTTTTATTTGCTTTATCAACAGAAGGAATTGCACAAAACACAAGTTACATACCATATTACAAAGACGACTTTCACTCACTGTTCCTCTCAACTCAAACCTATTGTATAAAGTTGAAGTTATTTTGAACTATATCTTAGAGTAAAAGTTAATGCTACTGTTTTAGTTGGGTTAAAAATAATTTGCCATTCATTGATTAGCCAAAGCAGTGCTTGATGAAATATTATCATTTATTATGATCAGCAGGTGTATTAAGGTCACCATCACTATCTTCAATAACATGTACAGAAGTATCAACTGTAAACAAGTTAATATAAGAAGTTACATCAGCTGTTATATCAATAAATGATCAAAATAAAAAGGGCCAAAGAACAGATCCTTGAGGAACTCCTGAAGATATTTGATTGGTACATCCATTAATTAATTAAGCTCTTAACCACTCAAATAATTTTCCTTTTTATACCATTTTTGTAAAGTTTATACAAATACCTACATGCCGAATCCTGTCAAATGCCTTATTTATATCACAGAATATAAAAGTTATAAACAACATATCATTTTCATTTAATGGTTTTCAGTTAAGATACTGACATACGTGTATAAATAGAAATTTTATTTTATTATCAATATGCTTTAAATAATTCGATTAATAAGGAGATTTATTTTTCAAGTAATGTAATTTAATTATTACTTTCCCTTTATTGAATCTAAAATATAATATTTAATCAATGATCATTTTCTATTACTTAAAGCTGTAATGCATGAGAATATTTCCAAAATGTTAATTTCATTTAATACTGACTAAGTATAATTCATTCTTAGTTGAAACAGACTATAACTTAAACTTCAAAGGATTTCCTATATAAACACCTTTCTTTCAAGTTACCAGAGTTGGTGTTCGGGGAATGAGCCGTCCGTATGTTTGACCGCATTTGTATGTTGTTGTACAATTTAAGAGGATAGAGTGGCTTACGCAACCAGAAGGAGATGGTGCAGTAGTCGACCATTTTAACAGTTCATTTTTTTCATTTTTTTCAATGGATTCACATATTAAAGACATATTCTGCCACATTACATTTTTTGTCTTAAGATTGCAGAGCCAAAAACATCAATTGAAAATAAAATTACAACGTTCAGCATTTTTTTCTGCCGTTGCAAATATTGAGATATGTGTGATTGCTTAAGAAATTAATATGATATGTCTAGCTATAGTTATGTACATGTACAAACTATGCATATCATTTTGTATCTATTGCTGAGTCTGTAAATTACGGAATTTATTTGACTTCCATGTCCAATACTTTCTCAGTCGCCCTACATCAGAGGCGCGAAATATTATTAGTACCATAAGAACATAAAAACAAACTAGCTTCTGTTAAATTTAAATTCTCAGAACATCTGTCATGTTTCTTTTGTACACTTAAATAAACATACATAGCATTATCGACATTAAGCAAAAGGTAAACTAGGCACTTTGCCCTAGCAAACAGACTAAATAGAAATGCTTAAAACATCAAGTGCTGCAGAATAGTGAACTAATGACGAGTCTTCAGAAACTTAAAAATTAAACATTAGTATGCGGATGTGAATTTCTTTTTCATGCATAAAACAAACCTAATGAAGCAATATATATTATGATTAATGTCTGTATTGTGCAATGATAATGCAATGACCAACTAATTACAGTATGAATTTTGAGAAAATTTACTGGATCAATTATTATTCAACATTGCATACATTTGTGTGACCAATATACTTCGGGGTTGCATGCAACTTCAAATTGAAGAAAAGTCGAAAGGTATACATGAATATGGATGTTTAACAAGGTGAGCGGAAATCATGCATTGAACGGTCAATTGGTTTGAACCTGGTTACCCTACGTGTATTAATGTGTATGTCTTGTCGTCACTCTGTTGATATACATAATACATTTATTTGTGTTGTTAGACTTTAACGCTTTGCCTTTAAATGGGACAAGAACTAATGGAATTGTTTAGCTCATCTGGCCCGAATGGGCAGTTAGAGACGATCCTGATATAGATTTGATCCCAGGATCTACCATGCGCTTGTAGACTTCCTAACCAAATACTTTACAATTGCTGGGCATAAAGAGACAAATGCTATTATGATAAAAGCATTAATGTCAGGGTCTGGTCACAGCTCTTAGGGACCCAGTGTTGAGAACTCGCCCATTAACTAAACTTTTATTTATACAGATATGCCACAAGGATTTGTGTTAGGTCTGGCCCTGTCCATGGGATCGTTTTGGAAAATATTTTACCATGAATACCTAGATACATTTTGTACTAATATATCCATGTGAGCGATACAGGCCCTCTGGGCCTCTTGTTTATAAACGTGTGTCACGATTTCGAATCGGAGTGCTAATTTAAACTATGCGAGGTGTTAATAGAAAAGAAACAAAGACAAAAGGAAACAATATTTCACCCCAACCTTAAGACATAAAACATCATGTTGTTTATAAGGTATAAATGTTTCATACGCTTACACTTTGATTTCAACAGAAGTTAAGAAAAAAAATGAAGTTTTGACCACTAGCATCACGCATCGGGGTTAATGCTACACACCATTCTTTAGATCATTGCAGTATTCATATGTAATATACATTGTTGTATTTTGTTGCAACTTCAACATTCCAATGACGTCATATTGTTTACAGGTTCTTCGTAGTGTTTGCAACGGGAGACACGAGTTTTGCTTTTGTGTTTTTAACCCTTATGTTAGATTTACTGATGAGGTGTTTTGAAATTACATTAAGCAATGCCAGACATGAACAGGGTTCTACTTACACATTGATTAGTTTTTCGGAACATGAAATACTTTCTAACCATGATTCAGCATTACAGTCTTTCAAGATACCGGTTAATGAGCAAGACGCTGACCAACCTCGTATTTTATTGGATACCGAAACTACACAAGGCTCCTTCAAAGCAACGTTTAATCGCTGGCTCTGCTTTTTGCACGAACAAGCCTTTATTAAAACTGTTAATGCTATTCTGAGTACCATTAAATCAGAACTTCAGACTTATTGTGACACTGTATACTCCAGAAGTGATCAATTTTGAGCATTCCCTCCTAAAAATGTTTTTTCGATCAAAATATTTAATTTGTCCACTATCATACCACAGAGCGTCTCCCATCTCGCGTTATGGGAGGTGTCTTTTCAAAAAGAGGCAGAGGACCATACAAATATATGGGGGTGAGCTATCTTGGCACATACTTTGTGAAAAACACAACACAATATTCATGATGAAATATACTGAAGATGTAGTACACAAGATTGAACTCCTGGTTGACAATAATTTGAGTTTTGAGGAAAAACTGTTTGCATTTCCATGGAAACAAACTGTACCCCCCTCTTAGCAGAATTGCTTTTGTTTTCATACGAGTCTATTTATGGAAGAACTAATCAGGAAAGGTAACAAAAACCTTCCCAAATTAAACAAGAAGTTTGCTGACCACGCGATCGTATTTGCCCTTCTGAGCTTATGATAAAGGTCACAACAGACTCTTCTACATCAGTGGTTACCTTGATCTATACTTAAGCTATGACCAACATGGACAGCTTACTACTAAGCTATACGATGAACGTGACGATTTCAATTTTTCGACCGTGAACTTTTCATTTCATGATAGTAGCACACTGCTTTACCAATCTATTGTGTTTGCATGTCGAAGTTGCCGACACATATAGGCGTCTCCTAAAACAGATTGTATGATGATCATGGATGGAATACTATCATGGTAAAGTCAGGTATCAATGACAAAAGTGTGCTGTTGTCTTCATCTGGTAACATGAAAGATTCAAAAAGAAATATACCCCATCGATATTTTGTCTTGATTTGCCCTAGGGTTTGTACTCTAGAAAAGAAAATCTAGTCTTTATCTTCCAGGCAAAGAAGCCATGAAGATGGCACTAATTACTTGACATATTATACAACATTGTGGTGTCAAAAATGATGAAGTACCAGGTTGTTAGTACTTTAAAGAATTCCGAACTAGTTTCAAAATCGTGGGAAAAGTTTACATTCAGTTTAATTCACTGTAGAGCTGACAACACTTTTCACGAACCAAATCAAGCTATAAATGCCTGCATTCACGTTTAAAGGTGTTGTGTTTACGATTAATTAACAAATGTATTAACCAACACGTTTCATACAAAATTCACGCTGGTGTCAATAATTTCTTTTTAATTGAAGTTACAATTTATTGCTATGTACATAACTTACCATATCTCACACAGAATTGACACTAATGTAAAAATTATATGTTTTTAATTGAAATAAACTTTAATTCATATGTACATAATTTAACATATTTCACGCAAAATCGACAGTGATATCACAATTTAATAATTCTATTGACATTAACATTGATTGGTATGTTTATTAGATTAAATATCACCTGACATGTATTGTTAATGTGACTTTCACGGTTTTCCTCCCTATAAAACAAAACACCAATATTGAAATTGTTTTAATTTCTCTTCAACAAATTAAAAGAAAAACTTTTTTTCCATAACACCGCCTTGAAAACATTAACCTTCATATTTTTGTGTTTGTCTTTTTAAGGTCCTATTTATGTCCTTGTATAGTACCATCTGCATTTGTTTTCTATGGCCAAGTTTCATAGTCGCCATCTTGATCTCTTCAAAAAAATATTCTATACCTTTGTATGACATGAAGATGGACGTTTTTGAGTTTGCTTATTAATGCGCTTCATTAAAAATAATGTATTTGTTGTGTTTGAGAATGGTTACTCGGTTCTTGATTTGAGGGCTTGATGTTTACTTGGATATTACCAAAACAAACGCGGCGGGTGTCGTCGATGAAGCAGAAGACGCTTACTCTTCCGGAACACCTGGTCTTATTTTCTTGTACTTTTACGAGGGTTTCTATGTAAATTGTTCCTTTGTTTATATTTGGCCTCTAGTTTAGTCGATTTTGTGCTCTGATTAAGGCTTCGTTGACGCAGTGACGCAAGCAGTGGCTTGACACTTATCTGCTGGTAAGTCACAAATTCAGTTGTCTTAATTACTTCTTGTCCAGTGCTTTTCTTTTAAATATTACTTTTGGCATACTTAGCTCTATTTGTATCTTACTTTTATCGTTTAACAGTTCGCCACTATCTTGCTTTTTTAGATGATGCTTTTTAAGGCTCTTATCTTAACGTGGTATCATTTAATTTTTTTCAATTTTTTTTTTCCCGCAAAAGCATTTTATATGTGGTGATAAAGTATCTTTGTGACAAATATTTACATGGCGGGTGTCGTCGTTGAAGCAGAAGACGCTTACTCTTCAATACCTGGGCCAGTATCCATGAAACCGTACTCATGCTAAAGTATTGATTCTGTACTCAAGCTAGCTTTCTTGAAACTGACCTGAAGCATGTCGAAGAGTCAAAAAGTAAGAGTAAATGTTGAAAACGTCTTTTGACTTCATGCCTCTTCAACTCTTTACCAACTTTGACAAAATTAGATTGTTTAAATAATTTAAAGCCGTAACAATAAATAAGGCTTGAGCACAGAATATATGATTTGGCATGAGACTGGCTTCATCAATACGGGCCCTGGTCTTATTCTCTTACGAGATTCTCCATGTAAATCTTTCTTTTGACCGTATTTTGCCTCTAATTTAATCGATTTTGAGTTCGGATTGTGGTTTTGTTGACGCTTTGGTATTCTCTGATTTTTTTTAACGAAATTTCTTCCGATCCAATTTGTTGAAGATCACAGTGTTGAAGATCACAGTGTTGAAGATCACAGTGTTGAAGATCACAGTGTTGAAGATCACAGTGTTGTTGAAGATCACAGTGTTGAAGATCACAGTGTTGAAGATCACAGTGTTGAAGGTCACAGTGTTGAAGATCACAGTGTTGCGTTGAAGATCACAGTGTTGAAGATCACAGTGTTGAAGATCACAGTGTTGAAGATCACAGTGTTGAAGATCACAGTGTTGAAGGTCACAGTGTTGAAGGTCACAGTGTTGAAGATCACAGTGTTGAAGATCACAGTGTTGAAGGTCACAGTGTTGAAGATCACAGTGTTGAAGAATCGTTATTTCTTTGTTTAGCACTATTGCTAATGGTATTTGTTTTGAAGTATCGTAATTTAATTGTTCCCAAAGAGTAGTAAATTGCAAATCAGCTCGACATTCATGTATCATCATAGGAAAACATTATAAACCTGTATACCTTATATTGTGTACTGTTTTATAAGACATTAGTACATTTGTTGTTACAGTATACTGGGCATTTTCCGAAAAGATTTTTTTTTTTTTTTTACGTTTGTTGTAAATTATTCCAGAAAAATGTTGCAACATTACGCAAAATCCGGAAAATATGTTTGGATACTGAGGTTAAAACAGTATTGGGAAATGTAATATTTTGCAAAAAAAAAGTGTAAACATGTAAAATGTGCATAACTATACAAAAGTGTCGGCAATCTACAGGTAGCTTTTTCGGGATACTTCGGAATTTATATTATATGAGTAGCTGGTCTACAGACCATAGCGTTTCTGTGATACATTGTATATAAAATAGTTCGAAATGATGCTGTCCACTTTCGCTCCACATCGGCTAAACTAGGCGATAATTATGCATATAAATGAGCTTGTTTCCCTTATCAATGCTTAATTTGTATACAAAACTGGCAGGCATTGTCAAAAAAGGAGGCACAAACGATTTGTCATATAAATATTACGTTTAAAAACAAATATCTTTTTTATTTATATGAAAACTATTAAACGTGTTGTCGCAACTTTGTGAAACCGATTTGTGTGATACCGGTTGAGTCATTTGTATGACCCAAGTCTGACCTTACGTGGATATGATAATATATCTACAACATAACAGTATCTTTTTTCTATATAATGTGTAAAACATGTACATCTTACCACAGTTGCTTGAGTTTCTATAAGTATAAAAAATGTTTTATATATGGAGCCGCAGCCCATTTCATTACTGTAATAAGAGTCTCATTCACACATATATAACTTTTATTTACTGACAGAAACTCTAGCAACAGTGATCTTACGCTGTGTATCAGGAGGCGAGACGTCCTGAGTCGAGTGTCGTTTGATAAATTCATTGTAGTCGATCGTTAAACAGGATAACATCTTTTGGGTATAAAGTAAATAGAGGCACGGTGGTCTAGTGGTAGGACGCCGGGCTCGTGATCGAAGGGTTGCGAGTTCGAGTCCGGCACCTTGAGCAAGATACTTTCCACGAGATCTGCTTGTTTCAGTCTACTCAACTGTAAATAAATACGCAGTTGGGTAGTGCTTGAAAACAATTAGAGAATACCGAAGTGTTAACAAAATCAGAAGCAGAAGACGCGCTTACTCTTCCGGAACACCTGGTCTTATTCTCTTGTACTTTTACAATGATCTCCATGTAAATCTTTCCTTTGCCTGGTTTAATCGATTTTGAATTCGGATTATGATTTTGTTATCGCTTCGGTATTTATTTTATCTATCAAAATATGGAAAAACATCTCAACGAAAGTTTTCCAGTATCAAGCTATCTGTAAGATATCACATGTTTAAAAGACATATGATGGATTAAATGTTATTCAGTTTGAACGAGAATATGCGGTCAAGAGAGAATTATGTTTTGAATTGTTTGGAAATCATTGTAAGATTTAAGTAAATATGACTGAAACTTTGCGACAACATCAGATTAATGATAACACGTCTTTAATTCAAAGCGTGTATTCTTTGAGTGAGTGGCAATAATGTAAAGATTATAAATTTAAAAGATCAAATTGAGGTAAATAGTTATTGATTATCCTTTTATCTAATATGGTTTGATTGTCAATGTAATATGGAATTTATTAAACGAGTTCAATAATTCCATATGTCACGAGCCTTTAGGCGAGTGACATATGGAATTATTTAACGAGATTATATTTATCACATAACTTATATTTATGGGAAAATACACAAAAACTCTCCACTTCATTCTCAGTTAGAACGGCAAATTTCTTCTGTGACGGTACGATTTTCACTACCGAGACAATCATATGACCTCATAAAGACGTCATTTGTTTATGACGTCACAATAGCATTATTACACGTGTGAAATACATGTACCATATTTATGACATGGCGGTATGACATGACTGGACGGGTCAGTTATGTGATAAAAAAGTATAAAGTTAAGCCACAAAATGCATGTTGTACTACATTTAATCCATAATTTAGTTTTTGACTTTTGACCACACCCCCCCCCCCCTTTATTGAATCTAAAATATAATATTTAATCAATGATCATTTTCTATTACTTAAAGCTGTAATGCATGAGAATATTTCCAAAATGTTAATTTCATTTAATACTGACTAAGTATAATTCATTCTTAGTTGAAACAGACTATAACTTAAACTTCAAAGGATTTCCTATATAAACACCTTTCTTTCAAGTTACCAGAGTTGGTGTTCGGGGAATGAGCCGTCCGTATGTTTGACCGCATTTGTATGTTGTTGTACAATTTAAGAGGATAGAGTGGCTTACGCAACCAGAAGGAGATGGTGCAGTAGTCGACCATTTTAACAGTTCATTTTTTTCATTTTTTTCAATGGATTCACATATTAAAGACATATTCTGCCACATTACATTTTTTGTCTTAAGATTGCAGAGCCAAAAACATCAATTGAAAATAAAATTACAACGTTCAGCATTTTTTTCTGCCGTTGCAAATATTGAGATATGTGTGATTGCTTAAGAAATTAATATGATATGTCTAGCTATAGTTATGTACATGTACAAACTATGCATATCATTTTGTATCTATTGCTGAGTCTGTAAATTACGGAATTTATTTGACTTCCATGTCCAATACTTTCTCAGTCGCCCTACATCAGAGGCGCGAAATATTATTAGTACCATAAGAACATAAAAACAAACTAGCTTCTGTTAAATTTAAATTCTCAGAACATCTGTCATGTTTCTTTTGTACACTTAAATAAACATACATAGCATTATCGACATTAAGCAAAAGGTAAACTAGGCACTTTGCCCTAGCAAACAGACTAAATAGAAATGCTTAAAACATCAAGTGCTGCAGAATAGTGAACTAATGACGAGTCTTCAGAAACTTAAAAATTAAACATTAGTATGCGGATGTGAATTTCTTTTTCATGCATAAAACAAACCTAATGAAGCAATATATATTATGATTAATGTCTGTATTGTGCAATGATAATGCAATGACCAACTAATTACAGTATGAATTTTGAGAAAATTTACTGGATCAATTATTATTCAACATTGCATACATTTGTGTGACCAATATACTTCGGGGTTGCATGCAACTTCAAATTGAAGAAAAGTCGAAAGGTATACATGAATATGGATGTTTAACAAGGTGAGCGGAAATCATGCATTGAACGGTCAATTGGTTTGAACCTGGTTACCCTACGTGTATTAATGTGTATGTCTTGTCGTCACTCTGTTGATATACATAATACATTTATTTGTGTTGTTAGACTTTAACGCTTTGCCTTTAAATGGGACAAGAACTAATGGAATTGTTTAGCTCATCTGGCCCGAATGGGCAGTTAGAGACGATCCTGATATAGATTTGATCCCAGGATCTACCATGCGCTTGTAGACTTCCTAACCAAATACTTTACAATTGCTGGGCATAAAGAGACAAATGCTATTATGATAAAAGCATTAATGTCAGGGTCTGGTCACAGCTCTTAGGGACCCAGTGTTGAGAACTCGCCCATTAACTAAACTTTTATTTATACAGATATGCCACAAGGATTTGTGTTAGGTCTGGCCCTGTCCATGGGATCGTTTTGGAAAATATTTTACCATGAATACCTAGATACATTTTGTACTAATATATCCATGTGAGCGATACAGGCCCTCTGGGCCTCTTGTTTATAAACGTGTGTCACGATTTCGAATCGGAGTGCTAATTTAAACTATGCGAGGTGTTAATAGAAAAGAAACAAAGACAAAAGGAAACAATATTTCACCCCAACCTTAAGACATAAAACATCATGTTGTTTATAAGGTATAAATGTTTCATACGCTTACACTTTGATTTCAACAGAAGTTAAGAAAAAAAATGAAGTTTTGACCACTAGCATCACGCATCGGGGTTAATGCTACACACCATTCTTTAGATCATTGCAGTATTCATATGTAATATACATTGTTGTATTTTGTTGCAACTTCAACATTCCAATGACGTCATATTGTTTACAGGTTCTTCGTAGTGTTTGCAACGGGAGACACGAGTTTTGCTTTTGTGTTTTTAACCCTTATGTTAGATTTACTGATGAGGTGTTTTGAAATTACATTAAGCAATGCCAGACATGAACAGGGTTCTACTTACACATTGATTAGTTTTTCGGAACATGAAATACTTTCTAACCATGATTCAGCATTACAGTCTTTCAAGATACCGGTTAATGAGCAAGACGCTGACCAACCTCGTATTTTATTGGATACCGAAACTACACAAGGCTCCTTCAAAGCAACGTTTAATCGCTGGCTCTGCTTTTTGCACGAACAAGCCTTTATTAAAACTGTTAATGCTATTCTGAGTACCATTAAATCAGAACTTCAGACTTATTGTGACACTGTATACTCCAGAAGTGATCAATTTTGAGCATTCCCTCCTAAAAATGTTTTTTCGATCAAAATATTTAATTTGTCCACTATCATACCACAGAGCGTCTCCCATCTCGCGTTATGGGAGGTGTCTTTTCAAAAAGAGGCAGAGGACCATACAAATATATGGGGGTGAGCTATCTTGGCACATACTTTGTGAAAAACACAACACAATATTCATGATGAAATATACTGAAGATGTAGTACACAAGATTGAACTCCTGGTTGACAATAATTTGAGTTTTGAGGAAAAACTGTTTGCATTTCCATGGAAACAAACTGTACCCCCCTCTTAGCAGAATTGCTTTTGTTTTCATACGAGTCTATTTATGGAAGAACTAATCAGGAAAGGTAACAAAAACCTTCCCAAATTAAACAAGAAGTTTGCTGACCACGCGATCGTATTTGCCCTTCTGAGCTTATGATAAAGGTCACAACAGACTCTTCTACATCAGTGGTTACCTTGATCTATACTTAAGCTATGACCAACATGGACAGCTTACTACTAAGCTATACGATGAACGTGACGATTTCAATTTTTCGACCGTGAACTTTTCATTTCATGATAGTAGCACACTGCTTTACCAATCTATTGTGTTTGCATGTCGAAGTTGCCGACACATATAGGCGTCTCCTAAAACAGATTGTATGATGATCATGGATGGAATACTATCATGGTAAAGTCAGGTATCAATGACAAAAGTGTGCTGTTGTCTTCATCTGGTAACATGAAAGATTCAAAAAGAAATATACCCCATCGATATTTTGTCTTGATTTGCCCTAGGGTTTGTACTCTAGAAAAGAAAATCTAGTCTTTATCTTCCAGGCAAAGAAGCCATGAAGATGGCACTAATTACTTGACATATTATACAACATTGTGGTGTCAAAAATGATGAAGTACCAGGTTGTTAGTACTTTAAAGAATTCCGAACTAGTTTCAAAATCGTGGGAAAAGTTTACATTCAGTTTAATTCACTGTAGAGCTGACAACACTTTTCACGAACCAAATCAAGCTATAAATGCCTGCATTCACGTTTAAAGGTGTTGTGTTTACGATTAATTAACAAATGTATTAACCAACACGTTTCATACAAAATTCACGCTGGTGTCAATAATTTCTTTTTAATTGAAGTTACAATTTATTGCTATGTACATAACTTACCATATCTCACACAGAATTGACACTAATGTAAAAATTATATGTTTTTAATTGAAATAAACTTTAATTCATATGTACATAATTTAACATATTTCACGCAAAATCGACAGTGATATCACAATTTAATAATTCTATTGACATTAACATTGATTGGTATGTTTATTAGATTAAATATCACCTGACATGTATTGTTAATGTGACTTTCACGGTTTTCCTCCCTATAAAACAAAACACCAATATTGAAATTGTTTTAATTTCTCTTCAACAAATTAAAAGAAAAACTTTTTTTCCATAACACCGCCTTGAAAACATTAACCTTCATATTTTTGTGTTTGTCTTTTTAAGGTCCTATTTATGTCCTTGTATAGTACCATCTGCATTTGTTTTCTATGGCCAAGTTTCATAGTCGCCATCTTGATCTCTTCAAAAAAATATTCTATACCTTTGTATGACATGAAGATGGACGTTTTTGAGTTTGCTTATTAATGCGCTTCATTAAAAATAATGTATTTGTTGTGTTTGAGAATGGTTACTCGGTTCTTGATTTGAGGGCTTGATGTTTACTTGGATATTACCAAAACAAACGCGGCGGGTGTCGTCGATGAAGCAGAAGACGCTTACTCTTCCGGAACACCTGGTCTTATTTTCTTGTACTTTTACGAGGGTTTCTATGTAAATTGTTCCTTTGTTTATATTTGGCCTCTAGTTTAGTCGATTTTGTGCTCTGATTAAGGCTTCGTTGACGCAGTGACGCAAGCAGTGGCTTGACACTTATCTGCTGGTAAGTCACAAATTCAGTTGTCTTAATTACTTCTTGTCCAGTGCTTTTCTTTTAAATATTACTTTTGGCATACTTAGCTCTATTTGTATCTTACTTTTATCGTTTAACAGTTCGCCACTATCTTGCTTTTTTAGATGATGCTTTTTAAGGCTCTTATCTTAACGTGGTATCATTTAATTTTTTTCAATTTTTTTTTTCCCGCAAAAGCATTTTATATGTGGTGATAAAGTATCTTTGTGACAAATATTTACATGGCGGGTGTCGTCGTTGAAGCAGAAGACGCTTACTCTTCAATACCTGGGCCAGTATCCATGAAACCGTACTCATGCTAAAGTATTGATTCTGTACTCAAGCTAGCTTTCTTGAAACTGACCTGAAGCATGTCGAAGAGTCAAAAAGTAAGAGTAAATGTTGAAAACGTCTTTTGACTTCATGCCTCTTCAACTCTTTACCAACTTTGACAAAATTAGATTGTTTAAATAATTTAAAGCCGTAACAATAAATAAGGCTTGAGCACAGAATATATGATTTGGCATGAGACTGGCTTCATCAATACGGGCCCTGGTCTTATTCTCTTACGAGATTCTCCATGTAAATCTTTCTTTTGACCGTATTTTGCCTCTAATTTAATCGATTTTGAGTTCGGATTGTGGTTTTGTTGACGCTTTGGTATTCTCTGATTTTTTTTAACGAAATTTCTTCCGATCCAATTTGTTGAAGATCACAGTGTTGAAGATCACAGTGTTGAAGATCACAGTGTTGAAGATCACAGTGTTGAAGATCACAGTGTTGTTGAAGATCACAGTGTTGAAGATCACAGTGTTGAAGATCACAGTGTTGAAGGTCACAGTGTTGAAGATCACAGTGTTGCGTTGAAGATCACAGTGTTGAAGATCACAGCGTTGAAGATCACAGTGTTGAAGATCACAGTGTTGAAGATCACAGTGTTGAAGGTCACAGTGTTGAAGGTCACAGTGTTGAAGATCACAGTGTTGAAGATCACAGTGTTGAAGGTCACAGTGTTGAAGATCACAGTGTTGAAGAATCGTTATTTCTTTGTTTAGCACTATTGCTAATGGTATTTGTTTTGAAGTATCGTAATTTAATTGTTCCCAAAGAGTAGTAAATTGCAAATCAGCTCGACATTCATGTATCATCATAGGAAAACATTATAAACCTGTATACCTTATATTGTGTACTGTTTTATAAGACATTAGTACATTTGTTGTTACAGTATACTGGGCATTTTCCGAAAAGATTTTTTTTTTTTTTTTACGTTTGTTGTAAATTATTCCAGAAAAATGTTGCAACATTACGCAAAATCCGGAAAATATGTTTGGATACTGAGGTTAAAACAGTATTGGGAAATGTAATATTTTGCAAAAAAAAAGTGTAAACATGTAAAATGTGCATAACTATACAAAAGTGTCGGCAATCTACAGGTAGCTTTTTCGGGATACTTCGGAATTTATATTATATGAGTAGCTGGTCTACAGACCATAGCGTTTCTGTGATACATTGTATATAAAATAGTTCGAAATGATGCTGTCCACTTTCGCTCCACATCGGCTAAACTAGGCGATAATTATGCATATAAATGAGCTTGTTTCCCTTATCAATGCTTAATTTGTATACAAAACTGGCAGGCATTGTCAAAAAAGGAGGCACAAACGATTTGTCATATAAATATTACGTTTAAAAACAAATATCTTTTTTATTTATATGAAAACTATTAAACGTGTTGTCGCAACTTTGTGAAACCGATTTGTGTGATACCGGTTGAGTCATTTGTATGACCCAAGTCTGACCTTACGTGGATATGATAATATATCTACAACATAACAGTATCTTTTTTCTATATAATGTGTAAAACATGTACATCTTACCACAGTTGCTTGAGTTTCTATAAGTATAAAAAATGTTTTATATATGGAGCCGCAGCCCATTTCATTACTGTAATAAGAGTCTCATTCACACATATATAACTTTTATTTACTGACAGAAACTCTAGCAACAGTGATCTTACGCTGTGTATCAGGAGGCGAGACGTCCTGAGTCGAGTGTCGTTTGATAAATTCATTGTAGTCGATCGTTAAACAGGATAACATCTTTTGGGTATAAAGTAAATAGAGGCACGGTGGTCTAGTGGTAGGACGCCGGGCTCGTGATCGAAGGGTTGCGAGTTCGAGTCCGGCACCTTGAGCAAGATACTTTCCACGAGATCTGCTTGTTTCAGTCTACTCAACTGTAAATAAATACGCAGTTGGGTAGTGCTTGAAAACAATTAGAGAATACCGAAGTGTTAACAAAATCAGAAGCAGAAGACGCGCTTACTCTTCCGGAACACCTGGTCTTATTCTCTTGTACTTTTACAATGATCTCCATGTAAATCTTTCCTTTGCCTGGTTTAATCGATTTTGAATTCGGATTATGATTTTGTTATCGCTTCGGTATTTATTTTATCTATCAAAATATGGAAAAACATCTCAACGAAAGTTTTCCAGTATCAAGCTATCTGTAAGATATCACATGTTTAAAAGACATATGATGGATTAAATGTTATTCAGTTTGAACGAGAATATGCGGTCAAGAGAGAATTATGTTTTGAATTGTTTGGAAATCATTGTAAGATTTAAGTAAATATGACTGAAACTTTGCGACAACATCAGATTAATGATAACACGTCTTTAATTCAAAGCGTGTATTCTTTGAGTGAGTGGCAATAATGTAAAGATTATAAATTTAAAAGATCAAATTGAGGTAAATAGTTATTGATTATCCTTTTATCTAATATGGTTTGATTGTCAATGTAATATGGAATTTATTAAACGAGTTCAATAATTCCATATGTCACGAGCCTTTAGGCGAGTGACATATGGAATTATTTAACGAGATTATATTTATCACATAACTTATATTTATGGGAAAATACACAAAAACTCTCCACTTCATTCTCAGTTAGAACGGCAAATTTCTTCTGTGACGGTACGATTTTCACTACCGAGACAATCATATGACCTCATAAAGACGTCATTTGTTTATGACGTCACAATAGCATTATTACACGTGTGAAATACATGTACCATATTTATGACATGGCGGTATGACATGACTGGACGGGTCAGTTATGTGATAAAAAAGTATAAAGTTAAGCCACAAAATGCATGTTGTACTACATTTAATCCATAATTTAGTTTTTGACTTTTGACCACACCCCCCCCCCCCCCCCCCCATGATTTTTTTAACATTAAATTTGTTTTTTGGGAAATTAAAATGTGGATTCGAGAGATGCAGGTTTATCAGAACTATTGAGCAAGTTTAATAGTAGCCTTTTTATCTCATTGATGAATATTTGTTATCCTTGTGTAATATGAAGATGGGTGTTTTTGAGTATGTTCATTAGTGTGTTTATTTGTTGTGATTGACAATGATGACTCGGTTCTCACTTTGAGGGACTTGACGCTTACTTGGATGTGGCAAATATTTACATGGCGGGTGTCGTCGATGAAGCAGAAGACGCTTACTCTTCCGGGAGACCGGCTTCATGTGCAGGTGTCTTCATGTAATTCTTTCCTTTTTGTTCATATTGTGTCCCAGCTTTATTCGATTTTGAGTTCGCATTATGTTTTTGTTGACGCTTCGATATTCTATGATTATTTTTGAGGTAGTTCAATATTATTGTGACCATTTCAACACAACGAAGATAATTATCAAATCCACGATGACAAGACGGATTAGCTTATACAGTACGTATTTAAACGACAAAGTTCCTATCAGACAAGGAAAATAATGTGATTAAACATTTATTATATAGGACGTGTGTACATGTATCATACAACGAAATTAATCTTGATATAATGAAAAATACAATTATGTTAAAATATGTCTTTTTATATCGAAAACGGGCTTGGTATTTACTTGGATGTGACAACGTTTTACACGGCGGGTGTCGTCGATGACGCAGTAGACGCTTACTCTTTCGGAACACCTGGTCTTATTCTCTTGTACTTTTTCAAGGGTCTCTATGTTAATATTTCCTTTTTTCATAATTTGACCCTATTTTAATCGATTTGTAGTTCGGGTTATATTTTTGTTACGCTTCGGTAATCTCTGGGTTTTTTATTGCGCATAAAAAAGTCACAGAAGTAGATATTAATGGTGTACAAATCAATTAAGTTTAATTAAAACCTCATTCCTACAGGGAACAAATACAGTGTACATATAAAAACTCTTACGATACTGGGCTGTGTCATACATTTTATACAGTATTCTTGAGAACCCTACGGGATCTAGATAAGAATGAATAGAATATTTCGATAAAATATATTTCAGATCGCTGAGGAGGATGTATACTGTATACACAAACATGTTCACATTGTGAATATGATCCTTCTAAACATCATCTTAGAGGATTTCAGTGAGTAGTAGAAGCCCCTGAAAGGAACCCAAATCACGCCCTTCCCGTACTGTGACGTGTGACCCTCCAAGTATTGCCCGTTTAAATTCGAATTGATACACGCATAGAACCACCACGCCCCCTCGTGGTACTGGGCGCAGTTGGTCCTCGCCGAGTCGTTGTCGTTATCGCTTGTTGTGAAGCTTCTCCCGTCATGATAGGAAAGGCCATCACCTGTAACGAAACCAGATTTATGAAATACATATTTTTGTCTTGGATTCAATAAAAGTTTGGTGGAAATAGGAACATAAAGAGGCTGATAAATAAACTCTAACCCAGCAAAGTTCGCGTTCGATGTAGCTTAAAGGCTCAATATATGTAATTTCAGGAAATTTTTGCGGGATTCTGAAAAAATATGAAAAAAATTAGGTTGATAACAATGCAAAGATAAGTCTTAAACAAAGTAAACCTGAGTGGTAACTAACAATAAACAAAGATAACTCAGGTGTGGCACACTTTAACAACAAGCCGAAGTTAAAAGACAGTTCAAAATGGACGCGTGTTTACCAATACCGAGTTTCAACTACTGATGAACCGGTTACCGCGCAAAATTTTATATTGTTTGCTGATATTGGTTTATCTTAACTAAATCTATAAAATATTCCAAGCGAGTCGAATTTATTTCTTTATTTATAACGGTCGTTATGTACACGCATTGACACAGTGATCTGGTTGTGACGCGGTCCGAGGTCAGACGTCACCACTGAAGGGCGCCGCCATGTTTGCGTTACCGTCAAATAATTGCGAATGCGCATCATTTGGAATCAAAAGTTTGCTAGAAACTTTTTATTGTTTAATCAAAAGAAACTGATTCCATATACACTCCATATTTCAAAATCTTGTAGGAACCATGCAATGGCCGACAGGGAATATTTATTTTTCTGAAGCGTGAACGACGCCATATTTGAACAATCCGCCGAGCCTGTTTTCACTGCGTATACGGTAATATATTCGCAGTTAGGTTTACTAAACACAAGAAGGGAGAGGTGTAAATATATTGCCTTGGTAGTGTTATATAATGGCAATGCAGAGCAAATGTATATATACTACGAAGCTGAAATACAAATGTAACATAACACTACACAAATGTACAAACCTGCAGTTCCGTCGTAGTTTGAAACGGTTAGCCTGTAATTAGTCGATTGATCCCCAACAGCAAAGAACGTGTAATGAGCGAAAGTTCGATTGGACTCGAAATCCTCTAGTTCTACTCTCAGTTCGTGGCTACCGTGGGATGTCAAGTAGTGGATGATATCGTTCCCTATCAATACACAACGAAACAAATCTCAGTATAAAATAGAAAAGGTGATTAGCCAGGGATGTCAAGTAGTGGATGATATCGTTCCCTGTCAATACACAACGAAACAAATCTCAGTATAGTATAGCAAATAGTTGATTAGCCAGTGTTGTCAAGTTGGTATACCAATACTTCATCGTACTCTTTCGAATGAATGCAAAGGACTTATTAGTTACAACATATACATGTAATTTTAACTTATAACAATAATAGGTCCGCATTCAATAAAGATGAACACGAATGTGCTGGATATATTACTTCAGTAAAAGAGAAAATATTTTAGAATAAAACAATTAACTTATACGACCATCAAATGATTTCTGGTCTGGCAATTTTAAGAAATCAACATTTATGTTTATTTACCAAGCCAAAATTCGTTTTCTAAATCCCCAAACCCATTCTGGTATTCAGCCCAGTTTTTGTTGAAATCGACACTCCCATCTGTTCGTCTTTGAAAAACCTGTAAATGATATAAATCAGTGTATTATAAGAAAACTTCTGATTTAGTTTATTTTGGTTTACTCCTATTTAAGGCCCAATAAACGTAACTTCGGCAAAACTTGAAGCGAAAATCAAGCCTCATAACTTTTTTTTTATATATTCACTGAATTAGTTACAGTTAACTGATATCAGCAATATTCAAGATGAATTCCTACGCGGTTACCGGTACAGCAGCAGTTGAAACTCGGTAATTGTAAACGTGCGTCCATTTAGACTGTTTTCTAACTTAGGTTTGTTGTTTAGGTTCGTCCCACCTGAATTAGTTTCAATTCATGGCGTATATGTGTTTCCGTCTGTCTGATGTGTTTGTTAATTGGAATATAAGTCGATCCCCAACATCACGGGATACGCTAACATTAACCACCCAATCAGCATATTTAAGAATGCGATCATAATTAAAGTCATTTAGAGACTGAACGGCTTTTTGTTTTACATTCCATGGCGGTATGAATGAAAATCGTTATATCCAGGGCTTTATACAATATGTATGTAACCGATTTGCATTCATACCGGCATGGAATTTAAAACCCGACGTTCGATCCATGTATTCATGTTTTTACAATTGAACAATTGTTGAATTTAAATAACTATTTCTTTAAAAAAATCCAATTTATCAATTGCGTATGTGATTGCGTGCCCCCTTAAAGAGGCATCACGTAAAAACTATATTTTTTATGCTTATTTAGAATTATTGTTTATATGAATTAAATGTATACTCTTGTGGAAAATTAATGGGCGATTTACGCTGAAATATGTTCTCAAAAATTTTAATTAATAATTAAAAGAGGGAATCACTATTCGTTGATCAACGATTTGGACATGCAAATTTTTTTGCATCACATATAATAACGCATGCGCATAACAAGCTAAATCGGTAAACAAAAAATGGCGATCCGCGTGACCTACATGTAACTACCAAGCGAAAAGTGGCCGAATGGTCAAATTTTAACGTAAGGATTATATTACGGAAGCATAATGAGGGATGGGAAGTATTCAAGGGAGAGACTAACAGCCCAATTGTTTGCATTGTTACAGTTTTCTTCTGGATAGCCGGTGACACAGTTTTGATTTGGTTTTGGGGCTTCCCAAGGGAACTCTTTCATTCCTCTGTTACATGAAATGCGTGTGTAAAACTTGAAAGCGTGTATTGTAATATTCCCTTTATAATATTCCAGTAAAACGACATTATTGAATTATATTGCTGAAGAGAAAGACCTTTTCACATACAAGAAAAACCGTATGGGGGAGGGGGGGGGGGGGAGTTACGTTATAAAACGCCGGTATCCCGGGTGATTGAGTTTAATGTATACAGATTCAATTTGGACAAAATGAATAAATTTATGTCATCATGTGCGGATAAAAAATTCTTGTCATACCTAATCTATAAAATACGGATTGTACAAATATTATCGGGTTTGGACCCCGGTATTAAATTTGATATGAATCAAAATATATGCATTATATAAGTGAAGTCATTAATTCATAAAAAAAAATCATATACATGTATGTCCCATGTCTGCAGTTGTGTTGAAAATGTTAACGAATCTTTAAATTTACATATAAAAAAAAGTAAAATGAATCATAACATATATAAATGGATTAAGTATTGGACAATTATCTTCTCGACAAGTTCCAAATTTGATATATATATTATACATGTATTCTACATGTTTAGTGCGTGGTGCGTCATATGAGTGCACGGACTTCCGTGATACATATATAATTGTAAGTGTTAAAGTATGTTGACGCTGAAAGTTGGATAGATTTTAGATGAATACATAGAAAGTCTGAAAAAAAATCTTCAAGACATCGAGTTGTATAAAAAAAAAATCCGAATCATTTCATTTTATTTTTGCACTTTTCAATGCATGCACACCTTTTGTGAAATGGTTCTAAATGAGGATTCGTGAAGATAACTTTTTACAGAAATTAAGGTTTGCCCTATGGTTGTCATCGTCGGAAACCCACATGACACTGTTAAACGTACAATGTAAGATGGTGCAGTGTCGTATTGGTTTCTGACAATGCATGGCTAACGGTCTCAGTCAGGTACTGATGTCGATAAATGATGCAGAGATGCCGACATAAATTTCTTCATATGAATATCGTGTGTAATTAACGTCTGATTATTAATGTGAATATGATTCAATAAATTGATACACGGACTTTGTGTCTGGTTCATCATCGGACCTATACATTACGCGTCCCCTCCCGTTGGGCCCCTTCGTCGACATGCGACAAAATAGTCACGTGATTGACGCGTGATCATCGCTATTTTTATCGGGCTTTCCCGAGAAATGCAATTTTGCAAGTGGCTAATAAACACATTTTGAGAGGACTTTGAATATTGAAATAACAGGAAAATGCATCTGGTAGTGCAGACAGCATGTTCATTCAATAAATTCATTGTAGACTTCCCCGGGATGCCCCTTTAAAGGAAAATTGCGGGACAGTCCTAATTTGAGTAAAATTGGCGCCAATAGTTTACCGTAGTGATTTGAGCGTTTGACACAGGGGCGTTCTCCATGTTAACCAAAGTTGAGTGACAAGATTAGCATTGAACAAGACTAATCCACACAAATGGATGTATTTATACTGTATTCGTGTACTAGTGTTTGTTGTCTTCAGCTGGTCTTTTCATATAGAGAAAAACAATCAGAATGTTAATCAATAAATATCAACGGTTTCGCAAAGTTTCTTTATAAATGAGTTCACAAATAAACAAAAATTATTAAAAGATAACAGAATACTCCATAATGTTTTGTCACTTACCGTCCATCCGCCTCCATCTGTCTCCATGTCGCAAAACACTTGTTTTTCTGTAAAGGATTGCTCGTTGATAATGTAGACACTATAAACACCGGACCTCGTGTTACCGTCTTGTAGGGCATCATCACAGTCTAAATATGCTAGATAAAACACAAATGAATGCGTATTACTTTTACATGTAAAGTAAGAAAGATATGTCACACCAAAGTTTTAATATCTCATTTTTTAATAGAATATTCAATATGGTTTTCATCAAATTACGCCATATTTAAAGCTATTATGCATTAATTTATTGACAGCATATATCGAGTTTACCGACTTACATGTATCATGACGGAAAAGAGGGTAAAAGGGAAAAAAAGAAACCGTAAATGAAATAATTGTAAATGAAAAGTTCGTCACCACAACTGCGACTGAAACAAATACAACTTAGTATTTCAACTTAATATTACCGTATAACACTGGCCAGCTGTCAACTAAAACAACGCGAAAATGTCGTGTTCAACAAAACAATATGACATGAAGCAAACGCAAAATAATATCTATACTTTGGACTTGATCGCACATGGATGAATATTACATTTTTTTGTACTTACATTGGAAATTTTCAGCAGTTGTTGTGGTGGTTGGAGTTGTTGTGGTGGTTGGAGTTGTTGTGGTGGTTGGAGCTGTTGTGGTGATTGGAGTTGCTGTGGTGGTTGGAGTTGTTGTGGTGGTTGGAGTTGTTGTGGTGGTTGGAGTTGTTGTGGTGGTTGGAGTTGCTGTGGTGGTTGGAGTTGTTGTGGTGGTTGGAGTTGTTGTGGTGGTTGGAGTTATTGTGGTGGTACGAGTTGTTGTACTGATAGGAGTTGTTGTGGTGGTTGGAGTTGTTGTTGTGGTTTGAGTTGTTGTTGGAGTCGTTGTGGTGGTACGAGTTGTTGTACTGATAGGAGTTGTTGTGGTGGTTGGAGTTGTTGTGGTGGTTGTTGTTGTTGGAGTTGTTGTGGTGGTTGGAGTTGTTGTGGTGGTTGCGGTGGTAGGAGTTGTTGTGGTGATTGGAGTTGTTGTTGTGGTTGGAGTTGTTGTTGTGGTTGGAGTTCTTGCGGTGGTTGGAGTTGTTGTGGTGGTTGGAGTTGTTGTGGTGGTAGGAGTTGTTGTGGTGGTTGGAGTTGTTGTTGTGGTTGGAGTTGTTGTGGTGGTTGGAGTTGTTGTTGTGGTAGGAGTTGTTGTTGTGGTAGGAGTTGTTGTGGTGGTTGGAGTTGTTGTGGTGGTAGGAGTTGTTGTGGTGGTTGGAGTTGTTGTGGTGGTTGGAGTTGTTGTGGTAGTTGGAGTTGTTGTGGTGGTTGGAGTTGTTGTGGTGGTAGGAGTTGTTGTGGTGGTTGGAGTTGTTGTGGTGGTAGGAGTTGTTGTTGTGGTTTGAGTTGTTGTTGTGGTTGGAGTTCTTGCGGTGGTTGGAGTTGTTGTAGTTGTTGTGGTGGTAGGAGTTGTTGTGGTGGTAGGAGTTGTTGTTGTGGTTTGAGTTGTTGTTGGAGTCGTTGTGGTGGTACGAGTTGTTGTACTGATAGGAGTTGTTGTGGTGGTTGGAGTTGTTGTTGTGGTTGGAGTTGTTGTGGTGGTTGTTGGAATTGTTGTTGTGGTTGGAGTTGTTGTGGTGGTTGGAGTTGTTGTTGGAGTTGTCGTGGTGGTTGGAGTTGTTGTAGTTGTTGGAGTTGTTGTTTGAGTTGTTGGAGTTGTTGTAGTCGCAGTTGTTGTAGCTGGAGACTTTGTCGTGGTAGTGATATCTTCTGTATCACTTCCTGATAAACTTGGTTCTGCAATATATCAAATTTTAATGAACACAATATGTGATATGGTGCAATCATACGCAATAATACTTAATGATGGACTTTTGACGAGGTCGCAGCGTTGAAATATATTGATACACATGTATTAGCTTTCTTTAAAGCTTAGAGAGCTACCAAGAACATTATTTATTAGTGAGCAAAAATAATAAAGGCTGAGACAGAATCTGGTTTAGTTATGCTGATGACTTATTTCATAGAAAAAAATCAGAACCACAGGAAAAACAGTAAACATAGAGTCCTCGACTGATTCCGTAAACCATCGGTACCGCGCACTCTTCAACTCAAGTTCTCTACATAATGCTTGTATCTTAGTAGGTATACTGATGATAATACTATTGTCGTGTTTAACATCCCTTTTATCTTGTATGACATGTACATATGTGTAACACTTCGGTTAATAAAAAGAAGAGTTAAACAATTCCCTTTCGCTAGATTCCGAAACAAAACGACAGCGCCACCGCAACGAAAAAGCAGAATAATTCTAAATAACCGGACTTTATCAAAGATCATTTTTAAGCAAATACCAATCGCTGCGCTTCAATCATTCTTGGCGAGCGATTCAGAGAACAAAACCTATAGAATTAATATCATGGGAAAACACCTCAAATCGTACAAGATATTAAAGCATATTAGATAGTTCGCTCACCATATGGTTGAAGTTTACGTTAGTGCAACATATTGTGTGTGTACCTAATTTAGCGGTAATCTTATTTAAGTGATTTTTGTGTTGTAAGCATAACGCTAAATACAGTTTCTGTATATTGCGTTCTACAGCAAGTATTGTGAGTGCGCTAATTACAGTTTCTGTATATTGCGTTCTACAACAAGTATTGTGAGTGCGCCAATTACAGTTTCTGTAATAAGTACAATAAGTACTGTACATGTACAATAGCACGTCTACAGTATTATATTTACAGTCAACACTGATATTCACTCGATAACCATTGTACTGTAAACTAGAGAACGTGCAAAATTTCTATGACGTTGACAACAAAACATGTGGGCGGAGCTATGTAAATTATCCCGTTCGAATCACAATTGTATGACGTCATTAACAGTTGACATGGGCGGAGCTAGCTACGGCTTATGCAAACTTCATGCTGTTACATTTATTGAACTGTTTTCACGTTTGTAAGTTTTTGAAATGAAATATATGTCTGCAGATGGGGCTTAATTGAACAGAAAACTTATGAATCATTTACAGGACAAAACTGTAAATATAAGGATTACGCAATTTACCTCGTGCTCCATTGGATTTATGATCTAATAAACTAAACAAAATCAAAGGTTAATCCTTAAATTAAAGAATATCTATATTGTACCTTGTGGTTTTAAGCTTATACATGTAACTATTGAATTACGCGCAAATGTATTTTAATTGATGCCTTTAACCAGTAATGTATATATGATATGTTAATTTAACATGACTGTATATGTTATACATTGTACGATGTAATGTTTGACAATTAATGCGTATTAATATATGAATTGATCGATTGATTTGCCTGTTGCGTTACCTTAATTCAACGTGCGTAGTGTATATGGCTGTATACTGGTGATGAAATGAAGTCGAGATGAATTTATGTTAACTAATTACAATTCCGGAATATCTACCCGCCTCCGGGTCCCTTTTGTTGTAAATTAGTTTGTACGCCCGCGAAGTGTTAACTTCCGGGAGAGAGAATAAAATTTGACATGGAAGAGCACGTGATTGAGATCCTCTGATGCTGCAATGCAACCTTATCATCTTAAACATAATCATCACATGGTGGAGAATCCAAAGGGATCCCGATGAACGTTTTCTTTGTGCATGACACGATCAACTTTCGTTTTTCTCACTTTTCTGTGAACTTTGCGAGCGACGATCGTAATTATATAAGTTGTTGACACATTCTGTCCAGCAGAAAAAGTTTCTCTACGGAAATTCAGTGGTTACAGTCATGAGAGAGACTTAATTTACCAGTTCTTTGAGGGTCTCCCCCCAGTACTTGCATTTTTCGTCCGAGCTGGTATGTGTCACACCCTTACTGAAGCTTTACACTCCGCACAATGTGGAGCAGCGGTTGGATGTAGGGCTCAGTCATTTCCAGGAGGGCCAGGTCTTCCCACCCACCCTCCCCCAGATCCACAGGCATATGTGGCAGACACTAAGAAAGGCAATTGTTCAGAAGACCCGAAGGAGTAGGTGCAGAAATTGTCTTTTGCCGTGGACAGTCTTCAGCAGCAGATCAACTCATCCATGGTCCCAGCAGTTGCCAAGTTATTCATTTAACCCATGACAATAGATACTGGCCAGTGCTACTTTGATATTGCCATTTATTGGCATTTGCTTTTAAATAATGTTTAATTAGATGTTGCCATAAATATTTGCATGACAATGTAAGAAAGGAATTTTATTTCCCATTATATGTACAAGTATACATTATAAATTGTTTGGGGTTTTCAATACATTAACATAGAGTTCCCCTGATGGCAATTATGTTCTGTCTAGTTTAACAATGTTAACTTTACAATTTATGGAATAATTTTGATTTGAATGCATTTATACATGTATTCATCATTATTCGGACATATATCAATTATTTTCGATTTCACATACTTATGCAGTGTTTTTGCGATGGATTTTATTCAATCCCTTAATTTCTAGCCTCGGATTATATGTATTGGGTCATATAGTTTAAGAAGTGTTCTGTTTGATAAATGTCTTTAATTAAATACTGAAATTTGTAATTTTGATACGTCTGATAAAATGAGGTTCATTTTTCACTAAAATACAATACATGAAATGACAAATCAAATGCTGATGTACTTGCATGTAGGATGTTAAAAGTGGAAATTTTAGAATGGACTGTGAATGTAAAAGTTGGTAGGAGATGTTTACCATGGTTAAACAGTATTCCATATTACATACCAGATATTGGACCCAGTTTGTTTAGTGATCTATGCTTCTTTTATACCATTTAATGATTTATGCCAGAAAATGATATACTCTATCAAGTATGTTGAGAAAACTGACAAATTGTTCAGACAGTGTATGTGTGTGTGTATGAATACCTATAGCGCTCGGGTAATTTTGTAAGTGCTTTGGATGAAATGATGGTCTTGCATAATTTCTCATTTTTTCCAATTGTATTTTGATTTTTGAAAAAAATATTGAGTGCATTGTTATTTGTACTTTCTACTGGCTTGAAGGAAATGCAATTGTAACAGCGGGATGTATTGCTGAATTGTCTATGATAAACCTTTTTATAATTCTTAATGGATATTAGAAGTATCTGCTATCATATATCCAATTGATTATACAAGGGGGTCTTGTGGTATTATTGTTCCAAATTTTGCTTCCTCATGTACTTTGTTCATGTTTTGTTTGTATGATGTTCTTCTTTTCTGCATTTCATCGCCAGTGATAAAATTTGTGTTCCTCAGAGTCGGGGCCGATATGTAGTGTATATGGCTGTATACTGGTGATGAAATGAAGTCAAGATGAATTCATGTTAACTAATTACAATTCCGGAATATCTGCCCGCCTCCGGGTCCCTTTTGTTGTAAATTAGTTTGTACGCCCGCGAAGTGTTAACTTCCGGGAGAGAGAATAAAATTTGACATGGAAGAGCACGTGTTTGTGATCCTCTGATGCTGTAATACAACCTTATCATCTTAAACATAATCATCACACGTGTTACATTGTAACTAGAAATTTTAAGCTGATATCGATCACATCACGTTCAATTAACATGTTAACTAAGAATATTTACCTAGAGATTGTACGCTAAACGATTGTATTACGTTAATTTAAAGTGTTAACTACGGAAAACCTAGAGATTTAAGCTTATATCGATCGAATCACGTTATCTTAACGTGTTAACTTAAGATATTTACATATAGATTTTAAGCTTATATCGATCGAATCACATTAAGTTTATGTGTTAACCAAAGATATTTACCTAGAGATTTTAAGCTTATATCGATTGCATTACGGTAATTTAACGTGTAACTACGAAAAACCTAGAGATTTTAAGCTTATATCGATCAAATCACATTAAGTTAATGTGTTAACCACAGGTATTTACCTAAAGAGTTTAAGCTTATATCGATCGAATAACGTTAATTTAACATGTTAACTAAAGATATTTACGTAGAGATTTTAAGCTTAATCGATCGAATCAAGTTAACATTTTCACTAAGGATATTTACCTAGAGATTTTAAGCGTACAGTCTGGTCGCTGGTACTGGAACATGGCATACTACTGGACATACACGTTGGTGACTCCGAAATCTCCCATAACACCCGGGACAGCTTGGAGTTATAGCCCACTAAGATAGAGTTCAGTTCACAGTGGACATCGTGGGTCTGTATCCCGAGGGTTCCGGTATCGCCCTGTGTGTCCCCGGCCCTCAGAAAGGCTAAAACCAGACAGCCGAGCAGTAGTGTACCAGCCATAGTAGTAGACCGCTACAGTGTGTTCCATGCAGGTCGTGTTACTCACTTTTCTAAAACTTTTCAGATCTAAAATATCATTTCATTAATACGTCGTACGGCATAATACAGCCTTGTTAGTCCTTCGTCTTACCTGTGAGTTAGCACGTGTTGGGATATTCAAATAAATTAAAAAATACAACAAATATTTTATACAGTTGTATATAAACTATTAAATATTTGTTCAAATTATACGGATGTTAGCGCAAATACAAATAACAAGATGACCGAGCCATAACTAATTACATTGTCAATATTCAATCACGCTATGATGATTATATTGACATTAAGTTTGTGATTTAGTGTAAAGAAAAGATATTTCTCCTTGTCAACAACAAAGATTACACTAGGGCTAGATATATAATCATGAGATTCACCTCGTGAAGTCCGCCCACTGTTTCAACTGATATTTCTATTTCTACCTATAATTATCAATGATTTATTTAATTATATGAATACACAAGACACCAAATCATTGATAATTATAATCATTTTGAAAGATCCAATCATTATTCTAAAAGTAAAATATTAATAATTTGATATCAAAAGCAAACATATTTTTATCAAATAAGATTATATAGTACGACTGTACCGTCCAATCTGTTAAAATGTCAGGAAAACGGTGTCGAGTTTTGTTTGATTTTATGTAAAATTCGTTTCCTATGTCCATAAGATAGGCACGCATCTGTTGACAGAAAGAATAGCGGTGCCCCTGAGTAGGGGTATTGTATGGCTGTATGTACTGTACGGTAAGGTTATTTGGTACTCAAACACACTAAGAAAATAAATCCTTCTGTATCACTTCATATACATCGTAACCATAGGCGCATATTTAATTAAAAATAATTAATTTTCCATCAATTGTAGGACGAATGCGGCTTTCTGATTGATCGAGATTTTTTTTCATATGAAAAAAATCCGAAAAGGGCGAGGAAAATGTCACGTCACAATACGTTAATTGACGTTGCGTATTGATTTGTAAAAAAAGATTCCGTGGTTAGATCAGTCAAATTGTACATATACATGTTTTAAATTTGAAATTGAGTTTTAAAAATTAATTATAAGCGTTGATGTCAATTATTTTTTGATTTCTTTTTTACAAATCAATACGCAACGTCAATTGCCGCATTGTGACGTCACATTTTTCGCGACATTTTCGGATTTTTTTTTTCATAGAGGTATGAAAAGAAAATCTCAACCAATCAGAAAGCCGCATTCTGCATACAATCAATGGAAAATTAATTAGAATTATATAATTAATTTTCCATTGATTGTATGCAGAATCTAGATTCTACATTTTTTATAATATGTCTCTTTAGAATTATGTCGAAGAAAATATATCCAATATTACGTGTGCATAGCCTACAAAGCGTACATGAAAAAAAAGAAAAAATCAGAAAGAGTTACTGCCCCTTAATTGTTTCACAGTCGTACTAGATCTAGATGTTACCTGATCTTATTCAAACTTGATGGGTCTAATACCTCTGACACGAAATTGATTCTATTTTTCTGTATCCATCGTTTGATTAAATAGTTCTTTGAAGATTGATTTCCTTTGTCTTTTCGGTGTATACTAGCCCAGAGATATCCGGTTTCGGATCTATTCATGTTAAGATTTGTTAGAGATATACATGCTAAACCACTATTGGAAGAGATATTGCCCTTTACTATTTTCAGTTGTTAAAATGTACAATTTGAAACTGTTAATGTTTCTGTGAATCGTCTTGCTCAGTTTTGTAAACATCAGGTCCAAAGGTTGAAATATTTGGTTGAAGGGGCATCACATTTGTACAAGCGACGGAACTGAAGCTCCTTGGGCAAAAAAGGGCGGGACACAATAGCTAGAAGATATGTATTTAAATAATTAAAATCCGTCTTCTTTTGTGTAAAAAAGCAGAATATTGTCAAACTTTGGTAAGAAACCTTGTATAGACGGCGGGTCTGAACCAGAATGGTGGGACCTAATAGAGGATAAATGTGTTTTCTATTTTTGTTTTTATTTTTGAAGAATAAGATTCTGTCCAGGTCTGATCTGAAGCGTCTTCGGGTTTATGGACTTAACTCTGTACAAACAATTCAGGGCCCGTATTCGAATCCGCTCTCGTACTGAAGCAAGAATTCTGTGCTCACACCGGCTTTCTTGTGATCATGACATCGATCAAAAAGTCAATCATAAACATTGAAAACAGTATTCGGCTCCAATGTTGGTTTTTTTTCAAAGCTTTGACAAAATACGTTTTTAATTGATTTATGACCAGAACAAAAACATATGTTTGGGAACAGAATCCATGCTTGAGCCTGAGAACGGTTTCTTGAATATGGGCCCAGGTAAGTGATGGACGAAATACGCCGTTTCCGAGATACAACTTCCCGGAATAAATGTCACGCGATTTGGCAGTCACGTGGTACATTCAGGGGGGCATGCATACTTCTGTTGTAATGGTAAATTGATAGTTAACCAACTTTGATGGCGTAAAACGCCGGTACATGTAAATTAGGACGGACATTATCGAAATTTAGGATGATCTAACAAAGTTATTTCTACTGACCAGTACCATGTAGATAAATATGACATTTGAAAACCTATAGCAGCCCTTTTAGAATATTGTTTTGTGGTGCTGATGCTTTGGCGGTACACCTGAAGAATACATGTCCGCCTTTAATGTGACAAGCGTGTCTAAAACCTGGTCGAATCCAGAGAGAAAAAGTACCTCGGAAAGGACTTATTGTTCTCTGTAATCTGATAGTTGTATCCAATACAACAACTGTTAATGGCAATATATATCTGAACAGACTTGGAATGCACAATTTAACTAATTATCCAAATTATACAAATGAGTACTTTCTGAACTAACTGATCTTTTTTGTGTTCTCCCATTTAGGATAAAACAAATGCTGATAAAGGTAAAGGGTTTTGATTATGTTATAATATGTTGGATGTTACCGATCGGAGACGTAGGACATGCCTTAACACGAGTATGATTATACGTATAGGAGCCCTGGTCTTACCCTCCTTGTGTGTGTCAATGATCTCCGCGGAGATATTTTCTTTAAATGTAGGTTTCCTGATGTAGATAAAAGTTGGTTTGTACTTAAATATGAATATACACTTTATTTAGTTTACAACAATTATGAAACAAGTTATTAAACTTATATTAATAAATCTTGTTGACACAGATGTATGCGCGCAAGAGGTTTTATTGTGGGAGGAAACCGGAGCACCAGGAGAAAAACCCACGTGGTCGGGCAGGTGACCCAATACCTTTTAACGCCCGGTTAAGGAATCGAACCCCGGCCGCATTGGTAAAAGGCAAGTGCGTTATTCACTGCACCACCCGACCACCCTGTTTGTTTATACTTCAATGTACCACTTACTTTTTGTAATATACTAATATTTTTTCCAGTCTGTGACATTAACATTCTCAAGTACTAGGCCGGACATGCAAATTGCAGTGTTTATTATAACAAATAAAATGAAATTCAAGGACTTTCCGCTAGTCCAAACTAAATATTACTAGTCATGGGCATAGGACTAGTGGCTTACGTCACAGACTGTTTTTCTATTATAGAGGTACCTAGAGTACATTATATAGCGACACAATACAAGTACCTGTGTTACGCTGTAGGTGACGACGACCAGCAAACTATAAATGGACAGTGGGTATGGTATGTTTAAAGACCCGTTCTTAAATTGACAACAGCACACACATTTGCTTTATGTTTGTTTATTTATATCAATAATTATAAGAAAGGCTTCTTTAAAGTAGAAGAGGCGATTTTATAAAAAAAAATAGCAAGTTGTACGTTCAAAATGCAAGAAGCTTCAGTCATTTAAAAAAAAAAAGGATCTATCATTTTCAAAGTTCCATTCACTGCGCAATAACCAAGGGTAGTCTCCTCCACGGTTTACTCAATGCCCTTCATTGTGACACTGTTACATGTACTTGTATAAAACTATTGTAGTTAACAAGATGGCCTATTCCAATGGCTGGTTCTCATTGGCCGATAGTCTACGAGCCATCATCTTGCTGCTTTTTAGGGAATAGAACTGACCCTTCCATCTGGCCCAGACGATTCCCTGACCGTAACGTCCGTCGAAGCCTGCCAGGTACTGACCGTTCAGATTGGACTGCTGACACGATCGGTACCACCAGGCTCCTGTGTAAGTTTCGGCACAGTGTACGTGCTCGTGTGAATCGTTGTCGGAATCTCTGGCGGAGAACATGGATCCGTTTTGGTAAGAAAATGAATCGGCTGAAAAAATCAAAGAAAACAAAATAAAACAAAACACAAGTCGAAGATTTAATCATGAGATGTTTGTATACTATCAGTGGTGGTTTTCCTTAGTTTCACACACAGAAGCTTTTTCAATTTATTTAAATCTCTCTTGTTGGACCGGTTATAAGCGCGCAGTGAGTTTTATAGTGGGGAGCAACCGAGCCAGAAAAAAAAATCACGTGGTTAGGCAGATGGTCCAATACCTTTTCACGTCCGATCGGGGAATCGAACTCGGTGTGTCATGGTGAAAGGCGATTGTGCTATACACTGCACCATTAGACCAAACAAATTTCTCACTATTACATTAATTCAGATTAAAGATGATTGTTACATATAGTATGAAAGATAGTATCAAATATTTCCGCTGTTCAGGAAGGTAGCTTCTTCAGAATAGTAATATTGGTGTAAAGAAGAAAATCAGGGAAATAGCCATGCGCTCTTTATCATTTCTGATAGGTACACTGAAGCCCGGTGGCCTTAGTGAAAGGCTAGTGTTCATGATTAGGTACCGTTTTTCAGTGCCTACTAATATTCGCATGCAAATGTATGTTGCCAAACTTATTGCCATCAAGATTATCAACCAAAAATATTGGATATTATTACATTCTACTTGACAGTGAAAAATATCAAAATCTTGGCACGACATTTTTTTAATTTAGTTTAAACAATATTATATTTCTTTTTCAATTCACTGCGTTATGAAGAGAAAGTACAAAAAGTTGAAATTGGATTTTTGAGAGGGGAAATAGATTAGAGACCGTTGCTCATATTTAAATTATTGTAAACAGATATAAATACATTGAGAATGTAACTAAAAGTATATTTGGTATACCTGAAGACACACCCTCGGTTCACTGATGTACATGTATATAGTTCAGATACGTACTTGCATCGCCAGAATATCCAGACACTGTGAGTTGGTAAAATTGCGAGGAGTTCCCAATGGAGAAGTAGTTATAACGAGCATAAACTTTGGTATTATCAAAATCTTCGAGGTCGATCCTCAGTTCTGTGTGCCCCAGAGATGTCAGTAAATGTAAGTTCTCGTTACCTGAAAAATTAATATAAAACGTGCAAGAGGCAAGCTACTAAAATCGATCCACAGCAGACCAGTGCTTTAGTTCTTGAACACATTTGTAAGTTCATTGTATCAGTTACTAAATTGAGTTATCAGAATAACATCATCTAATTGAAGAGATTGTTCTTTTGAAATTAATATCACTAAACTGTCATCTTTGCTTCTGTCACTTCAACCTGTAGTTTTCAAATACTGTCAACGTACATTTATTGTACATATTTCTGTAGCTATCTCACTGAAGCATGTTTTCGCGCTGAACGCATTCCGCTAAATCTCCGTTTCGCTAGTCAGTTTCTATAATTTTGCTTCCTAAAGTATGTATGAACGCAACAATTTATTTTTGCACTTTTTTTCTTTAAATTTGGTTACGCGCTAAAATTTGAGTGCGTCTAGATAAGAACATGTACGTTGACAGTACATAAATTGAGCCTCCGTTTAAAGCTGTTCATGATGTACATGTGGCTGGAAAGCAAGTGACACCAAAACCTTCTGATCAATTATTTTATAGTTTAGTTAAGAGACGGCGAACATACCAAGCCAGAATTCACGTTGTTTATCACCGAAACCAACTTGGTAGCTGTCCCAGTCCAAGTAAAAGTCACGTGATCCGTCTATACGTCTTTGAAATACCTGATAATATACGATATATATATAAAATGTTAACTGGTGACACCGATATGAAAACTAATAGATAGTTGTTGGAAGATTTCATCAGAACACATATATACAGCTTAACAATCTGTCATAATTAAAAAAGATCTCACACACACAAGCAAAGGGAAAAGAAACTAACGGTATATGTAATGCTTAGTGCGCTGTTTTAATTGCCCGCGGTGTTGATACATCGATACAATAACATATGCTGATACCAACATCATTACTTTTATCAGCAGATGATACACATCTATATGAATTCAATATCAAATAACATAAGAAAGTACTGTGTATATCAAATCAAACTTGCATGAAAATATTTCGTCGTGCGGAACTTCAGTTTTGAAATGGTTCGACATTACAATAACTGCTTTTTAAATACCTCGTTGACAAATCATGTATAGATTCTTACAACAATTAAACAAAGCGTTCTTACCGTCCACCCACCGCCGTCTGTGTCCATATCACAGAGCACCTGCTTCATTCCACCCCCGCCTAGGTCAAAGGTATACACTCCGGTAGTAGTCATCCCATGTTGTAGGACCCCGAGACAATCCTGCACACCTTCTACAACTAAAATAATCGATGGAATGTTATGAACTAAGATGCTGTTGATGTTTCCCCCAGAAAATGAAAATACAAATGGCACTATCAAATTTGGCGCGATATTCAACGTGAATCCATTATGACGTCCCTTTTAAGTTACGTCACTATGTTTGGAGAGCACGATTATTGGCGCGAAAATAGACATGGATCATGAGTTGCTTGAAAATGGCTGACTTTGGAATCGGCCGAAAGCTGACCATGGTTTATCACAATAAAACAAGTTTTGGTGTATATTTAAGCGGAAGGGTGATGTACTTAACCCATTATGGCACTTCGGCTCAGGTACTATTCCATCCCTCGACAATACTATGAGAGAATAGTGCCCTCTCAACAGGGCCATATTAGATAAATGGTAATTACCAATTTGTTTCTCTGTAGCATATGTAACATAATTGTGAGTATAGGGTTGATACTGGGCGGTAACACATTATTTACCTGTCAGCAACATTTAACTAGTACAGGTATTTTACCGGTAGTTTATTGAAAAGTTTCATTCCTAATTGTATATTCATATGAAAAATATTACTTCATGTAATTTGATAAATCGTTAATTAAAAACAACGACGAGGAAAGCGATGTATGTACGATTAAAGTGCTGTTGTTGATCAAAATAAAACTGACCAGAAAATACAGGTATAGTTGGCCCTGTAGTTGTGGTAGGAATCGTTGTTGTGACCGGGGTTGTTGTTGTGACCGGGGTTGTTGTTGTGGTCGGTGTTGTTGTTGTGGTCGGTGTTGTTGTTGTGGTGGGTGTAGTTGTTGTGGTCGGTGTTGTTGTTGTGGTCGGTGTTGCTGTTGTTGTCGGTGTTGTTGTGGTCGGTGTTGTTGTTGTTGTGTTCGGTGTTGTTGTGGTCGGTGTTGTTGTTGTAGTCGGTGTAGTTGTTGTGGTCGGTGTTGTTGTTGTGGTCGGTGTTGCTGTTGTTGTCGGTGTTGTTGTTGTGGTCGATGTTGTTGTTGTGGTCGGTGTTGTTGTTGTGGTTGGTGTTGTTGTTGTGGTCGGTGTTGTAGTTGTGATCGGTGTTGTTGTTGTGGTCGGTGTTGTTGTTGTTGTAGTCGGTGTTGTTGTACTCGGTGTTGTTGTAGTCGGTGTTGTTGTGGTCGGTGTTGTTGTTGTCGGTGTTGTTGTTGTGGTCGGTGTTGTTGTTGTGGTCGGTGTTGTTGTTGTGGTCGGTGTTGTTGTTGTGGTCGGTGTTGTTGTTGTTGTCGGTGTTGTTGTTGTGGTCGGTGTTGTTGTTGTCGGTGTTGTTGTTGTGGTTGGTGTTGTTGTTGTGGTCGGTGTTGTTGTTGTGGTCGGTGTTGTTGTTGTGGTCGGTGTTGTTGTTGTAGTCGGTGTTGTTGTTGTAGACGGTGTTGTTGTTGTGGTCGGTGTTGTTGTTGTGGTCGGTGTTGTTGTTGTAGACGGTGTTGTTGTGGTCGGTGTTGTTGTGGTCGGTGTTGTTGTGGTCGGTGTTGCTGTTGTAGTCGGTGTTGTTGTTGTGGTCGATGTTGTTGTTGTAGACGGTGTTGTTGTTGTGGTCGGTGTTGTTGTTGTGGTCGGTGTTGTTGTTGTAGACGGTGTTGTTGTGGTCGGTGTTGTTGTGGTCGGTGTTGTTGTGGTCGGTGTTGCTGTTGTAGTCGGTGTTGTTGTTGTGGTCGATGTTGTTGTTGTGGTCGGTGTTGTTGTTGTGGTTGGTGTTGTTGTTGTGGTCGGTGTTGTAGTTGTGATCGGTGTTGTTGTTGTGGTCGGTGTTGTTGTTGTTGTAGTCGGTGTTGTTGTACTCGGTGTTGTTGTAGTCGGTGTTGTTGTGGTCGGTGTTGTTGTTGTGGTCGGTGTTGTTGTTGTGGTCGGTGTTGTTGTTGTGGTCGGTGTTGTTGTTGTGGTTGGTGTTGTTGTAGTTGTGATTGGTGTTGTTGTTGTGGTCGGTGTTGTTGTGGTCGGTATCGTTGTTGTGGTCGGTGTTGCTGTGGTCGGTGTTGTTGCTGTGGTTGGTGTTGTTGTTGTGGTCGGTGTTGTAGTTGTAGTCGATGTTGTAGTTGTGGTCGGTGTTGTTGCTGTAGTCGGTGTTGTTGTAGTCGGTGTTGTTGTGGTCGGTGTTGTTGTTGTGGTCGGTGTTGTTGTTGTGGTCGGTGTTCTTGTTGTGGTTGGTGTTGTTGTAGTTGTGCTCGGTGTTGTTGTTGTGGTCGGTGTTGTTGTGGTCGGTGTTGTTGTTGTGGTCGGTGTTGCCGTGGTCGGTGTTGTTGTTGTGGTTGGTGTTGTTGTTGTGGTCGGTGTTGTTGTTGTGGTCGGTGTTGTAGTTGTGGTCGGTGTTGTTGTTGTGGTCGGCGTTGTTGTTGTGGTCGGTGTTGTAGTTGTAGTCGGAGTTGTTGTTGTGGCTGGTGTTGTTGTTTTGGTCGGAGTTGTTGTTGCGGTCGGTGTTGTTGTTGTGGTCGGTGTTGTTGTTGTGGTCGGTGTTGCCGTGGTCGGTGTTGTTGTTGTGGTCGGTGTTGTAGTTGTTGTCGATGTTGTTGTTGTTGTCGGTGTTGTTGTTGTGGTCGGTGTTGTTGTTGTGGTCGGTGTTGTTGTTGTGGTCGGTGTTGTTGTTGTGGTCGGTGTTGTTGTTGTGGTCGGTGATGTAGTTGTGGTCGGTGTTGTTGTTGTGGTCGGTGTTGTTGTGGTCGGTGTTGTTGTTGTGGTCGGAGTTGTTGTTGTAGTCGGTGTTGTTGTTGTGGTCGGTGTTGTTGTGGTCGGTGTTGTTGTTGTGGTCGGTGTTGTAGTTGTGGTCGGTGTTGTTGTTGTGGTCGGCGTTGTTGTTGTGGTCGGTGTTGTAGTTGTAGTCGGTGTTGTAGTTGTGGTCGGTGTTGTTGTTGTGGTTGGTGTTGCTGTTGTGGTTGGTGTTGCTGTTGTGGTCGGTGTTGTTGTTGGGGTCGGTGTTGTTGTTGTGGTCGGTGTTGTTGTTGTGGTCGGTGTTGTTGTTGCCGGTGTTGTTGTTTTGGTCGGTGTTGTTGTTGTGGTCGGTGTTGTTGTTGTGGTCGGTGTTGTTGCTGTAGTCGGTGTTGTTGTTGTGGTCGGTGTTGTTGTTGTGGTCGGCGTTGTTGTTGTGGTCGGTGTTGTTGTTGCCGGTGTTGTTGTTTTGGTCGGTGTTGTTGTTGTGGTCGGTGTTGTTGTTGTGGTCGGTGTTGTTGCTGTAGTCGGTGTTGTTGTTGTGGTCGGTGTTGTTGCTGTAGTCGGTGTTGTTGTTGTGGTCGGTGTTGTTGTTGTGGTCGGTGTTGTTGTTGTGGTCGGTGTTGTTGCTGTAGTCGGTGTTGTTGTTGTGGTCGGTGTTGTTGTTGCTGTCGAAGTTGTTGTTGTGGTCGGTGTTGTTGTTGTGGTCGGCGTTGTTGTTGTGGTCGGAGTTGTAGTTGTGGTCGGTGTTGTTGTTGTGGTCGGTGTTGTTGCTGTAGTCGGTGTTGTTGTTGTGATCGGTGTTGTTGTGGTCGGTGTTGCTGTTGTGGTCGGTGTTGTTGTTGGGGTCGGTGTTGTTGTTGTGGTCGGTGTTGTTGTTGTGGTCGGTGTTGTTGTTGTGGTTGGTGTTGCTGTTGTGGTCAGTGTTGTTATTGTAGTCGGTGCTGTTGTTGTGGTCGGTGAAGTTGTTTTGGTCGGTGTTGTTGTTGTGGTCGGTGTTGTTGTTGTGGTTGGTGTTGCTGTTGTGGTCGTTGTTGTTGTTGGGGTCGGTGTTGTTGTGGTCGGTGTTGTTGTTGTGGTCGGTGTTGTTGTTTTGGTCGGTGTTGTTGTTGTGGTCGGTGTTGTAGTTGTGGTCGGTGTTGTTGTTGTGGTCGGTGTTGTTGTTGTGGTTGGTGTTGCTGTTGTGGTCGGTGTTGTTGTTGGGGTCGGTGTTGTTGTGGTCGGTGTTGTTGTTGTGGTCGGTGTTATTGTTGTAGTCGGTGTTGTTGTTGTGGTCGGTGTTATTGTTGTAGTCGGTGTTGTTGTTGTGGTCGGTGTTGCTGTTGTGGTCGGTGTTGTTGTTGGGGTCGGTGTTGTTGTGGTCGGTGTTGTTGTTGTGGTCGGTGTTATTGTTGTAGTCGGTGTTGTTGTTGTGGTCGGTGTTGTAGTTGTGGTCGGTGTTGTTGTTGTGGTCGGTGTTGTTGTTGTTGTGGTCGGTGTTGTTGTGGTCGGTGTTGTTGTTGTTGTGGTCGGTGTTGTTGTTGTGGTCGGTGTTGTTGCTCTGGTCGGTGTTGTTGTTGTGGTCGGTGTTGTTGTTGTGGTTGGTGTTGCTGTTGTGGTCGGTGTTGTTGTTGTGGTCGGTGTTGTTGTTGTGGTCGGTGTTGTAGTTGTGGTCGGTGTTATTGTTGTAGTCGGTGTTGTTGTTGTGGTCGGTGTTGTAGTTGTGGTCGGTGTTGTTGTTGTGGTCGGTGTTGTTGCTGTGGTCGGTGTTGTTGCTGAAGTCGGTGTTGTTGTTGTGGTCGGTGAAGTTGTTGTGGTCGGTGTTGTTGCTGTAGTCGGTGTTGTTGTTGTGGTCGGTGTTGTTGTTGTGGTCGGTGTTGTTGTGGTCGATGTTGTTTTTGTGGTTGGTGTTGTTGTTGTGGTCGGTGTAGTTGTGGTCGGTGTTGTAGTTGTGGTCGGTGTTGTTGTTGTGGTCGGTGTTGTTGTTGTGGTCGGAGTTGTTGTTGTGGTCGGTGTTGTTGTTGTGGTCGGAGTTGTTGTTGTGGTCGGTGTTGTTGTTGTGGTCGGTGATGTTGTTGTTGAGGTTGTTGTTGCGGTCGGTGAAGTTGTTGTGGTCGGTGTTGCGGTCGGTGAAGTTGTTGTGGTCGGTGTTGTAGTTGTGGTCGGTGTTGTTGTTGTGGTCGGTGTTGTTGTTGCGGTCGGTGAAGTTGTTGTGGTCGGTGTTGTGGTCGGTGTTGTTGTTGTGGTCGGTGTTGTGGTCAAAGGTATTTTTGTTGTCGACGACGCTGTTTTGGTTGTTGTTGACGCCATTGTTGTTGTTTTTGTCGACAACGGCGATATTGTTGAAGAAGACGATCTTGTTGTTGACGACGACACTTGTTCTGTTGGTGACAGCGCTGGTGTTGTTGTTGCAGTCGTCGATGTTGTTGTTGTCGTCGACGCTGTTTTTGTTGTTGTTGTTGACGCCGGCATTGTTGTTATCGACGACGCAGGTGATGTTGTTGACGATTGTGTTGTTGTAGACGACGCTGGGGTTGGTGTTATTGTTGTTGTCGATTGCATTTGTGTTGATGTTGATGTTTTCGACGACGCTATTGTTGTTGTTGCAGTCGCCTGTGTTGTTGTTGTCGACGCCTTTGGTGTTGTTGTCGAAACTGGTATTGTTGTTGTCGACGGCGATGGTTTTGTTTCAGGCGCCGGTGTTGTTGTTGTCGAAGCCGATGTTGTTGTCGTTGTTGACGCGGGTGTTGTTGTTGTTGTAGAAACAGGTTTTGTTGTTGTCGACGACACAGGTGTTGTTTCCGGCACTGGTGTTTTTGTTGACGACGCTGTTTTGGTTGTTGTTGTCGACGCCGGTGTAGTTGTCGATGCGGCTGTTGTTGTTGTCGACGACACTGGTGTTGTTGTTGTCGACACCGCTGTTTTAATTGTTGTTGTCTTCGACCCTTGTGTTGTTGTCGATACCGGTGTTATTGTTGTCGACGACGCTGTTGTTGTTGTTGCTGTCGATGCCGATGGCGTTGTCGTTGTCGACGCCGATGGTGTTGTTGTAGAAACTGGAATTGTTTTTGTCGACGACGGAGATGTTGTGTCCGACGCCGGTGTTGTTGTTGTTTTGGACGACGCTGTTTTGGTTGTTGTTATCGACGCCGGTGTTGTTGTTGGTTCCGCTGTTGTTGTTGTCGACGACGCTGGTGTTGTTGTTGTTGGTGACGCTGATGTTGTTATTGCGGTCGTCGCTGGTGTTGTTGTCGACCCCGGCGTTGTTGTTGTCGACGACGCTGTTGTTGTTGTTGACGAATGTGTTGTTGTTGTCGACGACACTGGTGTTTTTGTTGCAGGCGCTGGTGTTGTTGTTGTCGAAGCCGGTATTATTGCTGTCGACGACGCTGTTTTTGTTGTTGCTGTTGTTGTTGACGCCGGTGTGGTTGTCGACACCGGTGTTGAACTTGTCGACGATGCTGGTGATGGTTTTGACGACATTTGTGTTGTCGACGCTGGTGTTGTTGTCGACGCCAGTGTTGTAGAAGTTGTCGGGTCCGCCAATTTTGATGTAGTTGTCGATGCAGACGTTGTTGTAGATGTCGTCATGGGCTTAGTCGTAGTTGTAGTTGCCAACATTGTTGTTGTTGTCGACGCCGGAGTTGTTGTAGTAACCGGCACTGGATTTGTTGTTGATGTTGATTCTGATGTTGCTGTAGATAATGTGACGGGCTTAGTCGTAGGTGTCGACGCAGGTGATGTAGCTTCTGTCGCTGATATTGACGTTGTTGTCAATGTTGTTTTTGTACTTGTCACCGCCGGGGTTGGTGTATTTGATGTCGTCAAAGCTCTTACAGCAGTTGTCAGGGCTTGTAAAGTTGAGGATGTTACTTCCGGAATTGATGTGTGTATTGGCCCGGCTTTTGTCGTGATTGATGTCACGGGGTTAGCTGTAGTGGTTGTCACGGGGTGAGCTGTTGTGGTTGTCACGGGGTTAGTTGTAGTTGTTGTCACATCCTTAGCCGTAGATGTTGTCACGGGTTTAGCTGTAGTTGTTGTCACAAGGTTAGCTGTAGATGTTGTCACGGGTTTAGCTGTAGTTGTTGTCACAAGGTTAGCTGTAGATGTTGTCACGGGTTTAGCTGTAGATGTTGTCACAGGTTTAGTTGTAGTTGTTGTCACGGGTTTAACTGTAGATGTTGTCACAGGTTTAGTTGTAGATGTTGTCACAGTCTTAGCTGTAGTTGTTGTCACAGGTTTAGCTGTAGTTGTTGTCACAGGTTTAGCTGTAGATGTTGTCACGGGTTTAGCTGTAGTTGTTGTCACATCCTTAGCTGTAGATGTTGTCACGGGTTTAGCTGTAGTTGTTGTCACATCCTTAGCTGTAGCTGTTGTCACGGGTTTAGCTGTAGTTGTTGTCACGGGTTTAGTTGTCGTTGTTGTCACGGGTTTAGTTGTCGTTGTTGTCACATCCTTAGCTGTAGTTGTTGTCACATCCTTAGCTGTAGTTGTTGTCACGGGTTTAGTTGTAGATGTTGTCACGGGTTTAGTTGTCGTTGTTGTCACGGGTTTAGTTGTCGTTGTTGTCACGGGTTTAGTTGTCGTTGTTGTCACGGGTTTAGTTGTCGTTGTTGTCACGGGTTTAGTTGTCGTTGTTGTCACATCCTTAGCTGTAGTTGTTGTCACATCCTTAGCTGTAGTTGTTGTCACGGGTTTAGTTGTAGATGTTGTCACGGGTTTAGTTGTCGTTGTTGTCACGGGTTTAGTTGTCGTTGTTGTCACGGGTTTAGTTGTCGTTGTTGTCACATCCTTTGCTGTAGATTTTGTCACGGGTTTAGTTGTCGTTGTTGTCACATCCTTAGCTGTAGATTTTGTCACGGGTTTAGTTGTCGTTGTTGTCACAGGGTTAGTTGTAGATGTTGTCACGGGTTTAGCTGCAGTTGTTGTCACATCCTTAGCTGCAGTTGTTGTCACGGGGTTAGTTGTCGTTGTTGTCACGGGTTTAGCTGTAGTTGTCGTCACATCCTTAGCTGCAGTTGTTGTCACGGGTTTAGCTGTAGTTGTTGTCACGGGTTTAGTTGTCGTTGTTGTCACGGGTTTAGTTGTCGTTGTTGTCACATCCTTAGCTGTAGTTGTTGTCACATCCTTAGCTGTAGTTGTTGTCACGGGTTTAGTTGTAGATGTTGTCACGGGTTTAGTTGTCGTTGTTGTCACGGGTTTAGTTGTCGTTGTTGTCACGGGTTTAGTTGTCGTTGTTGTCACATCCTTTGCTGTAGATTTTGTCACGGGTTTAGTTGTCGTTGTTGTCACATCCTTAGCTGTAGATTTTGTCACGGGTTTAGTTGTCGTTGTTGTCACAGGGTTAGTTGTAGATGTTGTCACGGGTTTAGCTGCAGTTGTTGTCACATCCTTAGCTGCAGTTGTTGTCACGGGGTTAGTTGTCGTTGTTGTCACGGGTTTAGCTGTAGTTGTCGTCACATCCTTAGCTGCAGTTGTAGACGCCGGTGTTGTCATAGTTGTTTTATCCGATGTTGTTGTCTGCAGTTTTTTTGTAGCTGCTGTCACCGGTGTTGTTGTTTTTGGTGTTGTAGTTGCTGTCTCGCTGGTTGTTGTACCTCTCGTTTCCGGTATTGCCGTGGTTGGTTCCGGTGGAGAAATATTTGCCGTGGCGGCTGGTGCTGGATCAAACAATCATTAACGTTACATGTATGTTTTTGTCCTAAGAATGCATTTCATGTCAGTAGAAGCTATAACACAAGAACAATTATCCCATACAAAAAAAAACAGATAAAGGTGACTACTCGCAAATAAAATATTTTAAATATCAGACATTTTAAGATTATTTTAAACTAAAGAGTTCAATTGGAATCTGGCAAACAAAACCAAAAGTTGTCATGCAAAGTTATCAGTTGAAAAAATATGCTATATTCTCTTATTCTAAGATAAAGAAATACAAATATTTAAAGGATTACTATACGTAACTTCAGGAAATTTTTCGTGATCCTGAAAAAAATCCAGTTGATAGCCATGCATAAATTAGCCTAAAACGAAGTAAACCTGAATGGTAACTAACAAGAAACACTTGACAGAAAAATTCAAAGAATTGAAAATAATTCAGCCCACTTCAACAGCAAGCTGAAGTCAGATGACGGTTCAAAATGGACGCGTGTTTACAAATACCGAATTTCAACTGCTGCTGTACCGGTAACCGCGTAAGAATTCACCTTGAATATTGTTGGTATCAGTTAATCTTAACTAAATCTATAAATATAATAAGTTATTAGGCTTGATTTTCTTTGCCGAAAGTTACGTATACTGGGCCTTTAAAAAACGTATACGAGTTTTCGTGTTACTTGTAAATGTCACAACAACAAAACGCAATAAACACATATCTGAAAATTACACAAACTTTGTAATACAATCATACATCATGTATTATAGTTACCTTCAGCATCTTGTATGTTTGTAGAGACAAGGCTGCTACTTGTCTGACAGGTCGGGTTGACTACGGACTCACACGATCCGGAACACAGCGAGTCCTGGATGAGTTTACTTAGTTCTGTGTTATAGTCAGTCATCAGCTGCATCAACTCGGGTCTGACATCCAGGGAACGACACTCACAGTTTACCAGCGGGGTGAGTTCAGATTGAAACACTGAAACTAGTAACAGAACCAAAAGCTTCGTAATCGCCATGGCGCTTGCTTTACGGCGACCGTAAATGATTCTTAAAACTTAGCTTAACGGAGCTAGAATCTACTCTGCACCATGGTTCCAAAACCAAAACTGTCATTCAAATACGAATTTTTAAAACTCCAACTTTGAGTTATTTAACTATTATGTCGTCAGTTCATATATATATATATATAGCTTTGTATGAGATATTTTTAATGTTAACTTCTTACTTTTGGGTCACAATACGGTAGTGTTTTTGGTATATCTTCACAGAAATGAACGACCCATTATGTACTATAGATAGTAGTAAACCGATCCAATATATCTGTGTGTAGCTCACACATTTTGTCGACAAATTTAATTAAATTATATTTACCATTGATATTGCCAGTGACATACGTAGAATTTGTTTCAATGTTGATATTTAAAATAGGTTTACATTTAATTTTGTCTTCATTCTAAATGTATATCATCATGTCGAGAAATGTTTAAACGTAATTATCCTTTATTAACTTTGGTCATTTAATGTCTGTGTACCCTTAGTCACTATGTCAACGTTACCCCCAAGCCTACACCACAGGCCCACCCTCCCGAATTATATACAAACATTGGTAGGGCTTGTCGTCAGATAACTGTTAAAGCAAACACGACCAAATACTGCTCATTTATTTCTTAGTTACATACTTCTATATTTATACAAATCATTATTTGCATTAAGCGATGATGACTTAAATAGATACATTTTATATATATTCACGTCAATTAAGAAACAGTGATAATGACGTCAATTCACGAAGTCGATGAGTAGGACTGGTGAAACGTGAATCTAAATTAATATAAAAAGTATGTATTAGTGTGTCGTTGGTTATAGAAAGGTCTACAATAGCTTCTCTTTAAACATCACGCACATTACAGTCATTTGTGTCTGATAACTTAGGATGAGCTTTTATGAAAAAAATGAAATCGTGTTTAAGGAAGCTGACCAGGTGAAAACTTCATATCTGTGTATTAAAAAGGATCACAGAATAAATGTCGCTGGTTGCTGTAACGAAATCCAGACCAAGTTACTATTAATTGCCGAAAAGCTAGTACATGTAACACTTGTATACGGATTTATACGTTTCAGTCAGGTTAAAACCAATTCATTAATTCCAGACACAGTAAATAAACATGTGGTGTTATAATTTCAAGAAATGTGATAGTCCTTGTTTTGTAATATTCTGATATTTTATGTCACGTGGCACACGATCCCATTTCGGGTACGTGCACTACATTACATTACTGTACTCATTTTGTGATATATAGGCTTTGAAGTCGGTTGCGGCTTCTTTGTAATCTACAAAAGACAGGCATCAATCTAGCGATCTGGCCAGATTTTTGTTTTACCTAAGCGTGTTTTCAGTTTAACAATGACATATTCCAGGGGTGTAGAGAGCGTAGGTGATCGTAACCACTGGATATTGAGGACGCCTTGCAGGTAGGACGTGAAGATTGTACCTGCTGCATTCATTGCATAATCGTAAGAGGCGATTAATTTAGGATATTAACTTTTCCATTATCTCTACCCAACTTTCTCTTTCCTATTGTCTTCGTTGGCACAACCTCACTTTAGGCCTTTAGTTGAGCGTTCAGGGGCGTAGCTGGAGGTATTTTGATGTGAAAGCCCGCGACGTTTTCAATTTTGGGGAGGGGTTACTTCGAGGGGGAGGGGTCACATTTAGACTTCAAATGGTGCCATTGTTTTGGACTTGTTTAAATCATCATTGTCTGGCCTACAATTATACAAATTATTAATCCGAAAATTGAATACGATATGTTTTTTATTTCCATGATGTATGGAAACAAAATCATTATCCTTTCCTTTCTTATGCCATAAGCACATCAGTTAGTAAAACCAGAGACATGTACATGTAAAACCATCTTTGATATACATACGTCTCTGTTTATAAGTATATATGTTCTGTGCAGGACTCGGGAAGTAAGAACTCATGCTTGTGTTCTTAAGCATAATTTTGTATGATTCGAACAGGCCTAGTTTCAAGAAAGTTCCTTGACTTAAAATCTCCATAGAAAAGCATTAAAGAATTAACGGGAAAATCTTAACATAAAGGAATTTTCCATAATTTCTGTAATGCTTTCCTATGGAGATATTTAACTTAAGGAATATTGGCCGGGCTCATTATAATTAATAATTGCATTTGCTAACATTTTGTTTGAACCGAAATGCAGTAAAAATTGGCCCTTCTTTTATTACTCTTAGAATGATAAAATGGTCATTTTTGTATATTAAATGTAATACAGATTTACTTAAAAAAAACAGAGAGTACCAAAGCGTCAACAAAACCATAATCCGAACTCAAAATCGATTAAACTAGAGGCAAAATATGAAAAAAGGAAAGATGTACATGGAGACCCTTGTAAAAGCACAAGAGAATAAGACCAGGTGTTCCGGAAAAGTAAGCGTCTTATACTTCATCGACGACAACTGCCATGTAAACATGTCAAAATGAGAACCGAGTCCTCATTGTCAATAAAAATAATGGAGAACACTAATGAGCATTCTCAAAAACGTCTATCTTCATATCACTTAAAGATACAGAACATGTCCCATGAAACCAAGATGGCGACCATAAAATTTGCCCACAGTCTTCATCAACCTGCACCTCTCCTTTCCCTGTGCCATAAGTTTGTTCGTCAGCAGCTGATATCTATCACTAAAACCTAATATGACATGATTTTATAAAAAAAAGTCGGCCTAAGTGAAGGTAGTTTCAAAACTGATGCTTATGTTTGGATGTTGTTCGGTATTCATTTGTATACGAATTTTCTCACGATAAAGCCATTACCTATATTGTCGTAGTGAGCTGTATTATAAATAGTATTTGAATTGTGTTGGCTGCGGTCTCCGACATCTTGCACAATTATATATGATTTAATATGTATGTGTATTGTAATCCTATATCCTATCGCATTCGGAAAGAAACAAAATTGAATTTGAAGTATTTATAGCCACACATAACAAATTTTCTGCAGCCTAATATGTTAATCTGATGAGTCGAAAAAAGGAGTAACAATATCAGTGAACTTTTAAGAATATAAGTTGAATTATGAAATTTCTCGACTTTAATACACATACTTTGGGAAATGATGTGCAAACACGGGCTTATATGCTTACATGGCAGCTACGCCCCTGGCGTTCACCTTGTGAGGGAGGTTTTATGTTCCGCCCCCTGGTCGAGACGTACCGGAGTCTCTAACATTGTTAGTTATTACTCCCTGCTTGACGTTCAGCATTATGGGAGTTGAAATACTGGGCTAGCCCGTTGTCAGTATGTCACCGGGTTGGGTATTCTGCTGTGGACAATCGACAATATAGTTCAGTGTGATGGCACTTTAAATCGACATAAGATCCGGATTGTCACTCAACACACGCATCCTCCCAAACACACAAGTACTCAACACACGCATCCTCCCAAACACACAAGTACTCAACACACGCATCCTCCCAAACACACAAGTACTCAACACACGCATCCTCCCAAACACACAAGTACTCAACACAAGCATCCTCCAAAATACACAATAACTCAACACACGCATCCTCCCAAACACAGAAGTACTCAACACACGCATCCTCCCAAACACACAAGTACTCAACACACGCATCCTCCCAAACACACAAGTACTCAACACAAGCATCCTCCCTCACACACAAGTACTCAACACACGCATCCTCCCAAACACACAAGTACTCAACACACGCATCCTCCAAAACACACAAGTACTCAACACATGCATCTTAACAAACACACAAGTACTCAACACACGCATCCTCCCAAACACACAAGTACTCAACACACGCATCCTAACAAACACACAAGTACTCAACACACGCATCCTCCCAAACACACAAGTACTCAACACACGCATCCTCCCAAACACACAAGTACTCAACACACGCATCCTCCCAAACACACAAGTACTCAACACACGCATCCTAACAAACACACTAGTACTCAACACACGCATCCTCCCAAACACACAAGTACTCAACACACACATCCTCCCAAACACACTAGTACTCAACACACGCATCCTCCCAAACACACTAGTACTCAACACACGCATCCCCCCAGACACACAAGTACTCAACACACACATCCTCCCAAACACACTAGTACTCAACACACGCATCCTCCCAAACACACAAGTACTTAACACACACATCCTCCCAAACACACTAGTACTCAACACACGCATCCTCCCAAACACACAAGTACTCAACACACGCATCCTCCCAAACACACAAGTACTCAACACACGCATCCTCCCAAACACACAAGTACTCAACACACGCATCCTCCCAAACACACAAGTACTCAACACACGCATCCTCTCAAACACACAAGTACTCAACACACACATCCTCCCAAACACACAAGTACTCAACACACGCATCCTAACAAACACACAAGTACTCAACACACGCATCCTCCCAAACACACAAGTACTCAACACACGCATCCTCTCAAACACACAAGTACTCAACACACACATCCTCCCAAACACACAAGTACTCAACACACGCATCCTAACAAACACACAAGTACTCAACACACACATCCTCCCAAACACACAAGTACTCAACACACACATCCTCCCAAACACACAAGTACTCAACACACGCATCCTCCCAAACACACAAGTACTCAACACACGCATCCTAACAAACACACAAGTACTCAACACACGCATCCTAACAAACATACAAGTACTCAACACACGCATCCTCCCAAACACACAAGTACTCAACACACGCATCCTCCCAAACACACAAGTACTCAACACACGCATCCTAACAAACACACAAGTACTCAACACACGCATCCTAACAAACACACAAGTACTCAACACACGCATCCTAACAAACACACAAGTACTCAACACACGCATCCTAACAAACACACAAGTACTCATCACACACATCCTAAGAAACACACAAGTACTCAACACACGCATCCTCCCAAACATACAAGTACTCAACACACGCATCCTCCCAAACACACAAGTACTCAACACACGCATCCTCCCAAACACACAAGTACTCAACACACGCATCCTCCCAAACACACAAGTACTCAACACACGCATCCTCCCAAACACACAAGTACTCAACACAAGCATCCTCCAAAATACACAATAACTCAACACACGCATCCTCCCAAACACAGAAGTACTCAACACACGCATCCTCCCAAACACACAAGTACTCAACACACGCATCCTCCCAAACACACAAGTACTCAACACACGCATCCTCCCTCACACACAAGTACTCAACACACGCATCCTCCCAAACACACAAGTACTCAACACACGCATCCTCCAAAACACACAAGTACTCAACACATGCATCTTAACAAACACACAAGTACTCAACACACGCATCCTCCCAAACACACAAGTACTCAACACACGCATCCTCCCAAACACACAAGTACTCAACACACGCATCCTCCCAAACACACAAGTACTCAACACACGCATCCTCCCAAACACACAAGTACTCAACACACGCATCCTCCCAAACACACAAGTACTCAACACACGCATCCTAACAAACACACTAGTACTCAACACACGCATCCTCCCAAACACACAAGTACTCAACACACACATCCTCCCAAATATACAAGTACTCAACACACGCATCCTAACAAACACACAAGTACTCAACACACACATCCTCCCAAACACACAAGTACTCAACACACACATCCTCCCAAACACACAAGTACTCAACACACGCATCCTAACAAACACACAAGTACTTAACACACACATCCTCCCAAACACACAAGTACTCAACACACACATCCTCCCAAACACACAAGTACTCAACACACGCATCCTCCCAAACACACAAGTACTCAACACACGCATCCTCCCAAACACACTAGTACTCAACACACACATCCTCCCAAACACACAAGTACTCAACACACGCATCCTCCCAAACACACAAGTACTCAACACACGCATCCTAACAAACACACAAGTACTCAACACACGCATCCTTCCAAACACACAAGTACTTAACACACGCATCCTCCCAAACACACAAGTACTCAACATACGCATCCTAACAAACACACAAGTACTCAACACACACATCCTCCCAAACACACAAGTACTCAACACACGCATCCTAACAAACACACAAGTACTCAACACACGCATCCTCCCAAACACACAAGTACTCAACACACGCATCCTTCCAAACACACAAGTACTCAACACACGCATCCTCCCAAACATACAAGTACTCAACACACGCATCCCCATCGCAAACCGAGAGGCTGTCCTTAAATTACCCTGACTGTTAATAGGACGTAAAACGATCAAAGAAAACCAAAGGGGCTATTCTGGAAACAATATTTGTTTAAAAATCTAATTCTAAAACGTCTCATTTTCAGAAAGTATATCACCTAACTGGCAGCCTAGCGTTTGGTCAAGTATTTTTTTTCTCTTGAGCGTGCCTTTATATTTACCATTATATATTCCAGGAGCGTAGAGAACGTAGGTGAGTGTAAGTCCTGGATATCGAGGATGATTACAAGGGTGTAGAGAGCGTAGGGGAATTAACTCCTAGGTATCGAGGATTTATCTAACGGAAAATCAACGAGTAAAACTTTGCGAACTTGTCATGATATATACAATGTACCTCGATTTTTCTTTCTGTGAAGGGGCGGGATAGAATTGCCCCATGATGGACAATGTGATCAATTCGAACAGCATCCATGAAGCACAACTTTCAAGTGGTGACGAAGAGAGGCTGGGGTGACAGATAGGGCTTGGATGACGTAGTGAGACTGGGATGACGGGGGGAGGCTGGGATGACGGGGGAGTCTGGGGTGGAGGGGGGGCTGGGTCAGCAGGGGCAGGTTGGGGTGGCGAAGGGGGGGGGGGGGGATGGGGGTTGGAGGGAGATGCTTGGATGACAGGGGGGGTCTTGGATGATGGGGATGAGCTGGTGTGGCGTAGCGGGACCGGGGGAACGGGGAGAGGATTCGATGACGGTCTGGGGTGGCTGGGAGAAGTTGGGGGCCCTAAGAGGGCGGGGGTGCTGGGATGCTGCGGTGGCGGGAGGGGGGGCGCTGGGGTGCCGAGGGGGGGGGGGGGGGGGCTGGAGTGAGGTGGGGGGGGGGGGGGCTTGTGTGGCGGGTATTGGCTGGGCGTTCCGGAGAGGTGCCACCGACCAGTGTCTGGTGGTGGCCCCGCCCTAACAGGGACTTTTTGGGCTGACGGACACCTCACGTTCATGTCGTTCAATCCAAGCGAATGCCTGTTTTACCCCACCATCCACCCTTTAAAACATTTCTTATACGGAAATTATGGATATCGACAACCTTGGTGTCAACTCATTTGCATATACATTGCCTTGTATCAAATCAGAAAAATCTGTTTAATTGATAATCGCAAATGATGTTACATATCACGTTTATTTTAGAATCTACTAACTTCACTTTTATGTTGAATTGATGAAACTGAAAAGCAATGTTGTTTTAAATCATATAAGTTTTTAATTAATTAGGTTTTGACTTAAAATATGCCAACCAGTGTTATCTCCCCTGCCACACCCTATCGACGTAGGGTGTACGTTTGACTGTTACTGTAACTATTATCTCTTCTACACAAGTCTGTTCATAGAAATAAACGGACAGATATTAGATAAAGATAATTTTGAAATATAAAATCTACATATTTTGCTATTACCAAATAATCGGTCATCTAAAATATGAAATGTATTTCTACACCACTGCGTTGGTGAGATTTTGGTTGTTTCTACAACCTGCTGGCTAGAAATGTCGTCATGACGTGTCGCGAAAAAAAGTAATGGTGGTCACGTGAGCACAGCTCTCATTTCGAAGCTTTCTCACTCAGAATACACCTGCTTGAGCACTGTTAACCAATCAGACATGATCGTTAAATTGCACGGGGGGGTATACGAAGCCTGCTTTTTTCTTTTTTAGCTTCTCACAACACGATGAAGTAGGTCGATCAATATTGGTAGAAGGTATACCGCATACCATCAATATATTGAAGATATTACATGTACATGACAAAAACTACAGGGATTAGAGGAACTAACGCAAATGGTCCAGTTATTCTTATGTAAACTGGGTTCGCGAATATATTTTTGATTTTGTAAATGTTAGACATCAATGCTGACCAAATAGCCAAAAATAATCGTGTACAATTTGAATAAACAATTGGTGCAATATCATTAAAAACTACTGTAGTTGCAAAATATAAGCTATATAATTACTCTTTTATTCAATCAAATATTATCACTTTCTTTGCATTGTACACTCCCGACCAATCTCCCTATAGTAATTAAACTAGCACAGTGCTAAATCAAATCACCGCTGTGAATATATGATTTGATGTGTAAAATGGAAGGATATGTGCACATTTACTTGTAATTCTCGTCTACTGATGTACAACCGTCAAAATCAAATCATTTTCTTGGATGAGAGTTGTTTCCCTTCGAACACAAACTATTGCCTGTCTTGGGGTGAAACCTGAACCTAGGGGTACAGAGAGCGGAAGTAAAATCAGTTGGTTATTAATCAAGATATTTTAGTTTAATTTTGAAAATGTCATATATCACAATTATATCGTACATGTTTGCGTAAGTAGTTATAACTGTATCACAGTATGGAACATTCTAATTGTACCCTAGTTCACGCGGATGTACCTGACAGTGGTATCTGATGATGTTTTGAGAATCTGATAAAATGGTCCAGAGTCTAGAATTGTAATAACAGATATCAAATCATTAAAAAAACGAACGATTTAGATTAATAGGATGTCCTATTCTAACTAAGTGAAAGATAAGCTACCAAGGTAGGAGTACAATTCAGTAAAGGAATTCTTAATAAAACCTTAGGAACTGTCAGTATTTGAATAGGACATCCTCCATATCGTGGGGTTATTATCACCTACATGTACATCTGTTCACTTTCTAAACCCCTGGAATATGTTCACTTTCTAAACCCCTGGAATATGTACTGGCAAAGCTGACGTCTCCGCGTGACCACCATGTTGATGGGGCAATAAGATTGGTTCGAAACTTTGATGTTCATCAAAAGAATATCGTGGTCACATAACGGTAACATTAACAGGTTTTGGAATTCGGTTGCGGCTTCTTTGTACTCTTCAAAGGACGGGCATGCACGCCTAGCGATTACACAGGTATTTTTACTGAACGTGCATTCAGATATGCCCACGGCGGGAAAACTACGCCACATGCGTTACTACATGTAAGGTACAGCGCAGGAAAAAACATGGCGGCTGATGGAAGCGCTTCGAGGATAGATTTTACAAGTTTTATATACATTTCACACAACGTTTCCCTAAAACAAGTAGTGCACGGGTTGTACATTTACTTGTAATTCTCGTCAACTTAAAGGTCTCAAATGTTTTTTTAATTGTCAGCAAGTCATTTTTATAACCAAGAGTTGGTGTCTTTGTGTATACAGAAATGGCGGCGCCCAGTTCAGCGGTCTCTACGCCAAGGCGTGTGTTCTTTTTAGACATTATCAGTTTGATTTGTAGTTTTCGTTTGTCCGAAAAAAACCAAATGAAGGTAAAGAAATTATCACAAAATATACTAATCAAATTGTTATATTACGCCCGGAATTATTTTGCTGCATTTTCTTGTTTTATAATATATATAACATAACTCGTTCCAAAAGTTGTTCAACTCATAAACAATTCGTGAACTAAAAAAATCTAAAACACAAATGAACAACAACACCAGCTTATTTGTCTGTTTGCTTCGTTAGTCTAATGTTAACGTTTAAAGTCGATACCGAGAACATCAAACAGTCGTTCGTGCCGTTAAAGCGATACAGGATTGTTATTATGAATATATCTTACCGGAAGAACAGGTATAACGACCGTTCTCCCTCCTCCTTCAATGACTAAATGAACTACATTGCATGTTTGTACATTTACAATATACAAAATGTACAGTAAAACCTCGTTATATCGCCATCTGAGATGTTCTCCGTGATTTTGGCGATGTAACGAGTTTGGCGGTATATCGGGTTTGCCGTTAAATCCTCCGAGTTTGCCGTCCAAACCATAATACCTAGTATTTATCTAGTATTTCAATTACAACTGTAGATTTTGAAGATCAAAATTAAGTCCAGAAAATATCGCCAAAAACATTTCATTCATTTCATCCAACTAATTGCATCTAATTGTACACATACTATGCAGATGACCTTTGCATCCACCAATCAAATCGCTGCTTACTAGATTCTTAAAGTGAAAAGCTAAGTTCGATTTGTTTCTACACTTGTCGTTAAACCAGATAAAGTATTGAGAAACCCGAACGACCGTATACAAAAATGGCGGCGCCAAGTTCAGCGGTCTCTACGCCAACGCGTGTGTTCTATTTAGTCATTATCAGTTTGATTTGTAGTTTTGCGTTTGTCCGAGAAAAAAAAATGAAGGTAAAGAAATCATCACAAAATATAATAATCAAATTGTTATATTACGCCCTGAATTATTTTCTCTTCTTCGCTTCGATCCGCCGCCATTTTTGTTCGTCTACCAAACACCATTTACAAGGTGCATTTTGATAGGCTGTTCATTTCCAAGATATGGAAATAACAAAGGTCATCTGCACATGAATGACCTTCTACTGGTCGCTGTCAGATCCTACACACGATAGTAATAGTGCGGATCTGTATTTTAATCAGATTGCTTCATATCATACAGAATATTTCCCAGTGAGATCAAAGTTTATTTATTTTCGGACGGCTTATGCCGCAATATACAATGTAGTAGTGAGGACAGTAGGTCTGCATTGCTGCATACATTGCAGAATATGCCGCGATATGACGAGTAATAGTGAGGATCTGTGTTTTAATTAGATTGGATATGAAGTGGATTTTTTTTAATATGCTCATTTGTATGCCGACATGTGAAGTATGACTTAATCTTTATCTTATGAAATTTCAATGGTCTACTTGTAAATGTGTGTACACTGTATACTATTCTTCCTTTTGTATCGATACAATTTTTATTATACTTCTTTATTCTATAAGTATACACATGTGTGATATAAATAAGCACTCCCTCTAAATCCAATCACATTTGAAATAAAAGTTAAGCACAATTTCAGGATAAGAACACATTTACTGGTACATAGGTCAATTCTACATTATTTGATAGTTACTCCATTTTTATTGGTGAATTTAACTTAAATTTTTCTCAAATTTTTTTTTTGTAGATTTCTAATTTTACTTTGTAGACATAATTTAAACTTTCTGTTGTACGAACAAAGTCATTCTTGTTATGTAATGCCATTTAAAAGGTAGAATGTTATGTATCGCAATGCCCGAGGAATTTTAAAAATGGTAATGGTATGTAGTTGTGCGTGCATGAAGCGCTTACAGGTAATCACGATATGCTGTAAGAAAACTTAAAACAAAGTAAGGGCTTTCATGCTTTATCTAGAGTAAAATGCCGTTTATTTACTGTTGTTTTATTATTCTTATACATTAAAATTAATTTAGGATCCTCTACGAACTAGTTATTACACCGCATACTGTAAAACATGAAATATCCATTGTGTATAAATAAACAAACAAATCAAATACAATTTGAATGATATACAACTTTTTCTGTATATCAATATAGGATATCCACTTATCTAGGCCACCACGATGCATAAACAACACACAACTATATGTTGATTACAATATGCCTTTATTGTTTTCCTTTGCTTTTTGAAACATTTTCAACATAAATAAAAGTCTGATATTAAATATTTTTCACAGTCTCTGACTTATAAGGAGCTCGCTAAATTCCCTGCCATCACATAACACATGTTACTACTGCTCTGAGAACAATATTAAGATAGCATGACTGTTTAGTTCGGTCTACCGCCCGTCCGCGTATTCCGGAACTCTCCTAGCCATCATCCGGGACGTTTTGATAGAATAGTAATACCCCTTCCAGTGATACCACGTGATACCTTTGGCGTACACTTTTGTTGCTCCCATTAAATACTGACCGTTCAAGTTGGAATAATGGCACGTTTTGTACCACCACGCGCCGTAGTAGGAAACAGCACAGTTTGACGTGTGGCCATCGTGGTCAGAATCCTTAGTAGAGAATGAAGAACCACTGTGGTACGACAATGAATCACCTGCGATTGAAAAAAAAATGATAATAAACAAATGAATAAATAAATAAGGAATGAAAAAAATAAAGTAAACAATAGCTTCAAAATGAATTACAAGAACACCAAAATATGATATGAATAGGTAACTTAAGGAAAGCACCATACAAAGATGACGTAACATACACAAATGCTGCACCTTTGAAATTAAGTAATAGATACTGCAAGCTGAAAAATGAATTAAACTCTGCATCATACAGCTGTTTCGTCCTCCTTGGACTCTTCAGTGATGCTAGGGGACAAACGATGGGAATCCAAAAGTACGAGGCATCATAAAACCCTCCTACATACGGAGTCGGAACAATGTGTTTCATCGGTGATTTTATTATACTTCACTTTATTTATAGATATCTTTCATATCTTACGCTTTCAATGATTATGAATTTATTGAATTTTTTTTCTACATGTCAATGAGGTGAATGGCACATTAAAAGGATACAGGCAATTAAATCGATACTAAATCAACTAAAACGACTTTAAATGGATTAACAATATTCGAAATATTGTTTTCTTCAGCTGACAGTTATGTGTGTAAGGTACAATAAAACAACAATATCACTGACAGAAAGTATTGGCCAGGTTAATTGTTTACAGGGCTGCTTCATATTAACCCGATGAAACGTTGTACGAGCGTTCGCGAAGTTGTGATAATGCTTACTTGCATTTCCGGAGAAACCGGATACATTAAGTTCGTAGTAGGTTGTGGCGTCCCCGATATAGAAGTACTCGTAGTTAGCAGAGGCAGTATTGTCTTCAAAATCCTCCAGGTCAACTCTCAACTCGGTCTCTCCAAGTGACGTCAGGCAATGCAAGTTATCATTTCCTGTAAAGATGTTATTCGACTAATGCACAGTACCATCAGGCCCTGGTTTCATCAACGTTCCTTAACTTAAGGAAACTCCTTAACTTAAACATCTCCATAAAAGCTTTACAGAATTTAAGGAGAAAATCCTTAGTTAAGAAACTTTCCTTAAATTCTGTAATGCTTCCCTATGGAGATTTTTAAGTTAAGGAATTTCCTTAAGTTAAGGAACGTTGATGAAACCGGGACCAGGGCCCAGCTGTTTAAAAATGATTAAATAACCACTATTTAACTACGTTATGATAATATGCCAATATACAAGGTGCAATCTCACAATTTATATGTATAGACTGTACTAGATATTTTATGTCCGGAAAGATATAACATTTTCAATGGTTTGGTTTTAAAGGTACAGGATAAATAAATTTTGCACTAATCACTGATTAAGCTAAAAACCTTATTACAATAATAGTTGGACCCTGATACTTCAGCATAACACAGACGATTATTCAACATTGCACGAATGAGAATTAAAAAAAAAAAAAACACAGGCGGTTCTTCAACGTTGTACATTAAACACTCATTCAACGTTTTTCAAAATTCTTCCCCAATGACAAATGGCTTGTACAGTGTACTGCCACTAGTGATTAGATACATGTATGCGACACTCCATTATATAGAGTAAATATATTATTATTACAAGAACATATCTGCGACAAGATCTAAAATAGAAAACAAAATTTTCCATTTATGGTTATATTCTAGTCTACATTGTGTATAATCATACTATGTAAAAGATGAAACGTCTGCATTTAGTTTCGGCGATGTATGGTTGAGCCAATCATCATCAAATGTAATAGAATTAGCTTAATAAAGCTACGCTTGTCTGCACACTCGTTAGCGATTGAGACAGGTAGATATCATAATGTCAGTCGGGCTTAGAGATTGTGTACTACCTGTAATTCGACTACTGAAGTTGAGGATGTATACCATTTCATATTAATATGCAATACCTACAAAAATTTAAGAATTCGATGCATAAAAAAGATTTTTTTTAGAAAAAGCCATCTTTGTGTAAACTGATACAATTACACTGTGTTACTTAAATGAAGGAAAATGTCAACTTGGTAAATATAGTTTTGAAGCTTATAAGTTGAGAACCTGAAACATATACTCTGTTCTCCACTATCTAATGCTTGACTTCTGTTTTATACTATGTGATGTATATCATGTATATACTGATGGGCCGTAAGGCCAAAAGTTAATTAATGAATTGAACTGAAATATAGATATTTAGCGTGAATACGACGTGGTAATTTCACTTCATTGGAATCAGTGGATTAATTGTCAATAGTATTTACTTTATGATGTTGCAATGTTCAAAACATTAAAGATAATATGTTGAAAAATCTAAATCTAAGTAAGATGGAAATAATGATAAAAATGCAAACCAAGCCAGAATTCGTCGGCCACGTCTCCAAATCCAAGCTTGTAATCATTCCAGTCGAGGTAGAAGTCAACATCACCATCGATACGTCTCTGAAATACCTGAAAACAGACGGACATTGGAAAGGTACAGCGAGTAAATACTGAAACGACCGCAGCATTAGTTGTACTACTACAAGGGAAATAATCACGACTATGTCATTTCAGTTTTGTTGTCAACGCAAACAGAAATTATTGCAGTTAAAAGAAAAATTAAATAGGTCTTCAATTGGGTTAAAAACTCATTGAGGTTTATGTGAAATAATTGTTTTTATAGGCATACATTTTGTTCAGATATAACGAATAACAGTGTGGCTTTGTTCCCCGCCGAAATACTATGACTGTGCATACACATGTATTATATAACATCATATATTTGGGATTGATATGATGTAGGTGTAAAGTACTGTATAGTTGGAACATTTCGCGGGTATAACATTTCGCGATTTTCTATCTTGAAAGATGACACACACATATGGTCACCTTTTAAATTTAGTAATAGATACAGTATGCATCATATATCTGTTTCGTCCTCCTAGGTCTCTTCGGTGATGCTAGGGGCCAAACGATGGGAATGCGATATTTCTAAACTAATGCAGAAACAGAACTTATTCACGGAGGTTTACTTTCGCAAACCAGAAAATAATTGTGAAATATAACCACAATGTACTTATTTTACTGCACGTTATTTTTCTCGAATTTGATGCATTCGCAAATTTAGCGAACATAAAATTTCGCAAATATTAGCAACTATACAGTAGATGACACATACTCAAAATTGTCTGTCTTAGTATTAGTTACGCTGTGAATGATATTCACAAGAAGGCAATGTCGGTAAAAACAATCCTCTTAACCAGTAGTCTTCCACGTGATGGAGCTTTTCTATTATCGATGGTATTAGTTAGATATTTTACCTATTGCGGATAAGTCAAGGACATGGTACACTGTATACAATGTAAGTAAGAGGTAAAAATTGGACGCAGGTAAAGTAATTGCCTTCTTATCCATATCTAATATATTGTCTATTGAATTCACCATCCTTCCTCAAAACTGTTTATAAATGACCTAGTTATTCGTATACCGTACAAATGTACAATGTGGCTAATGGAAATAAGTCATTTTGGATTATCATAAATGTTTATCTGACATGCAAAGACACAGCAAACAAGTATAACATCGACGAGATACATAGCTACCATCAAGCTACGGCTTGCATCTTAAAATTTGTCAAAAACTAAAAAAAAACACCAACATTTTAGTAGGCAAAATCCGACACGGAAGACTTTTTTCATGGTCAGAAACTGCTTCGATATTCTAGAGCTTACTCTAAATATCGTGATTTTCGTGATCGATGTCGACTGCTGACAGACAAACTAACAACACAAGGATTCGAGAGATGCAGTGTAATCAGAACTATTGGCAAGTTTTATGGTCGCCATCTTTGTCTTATTGAGAAATATTCTGTATCTTTAAGTGATATGAAGATGGACGTTTTTGAGTATGCTCATTAGTGTGTTTACTTGTTGTGATTGACAATGATACTCGGTTCTCATTTTGCGAAGCTGATGCTTACTTGGATGTGACACAGATTTACAATGTACATGGCGGGTGTCGTCAATGAAGCAGAATACGCTTACTTTTCCGGGATACCTGGTCTCATTCTTTTGTACTTTTACAGGGGTCTCCATGTTTTAATCGATTTTGAGTTCGGATTATGATTTTGTTAACATGTCGGTATTCTTTCATTTATTTTCATGATACAATATCTTGATTAACCTTTTTACCCGACGGCGATGTGCACTAGATACTCGTACATAAGCAGTCTTAGTATGACAAAAGTTCAGAAAAAAATAAACAAATCATTTAAATAAAAGCAAAAAGCAATCTTTGATGACATCGTTAGTAAATACATACTGTCCATCCTCCCCCGTCAGTATCCATGTCACAGAATACTGACGTCAATCCATGCTTGCCAAGTGTAACGTTGTATACCCCACTCTCTTGTTTGCCTTTCATTTTGAGCTCCAAACAGTCGACAGCATCTCCTAAAGATATAAAGAGAAAACAGAAAATATGCATGCATGTGTACCATAGGGTTTACGCACATGAAATGTCTTCTTCAATTAGCACAGGAGTTTCTGTAAAAGGAAGGCGGATAGCAAGATACATGTAGTCAGATGGAAGGATATTTCGTGTGCAAGCTATGGGCACCAAGCCTTTATAGTTAAAGTGCAAAATCATTACTGTGTGTCCAACAAAACAGCCTTTATCGTTAAGGTTTGGTGGCTGATTTCTGCCATCTCGCCTTTTTGCCTTTTCGCGTATTTTTTTTTTACGCGGAAACCCGCCGAACGGCAGTTTTCGCTTCGTAAATTTTACGCGAAAAGGCGGAAAAATGAACACGAAAAGTCGAGAAAATGGCAAACGACGGGTTTTCGCGTAAATTTTATAATGTTATAAGCTACACGAAAAGGCGAAAAGAGGAAAAGGCGAGAAAAATAACACGAAAAGGCGAGATGTATTCAAGAACAAACGGCGCCTTTTCGTGTTCATTTTCTCGCCTTTTCGTTTTCATTTTCTCGCCTTTTCGCGTAAAATCTACAAGGCGAAAATCCGCCGAACGGCGGGTTTTCGCGTAAAAAATTACGCGAAAAGGCAAGATGGCAGAAATCAGCCACCATATTAAGGTGCACAATCATCACTGTGTGTGAAAACAAATATTGGCTTCAAACCAGTCCCTCAAAATAATCACAGAGCGCAAAAATCATATCTTATACCTGTTATGTTATGCACACCTCCGCCAAAGAATGAACAAATATGAAAGCTTGTGTAGGAACAAAGGGGCCATATTGTGTATTTTAAACTCTCCAGATTATTTGTCAGTACACATTCTTGAAGGATGAAGATTTGAATAGTTCAATTAACTATATATCATTATTATATAGTTTGCAATCGATGCATTAAATATTTAATTAATTCATTTTTTTTTTATTTCAATTTTTTTTTTTTTGAAAAACAAAAACAAAACTTACTCGGGGATACTTTGCTTGATGACGTCAGCAGAGAAGATGATTTGATTGCTGTTTCTGAAAGAAAACAAATAGTAAAATCTTTAAATGCAACAAAAGACACCAACTACGCGATGAAACCATAGCAATAGCGCTACCATAGAAAAAAATCGGAGAATACCAAAGCGTCAACAAAACCATAATCCGAACTCAAAATCGATTAAACTAAAGGCAAAATAGGAACAACGGAAAAATTTACATGGAGACTCTCGTAAAAACATAAGATAATAAGACTAGGTGTTTCGGAAGAGTAAGCGTCTTCTGCTTCATCGACGACACCTGCCGTGTAAATCTTGGCTCACAACCATGTTCTTGTATCGCCGTTCACCTTTCTTGGATAAGATAGCTCTCATATTGAGAGACCGAAGACGTTCTTTCAGTTTGGCATGTGGTATGGCAGTGCACAGGGTGAGAAAAAAAAATGTTTTGATTGACGAAACATTTTTGAGAAGGAGGTGCTTAAGACTACAGTTTATGTTCAATTTTGAGCGAACTATGAGCTGCTTTACAATCATATTAAGTTGCAAAGATAGTTTAAAAACGTCCCATTTTTGTATTTATTGATAGGTAAAATATAATATGAAAACAACTGACAAAAGACAACTAACAAGAGCATAATTTATCCTGGACCATTTTGCCTAAACGTTGCTGTTTGGTTTTCATTTGACATGTGTGAAACTTATACTTTAGTATATTACAGGACGAAGAATGGCATGAAGATTGTGTCGTTTTCTGGGCTCGAACCTACAACCCCATGGCTCTGGAACATCCCTATACGTTTTCGCTGAGCAAGGGGGAAATGAACACCCTGAATGCTAAGTTGATGTAAAACTATTTGCTCTCCGCTTTTTAAATGTGTTGGTACTCAAATACCACAAGCACATTAGGTGATTGCACTCTCGATCGCGCGGGAGTGTGTGGCGTAATTTGTGACGTCAGACTTTATTGACGTCCACGCTTGACAAGCATATAAAGCGCCATTTTGAACGGGTTTCTGCGGTAGCTTGTAAATCTCCACTGCATTCAAGATGTTTTCATCAAACGGAGATTTCATGACGTTTCACTAGTACAATGTATTAAACATGAAAACCTTGGAGTCAGCTATTATTTTCTTGTAGAACGTATGCGGCCTTAATTTCCCAGAAGGCTTTCGCGCATGGGGAGGCACCGGAAGTGTACTTTAAAGTGTTTACAGATTCAAACCCCGGGGGTTGAAAAGAAATTTCAGTTAAAGATACTTTTGATAAACATGATATACTACTGTGTGTTAACTGATCAACTAAAACTCAATACAAAAGATAGATACAAAACAGAAAGAAGGAAATGTCATACACAAACAGTAGTGGTCGAAGAAAACTGGTAGTACGCAATTGGTTTGCATCAATTGATAGGGAATGCCTGAATCAGAAGTTAGCTTTAACAGATGCAAAAACAACATATATTGGTTGTAAAATAATCTTAATATAAATAATACTTTCCAACCTAAAGAAAAAGATTAGATATAAAACATTTTAAACTGATCACATACATCCACATAATTTATCTACATATACATTGTATGTACCTGTTAATGTATCGACGTCGGACTCGTCACCAGTGCATTCTGTCACTAGTCGACAAAGTTCCGACCTCGTCGTGTTGGCGATGAGGTTGGTCAGTTGAGTATTATGGTCCACTACTAGTTCCATGAGTCCTTTCCTTACATCTTTAATCGGACATCCGGCTCCGATATCCTGGGAGTCTCCCGTCTGGAACACCGACACCAGTAGAACTAGGATCGGCCAACTCGCCATGTTTCCTGCCCGGGAATTAAATTCCAGATATCCTAAAACAGCTTTTAAATATTTAACTACATGTATTTACCTATAACCAATTTCAGCGAAATAACCATTCTGTACAATGTTAATTAAATTTGTTGTAACTAAATTAATCTATTGCAAATATCACACACATCGTGTCCACATTTGTATATAAGTAGTTTTTTGTTTAATGCAGAAAAAATATTATGGTTGTATACCTTAATGGATTTTAAGTGACAAATAAGCCATTCATATTAGCGGTGAGTTAAATAAACCAAACAGAGTATATATTGTAACCATTAATTTGTGACGAGTTTTTTTTGGTAAATATTGTATATTCTATACTTATCTTGACCATGTGTAGGACGAGCGCTCAACATGTAATCACGTATCAATAAAGGGTTTTATTATCATTTTTTTCTATTATTAAATTAAAATGTTTAAAGGTGTTACGTATGTGTGGCGTTGTTCATTTTCCTGGAGACAAGGAGGCATTCTTTGCTGGTGTTTTACGTATTTCCAAATATTTGTCGTATCCCTAACAGCTAATATGTTAGGAGTAGTGTCACCGCGTATAATAGACATACTGTAAATGCAATCATTACGTTCATCTTCTTTAAACATAGCGTGGCGTTGACAAGATAAGGTGGCTGCATTAATTTCTCACTTCATTTAGAATTACAAGTACATATTGTTAAAGCGGAATAATCAAAACAAAACGTTAATAAAACATACCTGAGGGAATGCAGTCAAGTGAACTCGAGGTAATAAAGTCTACTATTGTTGGTCCTACCAGAGTTAACGTTCTTTAAACTGTCAATGTAACGATATGTACGCAAATTTTAGTTTTCTGCACAAATGTTTATTATATATGTGCTTGAAGCAATCTGATGACAAATTAAAATGCTACCTAGCTGAAATACTATATCGCATGCTCAAGGCACAATGATCAATTCTGCTACAGATTACCCAAGCACAATAATCTGAGTTACTCGTGCCGACAATGCGAACAACTATCAGTTGCTTAATATGAAATTAATGCGTCGTAAAATCCTAGGTAAGATTATTAGGTCTTTCATGACCTGGGATGTAATATCGGGAATTCATCCCGTTTTAATTTCATCACGCCATTGTGTTTTCTTTTCGGCATCAGAATTTACCGCATTCGTGACCTCACGTCATTGTTGTGCCATTGTGACGTCACGTCGCGTGGTATGCTATGTAAGATAGATTTTTCTTACATACTGTAGCTTTCTTACATGGGCAAACTTTAACAAACATGGCTAGATATGAGAGAAAAAGTTCTCAATAATTTTCTCTTTCAAACAGAGAGAACACCAAAGCGTTCACAAAACCATTATCCGAACACAAAATCGATTAAGCTAGAGGCACACTCTGACCAAATTATAAACGTATTAGATAGTAAGACCAAGTGTTCCGGAACAGTAAGGGTCTTCTGCTTCATCGACAACACCTGTGTTGTAAATATAGGTAAAACCGAAGTAAATGTCTTGGCATCAAAACGTTGTAACTCAGGCATAATTCTCAATCACAACATGCAAGCATATTAATGAGCATATTAAAAAAACGTCCATCTTTATAAAAAGATGTACAATATTTCTCAATTGTTCATTGTCTTCTTCAACCTGTATCTCTCGAATCCCTTTGTTTGTCAGCAGCTGACATATAACACGGAAATTTCAATATTCAGAGCAAGCCCTAAAAAAATCAGTGAATACCAAAGCTTCAACAAAACCATAATTCGAACTCCAAATCGATTAAACAAGGGGCGAAATAGGAAAAATGGAAAGATTTACATGGAGACCCTCGTAAAAGCACAGGAGAATAAGACCAGGTGTTCCGGAAGAGTAAGCGTCCTCTGCTTCATCGACGACACCCGCCATGCAAATCGTGGTCACATCGAAGTACATTAATGTAAGCACCAATCCTCAAAATGAGAACCGAGTCGTCTTGTCATCACAACAAGTAAACAAACTATAACAAGCAAACTCAAACGAATCAACTGGCGAAACAGGGATTTTACTATTAGGAAAGGGAAAGTCTCTATCGCAGAATCGGAATCATCACCAATAAACACAAGTGTCAATAAACACACTAATGTATACTGTAAAACAACTTATTTTCGTGGTGACCTAATTTCTCTTTTCGTAACACCTATTTCTCTCATTTCTAGGTGTGTAATACTGGCCTGTCCAGGGCAATACACCTATGATCGCTGTGGTTGTATTACACACCTACCAATGCAATACAGCCACGGCGTGACGTCACAATGGCGCAACAATGATGTGACGTCACGAGTTCGGTAAAATCTGATGCCGAAAAGAGAGAAATGGCGACGTGATGAAATTAAAACCTTCCAAGATATTTTAACCGTGTACATTAGAAAGCTGAGATTATTTTTTTCTGCGCAAACTTCGTTTGCAAATATGGGGTATGCTTTATCTCGCTGTATCATTTGTTTTCGTCAATAAAGCTCCATGGAAAAGTTGATATTTTCAAAATGGTGGCCAATCAAAAGTATTTTCTCATGGTTTTTGAGCTTATTCAGGTAGTTGAAATGAGAGAAAAATACTCTTTCATGACCAAAGGAAATTCCACCCTTGGGATTTTCCAATTTGGCAAAACCCTCGGCAAGGCCTCGGATTTTACCAAATTTGAAAACCCCTCGGGTTGAATTTCCTTATCTTACACCCCTGAACATGGAAGAGTAGAGTCTTATAGTACAGTACAGTACCCCTACAGTTAACATACTTCTAATTTGCGGATTTTATTCTCCAGCGAAATACACGAAAATTAATTGCTCGCGAAAATAATTTGGTTTACAGTAAACCACGCGTTTACGTAACAATGTCATTATTCAGAAATCGCTTCAGCTAGTCTTTGATTAACCATCGCAAGCACCTAAGTCAGTGAAAAAGCGGCCTTACACAGGACATGTCCTCGACAAACCATAGGAAGCTTTACTCAGACAATTATGCGTTCATAAGATAAATATGCCGAATTTGTAAGATTATTAGTCTCTTTTTTGACCAGGGATGTAAGATAGTGAAATTCCATCTGTTTTAATTTCATCACGCCGACGTTTTCTCTTTTCGGCATCAGAATTTACCGTATTCGTGACGTCACGTCATAGTTGAGCCATTGTGACGTCATGTCGCGTGATATGCTATTTAAGATAAAATTTTCTTACATAGCTTTCTTACATGAGCAAACTCTATCCAAAATGGCGAGATATGAGAGAAAAGTCTCAATAATTTTCTCCTTAAAAAAAGAGAGAACACCAAAGCGTTCACAAAACCATTATCCGAACACAAAAGCGGTACAGTACCCCTACAGTTAACAAACTTCTAATTTTCGGATTTTATTCTCCAGCGAAATACACGAAAATTAATCGCTCGCGAAAATAATTTTGTTTAAAGTAAACAACGCGTTTACGTACATGTAACAATGTCATTATTCAGAAATTGCTTCAGCTAGTATTTGATTAACCATCGCAAGCACCTAAGTCAGTAAAAAGCGGCCTTACACAGGACATGTCCTCGACAAACCATAGGAAGCTTCACTTAGACAATTATGCGTTCATAAGATAAATATGCCACTTTTGCTACACTGTACATTGCATTAATTGAGACGAAAAGGTTTCAGAATGTAAATACATCAAAAGGAATTTGGCTAGTTGCTTGAATTATACATGTACATGCAACCAGTTATTGTATACTAATATGCTTACGAAAGGTTTATTTCTAAAGATTACTGTACAGTTCATCAACACCAATAGTATCAGGTAATTATACAATGTTTATATTCGTATTATTTCATTTTGTGAACACTTTTGAGTTAGGACTATTACCTGATTGATAGTGCATGTGTCGTCATTGAGACAATGGACGTCTGTCCCTCCGGAATGTCTGGTCCTATTCTCCCCGGGTTTTATTTCAGCGTTTTATGTGGATATTTCCTTTGTTCATGTTTTGTCACTGTTATGATCGGTTTTGAGTTTTGATTATGGTTGGTTGAAGATTTGTTATTAGTTTGATTATTTTAAATGAATTTACAGCCTGAATGGCTCTTTGTGTTCAATGTTGATAGTAGTAAGCAGAAGACGCTTACTTATTCCGGAACACCTGGTCTTATTCTCATGTACGTTTATAAAGGTCTCCATGTAAAGTTTTCCTTTGTTCATATTTTGCCCCTGGTTTAATCCATTTTGAGTTCGGATTATGATTTTGCTAACGCTTTGTTATTTTCTGATTTATTAGCATCTAATAGTTCTCTTAGATTGGTAATGCATTATTATGTAGGCAAAGTATATGCTTAACTGATATACAGTAATCACATCACTAATCACATATTATTTTAGGTAATGTTTATTTTAAGTAGATTATACAAAATGCCTATTCGCGGAATTCAGATGGATACATTTACACAAATACACCAAAGGTTAATATGTTGATTGTGCAATTATTATAACGAAAGTAACACGTGATAATGTAATTCTAATGTTTGCCGAAATGTTGCTTGAGCTTTTACTGTACATTAGAAAATACATCTGCGGTTTTACATTAAATCACAAGATATGTATAACTATATTAAAGGCTATATTTGCGGTTGTACAATCTCAATGCTTACATTATGTCACCAAAAGGGACAAACCCAGATAAAACCGCAGCGTCAACAACACTTTACACCGAGCTCATATAGATTAAGCCTGGGGCAAAATATCAACAATGTGATTTATATATTAGCACCGATACCCTTGAAAAAAATATATATAATACGACCAAATATTCCGGAAGTGTAAGCGTCATTTACTTCAACAACGGCATCATGTGTGCCAATCTAGGTCACATTCAGGTAAATGTCACGTCCTCAGTGTTAATTCTGGGGCTATTTGTTTTTTAAAGTAACAAAACAGCATACCTATAAGCATATTAGAATTTTATACCTTCATAAAACAGCGATACAAGATGGCGACCATTATATCTGCTCAAAGTTTTTATCAACATGCGTCTCAAGAATCCTTGTGTTCTAAGTTTGTTTGCAAGCTATTCAAATTTCGATATTTAGAAAAAGCTCTAAAATCATTAACCGATTAACACATATATAAGTTAAAAGGCGGCTACGGTCCATGTTGGTCATAGTTTATGAAGAGGTAACTGAAAGCTCATAATTTTGATGCAAAGTAAATTTTGTTAAAAATGTAAAGATGTTATTGATGACGACAATATTAATAAGGTATAACTAGTTCATTAATATCTACTTAGGATAACAGCTTTAACAGCAAACGTATTCTAGATATATAAACAAGTCTAATAAAATAAGAGAATACCGAAGCGTCAACATAATCATAATCCAAACTCAAAATCGATTAAACCAGGGGCAAAATTTGAACAAAGGAAAGATTTACATGGAGACCCTTGCAAAAGTACAAGAGACTAAGACCAGGTGTTCCGGAAGAGTAAGCGCCTTCTGCTTCATCGACGACACCCGCCATGTAAATCTTTTGTCACATCCAAGTAAACATCAAGTTCTCAAAATGAGAACCGAGTATCATTGTCAATCACAACAAGTAAGCACACTAATGAGCATACTCAAAACGTCCATCTTCATATCACTTAAAGATACAGAATATTTCTCAATGAGACAAAGCTGGCGACCATAAAACTTGCCCATAGTACTGATCAACCTGCATCTCTCGAATCCTTGTGTTGTTAGTTTGTTTGTCAGCAGTCAACATCGATCACGAAAATCCCGATATTTAGAGCAAGCCCTGGAATACCTAATCAACTGTGACATGTAAACCCCATAGGTTGGAGAAGCAGGGATGTTACTATCAAGAAATGGAAAGTTTACGATCGGAAAATTGAAATCATCACGTTTATCGTATAGCTTAGTAGTAAGCTGTCCATGTTGGACGTAGTTTAAGTAGAGATCGAGGTAAGCAGCTGATGTAGAAGAGTCTGTTGTGTCTTTATTTCAAGTTCTGAAGGGTATATACAATCGACGTGGTCAGCAAACTTCTTGTTGTTTATAGACAATACATCGTCGATATATCTGAAAGTGAAATTAAAAGATTTGGCAAGGTTTTTGTTACAGGTTTTTCGCAGCACTCGAATCTTTAATTGATGCTTTGGCGTTGCTTGTACAATGTTTTAATTCGTCCACGACGCCTTTATATCGTACTTACGTCAACAATGCCTACACAGGTATAGTCTCAATAAGTCATAGATAGACATGGATTTTCAATAATAAACCGCTGTTCTGATATACTGCTTTATCACAACTTAATTCGTGGCTTATAGGTCGTCTTAAAACGGTTTACAAATTATTATATAGGCCTTAGCAACCAGCCAATGTCTGTTTTAAGTCCCTAAGGAGCATACAGCCGGTGCTGCCATTTAAATCCTCACACATTATTTACGAGCTAGGGTTCCACAATTTTTAGCACTGTCCACCCACTTACTCTCAGGTGAGTAGACTGAAACAAGTGAAATAAAGTATTTTGTTCAAAGATACGTGCCGTGACGTGAGTCAATACTGCAATAATTTGGCCTCTAATCCATGTCCCACAAGACTATCGTGTCTGCTTAAACATCTTTTTTTATATATATTCAGATTTTGACTTACTTTTTGCGAGGAGACATTTCAGTAATTTCACTGACTGTTAAGCAGACACCAAATTGATAGTGCGTTAGTGGTATCTAGTACGCATGTATCATCATCGGACGACAAGACAGATGCGATGTGATATATCATCACAGATTATATGTATTCCAGCATAACCGTGGCACAAGAACAAGTCAAGAAACTGTTCTCATAAAGATATTAGATGTGATAGGATCACCATACAATTTAATATCTCTAAAGTAAAGACATACCGTTACTACGATACAAAAATCAGACCTTCAGAAATCATCGAAATATTGCACAGATTGTGGAAATACTGTTCGGCATATTAAAATCTCTTCATTAAGCACAAAAAGCAGATGAAACCTATTTAACACAGGCCCAATTCAAATTCAGAACCACATTCGAACGGTTGGGTCTTTTAATACATAGGACAAAATAATAACAACGAATATTGTTGGTTCATAAGTCGATTTTATTTGATGGAACCTTACAAATAGAAACATTCTCTTGCAGAACCCCGTGGGAGGGGAATGACAATACCTCTGTCTTTGTTGTATATTTATTTTTTTTAAATATGTACAATAATGGTTTCTTTATGAACTATTTGAAACTGGCACAAAAATAAAATGTATCCTATTAATTTCTTCCACATTGTCCAGTATCTATTATTCTGTTTTAATAATTGCCAGAAAACAATCAGATACAGTACGGTACCTTTTGTGGTAATTCAATGTCCTTTGTGTTCCTTTTCTTAATTAATTTTGACCTAAAACTATACTTACTAAAAAGTCTTATTTTTTCATTCAAACTACATGAAGGTTTTGAACGACTCTTACCAATCGCATTAACTATCTGATGAACTTCCGTGATGTTTTATCTATCTTTGAAATATCCTTCGCTTACTAAACCAATTATTTTCCTTTATATAAGAGAACCATTAATCTACTGTTTTACTTTTTTTGTTTTCTGGCAATCTCCGACTCATCACTTCAGACTTTGTGCAGTGATTTATATGCCATTAATCTGTTGTAGGCCGAAGTTGTCCTATTCCAGCTTCAGCAATATCCGCTATAATTCAATATATGTTAACCAGAGCAAATACAGCATACAGCATCTTTCAGTTTTCTACCGCTCGTCTTGATCGCTCGCAATTCTCCGAGCCATCATTTTGGTTTGTTTCAGTGAGTAGTATTGACCCTTCCACTTGGCCCACGTGACACCCTTGGCATACGATTCGGTAATTCCCGAAAGATATTGGCCATTCAGGTTGGCGCCATGACACTTCCTGTACCACCAGGCTCCGTTGTATACGGCCGCACAATTATACACATACTCGTCATTGTCTTCATCCTTGGTGGTGAAGGCTGACCCGTTATGATACGCCAAAGCATCATCTGTACAGCAAATAGGAGGAAAATTAAAAGGAAAGAACTGCGTACAGGAAACATGCTTTTCATGCTTACACCATCAATCTGAATGAACCAAATAATTAGTTATACATATCTATCAGTTGTACATATTTGTTTCAGTTAATAAACTTTTATTGTGTTTGGCATTGCTTATTCATAAAGCTATTTAACTTTAATAAAATTATAACTTTATCGCTTATTTTTACCTGCTAGTAGAGTTATCTTCCGTATGTCACAAAGCTTGCACATATATAATATTCATGTACATGTATAATTATAATGGATTATTTTTTTCACTTTTCTCCTTTTTATTCGCATTATAAAAACTATATTATACTCCTATTTATACTATGCAATGTATTCTATTTTATTCTTATCCACATTTTATATGTATATTTATATTATACTCTTATCTATACAAGTTATGTGACTGATATATCTAAACATATCTATGCAAAAAGAGTACTCCCATCAGCATACCCTGGTGGTAAAGTCGACATGAAAACATCCTTAAGGCAAGAGCATCGTAGAATACATACACAAAGATAGATACTCACTTAAAGCTATCAAAACTCCAAGACGTTAAACATTACATTATCATTTACAAGGGCCATAAATTCAATTTAATTGAATCATTTCATATTGATGAGTTAAATAGTTCATCTGTCAGTCCGATTAAATATCGCATGTAGTTAAACTACACTAAATATGCCATGATTGAGTTTTGGTAAATTTACTGTAGATTCCTTAACCTTTAGCTACCAAATTATATAACTAGCAGGCAACTTGGATGATGAATATAATACTTACTTGAACTTCCGGAATAGCCTGATACATGTAGTGTATATTTGGTAGTTTCATCCCCGATCGAGAACGATGCATAGTCAGCATAAACAGTGTTGTGTTCAAAGTCCTCTAGATCAATTCTCATTTCCGTGTCTCCGAGTGATGTTAAGAGATATATGTTATCGTTACCTGTAACAACAGAGGTCATTGTAATAGTATCATTCAATAATCCGGCCGGATATTACGGTTTGATTAATATATTAATATCATTTAATTAGTATCCAATTATTATGCAAATGATACTTAATAAAAAAATTTAAATGATATTATACTAATTATTATTTTATTGAATAATGTGAGTTATGTGTAGGAAAAAAGGGTAAGATTGTGTGTAATGTTAGATAATGTAAGTTTGTAAGTAAAGAATGCAAGATTGTGTATACTTTTAAATAATGTAAGTTTGTGTGTACTTGTAATGTTAAATAATACGATTTTGTAAGTAATGAATTTAAGATTGTTTATAATGTTAAATAATGTAAGTTTGTGATGAATGTTAGTAATGCTAAATAATATCAGTTTATGATGAATGTAAGATTATGTGTTAAATAATGTAAACTTGTATGTAATGCTTGTAAGGTAGAAGAATGAGAAAGAGGACATGTTTTTAATACATTGTAAGCTAAATATGTGACAATAAAATGTTTGAAAAAGAAAAAAAAAGTTTCTATGAGTAGAACGAAAACAAACTACAATGATATTTTCTGTAACGAAGCATCGTCGGTTCGTTTTCAAAAGACATTCTCATACAATAGTCATCAATGTATCAAAAACAAATAAGAGAATACCGAAGCGTTAACAAAATCATAATCCAAACTCAAAATCGATTAAACCAGGGGCAAAATATGAACAAAAGAAAGATTCAAATGGAGACTCTTGCAAAAGTACAAGAGAATAAGACCAGGTGTTCCGGAAGAGTAAGCGTCTTCTGCTTCATCGAAGACAACGTATCAAAGTTATTAAACATTATTAGAAATTCATTTGAATAAAATAACTTGCATTTTTGATTTAGATAGAGTACAAAAGTATATAAGCTAACTTACGAATGTTAAGTATATACAGATATTTGCAAATCAATGTCACTTACGTATGTGCCATTGACAATTAGGGTGAAAAGTGCATTGATATCAAAGTTTAAAGTTACAAAAGACAGGAGCTTTAGCGAGCTTCCACTAGTGTTATATAACATTTATTTATCCAACAATCAGCACGTTTATACAATGGTCTGAGAGTGGAATAACACAGGGTATGGTGGTAAAAATACCTGTACATATATGTATGATGCATTTTATGAAATACCAAGATAAAAGAGAACTAATAATAAAAGTTTTTTTTCTGTTTACAAAATTAAAATATATGTTAAAAATTAAACTAACCCTAATATGATGAAAAGTGAACATTATTGTAACCCGATAAGAAGTGGATATAATCTAATAAGATAAATTAGATAACATTTATTTTAGTAGATAAATAAAACGTGTATCATATTGATTTATTTTTGTCAGAGAATTATATATATGTACTGTACAGCTAAACTGCTGTTCATTACCAAGCCAAAACTCGCCGGCCACGTCCCCAAATCCAACCTTGTAATCATTCCAACCTAAGAAGAAGTCAACATCACCATCGATACGCCTCTGAAATACCTTTAAAGCAGAAAACAAAATGAATTCCATAATGAGTCGACACGATTCATAAATGTGAATCGATGTCTGACCAGAGTTGTCTTTCTTAATACTCTGTTGCATGAACACGAAAGAAAATTGGAATACTTCATTTCGTAAAAATATTGTTTCATTTTTATATTCATATTTTCTAAAGATTTTCATTGCATTTCATTTCAATTGTTTTTGTTATTACATATGTAATATGTGTGGGTTTTTTTTAACAATATCTATTGATTAAAATCTATAAGTCAAAAAGAAATTGTGGAATTGAAATATTTAATCATAATTATTTTTCCTCAACTGTCGAACAGCGTAGAGATGAAAGTGCTTTTTTTTCTGCAAAAGGCACATTTTATATATTCAATACAGTCTGAGGGAAAGTGCATATGAGAAATGCTGTGATATAACAAAGTATAAATCGAGCATAAACCGAAAACTAAGAATGAATAACATATTTTCAACAAAATCAAAATTTGATCACCGAGAATGAGACCATTTGTTCAAGAATTATAAGTGTCTTCTTAGATTGCATTGCCACTTATCTTAATACCTATTACATGTATCAGATTGCTACTTATCTTAATACCTATTACATGTATCAGATTGCTACTTATATAAATACCTATTACATGTATCAGATTGCTACTTATCTTATACCTATTACATGTATCAGATTGCTACTTATCTTAATACCTATTACATGTATCAGATTGCTACTTATCTTAATACCTATTACATGTATCAGATTGCTACTTATCTTATACCTATTACATGTATCAGATTGCTACTTATCTTAATACCTATTATATGTATCAGATTGCTACTTATCTTAATACCTATTATATGTATCAGATTGCTACTTATTTTAATACCTATTATATGTATCAGATTGCTACTTATCTTAATACCTATTATATGTATCAGATTGCTACTTATCTTAATACCTATTACATGTATCAGATTGCTACTTATCTTAATACCTATTACATGTATCAGTTTGCTACTTATCTTAATACCTATTACATGTATCAGATTGCTACTTATCTTAATACCTATTACATGTATCAGATTGCTACTTATCTTATACCTATTACATGTATCAGATTGCTACTTATCTTAATACCTATTACATGTATCAGATTGCTACTTATCTTAATACCTATTACATGTATCAGATTGCTACTTATCTTATACCTATTACATGTATCAGATTGCTACTTATCTTAATACCTATTATATGTATCAGATTGCTACTTATCTTAATACCTATTATATGTATCAGATTGCTACTTATTTTAATACCTATTATATGTATCAGATTGCTACTTATCTTAATACCTATTATATGTATCAGATTGCTACTTATCTTAATACCTATTACATGTATCAGATTGCTACTTATCTTAATACCTATTACATGTATCAGTTTGCTACTTATCTTAATACCTATTACATGTATCAGATTGCTACTTATCTTAATACCTATTACATGTATCAGTTTGCTACTTATCTTAATACCTATTATATGTATCAGATTGCTACTTATCTTAATACCTATTATATGTATCAGAGTGCTACTTATCTTAATACCTATTATATGTATCAGATTGCTACTTATCTTAATACCTATTACATGTATCAGATTGCTACTTATCTTAATACCTATTACATGTATCAGATTGCTACTTATCGTAATACCTATTACATGTATCAGATTGCTACTTATCGTAATACCTATTACATGTATCAGATTGCTACTTATCTTAATACCGATTACATGTATCAGATTGCTACTTATCTTAATACCTATTACATGTATCAGATTGCTACTTATCTTAATACCTATTACATGTATCAGATTGCTACTTATCTTAATACCTATTACATGTATCAGATTGCTACTTATCTTAATACCTATTACATGTATCAGATTGCTACTTATCTTAATACCTATTACATGTATCAGATTGCTACTTATCTTAATACCTATTACATGTATCAGATTGCTACTTATCTTAATACCTATTACATGTATCAAATTGCTACAGTACTTAATACCTATTACATGTATCAGACAACTTACGGTCCATCCTCCTCCCTCCGTATCCATATCACAGTAAACCCTTAGTTTACGACCACCCAGTGTGATGCTGTATACTCCAGTCACCGTAACTCCTCTCTCCCGGATGTCCACACAGTCAATAGCACCATCTAAACAAGAACGAGTGTAAAATGTTGATAGCTTATAGCACCATCTAAACAAGAACGAGTGTAAAATATTTATAGCTTATAGCACCATCTAAACAAGAACGAGTGTAAGCTGTTTGATAGCTTATAGCACCATGTTAACAAGAACGAGTGTAAAATGTTGATAGCTTAGAGCACCATCTAAACAAGAACGAGTGTAAAATGTTGATATCTTATAGCACCATGTAAACAAGAACGAGTGTAAAATGTTGATAGCTTATAGCACCATGTAAACAAGAACGAGTGTAAAATGTTGATAGAATATAGCACCATCTAAACAGGAACGAATGTAAAATGTTGATAGCTTATAGCACCATGTAAATAAGAACGAGTGTAAAATGTTGATAGCTTATAGCACCATCTAAACAAGAACGAGTGTAAAATATTTATAGCTTATAGCACCATCTAAACAAGAACGAGTGTAAGCTGTTTGATAGCTTATAGCACCATGTTAACAAGAACGAGTGTAAAATGTTGATAGCTTAGAGCACCATCTAAACAAGAACGAGTGTAAAATGTTGATAGCTTATAGCACCATCTAAACAAGAACGAGTGTAAAATGTTGATAGCTTATAGCACCATGTAAACAAGAACGAGTGTAAAATGTTGATAGAATATAGCACCATCTAAACAGGAACGAATGTAAAATGTTGATAGCTTATAGCACCATGTAAATAAGAACGAGTGTAAAATGTTGATAGTATGTAGCACAATGTAAACAAAAAAGAGTGAAAAATGTTCATAATATATATCACCATCTACACAAAAACGAGAGTAAAATGTTGGTAGTTTATAGCACCATGTAAGCAAGAACGAGTGTAAAATGTTGATAGCATATAGCACTATCTAAACAAGAACGGGTGTCAAGTGTTGATAGAATATATCACCATCTAAACAAGAACGAGTGTAAAATGTTGATAGCTTATAGCACCATTGAAACAAGCACGAATATAAAATGCTGATAGAATATAGCACCATCTAAATAATAACGAGTGTAAGATGTTGATAGCTTATAGCACCATGAAAATAAGAACGAGTGTTAACTGTTGATAGCATATACATGTAACACCATCTAAACAAGAAAGAGTGCCAACTGTTGATAGAATATAGCACCATCTAAACAAGAACGAGTGTAAAATGTTGATAGCTTATAGCACCATGAAAATAAGAACGAGTCTTAACTGTTGATAGAATATAACACCATCTAAACAAGAAAGAGTGTAAAATGTTGATATAATATAGCACCATCTAAACAAGAACGAGTGCCAACTGTTGATAGAATATAGCACCATCTAAACAAGAACGAGTGTAAAATGTTGATAGCTTATAGACCCTTGAAAATAAGAACGAGTCTTAACTGTTGATAGAATATAACACCATCTAAACAAGAAAGAGTGTAAAATGTTGATATAATATAGCACCATCTAAACAAGAAAGAGTGTAAAATGTTGATATAATATAGCACCATCTAAACAAGAACGAGTGCCAACTGTTGATAGAATATAGCACCATCTAAACAAGAACGAGTGTAAAATGTTGATAGCTTATAGCAACATTTAAACAAGAACGAATATAAAATGCTGATAGAATATAGCACCATCTAAATAATAACGAGTGTAAAATGTTGATAGCTTATAGCACCATGAAAATAAGAACGAGTGTTAACTGTTGATAGAATATAACACCATCTATTCAAGAACGAGTGTAAAAAGTTGATAGCTTTTAGCACCATGAAAATAAGAACGAGTGTAAAATGTTGATAGAATATAGCATCATGTAATCAATAAAGAGTATAAAATGTTGATAGAATATAGCACTATGTAAACAAGATCGGATGTAAAATGTTGATAGTTTATAACACCATGTAATCAAGAAAACGTAGGGCCAAGTACTCGTGGACATAACTTTAAAATATATAAAGGGTTACAAGATTAGATGTCAAAAATATTCTTTCACGCCGATAATTGTGGATGTGTGGAATAGTCTCCCATTCAATTAAACAATTCGAATATTGGAAAAATCTGACACTAAGATATACCTGATATATTTATCTCTATTTTACTTAGATTTCAGTTATTTTCTATCGCTCTTAATGCTGTATTTAAGTGGAGTACAATTCACAAAGATACTTACCAAACGTTACATCGGCAGTCATGGAGTCTGAGGAGGGGTCATCCGGTACCAAATAAACACAAAACAGCAGTAAAACAGTAGTTACACTGAATTGTATATACAATGTCTAACAAGTCTGAGGGGGTGTCATCCGGTACCAAATAAATACAAAACAGCAGTAAAACAGTAGTTACACTGAATTGTATATACAATTTCTAACAAGTCTGATGAGTTGTCATCCGGTACCAAATAAACACAAAACAGCAGTAAAACAGTAGTTACACTGAATTGTATATCCAATGTCTAACAAGTCTGAGGAGTTGTCATCCGGTACCAAATAAACACAAAATAGCAGTAAAACAGTAGTTACACTGTATTGTATATACAATGTCTAACAAGTCTGAGGAGATGTCATCCGGTACCAAATAAACACAAAACAGCAGTAAAACAGTAGTTACACTGTATTGTATATACTATGTCTAACAAGTCTGAGGAGGGGTCATCCGGTACCAAATAAACACAAAACAGCAGTAAAACAGTAGTTACACTGTATTGTATATACAATGTCTAACAAGTCTGAGGAGATGTCATCCGGTACCAAATAAACACAAAACAGCAGTAAAACAGTAGTTACACTGAATTGTATATACAATGTCTAACAAGTCTGAGGGGGTGTCATCCGGTACCAAATAAGCACAAAACAGCAGTAAAACAGTAGTTACACTATAGCGTAAATACAATATCTAACAAGTTCTATATCAGATACAAGGAATGGATGATCAATGCTACATGTATGCAATTATGTTCTTAAACATCTTGAATGTACAGGCCTACTTTTTAAATGATCATAATTGGATATCTTGCACAAAGATAAATAAAATAAAGAAAACGACGGTCTCAACAAAATATCGTTCATAAATTATATTTACTTACAGTACAATTATAAGATGTTTTAAACAACTATAATTTTGTTTTGTTGATACTAGTTCTATTGTTACAAACCAAATAAGTTAAAGGGTGTACTATTTGTTAAGAAATTATCTGCTATGTGATTAAAATGTTTTTTTAGAAAATTATAATGTGAGATAGAATAAATATTCAGAGAATACCGAAGCGCCAACACAACCATAAACCGAACTCAAAATCGATTTAATTCGGAACGGAATATAAACAAAGGAAAGATTTATGTAGAAGCCCCAAAAAAGTAAAAGAGAATACGACCAATTATTAAGGAAGGAGTATGAATAAGCTAGGTGACAATATAGTTGGGCTACAGTGAAACACTTCCTCCCCGCATCGTTTTATAAAACTGCAGCCAAGTCTAATGTTTCCCTGTCTCCTTATCAGACACATTAATGGCTTAGCGGACATCTCAGCGCCATTTGCAATGATTAGATTATAAATATACGTGATATCACCAATAGTCCTTACTGGAATTTTGATTCAACTAACAAAGAACGAGAGGTAACTCGAGAAAAATAACATTTTCATGAACAACATTTACATAGAACGATGTTTTGATTTATCTATTTATATGAATAATTCAGTCGTTTTAAACCATATTCATAGTGTGGTATCATGCTTTGGTCGCCTTATCTGAAAATGTTTATAGCTATCAACTAGAAATTGTTAGTTTCGGAAATAATGAAGTTTAATTTATTTTATTTTTTCATATGAATGTAATAAACGATACGAAATTATACAAGGATGCGCATGCAACAAAACACTTTTAATGTAAAAAAGTCATTCATACATGGTACAAAAAAACACTGAACTAATTTACATGTAGCAAATTAATTCTTTGTTCTTCCTTTGCTTAATGTTTTCTGTGACGACTACAATGTACATAGCGAAGAAAAAATATCATAGGACATCTAGTACATTGAACTTCAATGGTGTATAATATATATATATATATATCAGGTTACCTTCAGTAGTTCGTAGTTCGTGGAAGATAGAACCGGTATCGGCGGTACATGGTGTAGTGGTGGTTGATTGGCAGGGTTCTGACCTCGTCGTGTTGGCGATGAGGTTGGTCAGCTGAGTATTGTGGTCCACTACTAGTTCCATCAGTTCCCGCCTCACATCCGTAATCGGACATCCGGATCCGACATCCTGGAAGTCTCCCGTCTGGAACACCGACACTAGTAGAACTAGGATCAACCAACTCGCCATGTTTCCAAATTTCGATCTAATTTCATGGATTCTAGTGTCGCTTTTAAATATGCGGATAAAGACTTATTTACCAATATTGGCTTCTCTACATCTATCATTTATTTATTTACATAACCAAATTATTACCTGTATTTCCATTTGCCCTATCGAATATTTGAATTTATCTATGTGTCGAGATAATTATAGCTTCTAATGTCAATATATGACGTAGAAATGATTCAGGACAGTGTAAACTATGTTTATTTATTTGTATTCAGTATGAACTTACAGACCCACGATTGTGCCAGGTGCGTGTTTTGAAATGTAATTATATTAAATATACGTTTTCATGAAATCATAACTACAAATTAATATAAATACTACACGTTGTATACACACGTACATATAGTCAGATCTCTGTGAGATATCATCAAGATTTATCGATAAATATGTTTAATATGACCTACATGTATTAATTTTAATGCTAAACATGATGTTTCATTTTATCTGTGTGTCGCCATCTAATGTTTCTTATTGAGTAGTAAACATTGCTGCAATCGCACTTGTATTTGTAAATTGCATGCCTATTTTAAAAGCACTCCGTAAAGGTGAATGAAATCCTGTAAATTTGTTCCATATTCATATAAACTCAGCAAAGCCTTTGCATGGGATAGATCCCGACGATGTTAAGAGGTTGGAATATACACTTACATTAATTATACAAAACATCCGTCATAATTTTGTAAAAAGAGAAATATAAGTCATTAGTATATAATGATAAAACAGTGAAAATAGGAAATGACAAAATCAAACCAAAACATAACGCGTGGTGGTGTATGACAAGGCTGACATGTATTCCAGCGTTTAAGCTTTGCATCTAGTTGAGTTCATATAAAGGGGTAGCGTTACCATTGTATGTTATTGATTTGGTTAAGAAGTAAAATTAGAGAATACCAAAGAGTCATCAAAACCATAATCTGAACTCAAAATCAATTTAACTAGAGGCAAATTATAAAGAAAGAATATATTTACATGGAGACCCGCGTAAAAGTGCAAGATAATAAGACCAGATGTTCCGGAAGGGTAAGCGTCTTCTGTTTCATCGACGACACCCGGCATGTAAATCTTTGTCAAATCCAAGTAAACATTAATCCTGCAAATGATAATCGAACTCAGAAACGTCCGTCTTCATATCACACACACAGACAGACTAATTTATCGATGAGATCATGATGGCGACCATAAAAACTTTGTTTAACCTACTCGTAACAAGGATACTATTGTATGACTGTTTTCCATATTTGCTTATAACCATCTTTCTATTGTCATTGTTTTACATTGAAATGCCGAGAAAAATAAAATATTGTCTATGTGGATGTAAACATATATCATTACAAAGGTCCATTTTACTCTATCATACAGCAATGTCATAAAATATGGTATCACACATGTTCAATGAAGCCTTAAGGGCTGCGACATTTTCACAAATGTACTATTTTTAATTACTGTAACACATGTAGAATTTAAAGTTAATTAAGATGATTTTAAAATGTTCTATTCGGAATAATTAGCTTACATATATTTCATTGGAAACTGTTTATTATTTCAATAAGATAAAATAAAATAGAAGAAACATTTTGAACCTCTTTGCACCCGCTGAACGACACTAAAACGTTCGTAGTTCACTATTTTAACTATACAGAAAGGTGACTTAACACACACATATGCTGTACCTTTTGAATTAAGTAATAGATATAATATGCCGAAAAAAATTAACTGCATCATACAGCTGTTTCGTCCTCCTAGTTCTCTTCAGTGATGCTAGGGGCCAAAAAGTGAGACTCCAAAATTTCTAATCTAATGTAGAGTTAGAAGGTTGCATGAGCTAGTGTTTGAATCGTTGTTTATTCCAAAATATGTTTTTGTTTTGATAAGAGTTCGATGTTCGATGTCGTACCAGAGCATTAAAATGCTAAAGATACTAATTTTACTTGGTTAACGAGATACATTAAGTTTCATGCAAAATTATTTCAGAAAATGTTAACATAATTTCGACATATTATATACGTTATTGCGACCTATCAAAAGAAAATATCCGATTAAGGCAAATGAAGTCAACATAGGAACTATGTCACGATACATGTAATCTGGGTATGAATACGAGTTAACATTGGCAGGGGCGCAACTCTTACAATCTTACCCGTGCTTTATAAAACTAGCTGTTTAAAGACTCAATCTGCAAATGATTTATGTTTTGTTGTAACTAAGAGTATGAGCTAAAAGCTTTAATATTTCAGAAAAAAAGAAAGTACATTATTAATGGATTGTCTGGGTTCATAGGTATATACTTGGCTTTAAGAGGCATTTTGGCCGGTATCGCGGCATATCATAGCGCTACGGACGTATAGTTTTGACAACAAACATTCAAAAGCCAGAGCGTTAAAGGTGGACGAAGACATCCTCCGACTATCAACCCCGACATTAATGATTAAAATCTTCCAAAATATGCATATTTTTAAAAAACAGATATATGGATGTTGAATTTGATAAATTTACCAGCGTTCCTAGAATTACTTCAAAAATAGCGTATTTAAGTTCAGGGCCCAGTTGTTCAAAAGATGATTAGCTTAAACACATTTAACGACATTTTATGTTAATACGCAAGTCAATATCTTACCATTTCGCATGTCAATTGATATTATTAGAAATGTTGATATCTGCAAAGTTGTAACTAAATATATGGTTTCATTTTAAAGTTAGAGGATAATCATAATTAAACACTGATTAAGCTAATCACCTTTTGAACAACTGGGCCCGGGTAGGGACTGCATCCGTATAAAGCACTTTCTGAGTGGTTTATTTGGCTGTGCGAATCATCAAGACAGAATGTGTTAGCTGGCTACATGGTATGCTACTTTTCTTACTGCTTAGCGTTCTTTTTGACATAGGATTGAACTTATTGCTGTTTCCGATGGGGTCACATGTTGCCGTGTTTCAATGGCGCATTCTGGACTGCGCTAATTTGAAATATATGTGATGTATATTGACAAAAGACTAATGACACCTCAAGTCCTCTAACCACTCCCGAATGTGCTGATTAGAATGATGAACATTTTAGTAACCAGTTTGTGAACAGTAAGTGGCTAGATATTTTTAAACAGGGACATACATTTGTATGTATGGTTGTTCCTTATTCATCACTCCAATATCTAGTATTTTGATCACTTTATGGAAAGCTGAATTAGTATGTATCTTTTTTTGTACAAAGATAATCAACAACAAGGAAACGAGTATCAATAAAGACAATACTAGAGAAAACTTTACGAACGAAAATAAAAGGGCTATGAATTAGACCGACACAACATTTCTCCCAACTAACTTGTAAATTTGTTTGCTCAACATCTTTATTTCAACTCGAGATCTTGATTCCAGATTTGATACTTGCTCTAATTTTCATTGGTTCTAGGTATCCGTCTTAACAATGTAAATTATATATTTTGCATGCTTTCGATATCACACACAGATATACATGTATGTATAACATATGTATTAATTATCACGCACTGGTATATAATTGTTATAAAAACAGTTATTCCTATATATGTATCACATGCACGATTTACACGTGATTTAAGTATCAAAAATAACAAAAAAGTCCTCTGTATTGTTCCAATATGACATTTACTATCCGAATTAATAAAACCATGTCTGTTTCCGAATTTCTAGTTTTCGAGATAGCACGACTAACATTCATGAGATTTTCTCGAATTTTAAAAATATAAAATTATCGAATAAATAAGCCACACTATATGATATGTCGACATGTCGATAAATAAGGCATCGTTTTGATATAAAGGTTGTTTACCTTTTCATGTTGAACATTTGGCCTTCAATATTAAACATTCTTTTATAAAAAACTAAGTTATTTTAGGAGCATACGAAATGATACGATGTTGGCATAGTAGCCGAACACATTATTGAAAAAGAAGAAAAAGAAAAGCCAATACGTTGTCCTGAGCCACAGATTGATAAATAAATGAAGCATTTGGTTAACCAAATCTATACTCTTCCAGTCGGTTATTTTGAAATGAAATATTCATATTTACCTCAGGCTCAATTCTTCATTTTATACGACTTCTAACGTATGTATTTCCCTTGCATTCGTCTAACCACAGGTGACTGACAGAAATGGCAACGACTGTAAATAGACCGCTCGGAATCAATAAGCAAAATTAATGACAATTTTTTCCGACAGATATATACGGAGATTGGCGATGCTATAACACAATATCAAGGATATTAACATGTATACCATTACAGCAAAATCCATCTAGCATTGCAGTTAAAGAATAAGAATACTTGTGAAAATAGCTTAACGTCAAGAATGTAGTATAACAATAACATTGTGATAAACTGTCTTAGAATCATTTTGGAACAATTTTCTTAGGTTGGTAATGTCATTACACTGCAATAACAAGAAATATGTCAATCAATGGCAAAGTGCTATCTATTCTTGTCTCATTAAGAATTTAATGTTGCTGATTGTATCTCTGGCACCTCTAGGACCAGGGCCCGTATTCATGAAACCGTTCTCATGCTCAAGCATGGATTCTGTGCCCAAGCCTTATTTCTTGTTCTGGCTATGACTTATTTAAACAATCTAATTTTGTCGAGGTGTTGGTAAAATATCGAAGAGATCCGAAGTCAAAAGCTGTTTTTAACATTTACAATGACGTTTTGACTCTTCAATATGATTCATGTGAGTTTCAAGTAAGCTGGCTTGAGTACAGAATCCATGCTTGAGCATGAGAACGGTTTATTGAATACGGGCCAAGGTGTTTAAGTAATTTTGTATACTCATTAGTGTATCGACTTATGATTGATCATGTTGATGACTCAGTTCTAACTTTGATGAAGTGACGTTTACTGGTATGTGACCAATATTTATTTGGCAGATGTCGTCGATGCAGCAGAAGACGCTGACTCGTCCGAAACACCCGGTGGTATCTTGTTTTACGTTTTAAAGGGTTAATCTTTCCATCATTGCCCCCAAGTTTAATCGATTTGGAGTTTGGAGTATGGACTTTTGACGTATTTTATTATCATTTTTTAACAAATTTATTACCGTGCGTACATTACGTACATTTCTCTATAAGATGTCTAACCATCTCGTTATGATACTTTCTACCTTGTCTACCGGAGTACCGCCGAATTTTGTACAATCTCGTACACTACACTAGTATGCTTTACGCTGGTCATTAATCTGACGAAGATGGCAATGTGGTCATCGAAAAAACACACGATGTTGTATTAAATATGTTTCTGTAACCAGACAAAAACTCTTAAATTGTAGTCATAGCCTAATGCCCGTTTTGTTGGTTATTTGAAACGATATGCATTTAATGCGATTTTGTAAACATCTGTTTTTTCAGTGTTGTATTAAATTAATATTTTATATGTTTAATCTTAAGTTGACTGTACATCTGAGTAATAACATGATCAAACCTATATATGCCGAGCGCCAGCGATGTTTCATCAAAAGCCGCAATTTTTTGTTTGCATTGGATATTGTCGTTCCAGTTCTGTTGTGTTAATGCGCTAAGAATTACGTCTTGTCGTGAATATCATTTAAAGTCTCCATAGCCACATCTAATCACATTTGAGTAGTGACACGGTACATAGCACACACATCTTCGTAGCACACGGTTTGGAATTATACAGCACTATTTCAAATTTACTTCTAAATTCATAATATAAAGGGGTTATACGCACCTGACCCTTCTGCTTCTACAATAGTTTCGAAATTTTGGATTACCATCTTTTGGCTTCTAGCATCACTGACAAGTCCCAGAAGGACGAAACAGCCGTATGATGCAGTTTAATTCATTTTTTTTCGGCAAACTGTATCTATTACTAAATTTAAAAGGTGCAGCATGTTTGTGTCTCGTCATCTTTAAAGTTCTATCATTGACACAGCGTTCAGAGATCGTATTTAGCGACGATTGCCATGCAGCTGTCAATACAAATTAAGTTATAATTCAACAGGTAATCAAGTACCACACGAGGCAGTTCCTAGCAAAGTTCATGTCGCTTTAGCGGGAACCCTCACTGTAGGAATCGTCTTCCCCTTTTCAACCTTTCGGCATTGACTTACGTACTCTTTGTAATAAGGTTACGTTTTACATAGTAATAAATGAATTTTATTTTGTCAGCATTGCTAGCGTAAACTCATTTTGGTGTTAATGGCAATCGATTGGGGAATATCTTAATTTTTTTAAAGCATCACACTGTTTGAAATCAAGCTATAAAGCTGTTAAACTATTTATCAAGACTGCAATAAAACAAATCAGACAATACCAAAGCGTCATCAAAACTATAATCCGAACTCCAAATCGATTAAACTAGAGGCAAAATATAAACAAAGGAAAGATTCACATGAAGACTCCCGTAAAAGAACAAAATAATTAGACCAGTTATTCAAGCAGAGTAAGCGTCTTCTGTTTCATCGACGACACCCGCCACGTAAATCTTGGTCACACTCAAAAACGTCAATTTTAATATCACACAAAAATGCAGAATATTTCGCGATGGCGACCATAAAACTTTCCCATAGTCTTCATCAACCTGTATCGCTCGAATTGTTTCGTCAGCAACTGGCATCTATCACGAAAATCTCGGTATTCAGAGCAAGTCCTAGAATAACGAATCAACTGGGACATGTGAACACCAAAGGATGGAGAAGCTGGAATGATACTTTTTTGATAATTTATTTACCCGTCCTGAAAAGCCCGCCGTCAAATTCAGCCTCGTATGAAAACAAAAATAGGTCAGCCAAAATTGGGCATAGTAATTATAAGGAAACGTAAATTTGTTAATTGTAGCCATACAATGGATTTACACAGATAATTCATTACTGTTTAATGACATAAAAGAGGAACTGGTACCTGTTTAATGACCGTACATAAATATACAATGAAAGGAAGCAAAACTGTTTTTTATATGCACCTCCTTTTTTCCTGATTTTGTAGTGGTTTTGCATATCAGTCGTGATTAAAGTACAGAACGATATCCGTATATATGTCAGTGTGTCGTCTACGTTATGTAACTCTAATGACTTGTTGGATTGTTAATAGTGTTACCCTTGGGGTAGGTCACACGATGTACACAGCACATTTCAATGCTGGATATGGAATTATTGAAGGACGGTCGAAGAGGTTATTTTACGTCTGACTGACAATACGTATATTAAGTATCTTCTGGTTTATTGACACTCGTACAAGTGACTGATAATCAAAGTGCAGCTGGTGACTTGTTACGTTAGAGTGTACATATTGACTTCCGGTGGTAGCGACGTATTAAATCATACTTATTACATCACAGTGAGGCTGGAGACATGGTTACAATAACTTCCGGTTGCAGTGACTTATTACATCATATTGTGTCTGGTGACTTCCGGTTGCAGTAACTTATTACATCATTTTTTTGTGTCTGGTGACTTCCGGTTGCAGTGACTTATTACATCATATTGTGTCTGGTGACTTCCGGTTGCAGTGACTGAATACCATGTAAGTGATGCCTTATTTTTTTTTCTCAGTTACTGAGACAAATAGCATATAAGTGAAATAGAAACAAATTGATTTTGGTATTTAATCTCTGAAAAAATGGACCATTATCCGGGTCTTTTTTCTATGTATTGGATTATAATTGCGATGCTTGACAATCATATATAGAGGATTTTCAAAAGATTGCCGTTTGATATCGAATGTACTTCACGAGTAAGGCAGATCTTTTTAATTTATTTGTACTAGTACGTAGCTACTGTATAAGAGGTTCTATAAAATCAATAGGTATACCCTTGTATTCGTAATTGCCGCCTCTGAAGTTCGATGACGTCACAAATGTTTGACACCACAATCTCAAGAATATATTGATGAGTTGAGCGAGCCTATTTCTCCACATGTGTAGTGAGTTGATGCTTAGACATTACTAGCACCAACTTGTATAGACATCTAATCGTTTTAAGTAATGTAAGAAACAGCAAATTCATAATTGATATTTTCCGGCCATAAGATATCATATCAAGACCTTCACATATTGATAAACTATTAACTGGAGTGTCCACTATTCTGCTGTAAAAATATCCCCACATGAATGGATAAAAAACGTAATGAATTGATCTTTTACATACAAGTGATATATACTATACATCATTTAAAAACACATTCAAGTTATTTTTCAAACGGATAGATCTTGTGGATTTACAAAGAAAACCATGAAAAGAATCGATACTTTCAATTGGAATTACAGGTAAGCCTAGGTTAACTCCAACGCTTTAAACCAAATTACAACCTACATAACATGTCTGAACAATTGGTTAAGACCGCTTATGTGTCAGTATTTTGATTGATGAATGTACGGTTACGACCTCTATTCTATCAATATTCTGAAAACAAAAGCAAGTGAACAGTTAGTTAGGTAGAAGGCAGTTCAAAATGGACGCGTGTTTACAAATACCGAGTTTCAACTGCTGCTGTACCAGTAACCGCATAAGATTTCATCTTGAATATTTCTGAAATCTGTTAATCTTATCTAAATCTATAAATATAAGAAGTTATTAGGCTTGATTTTCGCTTCAAGTTTTGCCGAAAGTTACGTATATTGGGCCTTTAACAGAATGATATATACACGAAGTCTAACCTACCCAGGTTTGTTGGAAGTTTTATACACAGTAAGAGGAGCCTACTTACCGGTAATAAATCACACGTGTCGTACACTTATTAGAGAGGGTAGTCTTCACAGCCTTGTAGTAAATCTCAATAAATGTTGCAATTAACCGAGTGTCATATCAGTCCCATTTCTTGCCACGAACGAATTTCTGGAACTGCTGATTTGTCCGATATACATTCATGACTACAGGTATTGATTTATGAAGTAAAACGGTTAAGAGCCTAAACTGTATAATTCGTTCTCAACAATCTGTGTCTTGTCTTGCTTTTGTATTTTGTGATATATGTGCCTTTTAGCATTGAGTTAATAAATAGATTGAAATTGTTTACATGCAATAATTGGCTACCTGTTTAATTGCATTCTTTCATCAAATCTCACTCCGAGTCATTGCATATTGGTTTTTTTTTCTTAATTATTTATATATACACATAATTTAACATACACTTTTTCCACCAAGTTAAACGTGTGATTAAAACATATAGAAAATGCAATACAAAGGCAATAATTATACTACCTCTGCTAGAATGACACTACACAATGTTATTTTTATTAAACTATTTCAAATAATTTGGTTATTGTTCAACAAGAATATAAATGTTATATGTATAGTTTTAATAAAGCTTGTTGTGTGCGATGAGAAGGACCAGGTATGAAACAATAATACGTGTTTAATGCATACTCATCAGAGTGAAAATACATTTTGTAACTTGTATATATAATGTGTCCGGAATAAATATGGTCCTCGGAGGACGAAACAGCTGTATGCAGTTCAATTCATTTTTTCGGCATTCTGTATCTGTTACTAAATGTAAAAGGTGTAGCATATGTGTGTGTTACGTCATCTTCAAAATAAGAGTTGTATTGCTGTAGATGTAGATGAGCCACACCAGTTAGTATTTTTCACATCTCGCTTATTACAAGTGTACCGGGGCACATTTTCGTAGCTATATCTACTCTTTGTTTCATCTGCCAATTCAAACAATGCTGATTTGTGTTGTCAAATGAAAACTCCTATTAGTTTTCCCAATGCATATTGCCACCGATTTTATCTTTAATTCATGCTTAAGCATTTGGATAGCGCGAGAGGAGGTAATTATATCACAATCAACGATTATATGATATCACTTGTTTAACACTCTACACAGATTGTGGTATACTATATCGGTGACTCAGAACGCTAGTGTCACATACAGTCAGTGCCACGTTAAGAAACAAGAACCAGCCGTTGTATTTACATAAATGATTAAATCAATGCATAATTATCATATTAATAAGGATATTCAAATTGTTATATACTATAACCTTTTGAGATACTCCATAGTCTTCTTTCTTACCTGTAAAACATAAATCACAATTTACTTACACACTAATTGTTTATTCATGATTTCCGTATAGGTAATTTCTTCATTTCTTTTCGAACGGCATTATTGTTCAGCGTTAATTGTATTAGTTTAAAGCCTAATTATGACGTCTCGATTTTCAGAGACAAAGCCGACATTTATACATCAGCTGCTTACCACAATATTTAACCAACGAGACCATAGAACTACAAAAGTATAAGATATGCATGACGATGGGGATTTACCTCTCCAACCTGTAATATTTACACATGTACGTTGAAGATCATTCGTTTTTCCAAGGCTAACTCTTGATACCGGGATTTCCGTGATGGATGTCGACGGCTGACGGACAAATTTACGACACAGGGATTCGAGAGATATAGGTTGATGAAGACTATGAGAAGGTTTAATGGTCGCCACCTTAGTCTCATTGACACATATACTGAATCCTTGTATGATATGAAGGTTTTGGTATTTGCTCGTTATTTGTTATGAAAAATGCCAACGTTCTTTCCTTGACAACATGGTTTTTACTTTTATGTGACTTTGAATTATATATAAGGTTTCGTCGATGTTTACTTGTTCTCGCGGTGTTCTCTGGATTTTTTTTTTCAGTTGAATGATATATAAATATATTTGAACAGACAATATAATCTCTTTCACAATCTAACGTCATAAAATGGAGACATTTGTGGGCACATTTGCTTAAAAAGGACGATGAAAATGGTCCTTTAATGAAATTGTCTAAAGAAAAAAATCATCTAGAATCTTTTGTTACGAAACGTGACGGCATATAGAACCTGAGGTAGGCATACACATCAAACAGATCAGCCACGAGGTAACATTTAATCGGTTACCAGGGGTTGTAATTATATTTAAGAAATTTCCATTGTGATAATTAGTACATTTCGTACATACACACACCCATGCATGGGTTCTTATTAAAACAAACATCCCGAACTGGGGAAATAAACAGTATTTTACAACAAGGAGCAGAAACGAAACTAGTGAGACAAGTCGAGCAGGGCGCGAACCCGAGACTTTAGGTTATGGAGCCAGGACGTTACCACCAGGCCAAAAGGTCAGAACCAGTTGACCTGGTTTGTAATTTCCTGATATTGTTATGCAAGGTCGCGTCTCCAAGTAACACAAGTCACAGTTCTTTCATATTGGTGTTGTTATTAAAATTGATCATACTTTGATAGATATAACAAACTTCTCTTACATGAGATCAAAACAAGATCATGCTTAGTAAAAGGAACATGGCCCTGATCAAGGCATATATTTGTATGTGTAATAATAGGTAAGGACATCTTGCAAATCAGTCTAATAAATTGAATACAACTTAACTCTTATTGCATAAACCGAGTGAAATCACTGGTGCAAGCCGATAGTCTGGACAGTGTACAGTGTATATAACGCAACATCAACACGCTCATTGACAAGCAGTGAACCAGTTTCAAAATGATTTACACTGCCACAATTTATTTTAAAAATACATGATAAAACAAACTAGAATAGTGCTGACGTAAACCGGTATTGATATATAAGTGAATGGCGAATATGTTCTGCGAAATTAGACCCGCGAATGTTGACAACCACGAATATTTCCATTAGACAAAAACACGTAATAGTGACTACCACGAATTTACACCGCTATAAAGGACATCCTATAACATGTATCTTCATCCCCTCTACCTTTTCTTGACGTGAGTTTGGTCTTGATGTCTGGCAATAGTATTCAGGTACAATTTGCCAAACCCTGTACCGCTTGTCCTTGCATTAAGCAATACTGTTCACTCTTATGTACATGTAGCTCAAACAGGAGTCCAACAGATCATATTGTACCATTCCTTATCTTGTTAAACAATATTGCGTATGTGCCTGAAGATGACATACTTATCAATTTTCTGGATTGTATTCTGATTTTAGTTGGAAATACTTTTATATAGTTTGTGCGGGTGGTTCAACAGTTGGTCATTGTGATATTGTAGTCATGCCTGCACACGATGCTGGCTGCCAAGCTATGCCACCATAGTTCATGTCATATTTCACAACAGATACAATAACAATTTTACAGAATTTGATGATTTATTCTCGTCAAAATAATTCCTACCTGCCGTTACTACCAACAGAACTTGATCACTTTTCTACTTGATCTATTAAAATAATTAGTTTTGTTATTTCATTGAAGAGTCCTAGGAGGACGAAACAGATGTATGATGCATTTTTTTCGGCATATTGTATCTATTACTAAATATAAAATGTGCAGCATATATGTGTGTAACGTCATCTTTGGTTTGCTGAATTGCTTGTTAATATTAGGTCATTCAGAGTAAGATCGTCTTGCATCAGCTAATGTATTGCTAAAATATCTTGATTTTTAACCCTATTTTACAGATTTAAACCATTTATGACGGAGTTTGCTAAGGTCATTTGAAAAGTAATTAATCAACAGGTAGACAGTAAATAACCACATATCTCTACTACTGTAATCCGTTATCTTTGACCTTGCTATAGGGCATACAGTCGCGATGTCTCAAAATAGATCATTTATCCTTACCTATCCTTCATAGCAAGCTATGAACCTTTTATAAAAAAAAAAAAAAAAAATCCCATGTTACAGATTGCATTAACTTCACACGAGAAACTTCATTAATAATATCAAATAAAGTTGAATATATCTGTTTGGCGCAGTAAATAGGTCAGCTAAGCCAAAGCTGCTAATGTGTTCTAAAAAATGAAAATGATCATGCAAGTTCAACTAAACGCTTATCCTTTACGGATTTGTTTGCTTGGCGTCGTTTCCTTTCATGGCCTCTAATGACCTCGTATTTGCCTTATGGTCATTACGAATGCTACAATGACAGTTAAAGCTAAATTTAGATTTGTTATAGACGTACAAATGAGAAAACGATAATGTTAATTGTCCCGAGAAATTACTCTACACGCAGTAGAATGGTCCAGAAGCTTCCTGAAGCAAATCGGTTAGGAACATGTTTGAAATAAAGCATGCACATGTAACAGGCGATAACCCTTTATCTATTTGAAAGATGACGTAGACGTAACACGCAAAAAACATGTATACAGTATGCCGACAGAAAAATTAAACTCCATCATTTAGCTGTTCCGTCCTCCTATGACTCTTTTATGATGTTAGGCACCGAAGGTGAGAATCCAAAATTTCTAAACTAATGTAGAAGCGGAGCAATAGTATACGTTAGACGCGAACTTTAATAAAAAAAAACTTAAAAGATACATTTTTATGGGTCAAATATTTATTTGTTATTCTTTGTCGCCTGATATGTATCTGTTAGATTACTCTGACAAAACGCACTATTAAAGAAGGTCCTGTTGCGTCCAAATAAAGCACTTTCTCTCATATCTCGCCATGTTGGATATAGTTTGCCCATGTAAGAAAGCTATGTAAGAAAAATCTATCTTACATAGCATTTCACGCGACGTGACGTCACAACGGCTCAACAATGACGTGATGTCACGAATACGGTAAACTCTGATGCCGGAAAGAGAAAACGACGGCGTGATAAAATTAAAACCTTTCACAAAATTTTAACCATAAACACCAGGAAGAGGAGATTAATTTTTCTGTGCAAACTTCGTTTGCGAATATAGGGTATGCTTAAACTCGCTGTCTAAGTCGTTTTCGTCAAAAAAGCTCAAGGAAATATGCGTGTATGTAGGATAGGGATATTCCACCCTCGGGATCACAAAATGTGGTAAAACCCTCGGCAAGCCTCGGGTTTCACCACATATTGTGACCCCTCGGTTGGAATATCCCTATCCTACATACATATATGTACACGCATATGAAAGAGTCTTATAATCTACCATCGCATGTGTTTTTGTTAAACTTGTAATCAAATCTATTTTGTTGTTTTATTTTCCCGGTCAGTCAGCTTTAGACAAAAGTTAATTTGAAATTATACAGAACTAGTTTAATTTTACTTCTACATGAGTTTAGAAATTTTGTATTACCATCTTTTGGCCCCTAGCACCACTGAAGAGTCCTGGAAGGACGAAACAGCTGTATGATACATTTGAATTCATTTTTGTCGGCATACTGTATCTATAACTAAATTTATAAAGTGCATCCTGTGTGTGTGTTACTTCATGTATCATAATAAAATATATATATATAAAATGTATTCGACACATTTTACATTTAATCTATTTCTTATTTAGTAATCCTTAGAGTATTACATATGCGTCAATACCAGTGGGTCTGAACTTACTGTAACTGGAAAACAGTGACTGCTATTAGAGTCCGTAAAGCCACACTTAATTGATGACCGCGTATACTATTGAATTCATCCGACGTCTTCATTACTGAATAGCTGTTTCTAGATCTAAAGCGTTGATGGACATGCTTTTCCTGGGTTAATTTTTGCGTTATTAATGTGTAGTTGTGGCATTCATACTATGTTTACATTATTTTCATTATGTGCTATTACGACTAGTGTGTGCTTACTAAAATTTACTGATGATTAAAACGGAAATTGTTTGATTCTACGTTACCTTAATGTATGTCATTGATGCCATGGCGTCTAAATATTTCCTTAATAACCTAATGTAATGGTTTTCTGAGACCTGATTATGTTTATGAGATATAAAAACATCCATTTGGCTGTATTAGGCCAAGTGGTTTTCTGGTGGAAACGTGGTCCTCTTTGATATTTATTTAGTTTTTTAGGTAAAATTTTCGTATCGGTCTTCATAATAAGATCGTGTAGGAAAATCCTTAGAATGATCGTACACCTTTAAATGGCCATACTACATGTATGTAATGCAGTAGTAGTGTTTGGCTTTGTCTGCTTCTACATTTGTTTAGAAATTGTGGTTCCCTCCTTTTAGCCCCTAGCATCACTGAAGATTACTAGGAGAACGAAAAGGCTGTATGATGTGTAATTCATTTTTCGGCATACTGTATCTATAACTAAATTAATACACTAATGCGCCCATGTGTTCCGGAAGAGTAAGCGTCTTCTGCTTCATCGACGACAAGTATTGTAGGTATCAAAGGTGCTGAACGGTTTCAAGACCAACTGGGCGCTTTGTTATGAATGTATTATAAAGATAGGCTACTTTCAAATATGCATATTCAGGAGAGATTATTTCGTACCACCTTCTACGTCAAACTTGTCAATTGTGATGACATTAAATATAACGCGAACTGGTGTCCCCAGTGACCAGACATCATTTGATAGGTGTCTAAACAAAGAATACATTGTGCTGAAAGGTGATATATGTTTTCCTAATTAGCATTGTGACATCTTCCAGAGCCACTAGGGCAAAATAACCTGGTCGGAAAACTTTGGATTTGCATAATGAGGGCACTAATTGTTTGTTCGTCTGGTTACTCTACCGAATCGATGAACCTCTGCTTCTTTCTACTTCTATGGCTCTGGTCACTTACCTCCCGTCCACGTGAGGTAAGGGATATCTGTGCGTAGTACACATACTACGGATTCATGGATGACCCATTTCTGGCTTTACATACTTGACATTGTCATGTAATATATTTCGTGAATGAATTAATCAGAAGATTTGTTTTTAAAGACGTGTATGTATCGCGGGGCTAACAAAAATATTGTAAATATCAATTAAATGAAGACTTCACCGTGGAGAATACCAAATAAATCATGGTACTAACTGAGTCTGGACACTTTTTGCCAAATATAAATCTACGCACGAGTGCAAAATATCAAAATATTAGCCACCCGAGTGAAATATGTTTGGTATTACTACAGATACTGTAAAATATTATATTTATTACATTTTTTATATCACAATCTACAGTGGCAGTAGCAAGACACGAAGGAAACACAAGTGATTGTCGTGGTTAGTCTGAGACAGCGACTGAATGAACACATCTACCTTTATACTTGGAATGTATTACAAGACGTAGCAGCTGTTATATTATAAATAAAAAACGTACAAACCAAGGACTGGTGTCAGCAATTACACAAACGTAAGTGTCTGATATTAATGTTAACAAATTGGAGGGAGATGAAATTAAGTTAGGCAATGTGTATCTTATCAACCAGTATTTTGCCTGTTAAATGTAAACAGAATCGCGTCTTTACCAAACAACTGAAGTTGTTGAAAGCTGACTGCAAAACTTTTTTCTATAGTAGTCCTCACAAATAGGGATATAATGAGTGAACATGCTACCCGTCCTCATACAGTAGCAGTTTGCATGTATGATTTGTGTTTTTGTTATGAGCCATTTCTTCCTCATTATATTCTTCCGTGATACATTATTGGGGAAAAGGTGTTGAAATAACTCAGTGTTTACAAAGATGACGTAACAAAAACATATTTCTGTTTTGTTTGTTTGTTTGTTTTTATTTTTGTCTTTGTCTCATTGACAACTATTCTGTACCTTATAGTGATATGAAGATGGACGTTTTTGAATTTGCTCATAAGTGGGTTTACTTGTTGTGATTGGCAATGATACACGGGTTCTCATTTTGAGTACTGATGCGTATTTGACCAAGATTTACATGGCGGGTGTCGTAGCTGAAGCAGAAGATGTTTACTCTTTCGGAACACTTGGTCTTGTTCTCTTGTGCTTTTTCGAGAGACTCCATGTAAATATTTCCTTTGTTCCTTTTTTGCCTTTAGTTCAATCGATTTTGAGTTCGGATTATGGTTTTGTTGACGCTTTGGTATTAATTAGTTGCAAGTAGAAACTAACACCTATCTTTCTCTGAATTTACACAAAGTTGAACCTACATATACATTCTGGCTTTCAATAAAATATCGTAAAAGTTTAAGATTGTAAAATCGTATTAGTTCATTGATTGCAGTACTGATACTTATTGTTATTATTGTTATCAATGGTAATATTAATCGGTTTGAACTAGCTAGAAAACAACAACAACGAATGTAAACAATCTTCAACAACAGAAAATCCGTCATTCGGAATTCACACAAATACATAAGGGAACATTGTCCATGTTATGTCAATGTTAAGACTGACTTGCTGTTTTAAGTTCCTAGAGACATTGCTTTGAGAAATTTGTATTATCAAAAAGGATTCTTACATTATATTTCTGTTTTTAACTGCTATGTATATCGTTCTATGCTAAATGTTCATGTCTGGAATGGAATCACCAGCAGAGTCTACCACCTCTTATCATGAAAGATGACGTAAACACACAAATGCTGAACCCTTTAAATTAATTATATACGGAATTTAACAGCATCAAACAGCTGTTTCGTCCTTCTCGAACTCGTCAGTGATGCTTGGCGCCGAAAGGTAGAAATCCAAATGTTCTTAACTACATGTAATATGGAAGCAGAAGGGTCAGGTGCGTAAATCTATATGAATTTATGAATTTAGAAAGAAATAGGTACTGTATTCTTTGAAATCGTGTACAACGAAAATGTGTATATTATGTACCTTGCTTCTACTCAAATGAAATAACTGTGGCTTTGGAGGCTCCAGCAAACCTCGGGGACTAAACAAATCAACTCCACCAGCAGAGTCTACTATTTCCTATCATGAAAGATACGTACATACATATGCTGCACCTTTAAAATGTATTAATATATTACTTAGTTTTTAGTAGTCTATGCTTAAAAACTAAGCTGTTTTAACCAAAGGATGTATTGTAGGGATTTATTTTGTTCTGTTAAAATTGAATGTGATTCACTGCCTCAATTAATAAAATCACCATAATCAAATATTCACGTGACATTATGAGTCATCTAGAAGAGTCGTCTTATTTATTAATCTAATCAAAAATATTATATATCAAGGATATTCTTTATATCAATTAAAACATAATATGTTTCAATGACATAATCGTGTCTTATCCTTGGGATTGTGCATATCTAACATCAAATGCATTTATAAAATGATAACGTAGATAACATTTCAACACATATACACAATTTAAACATAACAATTACTTTAAAAATTCAGCATCCAATTGGCTTAAACATTATCAACTGCATACCTATTTGAACAAGTAATGTCACATACGGATTTAACTTTGAAAGTTCAGCGGATATATTCATATTGAATGAGGCCTGTCGGGTCTTTATGCTTAATGTGTGCAACCGATCGCAACGTAACCAATTCAAAATTACTTTCAATCCATATATTTACACATTTATTATAAAACAATCGCTTATTGTTATTGATAATTTGTCAAGTAGTTACTGTTTTACCTGCGTTTGTATACCTGTCGCCATTTAAACGGCAAAGGTGGAACAGCTCTAATTGGAATAAATTGGCGTAAATGATTGTCATTAGTCATTTAAACGTATGACCCCGGGGCGTCTGCATGTTATTCGAAGAGAAGCGACGAAACTCTCGAAACTCTCACTACTTAGTTGATCTAAGACGTCACAAGTAAACCACGCGTTACGCGTTAAGGGGGTTTGCGTTCATATTCGTTTGATAAGCAAGTCTGCTGTTAATACTTATACAGTGGTTTGCAGCGTAAATATTAATGTTTTTGATGCGATAAACATAAATATAAGTAAACGGCCCCCATCTCATGCTAGTGTTTTTATTGCAATACTGGGGATTTTTATAAGAGAGTAATTCTTATAAATAATTGCCAAAAAGTGTCAACTATCTTAAATCGTATGTACATTTGACATGTGGTAAAATAGGAATAGTGAACTGTTCTCAATTTATTGTCGTTACAGAATTGAAATGTTCATTTCCTGAATTTATAGATTTACTGTAAACGTTCGCTTTTTTCACTGTAATCTTATTATAGCGCTTTTGGCGCTGAAATCAAATAAGAGAATACCGAAGCGTCAACATAATCATAATCCAAACTCAAAATCGATTAAACCAGGGGCAAAATTTGAACAAAGGAAAGATTTACATAGAGACAAGTATATCGTTAAAATATAATTGTGCTATTTGGGGGAGTTTGTATGTGCTTTTTGTAAAGTAATTACCACGGATAGGTTGATCATGTGCCAAAACACTGGCAAGGTGCTTAACGTTGTTTGCGCCAAATTAAGTACATTAACAGTATTCAATTCCATTGTGTGCTAAATAGAGATATTTCTTGATAGGTTTTATATTACAAAATAATAGATAAAACATTAAAGAGTCGAGATAAATATTGTAAAGAAAATAGAATTAATAACTCGTCTTCCTGGCTTTACCAACGAATCACTTGAAGACGAAAGCCAAAAGAGAAGGCTGCATTAAGGCATTTGATCTTATTTAATTGCCGGCTTAATATCTGGCTAGACGATTAACGTGATAATTGCGACTTTCCGAACGTACATTTTCCCTTCCTAGATAATACTACCCTTGACTCTCCAACCTTTTTGCTATTGATTCGTTATTTCGTGATATATGTCGACTGCTGGCGAACAAACATTCGAACAGGATTCGAGTGATGCACGTTGATGAAGACTGATGGGATAATTTCGGTCGATATGCTGATCTTAAAGAAATTTCTGTATTCGCTCATAAGCATGCCTTCTCGGGATGATTAAACATAATACCTCAGTTCTCAATGTGATGACGTAGTATTTACTTGGATGCGACCTAAATTTATATGATCGATGTCGTCGATAAAGCAGAAGACGCTCACCCTTCCGGACAACACGATCGTATTATCTTAACCTTTCCCAGGGTCGTGCATAAATCTTTCCTGTTCATATTCTGTTTCTAGTTGATTCGACTTCGAATTATGGCTTTGTTGACGCTTTCAGAACTATCTGATGTTTTCTTTTTTAACGTTTACAGGGATAATTGGATGTTTGCTTGTGAGCACTAATATGACGTCTATCAAATCAATAGCACAGAGAGGTATACCGAGATCATCTGTAGGAGGCGAGTAGTCTCGGGGGTCACCCTGTGTCTCGTTGTATACCAGACTATTTATGGCGGAGAAAGGCGTACGCCACGCTACCGAACTGTAACACAGGGCAATGTTACAGAGCTGTAATTCATCTATCAGAATGAGTCGGTTATTTATTACTGATGATATGGGAGGCCTGTCTCAATTGTAGGACAATATTCATATATTTGTCAACTTTACAAGTTATGCACACATTTGTTAAGATACCGTACACATATGTAGGTAGAATTCCCCAGCCTGCATGACGATAACAAAATTACATTAACCAATATTTCTCTTGAAACGGTTCAATACAACCCTACATAATATTTTAATAGGATAAATGTAGTACAATTATCACATTACAACACGAAACTATTGTTAGGTTTGTTAATTCAAGAAATACATTTACAACAATACCGCAGCTAGGTGAAGCTAACAATTCGCTAAAATGTGGGACCTTGTTTTCCTCTTATCATCTGACAAGTTTTTAATCAGCCAAGTTCGTTTTAAACTCAGAAATTTTACTGGGCCTAAATATGTCGGATGTTCGTATGAAGTCTGACGAGAATCGTCAATGGTGTTTACACGGGTATTATATTTAATTATATAGCCTCTACTTCTGGCTGTGGAAATTTCCGCTCGTCCTATAGTTTCTGATGTCTTCTCCTGGTGTTCTCGTTAAACACTCCATGTATGTTTCTATCTGGGTTATCAACATTGATTTATATTAGCTGAATAATGCACTTCGTCATTTGTGATTGCTTCGCAGAGGAATAAGCTTCGTGAATCAGAATAATTATATTAACAACTTAAAGCAAAATACAGGTCTCATGAATAAATATGCGCGGTTTTATTTTATTAAAATACACCTATTGTTTTATATAATTGTAGCCTTTGCTATTAAGAAAATACGTATTTATTTTTTCATGTGCAACTTCTGTTTATGAAGCTAATGTTGCTGCTACTGCAGCTGCATATGCAGCTGTCACCTCCGTCACCATCATCTTACTTACTCATGCCCTCGCAGCCACCCCTTTACACCCACACCAATACTACTTCATGTCCACAATTACTCTAATATTGCAACTACTAATTTACTGTAATACTGCTTCTTTTACTGTTGTTGATGCTGCTGCATTATAGTATTCGTGCCGTTGCCCCACCGACTTCGCAATCCCGTCCCAGACACAAACGCTACGTATACTGTTTTTTTCTGCTGCTACTGCTGTTGATACAGTTTAGTACTGGTAAGGATAATGCCATGGACTTCACGATCCCGTCCCCATCCTACAATTGTTCTCTTATTGCTGCTGCTGATGGTGATACTGTTGCCACCACTCCATCGCCTTCGTGATCCTGCCCCCAACCCTAAAGCTAGCAATACTGTCTTTTCCGCTGCTGCTGCTGCTGTTCATACAGTTTAGTACTGGCAATGTTGCCGCCACGGACTTCACGATCCCCACCCTAAATCTACTTATACTATTGTTCTGTTTACTGCTGCTGCTACTGATGATGATGATGATGATGATGATGATGATGATGATACTGTTGCCACCACTTCATCGCCTTCGTGATCCTGCACCCCTAACGTTAGTAATACTGTCTTTTCTGCTGCTGCTGCTGCTGCTGCTGTTGATACAGTTTAGTAATGGCAATGGTGTTGACTTTACGATCCCGTCCCAGACCCAAACGCTAATAATATTGGTTTTTTCCTGCTGCTGCTGCTGATGTTGCTGCTGCTGTTGCTGCTGACGATGATGATAATGATGATGTTGCTGCTGCTGCTGCTGACGATGATGATGATGATGATGATGATGATACCACCATCGTAGTACTGTCATCGTGAAACTGTCTTAGTAACCGATCCCCACAGCCATGCCTCTGGCCCCTACATCACCAATATATCACCATAATACTTTGACCAGAGGATTCTGAATTCATAAAACTGTTATCTTTCCATCACCATTCAAATACAATTTAATGATTTCTGATTACAGGTCAATATGACACTAAAACCATATAAAGCAGAATATGTATGCAGTGATCAAAATAATCATAACAATGATAGTAATGCTGTCACTACCTATTATATTTCAAATCATTTTACAAAACATCCGCGTTCCTCATACACTGAGATATATTACGACAGTTATCAAATTTATCTTGCTTCATATTTACATCGGATGCTCCAATTATATGTTACATGTATGTCATGCATTTATGATGTTGTTTTTTTCTTTACAAAGTCTACTTTAATACTTCTTTTGAAATTTGAAAACAAACATTAAAATTGAACATTTCTCTACCGTTTGGACTTAAACAAGTCTACCACACTGAGACGCTGATAAGTCTATAGTTTAATATAGTAAGACATATCAAGTGACACTCATCAAAGTGTCCCTGTCAAGAAAATTACCTCCCTGTGTCGAATACCATATATAACGTTCCCTGTCAGGTCAGCCACACAATTTATAAAATAATGTGTAACGTTGATATGCATCACTCACTCGTTTACATACAGTAAAATTAATGTCCTATCACCCCACCGTATATCGTTTGACCGTCTGTAAATGTTGCAAATGACACGGGGGCTGGATAAGTAGTGACAACCGGAAAAAGTCTCACTAGATTACGTCTACGTCATGAGGTGTGCTTATTGAAGCGTGCGGATGAATGAAACAAAAGTAGTTCGCGTCCCTCTCAAACTCTCTTTGTCAGGTGGCGCTCCGAGCGTCACAAGCCGATACGACGCCTGTCGTCTGCTAGTGTGAAAAGGGGAGGAAAACGGGGAAATCTATCTGCATTGTGTCAAATACAAGGATTTAGTCGGCAGGTAAGTTATATAACCATTTGATCGTATGCTTTTTGTATGTCACAAAAATGTAAGACCATGAAACTCGGCTATTGCCATAAGTCGTGAAGGCATATATATGTAAAATATAAGTTATGTAATTCGGCTTGAAAAAACTTATTAATCTAAAATTGCAGTTTTAAGCTTAACATATGATCTTTACATAACTGTTCCCCTAACTGACCAAAGTGATTAGCAACTTGTCCCGGTATCAGTGATAAAATTATCACCCAAAAGTTTATCCAGCAAATGACCACAAACTTAGAAAAAGCAAATACAGCAAACTAAATTTTAAAATACGAAAAGAAAATGTTGCGATGATATATATCAGACGTGTCTATATGTAGAGGATGCGCGTGGGAGTTTGCCTTAATATATTATACTTAACACGTTGGACCAACTAGACGCAATGTCACGTAAAGGACGCGCGCATGTTGAACGTCCTTGCAAGACGCGATAGGACCTACATAGGTATTATCAAGAAATCGCGATTCTGAGGACAGAATATACGGAACCATCTCTTTCTGAATCCCAGCTGATATATCAGTAAGAAAACTACCCGGATTTAGCAGATTTATGAAGCACGCGATAAAGTGACAATGTGTAGTAAGTGTCCATAAGTCGTTCACGACTCATTTTACGATTTATAGAAGTTTACTTTTTGATCGTTATTTAAATTGACCAAAGTTTCTTTAACGTTAAATTATGTCTGATGATTTGAGCTCCAACGTTAACGCTGTGTGTAGGTAGACGATAAGCGAATTTAAGCGCTAGAAACTATCCTAAGGTTATGTCTCCTGTATATGATCTGTGTTACGTATCATTGGCGTAGGGATAATTTCTCAATAAAACTGACCAGAGCTGTAAATAGGACCACTCATCACCAGGTAGAGTTGATCTACAGCTAGACAGGTCTAATGGTCCTGGGTAATGCTTAGTCGTCCATCAAATCCCGCAAGTGCATACATTCACACAGGTGGCATATTGTGCTTGGGGACTTATTGTGTTCGTAATAAATATTTATCTTCATTTTGGACCGCACCCCCTAACCAATCATACAGAAATTATGGCACCGACCCGATTGTCTTACTATCCGGTACTTTTGTTTGTAATGTAATAAACATTTTACTTTTTCGCACCATTACATGTAATATTTTCTAATGTCGAAATTAACTGTTCACCTGTACATTTGACGTGTTAATAGCGTCCTATGTTACACGTGCATTGTGACCTAAGGACGACCTTGTCATTAACCTTGAGAAAGTTAACTTTGAATTAAATTTAACTCTCTCTAAAACCCTATGTATTTAAGCTTTACGTGGGCGCCGAGGAGAACAACTTCAAAGTGACCTTTTGTCACGTGGTTGAGGTAGACTAGTTCGCAAACTAATTTGCATATCTAATGAGTCATTAATTCGTCGCTGTAAGACACGGCTTCCGCGGTGACGTCAACATATTTTAACACAGGTAGGTAACGTATATGAAGGTGTCAACGGAAGACAAGAGCGGCAAGGGCAAAATGGACGATCGACAACTTCCGGTCGTCTCGGATTATTATTTTCTCAATCTGCTATACATGTATCTATTTAACACTGAATCTATAACTGCATTTAACAGCAACAGGGTAGAAAACTGTTGTTTGAGAAAAGGGGTAATATATTTTAAATGGAATTTAATTAATACAGATTTCTTCTTATACCTACACTTGCTGCGACCTTTACATTGCCTTCTTCACGGCGATACATTTTGTTTTCTTAACAGTATCATTTCGTTTGCTGTTATTAAAAACAGGCCGTCTGCTGACATGAATGACAAGAAGCGGTTTTGCATTATATTTCCTCTCATGCAAAAGTGACATCACCCGAAAGTCTACCAACAATAAGCGTCATAGTCAAGCTACTCGTAGTCAATATCTCCATAGAGCCCGAGGGCCCGAAGGCTCGAGGGCTTATATCGCTGATTTATTTGTGTTTTTGACATAGAAATAATTACACAATGTCTTTACGCAATCTCGTTATTATACAATGGTTGCTGTAAACAACATCTATTATTAAGTAACATGATATAACTGCAATTACATCACCTTCCATTTTTTGCATCATTTGCCGTAAGTTTGTCATCAGTGATAAATATACGTGGGACATATTTCCATTGTTATATAATCGACCTATTGTGAGGGTAATATAATAAAAGTTATACGACTCGACAACAAAGTTGGCAGGTACATATAGAAAAATAACACAACCAAACCTCACATTTTGCCTTGAGATGAGCGTTCGCTCCTACTCACTGCATGATACATTTAGGAGTGCGGTAGGACTTAAAATCGGCCAAAAGATACCGATTATCGTGAGATGGCTTACACGAACATACCGCGGCCTCCCAAATACATACATACTGAACTCATTCACGCACAGAATACACCGAGAGGCCGTCTTTAAATTACCTTAGCTGTTAATAGGACGTAAAATAAATCAAACTTAATCAATTTTCATTTAAATACTTTTGACTCCAAATAATAACTCAGATATAAAAACAATATTGGGTGGTCAGATTGAGTAAGGGTGGTCGATCGCGAGTGCTAGCTGCAGTGGATAGCGCACTTGCCTTTTATCAAGTCGACCGCGGTTCGATTCTCCGATCGAATGTGAAAATATTGGGTCACCTGCCCGATCACGTTGGTTTTCCATGGGTACTCCAGTTTCCTCCAACATCAAAAACCCCGTGCGCTAACATCCGGGCAAACAAGAGTGGTTGATATTAGTTGAAATATCTTATTTCGCAATTATTGTAAAATAAATAAAGTTTTTTTATTACAAATTTTACATTTGGAACATCTGTCTCGTCTACACAGCGTGCGATATTCAGTACAAAGGATAAAGTTTAAAGTGTGCTGGAAATATAACGTGACTATTTTCAGTGGACATCGTAATTTTTTAGTTTTCATTTTAGACCACAGTTTATATTGATAATGTTGCATCGATGGAGAACTTTTGTTACTACTTTTCTTGTCTTCAATATTCAAGCAGTAACCTATGATGGATAAACTGGTTACTGTGACGGTTTAATGAAACATGTGTTCGCACTTGATTACTGTTTTTAATTTACATACAATTGTATCTCGTCACTACTGACATAACACGCAATTCGAAGTTTATTATCATACATAGAACATAATTGTATTTATCAATGTCAATTTCAAGTCCCTTTAGTGCATAATGAAAGTGGAATATGCATACATTTCAGACATAAAATGATTTGGTGATCCACATAAAATATATTTAAGACAAATATTAAATCATACAACTGAATTACAGCGTGATTTTATCATAGGATCGGAACTCTTAATAAAAACAAATGTGATAGTTAACTCGTATGTAATCCATTACGTGTAAACAGTCATACTGACCGAAATGTTATCGTATACTGATTGGATAACAGCTAATTTATAAAAGTACTTCCGTTATGTAAATTACATATTATACTAATTTCTTGATTATTTCATGTTCTTGCCTGATTATATTATGATTTTTTGGGACAATTTTTTTCTGTGATGTATGTTACTGGAGCATTGCCGCTGCTGTTAAAGTGTCCCGATAATTATGACACTGTGTTTTTGTGACGATTTGTGATAGTGACCGAATTAAAACATGTGTACTTTCGTTTTTCACATTTTGTGCTAATTGACAGAAAGTAACACACGTGGACCCCTAAAAATAGGTTATAACGAACTAGGAATAGCTTGTGGACACCGATATTTATGTTAGATGACTAAATGATAGCCAAAATAATTCCAATAAGCATGTAATTAAATACTTATTGTAAATTGTATGTCAAAACTTGCAACTTTGACAAACACTTGTATGTTATTACAAAAGAATTAAGTTTTTAGCGGTATAACACCAGATACGTACAAATGCATACTTCCGGTGATACTAAGATTATAGGTGCATGACTACTTCCGGTCGGTACAATATATGACGAATATTGAATGTCCAGTACGGTACTTCAAGCCAGTTCGCGATATTTTTTTTTATATAAAAGCTAATGCTTATTTCCTATGCAATATGATTGCCATCGTAAAATTTAATCATGATTTCTCTATGACATCAGAAATGCGTGCTATTCCGAAATTTATCGGATAGTGAAAATGTGCTGAAATTTACTAAATTGCCCCACTCCAGTAGCCTGTTACCATGAAGTGTGTCACCTTCATTACTGCTACCTGCTTCGTAATTGTCGGCAGAACACGACAGCCAAGGTCTTTGATAATTACACAAGGACACGTTATACAACTGTGGTAGTCTTTGGAATAAATTACCATCTTTTGTTCTTTATTAGTTTTCTTTAAATGTAAATTGTTTGGTGAATGGGTCCGTTATTGTAGTTATACAAGATCCAAGTGGTATTCTAATGCCAAGGGTTATTGCAGTCCAAGGGTAGCAATATATTGTAGGAACATTGCGGGTTCATGGCCCAGGGACCATCGTATCTGCAGACCCAGATTTTGTCCCAGTGTCCCAATATAAAGGTTTTCAAAGTCAGTCTGAGGCATTGTTAACACAAACTTACTTCAGAAAATCACATGTTAGGAGATTCCCATAAAGCATTACATTCTCAATACATAGGATATTGCTCTTGTTCGCCAGAAACACATGACTTGAGTGTTCCTTTTGCATGCAGCTGTCGGGTTCAAATTATTCCCGGGAATTAGGGAACTGCTGTTGTTGCCATAAAATGTATTTGAATTGGAAACAGAGTCGGATGATAATTGGACACCAGTAAGAATATATGAATTGTAGAATTTGACGGCGACTCGTGTGTTATGACGAGGACAGGTTTTTAGTTCCGGAATTTGCGAGAGAGATCGTGCAATATACCCTAAATTTCGCCGTGGACTTTGATCAAACATCAAGAGGACTTGAACATGTTCAATGTTTATTTGAGTTGATTCAATACGAGATTGAAACGTGTTGTTTGGGCAGTACTTCAGGGAGAATTTTATTACATGAAAGGAAATGCAAGATCGATATCAGGACGATTGTTTATACTTTGACCACATGATCGTGTGATGTGTGACCCATGCTAAAATAGTAATCCACATAAATAACATGCATACATATTTGAAGATTTGATTTAGAGGAAAACCACAGTGAATACACTTTTAAATGTGTAAACTACACGATTTACTTTTCTATTCATAAGCTTCGTCTGGAACTTTTATGACACCGAGTGTATCTGTGTCTGTGCATCTGACTTGCAGCTAAATGACTCACGCGGATTTAGACATTGATATACATTTCAGCTAGCTTTAAGGAAAACGTTTAAACATGACTTGAGTGCAGAAAAAAAACTGCAATCACAACCTAAATTAAAACCTCACGTGCGCGATAAGTGATATGGATTTAAACAATGCACATATCTGTCATGTAGTGTAGCGTTTGGATATTGGCACTATTATACATATTATTTATAGCAGATTTGACAATTGCCCTCCCCAGGTGACAATGGATTGTTCTGTAGATAGCTTAATTAAGTAAAATCTACATATGTGTGTGTTGTGAAGGGCGTGCTGTGAGAGGTGAAAGTCACGTCTGACAGCTACAGGTGAAATGGGACGATGGGTGTAACGTACCGTAGCATGTAATTAACTTATCACAAAAAATACAGTTGTCCCCCTTTGGAGAATTCTTCTTACAAAACGAAAGAGGGACTTGCAAAATGATTCTATAAATAATGCAAGTTGAAATCTAGACAGTCTAGTTTTCAACTTTATCGTACTTAGAATATCATAAAAATATGAAAAAAAAAATAACTTGCAATTTACATGTAGATTAATCCGTCAGTATTTTTGAGGCTTTAGTCTATGGTTTTAGTGGTACATATATCATGATATGCAAAATTATGTCTTATCGTATCGCATCCCCTGTTGACGACATTACTTTGTGTATGTATAATACAGCGTGAAATAATGTCTTCGTCTTAAAACTGTTAGACCGTTAACCAGTGCATCCGTTTTCTGATTGATGTCATACTGAAAGGTTGGCAGATTTCTGTTACGATGGGCTTGTAGCTTCGCGATGGAAGGAAGTTTCAATTGGGAGAACGACGAACTGGAAGGTTGTGGGTAGCTACGTATACGCTGTTAAACCTATTCTACCAGGATTGTATTGTTGAAGTGAAACTGACTTCTCTGATGGTGATTTTCATATTGCTGACGTTGCAAAACTATGACGTTGCTTAAGTGTCATGATAAATTCGTTGTCCTAGAGTTGTCTTCTGACGTGGTCAGTTGTGGTCATCGATCTAATCTATTTGGTGTACAATGTACCTCGTGATTCGTCATGAAGCTACACGATGAATAATGACAAATCACGTGTCATGCTTCAGTTTAGGTGACCAAGTCGAGACAAACGACACAAACGACCTTAAGGAAATAGTCTTAAACTGGTCACATGATACATAGGTCAACTTGTCTGTCCATAGTGATATATATATGTTTGTGGTTTATATATAAGAAAAGCATTAGACGCAGTACTGTTCTAAAAGCCGTCACCAGTTGTTGATTGAAATGCTCATCTAGGTACAAACTGTTATACTGACACATTACTTTGCAATCTGGTCCAAATTAGTACTACCAATTTTCAAGTCCATGGATCTAGTGACACGGCAACTGTGTGTGTACATAGCACCAGTACACAAATAGCGCCAGGGCACATAGCAAAGGCACTTATTGACATAGTAGTAGTGCCAATGGATAAAGCAACAAGTGTCAGAACATGAAGCGATCATGAAATAGCGTAGGTAGCTGTTGCAATACTACAAATATATATAGCATTATCATTCAGATCGATTAGAAAAATTGAAAGTAAACAGTGTTCATCTAAAGAACTCAAATATCATTGTATATCATTAAAAGTGTCAGAATTACCACCCTGGAAACAGATGATAATACCCCTTAATGACATGTATACATACACGTGTGAGACGCCGCTATACACAGAGGATGACGTTTCCGTGTGACGTACACCACCTGTTTATAGTGCTTGCGGGAAATGATAGGATGATCTATATGTTTTATGTTTGTTAATGAATATACACTGTCAAAACTGTCTGAGGATTTCTGGCGTGTTGGTTTTGTACATGAACGAGGAAACGAGGTTTGTGGGAAGAATATGCCACTTAAACGGTCCAGATCTATTGTTCAGTATATACATTTTTGTATAACAGGAGGGTTGGTTAACTGTACATTGCTTTATTTCCTGAAACTTAATCCTACATGTAACTCTGGTACATTTTAGGAGCATATCTTCATTTAAATTTGCTACATGTTACGTATACCTTAACAAAATATAAAAAAGATGCTACTTAATCAGCGCATTGTCTCCATATTAACAACAAAAATGAATTTAAACAACACTTCAATATCTATTCAGGCATCATACACACATAGGGAGATATACGCCAGGTGGCATAGGACCAGCAGGTAACCTGATAAGGCATCTCCTGCAAACTCCTTAGAATCATATGTACTGTAAATTGCTTTAGAGTAACTTATTTGAGCCAGATTGGGCCCTATATCAAATGATGTACACCTGATTTGGTGCCGCTGATGCCAACGCACGTGGGTCTTCTTTGGTAAGTAAACGGGGTACCTGTATGTAACCTACGTATACGTGCTAATTGAAGGGTCAGTTAAGTTGTGTAGTAGCACTATTTTAATATCGTCATTTGCTGTTATTATAGTTGCTATTCCTTCTTCATTTTCATTCTATCCTTAAATTAGCAGCCTGACAAAGATGTGTGATAACACATAATGCTAACTTCATCTCGGATATCGTGTGGTATTTTATTCGCTAAATTACCATTATTGTTTCTAGACTGGCATTTAATTACCGCGTGTTTCTTCATTAAGGCTAAATTACCACTGCTCAAGTTTATGTGTCAGGGACAAATCTCAGAAACCATACAGTAATATAACGCGTTTATGACTTCATATTAAACTTTTTGTGACACCAGCGACAAATGTCTTAAATATGGTGTTTATTCATTAAACACGTGCTTCCGGTTGTTTAAGATTATTCCTCAAAAGAAGAAGCATCTTGTTCTCAAACAAAAACACATTTATGCCGGAAATGACGCCAATGTTGAACTACTTTCTTGACGAATCCTTGTCTAATGGTCGAGTAGGCATGTTTCCTCCAATACGTAACACGTGAGGATCGTAAATCAATCTTATGACTTGAGATAACTGTCATCTAAATAAAACAAACTTCTCAGGTGACGAGCGATCAGTCAAAAATTACAGGTCATTAAATTCAATAAATTGCGCATTAATCTAAATTATGAAATGATAATAATTTCGATGAAACCAGATCAAAAAGGGTTATTAGATGTATAAAACATTGTGTCAAGAACAAAAAGGTTTTGATTAAGATAATTATTATTTCATACAGAAATAAATGTAAACTTTAGAAAGTAAAAAGGGGAAACAACTCTTTTGTGTGGTAAAGTTTCATCATCTCGTTTTTACCTGTTTAATGGATATCTGTATCTTACACGTGGTGCTGTCATCCATGACAGGGGAATCTGCGTCATTGAAAGGTTTTGTCCTTGTGTATATGGTATATATAACATTTGTTAGCGTCTACTTGACAAGGTGTGGTCAAGGGTGTACTGTGTTCAGTTAACCACCCATGAACCGAGTCGCACGTGTCAGCCTTCTAAAGCAAAACAGTGTTACCGGAAGTGTACCGGCATTTCAGGTATACGCGGAACGAGTGCGTTTTGATCCAGTGTATCTATCAAGCGTTGGAACCATTAGGATTATGTCCAGACTCTGCGGAAACTATTACCGGTAAGTCTGTGTAATGTCACGTTTTCTAAGCACGCTACGTCATTCTTCGTTTCCTGAAGCTACGAGGCCCTCGTACATATGACATAATTTCCACACGGTGAATTGACATAGAGAGGGTAATTGTCTGACCATCACCTCTAGCTGTACCACCGGCTTGTATCGCTCTATCTATACAAATATAGCCACAAAGGTTGATGATTAGATGCGGAATGAAAAGAAAATATCGCGTTTAGAAGCCTGTTTATAGCACATGTACTCCACCGGTATAACACATTGTCGTTGGTATATGATACCCCAAAGGACACGGTCTAGCGCAGTTTTCTCACACAGGTGGGACTATCTCTAGCTTCATGCTGACGTCACTGTATACTAGCTCCATGCTATCGTCACTGTACCTAAACCGGGGCAGTACCCTAAACGTAGACACTCGTGTGAAAACGTCCCAATCCGTCGTCACGCAATACAAAAAAGTGTATACATATATATAGAGTTTGCATTCGTTGATCCTGTAACTATACAATACAAACTTCATTTACTGCTGAATATTGCCACATGTTTAAGACTAAAATCCAAACAAAACTTTACATGACGTGTCAAGATATTAACAATACTGTATTTGGATATCGTTTTAAAAACCAATGTCAGTCTGGAAAATAAACTTAAAGAGGAAACTATTTGAATCATCCATGCTTTTCTGCTAATATTAATCTTTTATTTCCCTAATATAAGCCAAAACACCAAAGTTTTCATTTAAGTGTACTGTGACGTCTGTTCAAGGGCATATGTTACCCCGATATTATTTTGCGTTCTATTTATAGATTTGGTTTCGTTTTGTTTTGTTAAACATTTTATTAATTCATATGCGATGCTGCGGCATGTTCTTGTAAGTCTTTGTGATAATGTGCAGCTGATCCCGACTTAAGGGCGCTACCAATCTGATTAAAATCGTCTGTCACATGGCTCCGTTAACTTCGTATAACACCTGGAAAACGATCTTCAGAGGTAACTACGAAGTTAACGGAGCAATGTAACAGATGGTTTTAATCTGACAGTAGTGCTACCACACAGATTTGGATAACACACGCAAATATATCAACTTTTGCAGTATGTTCCTTAAAATGCACTGTTAAATTAATAGAAACTTATACTAAACAAACGGAATACAGCTACGCAAACTTGTTCACGGCCATTAAAAAGAAACAGGTTTTGCAGATATCCACAGTGGATATAAAGTCCAACACAGTAGGGTGGGCTACATGTAACCTGGACTTATGTCTGAGCTTATTTGTACTGTTCGTTGACCCTAGGTATTTTCAAATAGCATAATTATACTGGTATTGACCTTATATTGACCCACATGTATATATCAGTCCGATATATTGTCGACCGTGGATACCGGCTCACAAACGTCCCATGGGAAATGAGAATAGGCACTTACATGTAATTTTACATGTCTTATAAGGCAATTTTTTCAGTAATATAGGCGTATAAAAAAAAAGAAAAAAAGACTCGCACAAATACCAACACGTTTATTTTCAAATAACTCAACCATGTTGTCGGAGCTTCAAGTATATTTTATTTATTGTAGTATTACGTACAGATCCAGTTGTTATTGAACTTGTGTAGGGTATTGAACTTTCGTTAACATTGATAATGAAAGCATTCCTGGTAATTCTACTACCAGTGGACCTAATACATATACATACATGTGGAGAGCTTTGGTAACATCTCGTTATTTGTTATACACATGTTAAATATTTAATAAGGAAAAGTCAAATCTAAACTTTAAATTATACATATGGTTTATATATGAAATCGTATTTCGATATTAGTATCCAATGTTTTAGAAGTATGAAAAATCATGATTTTTTCCCCACGTTTTTAAAAAAAATATCTGTGTTCAAATATCTATGTATTTTCTGTTGATCTGGTCGAGATTTAACCATGATCAATCCAACAATACGCTATATCTGCCATATCAGCCCTGTTATACTGAAGTCAGCATGTACATACAATTGCCTATCCATTTTTCGCACTATTCCATCAACATTACACTATGATAAGGAGGCTTGTTCTTGTAGGAATCATTATCATGTAATGTCGGTAAGAAAGTGGATTAACAGGTGTATCACACGTGTTTCTGGTATGTATCATCAGCTTATTTTACGTAGTTTGTTATATATGTAAAGATTGATTACGTCTTTGTGTCCTGGGGTCAGTATTATAATTGTTCATCTGCGTCATATTCACGGTAAATTTCATCCTTGTGTACCCGTCTATCATGTGAGTGTGTGTTTTTAAACATTGCGTTGGTAACCACTCTCTTTGTTTCAAAGGAATGTCTGAAAAAAAAATAGATAATAGATTTATTGTTAATCTGTATTATACAGATTGGACAAATTGGCAATGTAGAAAAATATAAATTAATGCATAAGAATATATAAATAGAAAAATACAAAAGCGCTCTGATTTTTATTCAAAGATGACCAAACTTTGAAAGTTATTCGTACGAAATTTGAGAGGACCTCTCTTTGACGTCATAAGCAGACCCATTTTATCCCAAAGTGCTATTTATAGAGTAATTAAATGAATTGAATGTAAGATATTTGAATGCCCTCGACCTCCAAAGTGTGAAACTTGCATACAAGGTCAGGGGCGACATCGTCTTTATCACCTAATGTATATATTTCGGAATGGTCTGCATATTAAATTTTCCTTTTTTCTCAGACGTATATGTTTATCATTACGTTAACAGACTTAGCTGTAACAATGTCACATTGGAGTCAGTTTTTATTATTTACGTATACACACACGTGGACAATGAGTAGTTTCTTTATTATTTACGTATACACACACGTGGACAATGAGTAGTTTCTTTATTATTTACGTATACACACACGTGGACAATGAGTAGTTTCTTTATTATTTACTTATATACACACGTGGACAATGAGTAGTTTCTTTATTATTTACGTATACACACACGTGGACAAGGAGTGATTCAAGTGTTGTAGAACGCACACCTAACCATTTATTATGCTGACATTATTTGCCAGGTTTCAGTGACCAGTAGACATTTGAGCAGTGACCAAGTCCACCTTTCTGTCCTAAAGTCGTGAAGTTATGACCTCTTGACGCTAAGTGACCATACATTGACCATTAACTTGGTCAGCTATGTCAAAAAGTCGTCAGGACAAATAACTTTCCGTCCGTGACTGTGTGATTAATAACTTCGATTCCGGTCTCCGAACTACGCGCCTCTTACTAACAATGCATCCAAATAACGGGGTTGGGTTGGGTTGGATTTGGAGGGGCATGCAAAGAGGAATGAAAGATTAAAAATTACTCTTCATAATGTATTTTCTTGAAATTCTTATAAAACGATACCAGGAAACAATATTTGGTTTTGCCAGATTTAGGCTGAAGCTTATCTGTGATGTTTTGATGACTGGTGCCGTATTTGACAACCATGATCAGAAAAAATAATCATTAGAGCTCTTGATTCATCCCTCCGTTCAAACGTAGTTTTAGTAGTTACGGGAAAGTATTATCCCCTCATATGGACTTCGTGTGTCTAAAGTTTTTATTTCTGGTGGTTTGAGCTTCTATCACTTCCTTCACTTTGGCTAGATTTTAACGAGTTGGCGAGTTGGTGTTAATTTATACGTGCCACGCCGGTAGGGTCATATCCGACTGCTACAGATATCTTCGATGACATTTATGAAGAACTTGATTAAATAATTACCCCAGGCTTCACTTACACTGTGTTGACATTGGTACCGGGAACTATAAGTAGCGCGCCGTAAACTAAAGCGAAAGTAGAACAGTCAGAGCTGTGATGAATGTGGTTATACAGTGATTGATTTACGAATATACACAAGTACAGCCTCGGGATGCTTTCGACTTGTCCACGTGTCATTGTTGTGATTTATTCCACTCTCCATCTTAAAATTAATAAGTATAGATCACGTGGCAAATACAAGCACGCCATTGGTCGATACCGGCCCGTTGATTGTTTACAATGTATGTACAGTATTTAGATACCGCCAGGGGGCACTGGTCAGTCATGCCATTAACACGTCAGTATGGTCAAATATGGCAAATGTCCATTTATTATATCAACTGATAGCTCCACCCTCGTTTTCATACGCAAGGATATTTATAACCTCATTTGCTGCTTAGCGTTGTGTCAGAACAGCGTCAATCCTAAATTAATGTGACACAGAAAGCAAACATCTAACAATAGAAATATATAACTACATAAGACTAAAAACTAAATGATAATCAGAAAAGAACATTCAATTACCAGCTTAATTTACTGGAAATGGAAACAGATCCCTCGGTCTATCTACACTCTTTTGTTAGGATTTCTTTTACAGAGGAAAAAAACTAAAAAAAAGCTTAATTCAAAGGGCCTTAGTTATTCATTCAACATGTGAATTATCTGAACAAGACATAAATTTCCATGAGTCGTAAATGATTCACACCAGAAAAGTTTACGGAATGGCGCGGAGATCAAGATTTGATTTAATCAGATTGGCAGAAAACTTGACCTTTTCATATAACGTCTTTCATGATGCACTCGAGTACAAGTTATTGTTATGACATCGAAGTTAGAACTGAGGCATCATTCTCAATCACAAGTAGGCATAATAATGCGATTGTGCAAAAACCCCGGGTCCCTTTGCAGCAAGTTTGTTCGTCAATATCTTTCACAAACATGTCGATATTCAGAGCGAGCCCTTACGAATTAACTGATGAAAGTTCACACCCCAAGATAGGGAACGTTCACGATCGGAAAATCGAATTCAAAATTTTCACGTGGAAGTTATAGCTTAGTAGTTAGTTGCCCGTGTTGGTCATAGTTGATGTAAATATAGAGGTAAGCAGCTGATGTAGAGGAGTATGTTGTGTCCTTGGGTTTAGAATTACGTGTAAAATGTTCGTTTTCATTGGTTCATGTTATTCATTCATTGGTACTTAGATGTTGATATTTTCCTGTTGTCTGTTCCAGTGCGTTATTCGCTTCACATATACAGTAATACAATGCGCGAAATCGTGAAAATGTGAAAAACCAATGCATTGAAAAATGGTTGAACCTTACAGACAATCGGTGCACATGCAAATTAAGAACCGGTGTTTACGGAGTTACATTCCCTGTTATTTAATATGACTAGACAAATGAACACAATGCTACGTATACCAAAGATCGATACCAATCAGTATAGACAATCAGTACCGGCCTATAGCAGTGCAAGTCAGCGGCGTGTTTCAATGCTATTTAAACGGTGGTGTATCCATTTACCTTATGTAACTGGTTCATGACTGGTAAAAAAAGAATTTAAATCTATGTATGGTATAAATAGAAGAACAAACGACCGTCTGCCTCTCGCACGGTCGCACTAGTTTCATTAACACACTATCATGGACGATCCGGTTGATATCCAAGTAACAGCCTTCGTCGCGACCCCATTACTTATATGGATACGTTCCGTTGAAAAAAGAAGGTATGTGAACAATTTTCATTATTTATCTGACACAACTTAGAATGTGTATTCTAGATAAATCTTGAATGGACCGGAAGCTGTGGTTAGTTTTGTTTAATGCATCATATGGTAATATGTAATACAGAGGCCTTTTAACACCACTAGATACGTCAGTGAATGAATGAATGAATGGATAAATGAATTGATGAATGAATGAATGAATGAATGAATGAATGAATGAAAGGGAGTGTATAACAAGTCATTAGTCCTATTTAACAGTGCTCTCATCTGTGTAACTCACTTGGTCATTGAATGGATCGCATGAGTATTTGTTTTCATGGTTACGAATACATCACGTGTTTTATCAACCAATCAGATACAAAAACATGTAGCATGTGCAACATTCGAGGCGTAACCGGACTTCGTGTTAAGTTAAAGCAGAAGACTCTAACTATGCCGGAACGCCTGGTCCTATTTTCCTACTTGTCAAGGGCCTCGCTGAAAATCTTTCATTTGTTCATATTTCGTCACTGGTTTAGTCGATTTTGAGTTCGACTTTATGATTTTGTTGACGTTTCGGTATTCTCTGATCATTTAAAATGAGCCTAACGAACTGACTATACAACTATCAAAATCAATGTTACGTTATTTGTAGCATATGTTCTGAGGAAAAATCGTAGTTTGTTCCAAATAGTGTAAGATTTAGAGTAACCTGAGATTTATTACGCCAGACAAGTCATATAAGAATGTTCCACTTAACTTATAGGTAATTGATATGCTCAGTAATTACTACTGGGACGCACATAAATATATGAAGTAATAGAGATAATTTCGATTACTAACATAGCATAATAACAGACTGGACACGTCAAATCCATACATATAATTAGGTCGGTAATTGGGAAATCGTTTTTGTATAATTTATAAAGGATATAGACGGATAGTCGCGTCTATGGTACCGAAGTATCCCTGTTTGGTGGTTATGTAAGAAAGCAGTGTTTGTTTACTCTTGTTGTTCCTTATAATTAGGTGTACCCAGTTACAGCTATGCCAGCTACATGTTCATTGCACGCGTTTTTTTTCTTTACCTCTCCTCCTTTTTATATTACTGAAATAAATGCAATATATCCGTTTATAAATGATGTAGATGACAGAACAGTCTCATATAAATTAGCAAGATTTTATTCATTTTTTTATTTTTTGTTGGGGGGGGGGTGGTATTATTTTTTTACCTAAACAGGAACACCATCGTGCTCAAACAACACGCTATACACAATGTACATTCCCACGTTATGGAATCCTTGTAATGACTGTTCCAAGAAAGCCTCCACCAAGACATATTGACACAAATGTCTGTGGCAATATCTAGGTCAAACAGATGTGCCACAAAAATGCCATTACAGCCAACACAACTGGTGATATTATCTATATTATGACCCTTTCATCTTGTTTTTGTGGTCAGCCATCGGTATTTTATGACTCCTAAGAATTTACTTTACAGCACACATTCACGGACTTGCAAACCATTTATATATATATATGTTTACTTAATATGCTTCATGAATTATGTCCCATTTACGACCCTTTGTTTACATGTCCTAGTTTATTCGTTTTTCTAGGCTTACACTAAATATCAAGATTTCCGTGATGGATGCCGTCTGCTCACGAACAAATTTACTTCTAAATTCATAATTAAAGGTGTTTTACGCACCTGACCCTTCTGCTTCTACATTAGTTTAGAAATTTTGGATTCCTACCTTTTGGCCCCTAGCATCACTGAAGAGTCCTAGAAGGACGAAACAACTGTATGATGCAGTTTAATTCATTTTTCGGCATACTGTATTTATTACTAAATTAAAAGGTGCAGTATATGTATGTGTTACGTCACCTTTACGATACAGGAATTTGAGAGATGCACGTCGATGGGGACAATGAACATGTTTTATTGTCGTCATCTTGGTCTCATCGCCCATTAGTATGCCTGCTTGTTGCAATTGAGAATGGTGCCTCAGTTCTCACTTTGAGACCATGACATTTACTTGCATTTGACTTTTAATCACAGGGCGGGTGTAGTCGATGAAGCAGGAGACGCTTACTCTTCCGGAACACCTGGTCTTATTCCCTTGTTTTGTTTCAATGGTCTCCGTGTTAGTCTTGCCTTACGTCATAGTTTGCCCCAAGTTTAATCGATTTTGAGTTCGGATTATGTTGTTGTTGATCCTTCGGTTCTCTATTTTGTTTTAGTTTATAGAATATATAAACACGATGGAACAAGTGTTAAAATATGCGGTCGGGTGGTACAGTATAATGCGCACCTGGTTTTTACTAATGCGACCGGAGTTGGAAATTTCGAACATGTAACAGTACCATGCAACAGTCAACTGTTTCCCCTGGCGTAACTCTACCAGTTTATAGCCTTTTTATTGACTTTTCAAAAAGCAGTCAAACTACTCGATTAACACTTAAATAGAGAGTTAAGTGAAAACACGGTTGATAGTTAAACCATTTGCTTTTTGTGTCGTTATTGCAACAGAGGCGATTATCAAACTGTTCAACCAATAAACATCCCAGAGCTGAACAAATTTAAGTAGTGTTATGGTTATGTATATCTTTAATAAATTAGATTCAGGATATATCCCGCTTTAATGAAACTGTCAGCTCTATTCCAACGGGGCATGTATACAAATTATTGACAGATTAACCTGATGCGACGAACAAATATTTAGAAAAATCATTCGTAGACATGTGAAACGCATTTTCTTCAACGAAACATGAGTTCTGTATAACGTGTATACGGATGTTTGTTAAAGTAAACACGGTCCGAAAAAAAGGATTACGACAGACATTAAAGTGACATAGATACACTTCCGTGTGACTGGCGTTTTCGACAAGGCTTATGATTGGTGATTTTTTGTGTGTTTTTTTTGGATAAATGACTAGCTATTATTAGACATTGAACCAGGATAGAACTTCATTTCTCACCTCGGGTACTTTTAAAGATATGATTTGTATCTTAAGGTGTCCAGTCGAAAGACAACTCTGAAAACAGTGTTCATTCTAAAGATGAAGTTGTAAACCAGTGTCAGTTTTGAAGACGAAGGCGTGGGAGACTGTAACTGTAACCGAGTGGCCATCCGTCGGTGAATATTGAAGAAGTTTGATTCTGCAATGAGAACAATGCAGAATTGATTGGGAACACACTATCCTTGAGATTGGTACTTGCTGTGACCATTCGGAGGACAGCGCCCTAGGACACGATACTCGGATACAACACACTGTATACAAGATGTTCTTCATTAATATTCTTACGCAGTTAGACGACCATCTATGAGTTGACGACAGAGTGATCATCTTTGATAAGTAGCATGTAAGTTGAAGGATAAACAATGCTTCTGCATATCATAATATATTTGAGAGTGATTGATTTTGCTTACATGTACAATGTATTACGTTAATTGGCCGAAACGCAAGATCTTTCTTATTGGAAAGCATTCTTCAATTTATAGAGAGAACAAAATGTGGATGTTACAGTTTAATTTATCTGTATGATATGGCTTCCTACGGGATGTATTTGTGGTGTAATGGTGGTATTTATTATTGCGGTAAGCTTGTCATCATAATCAGATGGCGACGTGTCTGATCGTCATGTTACAGCTCTTTAGTATACAATTTCGTTATATATGAGCGATTAACAAGATCGCAAAAATGAAAGTCTCGCGAAAAATAAATAATTATATAGTATATAACATCAACGGACAAGTAGCACGCTTTTTGATGATTTTCCATCACTCTCCCAGCGCCGGAGTGTCACGTGTCGTAAACATAATTGTGTTTACTGCATGTTTAAATTGGTATTTGAATCAACAAGTGAGACTGAATAGGTCAGAGGGCAAGTAATTGTTGTCAGTGGTTGTTAGGTACAGTGCGCACTGCCTACGGCGTAGGTAGCTGAAAATGCATATGACCCCATTGCACTGCATATTTTGTCATGACGCTACTTTCTCCTGTCTCCGCGCCCTGTCGGTAACGCGTCGTTCGGTCCTCCAGCGAAAGCTCTGATAAATCAAAGCCTTTAATATTGTTAATATTTGTATTGGAAAGTGTCAGAGTTCAATTACAGGTAATAAATTTAGTTCAACTTATAACATTCTATATTCTGGTAAGTTTCCACCGACAAGGTAGCTTTCATCTAAATCAGTCTGTAGTATTTAATTCAAACGAAACCTATGTAAACACGACGGATATTTTTAAATACTAACCCTATCCTGTATCTGGGTGGATGACTGTTCGTATTGTATCCGTCTGGGGTTTTCTTGACAGAGTAAATTTTCAAATATTTTATCCCTCAATGCAATATCTGAAAACTAGTAACACGGTGCATGTTTTCTTACAAAATAAATAAAAATAAAAATAAAGCAAAATATACAAAACAGGTCAGCGTCTGATGATACGTGATGACGTCTCAAATGATACACGTGTACATGTCGAGGTCTTACAATACGTACTTACGTACATGTATCAGCGTCTGATGAGATTGCGCGTGAAGTGTCTGACGAGAAGAAATCAGTGGCAATATGTGTGTGAAGGTCACAGGAGACCTCGAACGATATAAGTCACAGTTTGACAGGAAAAGTAAGCGGGGACGATATGTTTCGGAGTGTGACTATGAAAGGGGACATCTAAGCCTTTCACTATATATCAGACACATTTTTGGTATTTAAACAGTATTTTACACAACAATTATGAGACAAATTATTCGACTTATATAAATCACTCCGGTTGTCCAATATGTTAGAGTACATGGGTCCTATTGTGGGAGGAAACTGGATTACCTGGATAAAATATGCAGATGACCCCATACCGTTTCAAATTAGATCGAGGAATCAAAACCCGGCCTTGGTGAAAGGCAAGAGCGCTATCCACTGCATCACCCTACCCGCCCCATATTTGTAGAAATACCAATACCCCAAAAAACATATCTTTGATATACAAAAACACTAAAAAATGACAAACAAAAAGTGCACTAAGCATCTCATGATATCCTCATCATACGTTAACGGGTCGGGTGGAAACTGGCAAAATCTTACTATGAATGTACGTTCAGGTGTATCGATGATGACAGGCGATCTAGATCTCCAGGGATACCTGTATACTCGCCTGGACAGGCGATCTCTACGGATACCTGTACTCACCTGGACAGGCGACACCTGACAGGACTACACTAAGTACCGCTATCAGACAGGGCAAATTTATACCACCATTGTCTACTGTGTAAATGTATCACCGGAACACGGTTTACGACAGTAATTTCATTCACCTTCAAACCCACCTTTGTCGATCACGTGATTCCGACCTGTGTGTAAGGAAGTGTGTCACTCGGTCAATTGTCGCTCCCGTATTTGAGTGAGGAGGGGTGGAGTAAATGAGACATGTTTAATAATACAGTTACATGGGAAATTAGCTTGACAATTCGGGCCGTTGTTAAACATATGCAACACAGTTATGGTCCGTCAATCAATTAACTGTTGTTTTTAAGCCCCATTTCTAAAATCGGTTGAAACGGTACCAAGAAAATTTATAACTACGACGGACAGTATTGCTACCTTACATATGACGATATGACAATTACATCAAGCTTCCCAAGTTTTCTCTTGTAATCAACTATAACATACGTTTCGATGGAAAACTACCGCGTCCTCTACATTGTAGAGGTCGTCTACTTTCTGTTTCCCTTTATATTACACAGAGGGTGGTATGTCACTCCTGAGTTCGACGCTAAATTTTAAATTGATCGTTGAAATATTTAAGTTGTACTTAAAGTTCATGTGAAATCTTTACCTGATTATAAAACAAAAAGTCGGGGTGCTTTTTATTGGATTTGGGCACTTTTATTGTATCATTCAGATTTGACGCCAACCTGATAAGAAATTGATTTATAAGTGTTACTTATATTGATCAACGAATATAGCTGTTTTATTACTGTACATATATAGGAGATCAGGTATGTTATAATTTAATAAAATCTAAATATCTGTCATTAGCATATGTAGGTTGTATAAGATGAAGCCCCGGGCTACGTCTAACATTGACACCAGGAACAATGTTATTCCCCTTACCTTACCTGTCTCATTACGTCTAACTCACCTTGGCCGTTATTAGCGTACCGCCACGGTGACCTTTACTAGTGTCGACGTCCTGGACACAAAGTGTGCCCACCGTCATTAACGTCATGATGAATTAAGACTAATACTTTTACACTTGAAATTTAATACTAGAAATTATGATTTAAGATGTTCTTGGAAAGTAAAAACACTATAAGAATAATCGTTTTGAAATAAATCTGCATGCATTTTGAAATTGATTATTCGTGACTTATATAAACTGAGGCAAAAAGTTCCAAAACGTCACCGTCTGTCTGTCTGCTCTGTCTGTGTGTCCATGAAAAAAGGATGTTGTCAATATGTATCTGTCTAAGCGTCTATACGCCTTTTATAACGTATCTTTGTCTGTCCGTGTGTCCTTATGACATGGATATAGTCAGTGTTTATATTGTAATGTGTTTGTAAGTTTATTATGTACACTGTGTATAACGTATTTTTTCTGTCTGTTTGTCCGTAAAAAACAACACTTCACTGTCTGTCGATATGACTGTCTGTCTAAAACGTATTATTGTAAGTTGGTGTTCGTCCTGGGACAGCTATATAATCACTGTCTGTCCGTGTTGGTCTATCTGTGATGTATGTGTTTCTGTCTGTTTGTCCGTACAACCGAGACGGGGAAAATCGTTTCACTGTCTGTCTGTCTCTCTATGTTTCTGTCTTTCTTAGACGTTTTCCTGTATGTACGTGTGTTTTTTAAATATTTTTCTCTCTACCAGAGCTAACTATCTCTCTATGTTTCTGTCTTTCTATGACGTTTTCCTGTATGCATGTGTGTGTGTGTTTTGTTTAATATTTTTTTCTCTCTACCAGAGCTAAATGTAGAGGGAGTCAGTGTTACCGTTATGTATGTACTGTATCACCTCGACAAAGATTGATTGTAACGTACTGTACATGTGATACAGACATGACCGTCAGTGAGTAAATAGTCCCCAGTACCTCTAGGTCTAATCATGTATATATTATCGACTTTCTGGCTATAATTTACATGTTATGTTCTTTATCCTTTGATGTGAGGGTAGGATATCACCAAACTCGATTACCTTGTTCTAATAAATCGTGTGCTTCCAAAACGATATATTTATATTTCATTTTCATTGCATTTTATTCCACGTATCCATTCAAGAATCTTAGCCCTTTTTCGAAAAGTAATAATTGTTTCCATTTGTTTCATTCATGCAGTTTAAAGTGTTCTTAAATGTAGTATCACCTGATCTGAACTGAAAAAATGCATAATTCGCTTAATAATGATTTAATTGTCTCTTTGTAGTAAGGTTAAGAGTGGTTCTAAATAAAGTACATATATATATATGTATAACCTGTAACTAGTTTTTACTTCACTCTAAAGATCTCTCTCGTGCGGCTTCGATTTCGTTCATGTTTGCTGTTGGTCTAAAGTGTTTTTTTTGTCGGTTTTTTTTTTTTAACAAAACAATTGATTAATTTTAATAGCAAATATGCATCTGAATAATGCTCGAATATATATGACGATTCCAACTTATGATAAACCCTTCCCTGTACATTCAAGTGTTTGCATCAAACACTCCTCGGGTCTTTTATTTCTGTGCTTTAAACATCCGGCAAAGTGTATTTGCACTTATTGTAGAGATTAAAGCTATTTGACATTACATAAAGAAATCGTCACGAAAATGTGTTGCTCCGAGCATGGAAAAACACACACTCGTGACTTCCTAGTAGGGGAGCGTGTCGTAACAACATACCTAGTTTATCATGTGTACGTATAACAAACATTCCTAAACTTACTTATTTTAGCGGAAGTTTAATTTTAGCGCTTTTCGTGGTGTTTGTGCAGCGTTAATTAGTGTACTGCGCTTAAAATAGCATCTAACACTGAACCTGTAGAAAGTACAAATAAGTACGTATACAGTGTTACTTCCCTATACTGATCACATCATTATGCCGAACTAAATATATACAGAATTTGTTCTTCTTCATTATAATAATCAATACTTTTCGGATTCGAAACTCCCGATTGCGCTAATTCATGTCAAAGCTTATAAATCATATTTTACAATTTTCTGTGTCTGCGCTAAAATAATTACGTTTGCAGTAGCTGAATTAAGTTACTGGAAGAACATATTTTGATATATAAAATCCCTCGTTGTTCCTGAAGGTTATTTCAATTCAGATTACAACATATGATAGTAGAACAAGACGTCACTTCTGAAGATTTCGTACGAATAAAAAAAAAGAATAAAATGTTAAATTAAATTAAAAAAGAATAAATCAATTAAAATGAATTTCATATAAATTTGACAGAATCTCATTGCTTAAATACATACTTAAACACAACAAAACAATGCAAACACATATTTTTGTGAATATCATTTAATGTTTTGACATTAACCAAGTTGAAAATGGTACTATAATGAAATATCGAGTATGTGATTTTGTGGATGGGTGTTCACCCATCATGGAAAAAATAAAAATGAAATGATAAGAAATCGTAAAATCTTTGTTGCTTTTGTCTTTCGAGATCAAGATACACACGTAAACAAACTTTGCGATACGCCGGGCGACTCCGGAAATTGCTGATGTGTCGATAAGAAATCAAACTCGGGAATTCGAGATTATAAGCGTAAATAAGATGCATCTAAAAAACCGTCTTTACAGCTCATATTTAAAAAAAAAGTGAACGATTATTCGGTTGAACTTCGGCGCTGAACCGCCATTGCTTGTCTGGTATGGATTTGCCACTTGTTCTCTCCGTAGACTAAAGCAGAAGGGCAGTGTGCCCTTATTGACCTGTGTTCTATCAGGGGCTACACCTGTAATAAAACACAGAATGATAGCGATTATTGTGATAAATAAAATAGCATCAGCGATGCTAATATTGTAACGTTGGCGATGTTCTGATCGTCTATACTTGGTCTGCTGTAATGAACGTAGGAATTTCCATAAGTATTAGCTGGAGTGGGTTACCAGGGAATCACCCTGGCGGATGCTTTAAAACAGCTATTCATGAAATGTAAAATTCCGTTATAAAATGCAAACCCGTTTTAATTATATTTATATCTGTCGTGTGAAATTTGCTTTCGTAATCTTCCCCAGTGTCTATAAGGTAATTTGAACCAGGTTGTCTATTTTTATATACCAGACTTGTCTTCATCACACGCAAGCGTTCGTCACGCTGTATCTTGTCTTCAATTTACAAATACAGTTATGTAATGCCAGAGCTGCACTATGTGTTAGGTCGCAAAAGCCAGCGATCTTGCTGTGTCAATAGAATATGGATGTATGAGGATACCTTAAGAACGTGTAACTTCATCCCACTATAAAGTTATCCAAACACGACCAGTTGCACAGAGCCCACTCCATAACACATCCAATTAGTGAGAAACATTTTGACCAGTAGACCCTTGCACGTGCGTTACACTTTGGACAAACTGTCGTTCTTCACTAAGGAATTATTTCTGTATTTATAATTTGTATTTTTATGGTACTTTCAGATTCCACCAAACGTTGTAGAGGGCGAAGCGTGTTTTGAGAGGTCGCAGTACATCTTTCGACTGGAAGGCGACACTATCACGTGACATGTCGAGCTCTGACCTCGTGACACAGGGTGGCACGGTCGTGCGCGACCAGGGCATCGGGCGTCAGTTTAGCGAAGAAAGTTACAGTAAGTAGCACGGGGGACGGTGATGATCTTGGTCAGAGATATTCTCAGTTAGTGAGAGTTTTGATGATGAAGCTGGGTGAGCAAGCGGGCTCTGAGATCATGGAATAATGGTATTCGCGATTGCCTATGTCAAAACTAGAGACAAAGTTAGACTAAAGATAGTTTCATGATCCTTGGGCCTGGTCAGGTTTGAGAGAAGGCTGATCAAAATAATTCTAAAATGTAAAAAGCATGTCAGTAACTAAAGAGTGTGACTTGATGACTTCTTCTAAACACAATATTGTTGGTACTGATAAGTGTGTAAAATGGCATAAACAGTAAATAAAGATCTTCGTAGTTGGTGGCTGTATGACCAGGCGAAACACTAGAATTCCTCTGAGATTGATGAATCAATATGTTTTTGTTTTGTTTTGTTTTAAACTTAAGTATGTCCCTGTTATTGCTGTTAGACCTCAGTTGCTTTGATGTGTCAGGGAAATTTTATGAATATTAAATTAATCGGTGTACACTTCAAGAAGGTTTGTTTTCAACTAAAATGCCTACATATACGTAAACAAAACCAGATATCATAATATTATTGAAATATTTATAACTATGACACAATGCCATTATTTTATTTAATTACATAATATGGTTCATTTCAGATGACAATCATCACATGGACAGCACGTTCATTGGGCTGCGCCTGCCCAGTCGTCCGCACCGGCCGGGGAAACACCACCACCGACACCGTGGCAAGACCAGCGCGTCGTACACCGTAAACCACACCGACACGGTGGCCCCCAGTACGTATTACAGGCGCGTACGTGTCAGACATTGTCGGAGAATGCCTCCTCATGAAACTTCTTTTCATTTTAGAGTGTATTCTGTGCACAACATTATCAATTCCTGACATTCACAAATCAGATGGTGTCTTGTTTTGAGAAAGTTTGGTAAATTATATCACTAATTTGTCCAATTAGCTTTTACTGTTGCTTCTCATTTTTGAGATTGTTGTTGAAAAAACAAAATGACAGCACTTCCCCAAATAACTGGCGAATCATTCATTAATGTGATTGATCCTTCTTTTGAAAACCGACCACCAAACTTTGGCAAGTTTTCTTATATCTATAATCGTCACACTAGGTTCCCCATAACTGTATTTCTGTATGATTGTCCCCTTTTAATGTTAAATCCCTCTTTCTGCACTATTTATGATTGCCCCGTTTTAATGTTAAATCCCTCTTTCTGCACTGTTTATGATTGCCCCGTTTTAATGTTAAACCCTTCTTTCTGCACTGTTTATGATTGCCCCGTTTTAATGTTAAACCCCTCTTCCTGCACTATTTATGATTGCCCCGTTTTAATGTTAAACCCTTCTTTCTGCACTGTTTATGATTGCCCCGTTTTAATGTTAAACCCTTCTTTCTGCACTGTTTATGATTGCCCCGTTTTAATGTTAAACCCCTCTTCCTGCACTATTTATGATTGCCCCGTTTTAATGTTAAACCCTTCTTTCTGCACTGTTTATGATTGCCCCGTTTTAATGTTAAACCCTTCTTTCTGCACTGTTTATGATTGCCCCGTTTTAATGTTAAACCCCTCTTTCTGCACTGCTAGCCGCTGTTGAGAACTATATCGGTAAGTCTGTAGCATGTTATATGATCGTGTTTGTTTAACAATACAAGGTACAAGGTGTATACTATGTAATATATGGTCGCATTTGTGATACGGAGGGATGAAGCCAGTTTATTAAGTAAATGTTTGTAATATTGTGGACGTTTGGGGTACAAGAGGAGCAGTGCCTTTCACTTGTGCATCTTAACTATATTTGTATTCTATGTGTTGTGTGGAGGAAGTATGTGTAATACTGTTAAAAGGCAAGCTTTAGTAACATCTGCACCCCTTTGCTGCGGACTGCTTTTTTATAAGTGTTTTTACTGACTAACCCTGTATGATACCGACTGTTATCATATAACTCGACAGGATTTCACTGAATTAATTTCATTTCATTTTTAATTTCAAAATGTGTTATTAAACTAAACAAGTTAAAGGGAATAACAAATTTAGTTGGCTAGGTATGGATCAATCAAAATGAAAACCAAATTTAAATCATCTTTGCGGAATGTATTCCTTGACAATATCCATAGATAAAACAAATGTCTCTTTTAAAATATGCAATTCAGGTGAGGGGAATTCGGGGCATTTTTGGTAGGGTATTTTTGTGACAGCATTTTTCAGTCGGCATCAGATCCACGCTATCACAAGGAGGCACGTACACCAACATACCTTGTCTTGTTGTTTGTTTAACTTTATACAATCTAAAACCAAACTTCCTTTACCCAAACATCCTGTTTTGTTACGGAAAGTGAGAAAACAATGTAAGAGTAGAGAGGTTTTCAGAACCTGTTTCAAAAAAAGATGCAAGATATCCCAAATTCGCGACACCTTTAAGCATGCCTTAATGCGTTTGCGAAGCATATGCTTTGATGTATTGGTAGATAAATTTTCAAACTTGAAAACCTTATCATTTTCAATCGAATGAAAAAACCAAAAATATTTCTATACCATCGCTTATTTAATGTTGCAATCTGTTATAATTTGGGTTCTAGAAATCTCAAAATAAAATATAATTTCGGTTTATTTCAATGTGCTATCCCATCATGCAATAACAGTAAACCATGGTTACGTAATAACTGGTGCGGGGGATAATTTGACTTAATCAACGATTTAATTATCAACTAACAAGTAGGCAACACTAACGTCGTGTTTCATGACAAATTATCATCGCTACTGGTGATGTAATATGGCACACTTTGATAAACTGACAATGCCGAGTGTTCTGTACATATATATATATATTTAATACGTCACGAGGTTTTGTAAAGTAGCCTTCCACGAAGGACTGACAACAGTTAATGTTTTGTATTGACAAGTAGACACAAGAGGAGGCGTAGTCAAGTTATATTCACTGAACACGTTCACAGGGACCTGAGAATTTGTTACAGCTAGTTTTGGCCCTAAAATAGGGTGTTTAGCGTAATTTTACACATTTGGGGGGTTAACATCAATTTCCGATAAAAATGCTCCCTCAGTAGTCATAAAAGCTAAAGGGTGGAAAGCTTTCCAGATCGAAAAATAGATCCCACCTACCTTTCTTGCATCAAAAATCACATTTCTAGTTGAGGTACGAAAAAACGCTTGGTACCGTTGGAAAGATGGATAATTTTTATTTTATAAACCTCCTAAATGCAAGTAAAATGTATCCTCCTTCCGCAGAAATAATCTCCATTTCCTCCAAAAACACGAAAATTCCCGTGTCTCGGAGTTCTTGGCGGCTTGATGGCCATTTTCGTTATATACTGAAACGAAAAAGAAACGCAACATGGAAAATTGTGATTAATTTTGTATTAAATATACATATCTGTATAAAAATCGCCGATATAAACATGCAACCTGCCTAACACCCATACCAATCTTCAAAATCACCCAAGTGTGACTAGAGACCTATGCACTTCCGGCGCGGTAAAAACATCAAAAACCGTGCCTGTACAAACATATGCGTTCTTTTTTCATTCAAACCAGTATCAATTCATCACTAACATTGAGCCACATCATCGCCAATACTTTTGCAAACAATAATTCCTTTTACAATTATGCCACGGTTATCAAAGGTTGATAGAGGACGTGCTATAGCGATGCTTCTGGCAGGGAACACGCAACTTCACGTCGCTCGACAATTCAGAGTTCACAAATCGACTATTAGTCGATTAGTTTCACGTCTTAACGCAACAGGAAGAGTCGATGACCAGCCGAGATCAGGACGTCCACGCGTAACGTCGCGACGTCAAGACCGGGTTCTTAGGTTGGCACACCTGCGTAACAGGAGATTAACGGCCGCTGAAACGGCAAGGAATACGATTGGTAATCATAACCGTCGAATTCATCCCCAAACAGTGATCAACAGACTGCGTGAGGCTAATTTGCGTGCAAGGCGACAGTACGTTGGTTTACCACTAACACCGCAACGTCGAGCACGTCGTATGCAATGGGCAACGGCACATATGCCCAGACGTTTTCCTATGAGACGTTGGAGGTCTATGCTCTTCACCGATGAATCTCGATTCACGTTATTTCGAGCAGATGGCCGTCAACGTGTGTACCGGCGTCGAGGCGAACGTTTTGCTGACGCCTGTGTTTTGGAACACGACCGATTTGGGGGTGGATCAGTTATGGTTTGGGCGGGAATCTCCCATGGTTTGAAGACGCCTTTGGTGATAGTCAATGGGAATTTAACGGCCGTACGCTATCGGGATGAGATCCTTAGGCCCCATGTTGTGCCGTTTGTTAGGCAGCATCATCTAACCTTTCAGCAAGATAACGCGAGACCACACGTTGCAAGAGTCTGTAGAGACTTTCTTGCGACACAGAACATTGCTCCTATAGATTGGCCTCCATATAGCCCCGACCTGTCCCCAATCGAGCATTTGTGGGATGAATTAGACAGAAGAATTCGAAATCGCCGTAACCCCCCAAATACCCTCCCTCAGTTAGCAAATGCACTCGTCCAAGAATGGAATAACATTCCAATTACGGAAAGTCAATGCCCTGATGAACTCAATGCAACAAAGAATTAGAGATGTGATAACTGTTCGAGGAGGACACACACGATATTAGGGCACGGTTTCAAAACTGCTGCCATTTCAACTTGGATTCATGTAGGGTACTACCAATCATGACCTTCTAGCAAAGTGACCTGTTCTTAAAAATCTCTAAATATTGAATAAGGATGTTACATCAATATTCAATATTAACTATTACATATGAAATTTAAACATAATGCTCACAATTATTATTTTATTAAACCTACAATTTGAAGTTGCGTTTCTTTTTCGTTTCAGTATATATTCATTAGGTTGACGTCACCCCGCGTGCTGGTCTTTACTGTCATTGGATGGCTAAATTTAAAGGAAGACCGCCATCCATTGACAGCAAAGACCAGCACGCGGGGTGATAAATTGACATATGTAGAGGTACTGTAATAGTGTATTCACTGACAACTATCCTATAAGATATATTGACACATGCAAGGGTACTGTACTGTTGTAGTCAACGAAATTATTCTGTAAAGATAAGAAAACATATTTGGTAGTAAAGTTGTATTCGGACCACTTGTGGTGCTGTTATGTCGTACCCGGATCACTCGTGGTGCTGTTATGTCGTATCTGGACTACATGCGGTGCTGTAATGTCGTATCCGGACCACTTGTGGTGCTGTTATGTCGTATCCAGACTACATGTGGTGCTATAATGTCGTATCCGGACTACATGTGGTGCTATAATGTCGTATCCGGACCACTTGTGGTTCTGTTATGCCGTATTCGGACTACTTGTGGTGCTGTTATGCGTATCCGGACCATATGTGGTGCTGTTATGCGTATCCGGACCATTTGTGGTGCTGTAATGTATATTTCGCTCACATGTTGACAGCTTCTATGTCCCCGAGTGAGAAGATCCAACATCTGATCGGAGAGATTGACGAGGAGACTCACAACATCTTCTGTCAGCTAGACACACTACAGCGTATCGGTATCGAGTACCAGTGGAGAGAGGCGGCGAGGTAGTTATTATTCTCAGACTCCGTACTTATGTGTCTCGGTCATTCAATGCTGTTTTTAATTTACCGGAAAAAAAAAACAAAACAAAAACGCTTCAGTGCGAATAGGTTTAAAACGGTTGCAATTTTGTCTACAATTAAACCATAATTCATTTGTAAATAACATGAACATTAACATCGATATTAATTATTTGTTTGTTATTATTATTACTATTTATTCGTTGTCATGAGTAGTCGTTCTTTGTGGTATTATAATGTAGTTTTTTACCAGTTTAAGCTTATATCTCCGTTATAGCATACTTCAGTTAAAAACATTAATTGGGAAACATTATTTGAAAGTATGAACTGTATTATTGAAATTACATCGGTATTTTGTTTTTCTTGTTTTTATACTTTAAAATCTGGAGCGTCTCTCGCAGTCTGTTAACCTTTTGAATGTCTCTCAATCTGTAGATGGGTGAAGTATGAAGAGGATGTGGAGGAGGGCGGCTCGAGGTGGTCCAAACCTCACGTGGCCTCGCTATCCCTTCATTCCCTATTCGAGTTGAGGTCCTCTCTTCTGCAAGGGGCAGTTATGCTTTCAATGGATGCATACCATATCGGTCAAATTGCAGGTAAAGTTTTAACAGCTAACGAACAAATACAACAAAATAACAACATTTATTTTCAATTTTAGTCATGTTATATTAATCTTTCCAACACCAATACCTCTTGTTAGAAACATCCATTGCATTTATAAGCCTTTCTTGATGGATTTAATTTTTCAGTAAATTAACCTAGTTTTCTGACGGTAACATTGAATTTTTCTTTATATTTATGTCAAACTACTAACAAATTGCAATAAAATACAACATTGGACTAAAAAACAAATCACATCTACAATGATGGCTCGGTTCTCATTTTGAGAATTGATGCTTACTTGGATGTGACCAAGATTTACATGGCGAGTGTCGTCGATGAAGCAGAAGACGCTTACTCTCCGGAACACCTGGTCTTATTCTCTTGTGCATTTACGAGAGTCTCCATGTAAATCTTTCCTTTGTTTCTATTTTGCCCCTAGTTTAATCGATTTTGAGTTATGGGTTGGCGCTTTGGTATTCTCTGGGTTTTTTTTACTGTAAATATCAATATTCATTATATAATTTGGATTTACGCTGTATATAAGGCTATACGCAGCTACATATTATAAAACTTACTCTCCTTTAACGGTTCATTGGAATATACAAATACCACCTCAATGTTTCAGACATGATCCTAGATTCCTTAATCAACAACAAACAGTTAGAGGAGCGCCTTAGAGACCCGATAAGGACCGCCATGGTTTCCCTACATTGGAACCAGCACCAGAAGCGCAGGCGCAGTATAATGCCCGGGGATGAGGACCCTAGCAAAGGCGGATTCAAGAGGCGTTCAATGAAGAGAACGTTCTCGGAAATCGGTCGATCATTCTCTGTCAAGGGTAGAGGTACGAAATTCTAGTCCGCTGATTTCTGTCCTCTTTGGTTATAATTATTTAATTTCTAATACACATTTGTATTAGTTGAAATTATTTTTTTGAAAAAGCCATTCGTTCTACGGAAATGTGTATTTACGAGCTTCTTGCATAAACCGAAACTGGTTTAATCAAATGAAGAGGCACAGTCATTATTAACAAAATCTGTACATCTCTTCCGCTTGATTCGTTGTTATGAATTAGATTTATTTCATTTCAAAGGTCAGGAAAATATATTGTATATTACATTTTACTTATCATTTGCTTTCCGTCAAGTATGTTGAAGTGGAATATTTGCCGGTTAATGCTTGTTTCGTTGTGCAGAGCATACATTGTCTTAAAGCTGCTGGATATACACGTTTAACTCTAAATCATTTTCCGAGTTTTGATTGTATTATTGGTGTTACACAGAAAACAGTCAAGGTCACCTCTCCGGGCGGTCGGCCGCCAATCTCCGTAGCAACCCTAATAGCATCCCTAACATGGAAAACATGGGTGATCTGCCTGACTCAGCGTCCTCTACAAAGGTTTGTCACATTAAATGATTGTTAAACGATTTAGAAAGATACTGTGTAGTTCGCAATATTATTCAATATTTGTAAGCAATTATTGATTTATTAAACCAAAGGGCTAGAAATGCACCTCCTAATCTGGATTTGGTCTTTTCTTTAAGATAGGTTAGATTCTGCAGTCGCCTCTTAGCCTTGACTTCTAAGACCGTTGCTAAGCACCATTGACAAACATTTGGATCAACTTTATCTTATTCTAAATTATAATGGTGCTGTTCTCTTGTGTGCCTTTTGTACCACCCTTCTCATCACTACATTATATCACTCTTATTAAACGTCTGGGGGTGTAACAGTTAAATGTTTTAGTACCTGAGGTTTGCTGGAGACTCCATAGCCACAGTTAATCTCATTTCAGTAGTGCCACGGTACTTAATATACACGTTTTCGTAGTACACGATTTGAAATTATACAGAACTAGTTTAATGTTACTTCTAAATTAATAAATTAAAGGGGTTTTACGCACCTGACCCGTCTGCTTCTACATTAGTTCAGCAATTTTGGATTCCTACCTTTTGTCCCCTAGCATCACTGAATAGTCCTAGGAGGACGAAACAGCTGTATGATGCAGTTTTATGCTGCTGTATCTATTACTAAATTTAAGAGGTGCAGCATATGTGTGTGTTACGTTATCTTTTAAGACCTTTGCTTAGCATCATTGACAAGCCTTAGAAGAAACCAGCTGTTTGGTGCAGTTTTATTTATCTTTTGGATCAACTTATCTTATTCTAAATTGTAATGGTGCTGTTCTCTTGTGTGCCTTTTGTACCACCCTTCTCATCACTACATTATATCACTCTTATCAAACGTCTGGGGGTGTAACAGTTAAATGTATTACATATTTTGTACTCGTTAATGTTATCTGGCGTAGTATTTAGTTCCCTGGCAGTTGGCTTTGTCAAGAAAGATGATAGGTATAGTTAAGGGAATTATTGAAGGCGCAACAGGTCATGTAGAAGGGCAATGGTTGCTTATTTATATCTAAATAAGGACACATTGTCACACTCAATGAAGAATATAGAAATGAAAAAAGAGGGACGATCACGAAATTCGGGAGTGTTACCGGACTTAACGGTATCAAGAGGAATGAACATTGATAGGGAGTAGAGAAATGATACACAAGGATAACCAGAGTGTAAATGCCATCGCTTGAGATCTATAACACACCTGCCATGAATATTTCAATGAACTTTTAATTATACAAATGTTCAAAAAATATCATCCAAATACACTTGATCGCCTTTCCTGGTTAAGTACCTATTCAGATAAATCTACGTGCGAGTCCTGAGTCATGTACTTAAAAAATATGCTGGGGACTCATAGAAATTCTGGAAATACTTAAATTTAACATTTTGGGACCCATTGTTTTTAGCAATATATACTAAAAGGACCCATTGAAATAAATTGTAAATTGATCACTATTGCGTTATTTGTTCTTCAGTTAAATGTTGACTTCATGAGGAAGATCCCAGAGGGCGCTGAGGCTGCCAATATCATGATTGGTGAAATGGACTGTCTGAAGTACCAGGTTACAGCGTTCGTACGTCTAACGGAGGGGCGCCACGTGGGGGACATGACGGAAGTCCCAATTCCCACGCGCTTCCTCTTCTTTTTGCTTGGCCCCACTGGAAGCTACGCTAAAAACTTTGAGATGGGGCGGTCGATATCTACCATTCTCGTAGACGAGGTTAGTTAGTTTAATATCACTTTTTATATCGTTTTCTTTGGTGAACGTGCAGTTTTGTATTTTCAAAGTATTATAGTAAGATCATGTGAACTATATTTCAGTTTGTCAGAATATAAAAGCTACTCTTTTTTATGTGCAATGACAATCCCCTTAAAAATCTGACAAGACCCGCATGTGATGTTCATAACCTATCTACTATTTTGGTTCTGATACCTCTATCGTCTCTTTAAAGATCTGTACAACTCAGCATTTAATACTTACCGGTATTTACCCTCTTGTTAGATTTTCGAAATCGTGAATAGAAAAACGAAATACCTACATATGTATTCGATTTTTTAATTCCATTCAGAAAATATTTTTCCATTTTAAAATATTCAACAACTTCAACAATTGTCAAAATGTTGCAGTATCATCATTGTTTTGTTATCAATAACGATAAACGATATTAAGGAAGTATTGTTTTGTTCCTGTCGATAATCCTGCAGATTGGTTGAAATATTCTACACTTCACTTATTGCCAAAAAATGAATAGTTGCGATTGACTGATATGCCTGTTTTTTTAAGAGAAATATGCCTGTTTTATTCTGATCTGCTTTGCTCAACCAAATTTAATACATTGTCATTTCTATCTTTTCAACCTGTCAGCATACCACTGACCATTGTTTCCACGGACATTTTAATTCCTTACTGCAAATGTTAAATCCACTACCAACTTATATGTATTGAAACTAAAACATCGCTCTCATTGTCATTGGCCGAAATGCTTGGCCCGTGTTCTATATACAAGAGAACGTATCCCCACTGACAGTGTAATTAGTCATTTGCACTATGTACTCTATGGTAGATCATCCTCGATATTCTGGGTTACGATCACCAGCTCTCTCTACACCCCTGGAATATGTCAAAACAGAAGGCTCCTTGTGCGCCAACTTGTTGATGAGACATGAAGACTGGTTCGACGCTTTGATGGACATCAAAATAATCTTGTGGTCACATAACAGCAAAATTGACAAGATTTGAAGTCGATAGGCTCCTTTGTAATCTTCAAAGGACAGGTATGCAGCCTAAGGATTGGTCAGGGTTTCGGTTTACCTGAGGGTGCCTTCAGTGTTGCCATGGCATATTCCAGGGGTGTAGAGAAAAGAGGTGATCGTAACTTCTGGATATCGAGGATGATGGTAGATCTTACTCGTTCTCACTAAACAATGTATATCAGTACCTATTTCACATAACCTTTATGAAATGATTTATTTACTTTATTTATTGAATTATTCTCGTCTTTGTTATTTTCAAGCTGACAACTTTGCTCATAAGTTCAATCTTGTGACCAGTATTGATCAGACTTATCGACGTTTGAAAGTACGATTATGTTCCAACCATCACCTTATTTTCTTGATCACAAAGCTGTATTTCAACTTCTGACCAATATGATAGGCTCTAACTATTTTGTATTTTTTTTTCAATAACGCACCAGTTTTATTCACTGACTTAATATGTGTGCTTTGGGCAGATCAATCCAAACAAATACAGAAAAATATTAGCACACTTACTTCGCCCTAAATCACCTGTCTCGCTCATCTGTATGTGTCGTATTCTCTGTTCAGGTATTCCGGGAAGTAGCATACAAAGCAAGAAACCGACAGGATCTGTTATCCGGAATAGACGAGTTCCTGGACCAGGTGACAGTCCTGCCACCTGGCGAGTGGGATCCAAAGATTCGTATCGAGCCACCTGACAGCGTTCCATCACAGGTAAAAAGCCCACCAGGATATCATCGAGTCTATAAACATTATTGCAATAGAGTTTATTTTATCATACTAGATCATAATGTAAAACGAGCCTTTGACTCAACATTTTATAAAGTTTAAATAACGACTAACTATTTGTCTCAATTGACCAGAACGAAAATAAAAAGAATAAACCAAAATAGAGAATACCGAAGCGTCAACAAAACCATCAATCTCAAAATCGATGAAACCAGGGGCAAAATATGAAAAAGGAAAGCTTTACATGGAGACCCTTGTATAAGTACAAAATAATATAAGACCAGATGTTCCTGAAAATTACACGTCTTATGCTTCAGAAGTACATATCTTTTAATAAGGCTGCAATTCTCTATCTAATGATCGGTTTAAACAAAGCTATATTACTGCATCATAATCATCAATTTGTGTGTATTTTAGGAGGGAAGAAAGGTAGCTAAGGTGCCAACAGCCACTTCCGTCCCGACCGAGAACGGATCCCCTGTTGCTCCAAAAGCGGGCCTTCAAGAGGAGGAGGAGGAGGAATCTCACTGTGATCCTACCCTCCAGCGAACCGGCAGGTGAGTTAGTGAATAGGTTCATTTATTTACTTCCAATTCTACAAACCCCGCGGTCAACTTACAGAATGGATAGCATATACAACATCTAAAAAGCTCATACAATGAAATGTACACATTGATGTTTGTGTCCTTCTTTCCGCTTGCTGTTTCTATCCCTTTATCATCTTAGTTTAAAATGCATGATATGTTATCCCATATCCTTTCTTTTTATTTATAATTACTTTACTTACTGTACTTTACTTATGTTTAGTCGTACAAATAACTCCTCAGAGCTAATGTTCATCATTTAAACATATACGACTTTTAAATCAATTTTCTTTTATCTTGTAGACTATTCGGCGGGCTAATCGCCGATGTCAAGCGTAAGATACCGTATTATTGGAGCGATTATAAGGATTGTATACATATCCAGTGCGTGGCCTCTGTCATCTACCTTTTCCTCGCCACCCTCACCCCTAACGTCACATTCGGAGGTCTCCTCGGAATCGCCACGGAACAGTACATGGTAGGTAGAAACTTATCCCTCATCAGTCCTCACAATGAAGATGTTTCTGGGAAAGCAACTTAGGTCTGATCTGTTATTCAAATTTGCAATCTAAATATCAGTTAAATAATTATGATATAGATTGTCAAATATATTATCATTTCCTCATTGACTCTGTCTGAAATTTTCTGATCAAACATGACAACTTTTTTTTTTACACGGAGTCAGAAAATGAAAAAAACAATTAAATATGGAACCTGTACTTCTCATCCCCAAAACTCTTCTGTCGTAAGGTTACATAGTCGTTTCATATATCGCCTTACAATAATGACATTACCAACCCTTGTCGACCACCAAGCATACCATGAACATAATACTTTGCGGATAGCAATACATACCATGCACAACCTATACAATAATCAAAACTACACCTGTTTCTACGACCACATTCATCAATATACCACAATCGAGATACCTCACATTTCACATAGAGTGTTGCTTCAAATTTGAGTCCTGATCGATAAAGTTCAGTAACACACCTGCCTTCTCTATTTTGGTGGCCATCACCACACACCTCTCCAGAATGATTTTATCATGTTTTATCGCTTTCCTCTAGGGTACAATGGAGTGTATTCTGACAGCCTCCCTGTGCGGGATCCTGTTTGCCTTATTCGCGGGTCAGCCCCTCAACATCCTGGGCAGCACGGGGCCGATGTTGGTGCTGGAAATGATCCTCTTCAACGTTTGTAAGTAAGTATCGTCCACACTAGGTAACTACACAATGCAAGTACTGTAAAGTAAGTATTCCTGTATGATGTAGGATTGTGCTGCGCATTATATGTGTTGTTTTCAATAATTAAAACTATGAAAATGTAATGTATAAGGGTATAGGCTAATGAAACGGTGGTAAACATTTTAAAATGTATTTAGACGGTGTGTGTAAATCTGAAAAATCGCCATACATTTTAAATGAATGAGACCTTAGTTCCAAGCTAAAACTAAATTGTATTATACGTACTTATGATTGGGTAAGAAACGTATAGGAGAAATGTTCATGTTTATGAACTACACTTACAAAGTAAACGTAAATGAACTGGAGTGGTCGGGTGGTGCAGTGGATAGCGCACTTGCCTTTCACCAAGGCGGCCGGGGTTCGATTCCCCGATCGGACGTGAAAAGGTACGGGATCACCTGCCCGACCACGTGGGTTTTCTCCGGGTACTCCGGTTTCCTCACACAATAAGACCCCTCGCGCGCTAACATCCGGGCCAACAAGAGTGATTAATTAAGAGTAATTAAAGTTGTATAGCTTGTTTCATAATTGTTGTAAAATAAATAAAGTTTATATTTTTTATATTTAAATGAACTACACACTTTGTGCATGATGTTAGTTTGTTTGGTGTCGTCGTATGATACAATGTGGATGTATACATTTACATTATACGATTATGATAGAAAATATCTTGTAGGTAATGATCATTTGAATCGGTGTAGGTGAAAGCCTAACGAGAGTTGGTCTCCATTAAAAGTTTAAAAATTTGATAAAACGATTATAAACTTTATTTATTTTACAACAAATATGAAACAAGTTTTACAACTTATATAAATCACTCTTGTTAGCCCGGATGTTAGCGCGCGAGGGGTCTTATTGTGAGAGGAAACCGGAGTACCCGGAGAAAACGCACGTGGTCTAGCAGGTGACCCCATATCTTTTCAAGTCCGGTCGGTGATAAAACGATTATTCATACATGTATTAAGAAGTTAACAGAATCAACAGTGATTTTTAACTCATTTCAGGGAGCAGGGGCTTGTTTACATGCCTTTCCGATGTTGGGTAGGTCTTTGGACGGCGGCATTTTGTATAATAATCGTGGCCTTTGACCTCAGCGCTCTAGTCAGATACATCACGCGGTTCACAGAGGAAAGCTTCGCCTGCCTTATCGCTATCATCTTCATCTACGAAGCCTTCAAGAAGGAAATCGGCATTATAAAGAAATATCCTCTAAACCCGCATCACTATAGCGACGCGTGCAACTGCTTGAACCCGTTACTCAACGAAACTTTCATAAACGGTACCGACTTCAACGCCACATACGGAGGGTATAACATGTACTCAAAAGGGGCAGAGAACTCCACCAGTGTAGTTGTGGACTGGCGTAATTTCAACACGTCCTCGTGCGAGATGTTCAACGGAACTTTGGCAGGAGAGGGATGCGAGGAGCACGCTGAGTACAAACCTAATGTCTTCTTCCTGTCTGTTCTTCTCTTCCTTGGAACGTACGTCATCGCCTCCACGCTCACTGGTATGAAGACTGGACAATTCTTCCCCTCCGCTGTAAGTAATTAATACTTACACTTGGGATATGTTGAATTTAACCAAGTTCTTCGCATTCCATATCAATGAGATCTGGCTAAAGCATTGTCTAAACAGGTTTCTTGATGTAAAGTGTAAACTCCTCACCGGGCCTGATGTTAAATAAAACGAGAGTATGAGCCAAAAGCGTTCTATTCATATTAATTGCTGTTATTCATCAATTAAGTGCTTTAATGTTTAAGTTGTAGTAAATATATCATTAATCTATGATATTCTTGTTTGTGTAAAATATTAATCTGCCGATATTTCTTTTTTTGTAAACTTTGTCCCACTTTTTGCACTTCTATATATGATACAATACAGGTAGGCGGAGGGACGGGTAAGATGTTTACCCATTCCGCCCCTTACCTTGGCCATCCCTTTGTCTACCTGTAGTATTAGAGTACATTTGGACGAAATGTAGCGCTACGTTTTTGACAACTGACTTCTCTAATTCGCCCTATTTTGGGTAGTGAGCTGATTTCAACGGCCAGAACACCGACACTCGGCTATTGTACTCTTTGCTTGACAGAGGAAAAAGACGTTTTCGAAAGTTTGCAAATTAAGTTTTCAATTCCTGTTTGTGTACAAAACAAACTCAGTATCTAGCTTAATTTATGTTATTACACAGGTTCGTCAGTTATTAAGTGACTTTGCCGTCCTCTTGTCCATCATCATCATGGTAACCATAGACATACTGATCGGTGTACCAACGCCAAAACTTGAAGTACCTTCCGAATTCACTGTAAGTAGTTGTCCTATGTTTATCCTGAAATATCATGTTCTACTTTTTAGTCATTTCACTTTCACAGATTTTATTGACTCAAAACGTAAAAGTGAGTTATAATATTAAAAATAAAAACACGTTATAAAGTATTTGAAAATCATGCGAACAGGAATTTTACAAACTAACATATATTGAATGAATATGTAGAAATATATGACATTCTTATTTTTTTGAAATCTCACATGACTTGTTTCCAGGAATAATAATTATAGTGACTAAGCTGTTATGACCAATAACATAAATAAATATAACCGTAGTATAAAAGATAATGCAGATATCACTACAAAAAATTAGACGCGAGGTATATATCCTGTAGACTATTATTAAAATGTGCTAAGACATACTTAGTTTAACTCTCATATCGCACGATGTAGACATGAATGTTCTTCTACTCTCATTTATATTGGTATTTCTCCAAAACCTGGAAATAAAAATGAAAGACAATTTATAGACCAAATGCTTATAATCAGAATCCATACACAAGAAAAGAGCATCGTGCGATGCATATTTTAATTTTGAATTCAATGTTGTTAATGATGTTAAACCTATTACCTGTTATGTAAATGAGCTTTAATGCAGTTAAATGTGTATTACAGACCAGTAAACCTGGCCGCGGATGGTTCATCAACCCCATCCAAAGACAATTTATAGACCAAATGCTTATAATCAAAATCTAAACACAAGAAAAGAGTATCGTATGATGTATATGTAAATTTGAATGCAATTTTAATGAAATTAAACCTATTACCTGTTATGTTGATGGGCTTTAACACACTGAAATGTTTATTACAGACCAGCAAACCTGGCCGCGGATGGTTCATCAACCCCATCCATCCCGACAACCCTTGGTGGCTGGCCATAGCGGCTTGCGTACCCGCCGCCTTGGCGGTGATCCTTGTGTTTATGGACCAGCAGATTACGGCTGTCATTGTTAACAGGAAGGAGAACAAACTGAAGGTAAGACAAGTACACGTTAACAGGATGGAGAACAAACTGAAGGTAAGACAAGTACACGTTAACAGGATGGAGAACAAACTGAAGGTAAGACAAGTTCACGTTAACAGGAAGGAGACCAAACTGAAGGTAAGACAAGTACACGTTAACAGGAAGGAGAACAAACTGAAGGTACATGTAAGACAAGTACACGTTAACAGGAAGGAGAACAAACTAAAGGTAAGACAAGTACACGTTAACAGGATGGAGAACAAACTGAAGGTAGGACAAGTACACGTTAACAGGAAGGAGAACAAACTGAAGGTAAGACAAGTTCACGTTAACAGGAAGGAGAACAAACTGAAGGTAAGACAAGTACACGTTAACCGGAAGGAGAACACACTGAAGGTAAGACAAGTACACGTTAACAGGAAGGAGAATAAACTGAAGGTAAGACAAGTACACGTTAACGGGAAGGAGAACAAACTGAAGGTAAGACAAGTACACGTTAACAGGAAGGAGAACAAACTGAAGGTAAGACAAGTACACGTTAACAGGAAGGAGAACAAACTGAAGGTAAGACAAGTACACGTTAACAGGAAGGAGAACAAACTGAAGGTAAGACAAGTACACGTTAACAGGAAGGAGAACAAACTGAAGGTAAGACAAGTACACGTTAACAGGAAGGAGAACAAACTGAAGGTAAGACAAGTACACGTTCATACCAGATTTATCATTCAAGAGATGACTCGACCATGGTGAGGTTTCATAAAAATGATGACGCGATTGTGTCGGGTTTTTGAAAGAAATCACGTGTTACATGTAAAACGGTTTATATTTCCCCTAGACAGGTAAACACATGCTATCCCATTGGAAATAAATTAGAGAATACCAATGCGTTAACAAAATCATAATTCAAACTCAAAATCGATTTAACAAGGGGCAAAATATGAACAAAGGAAATATTTACATGGAGACCCTTAAAAGTATGTTAACACTCATGGTTCACCTTCACATTCAAAGGTGCAATTCCGTCTTTGCTAGGGAAAAGAAAAGAATGTCTTTATTTACCTCGTGAAATAGTTGTTATTCTAAAACATGACTATCGCCTCATCACTTTCGTTATACATTCGACTGATGACGGCACACTGCACGGGGTTCATCACTTAATCTTAGACATTGTATTGCGGTAGGAAAATGTAGGAGAAAATAATCAATTATCCCTGTATAATGCAGACAGACAAATATCAGCCCACGAAAAAAGATTTATGAAGTTTAGCACTCTGTAAAGTCTCGCGCTATATTTCATAAATCTTACACTTGGGATGAGATTTTTCAGTCTACAGCAGACATGGATGATATATTGTATTGTCTCCCTTGGAAGGTAAAGTCATGCTTATCTTGTCTGCGTCAAAAACAAGCAATGAAGCTGTAAATGTTTGATACCTGTTGTGATTGTAGTTGATGATTTGGTTCGTACTAATGAAGATATGATAATGGACGTTTTGAGTATGCTCATTAGTGTGCTCCTTTGTTGTGATTGACAACGTTGAATAAGTTCTTATTTCATTTTGAGAACTTTTCTTGTACTTTAACGAGGGTCTCAAGAATTAAATGGCGGGTGTCGTCGATGAAGCAGAGGACGCTTACTCTCCTGGAACACATGGTCTTATTCTCTTGTACTTTTACGAGAGTGTCCATGATAATCTTTTCTTTGTTCATATTTTGTCTCTAGTTTAATCGATTTTGAGTTCGGATTATGGTTTTGTTGACGCGTTGGTATTCTCCAATTTTAGTTTTTTGATGGCGTGATATGTAGTAAGATGTAACAAAGATTGACATGGCAGGTGTCGTCGATGTAACAGATGACGCTTACTCTTCCGGAAAGCCTGATCCTATTCCCTTGTACTTTTCCCCTAGTTTTATTGAGTTGGGGTTATTGTTTTGTTTACGCTTCGGTATTCTCTGTTTATAAATTTTTATTTTTCATTTGCACATAAAAAAACTTGACTTGAAAAGAGCATCAACGAGAATGTTATGACTGTAGGACATCAGCAGTGTTTTTATCGGTATTTGGGCTGCTGTTTGTAATGGTATTGCTCTGTTTAGCTGAGCTTACTGGTTATCAGTGAAATTGTGTTAAAGATACATCGAAAACGAAATAAATTGTAGGTGACTGTTTTAACGAAAAATTAAAATCGATTTAAGTGATCGTAAAAAAAATTAGAGAATACCAAAGCGCCAACAAAACCATAACCGAACTCAAAATCGATTAAACTAGGGGCACAATAGGAAACGAGGAAATATTTACATGGAGAATCTCGCAAAAGCGCAATAGAATAAGTCCAGGTGTTCCGGATCGAAGAGAAAGCGTCTTCGGCTTCATCGACGACACCCGCCATGTAAATCTTGGTCACATCCAAGTAAGCATCAATTTTTTTTTCAAAATGAGAACCGAGTCATCATTGTCATCGCAACAAGTGAACACTAACAAGCAAACTCAAAAACGTCCATCTTCATATCACACAAAGATACAGAACATTTCTCGATGATATCAAGATGGCAACCATAAAACTTGCCCATAGTCTTCATCAACCTATATTTTGCGAATCCCTGTGCCGTAAGTTTGTTCGTCAGCAGTAAACATATATCACGAAAATCGCGACATTCAGAGCAAGCCCTAGAACAACGAATCAACTGCTAAAGGGATCCTAATATATGTAAACTGATCTGATTAACAAGTGACATGGTATACCTCTTACTTTTGTTGCAGAAAGGCAGTGGTTATCATTTAGATATGATGGTGGTTGCCGTTTGTATCATCGCATGTTCTTTCCTTGGTCTACCTTGGTATGTCGCCGCCACCGTCTCTGCCCTGGCTCATGTTATGAGTCTGAAAAAGGAGTCGGAGTGTACTGCCCCTGGCGAAAAACCTACCTTCCTTGGCGTCCGGTAAGTTTTCCACGGCAATCCTGAACAGCCTCCTGTCTTGTATTGAAACAAAACCGTAAGAAAGTGACGTATCGAATGACGTAAGCAAGTTATGTATCAAATGACATAAGCAAAAGACGTATTCAATGACGTAATCAATTGATGTATAAAATGACACAATTTCCTCACTAGAGTGATGTTAACACTGTGTAGAATATCTAAGTAATACAAACTTGTTCTTGCAGGGAACAGCGTGTTACTGCCTTGATGGTGGGAATCCTCAGCGGTCTGTCTGTATTTCTGACAAAGATCCTTGGTGTATGTATACATAAGTTCTCTGTCATATTATAAGTTTTGGCTTATAATTTAGCACAAAATGTATCGTAATCGAATCAAGCTAATATCGCACTTGTTACAACCATGTACTTGATTTCATCTTTTCCCTGAGATAACCTTAACCGATCCTGGGCAAACTACCTAAGTCGATATAAATATAAGGTAGCATTATCGCGACTAAATGTCGTGTTGTTATGATATTAAAGACGACTGAAAGATCAAGTTATCGCGATAATGATCACGACTAGTCGAGTTTTTAAGAGGTCTTATTATGTTATTATCATGTTAATATGATAACTTGTCGCGATAAATGATAACGGCAGCACAACAAGTAGATGGCAGGATATGTCACGAGTATAACATCGGTATGATAGCATAGGCAAACTAACAGATAACTCATAGATAATGTTAGCACTATTATTTATCGAGTAAAGTGGAGGTGAACGTTTTATCACGAATGATAAATTTGAAATTATCTTGCTGTAAAACCTATCTGTGAACAGGACACACCATTAACGTTTATATATCTCCCCAGGTTATACCAATGCCCGTCCTTTACGGAGTCTTCCTGTATATGGGAGTGGCCGCTCTCAGAGGAATGCAGGTATGTGAACCAAAACATTATAAAGAAGAATTTCGTGGTATGATTTTATATTTATGACATATCTTCACTTCCAAAACGACTGATATCTTTATGAACCAACATTTGTTTGTGAATGTTACTCTTATACCTAGTGTGTGTACCAAACCATGCTTGGAAACCATAAACATGTTTTGGGCAGGCTGCAAATATCTTCTTAATTTATTTAATATCGGAACCAATTGATCTACAAATAATTATATTCTTGACAGTTTTATGTTTTTGACGTCGCTTTCTAGTCCCATCACATCATCGTTGAGCTTTGACAGCTCTATGCTTCGGTCACAGAAACAAGAGAATATCATATACATACTAAGCGGATGTGTTTCTGTAATATTTGAGTGTGGTAAACAACCTTGATGCAATCAAATTAGAAAAAAAAACAATTGAAACATTTTCAGGAATGAGGATTACAATTTTATAATCTGATGTTTTAATGTTTAATTCTATCTTGCAGTTCGTCGACAGACTAGCAATCATATTTATGCCTTCAAAATATCAGCCTGACCGTTTATATCTCCGCCACGTGAGAATCAAGCGCGTGCACCTGTTCACCCTCATCCAAGTGATCTGTTTGGCTATTCTGTGGGTCATCAAGCAGGTCAAATCGATCTCCATTGTCTTCCCTATTATGGTAAGAGTTTTGCGGGGTTTTTTTTTGTTTTTTTTTTTTTTGTGCTTTGTGTTTTTTTTATATCATTGCTTTAAACCATATCGGGATGAATTATCCCTTTAATCAATTAAAATAGTAATGAATATTGAAGCGACACAACTACGAAAAAAATAGCCACAGTCAACTTCGAAAATAACGAAGTTGGGGACAACGAACTTTCGGCAACAACAAAGTAAATTCCCGATTTTCACTCTTACATATCTTATGCATTTGTTTTACTGAATCAACGAAGTCTGAAATAGCGAATTAACTGAAACAACGAAGTGATTTTCCAGTCCCCATCCACATTTTTACCCGTAATAACGAAATAAAGACCTGGGTCGACAGAAATTACCATCAAAACGAAGCTACGTTCTGTGTTCACTTGTCTCAGTTTTGTGACCACGAGTCGTCGGTGTAGTTGAATAGGTCACCTGGGTACCCATACACGTATCAATTTGAAATAAACTCATGTCGTTATTTCTGTATGTCTTATCCTTGCTTATACATAAAACCTTGTAATCGGGAATAGCGAATTCCTGATATAACGAAATGATTTCCATGGTCCCTAATAATTCGTTATAAACTAAGTTGACTGTATAACAATTTGTAAAGCCTTTTGGGATTTAGCGAATATGATTGTATGTGATGTATACGGTATTTGTTCGTGTTTTCGTTAAGTTATTGCTGGGTTTTGTAGGTTGCCGGCACATGCTTTGTACGGTTGGCGATGGGAAGAGTATTTACCCAGACCGAGCTGAAATGGTTGGACGATGTCATGCCAGAGGAAAAGGGTCGTGCAAAGGAAGATAAGGGCAAGGAGAAAAGTGAAGTGAGTGGGATATGAATAAGTGTTCTTACATACAAAATGTATATCAAGCATTTTCTACTTTCAATCACGAAAAAGCTTATATTTCTAAATATAAGCTTAGACAGCTTATATTAGGCCCTTCAGCTTCTACATTAATTGAGACATTTTGGATTCCCACCGTTCGGCCCCTAGCATTACTGAAGAGTCCTAAAAGAACGAAACAGCTGCAGTTTCATCATTGTTTTGGCATACTGTATCTATTACTCAATTTTAAAGGTGCAGAACATATGTGTGTTACGTCACCTTTAATTCATTTTTTCGGCATACTGTATCTATTACTAAATTTAAAAAGTGCAGCATATGTGTATGTTACGTCACCTATCATTATAGAAAATTAATGAGGTAAAATTAAAACAGCGTTCCAATAAACCCACTACAAGGGATGTGTTCGTCTAGGTTAGGTTCCTCCTCCCCCAAAGGTAGGAATATATAACCCTATACTGAGGGAACAAAGTCAGCAAACGACTAAATACATCCCATAATGTAAGGCGATTGGGAACGCTGATAAACAAACGTTAACGTATGATATTAGGTGGCAAAGTGTCTTAATCATTTAAGTTATATAAAACTAAAATATTTACAAACGGTTGATGACGTTATGTTTTATTTAGACTGAAGGTTTACTAGATGAAGATTATGGAAACAAGGAACCGAAAGGAAACTTTGATGAACGAGTAAACATCTCCGAAGAAATGAGCAAAACGTCAATCTGGTTACAAGTCCGACGCGATTCATGTCGCCATGACAACGAAGACATGGGAATGTAAGTAAATGTACTGATGTCCCGCCATCTTTGTACATCCTACCAGATCTTTGTAATCATGACAGAAATTGAAAACAATTTTAAACGATTAATCTGTGTCATTTTTTAAAAGCATTTTTACACATATGTCTGTACAAGAGATGTTCGTTATTATTTTTCCAAATCTAGAAATCCATGGGGATCATCCAATGTATTAATAACTAAAATCGGGAGATATGCTGTCTCTCAAGAAAAGATGTCTTCATAATAAAAGGATTATTTCTTCCGTACCTTTCCCCACACACGCATCTTTAGTCTAAAGGAAAGCTTTGCATTTCTTGAAAGAACGAAAGGTTTTTGATAATATCGCATGCGAGTTTATATGCTGACATAATATTCCATTTGAATAGTTGAACGTTCTTATATTCATTTGATTGAAACTGCTTGGTTATTTTAGGCGTGTGGCAAAAAAGAGGAAAGACAGAAAAAACAAAGAATTAAGTGAAAAAGAAGAGAAAGCAGCGTTTTACTTCGGCGATGAAGAGGAAGACAAACTTAAAGAAGTTCCAGAATAAGAAGTGCGTTATTAAATTAATAGCCACGCTTCTATAGAATGTGCACAGACTTTGTGTGAAGTTGATATTTACCAGAGTTGTCGTTCATAATGCAAACTTCCGACAGCTAAAGATTACAACTTAATTCGGCTTGAGCTCGTATTTATTTTACTTCTTCGCATACAATTATCAAGTGAAAAGGAAATTTATTGCCTTCATATATATTTGGTGTTTACGTATCTTTAGCACAAGTGGACGAACTAACGATGTGTAAATACTCGATGTCAAAATTTGTAAACAAATTATGTCTTCAAAAAGTAGGGGCTTGCCAAAATATTTAGCCGTTGACCAATGTGTAATTGCGAGTATAATAAGCGACAATTCTGCGTAGAAACTGATTTGAAGTAAAGATCAAACACATCGGAGGCCTTTCGTGCAAAAGGCACATAACAAACTGTTGATAGTTTATATTTGATATGAGCGTCTTTGAACTAGTCACTATGTTACCTTAGTAACAGTAATAAACAAACTAGGCATGATTTCATAGGTTACATGCCTTGGAGGTCATTCACCACGTGACAGCTGTTGCTTGAAAATGCACACAAACGTGGTTTTAATTAGGCATTTAAGCAATATTTATATAATCGAAATAAGTAATATACGAAATATGTATGACCAATAATTTAACTTATGCTACAAAATAAAGTATATATTCACGAGAACAAATTATGAAGTGTTTTATGTTTTTTATTTTCATATCATAGACTTTTTTCTTCTTGTTTCTTAATTACATCATACATTTCTGAAGTATTGCTTTGACATCTTTTTTTTGTTTAGATTTTTTTTTAATCTATGGTTATCATTTTTAAGTTGTGATATACGACCATTTATGTATCTTGCTCTCCTACCGCCGTCGTTCTTATATTGCATCAAATACATTTCTTCAACGAAATAAGTATTGATATTGCAAAGTGTTGATTATGTTTTTTGTAGTACAATAAAAATATTTATTGTCAGGATATAGGATTGAAGAGTAGTGCAATTTTATGCAAAAAAGAGGAAAAACAAGTTTCGTCCAAAGTGTTACGAGCTCATCTCAAATGATGTAACAAACAACGATTACATGCATAGATTATGGTGTTTCAATGTTTTAAAAAATGCTTGAAATAACGTTATTATCACACTCTATGAATAGCATATATATACAATGTACTTATATTCTTGCAGACGAATGAGTTTAACTAATACCCCTTGACTCTAGGAAGAATTTGTCTTTCTTGGAAACAGAAAATGTGATATGATATTTGTATATAATGTATTCGTAAGACTCAGAGATTTGATATTGGATTTTTGATGAAGTTGATCTAGCGCTTATTTCAATCAATTGAAATTATTTTGCAAATTATTTATATGATTAAATTAAAAGCAAGCAAGAAAGTGATGCTACTTTATGTATAGATTAAATATGTATTATGGGTATAAATAGAGTGACTTAAGTAATAGTATTGATCAAACCCTGTTTACCTAACTATGAATAGAATGCGTTTTATTCGAGAGATAGTGTCTTTTAAAGGATACCCACCCTTTCTTCATGTCAAATAAAAGTTCTGATTAAAAAAAAAACAAGTGCTGATTTCTCTTTCATTTTTATATTTTCATCTAAACGTTCGAAACGGTCTGTTCATGAGGTTATGATAGTGTTTGAATGGTTGAGTGTTGGGCGGTAAGTGCGATAGGGAAGAATGTGAGTAAAAACTCTTTGATACATTGGGACACTAATACTTACAACGAAGTTTGGAATGAATGTGGTACCCTAAAATCCATCTGATCGGATGGGAGAACATGCACTAATTACAAGTAGTTCGTGTTTGTGAATTAAGTTTCGTTAAAAGACAGTTCGAGTACCAGGTGACTTGATCGAAAAAGTTTAATAGAATATGCTTCGAAAGAATTAAAGACCGATCGTAGGCATGTTTTTTTTCCACCAAAATAGTATTCATTTTTTGTAGATTTGTACTTATATATATCTTTGATAGTTCGTAACGATGAATATATATATGTGATAAAAACACTTTTAGTGGGATTTCTGGCCATTTTGTCTTGCCAATTTCTTCTGTTCAGTTATTTTCTTAATTGCGATATGTGTGGATGAAATATAAACATATTTTGTATTCGTGTAAATACTAGTTTTATCGGGAAGGAAATCGTGAATGTTTAATACATGACTGACGTGTATGCTTCTTTGTAAATCGGAATTTATGGAAACAATCGATTTGAATTCAAGAGTGCCAAAACTATTTGAATGAAGATGGCCTGTTTAATAAATACATTATTCTCAGTTAAGTCCATACTTTCATCTGATGAAAAATTGAACATATTTCCTGCGTTATCAAACAAATAAACCAGGTTATGAACTTGTCTTTCTCTTATGTGTCGTTTAAGTCATATTATTGTAAAGTTTGTTGATACATGTGTATATTAACTGTATATAAATTTGTATTAAACGAATCAGAATTTAAGTACAAGCACAGAAAATGTAATATGGTATTAGGACTAGAAGAAACTCGGGCTATCATGAACTCTATCATTTTTTAACGCGGAATGTTTGAATAATTTCTGTTACGGTCTTAGAGAATATACATACTTTTAAAACATAGAATAATTAAATAGTTTTTTGTTCATATATGTATGGCTTAACGGAACAATGCTTCATTTACATATCAACGTTATCTATATATCATTGAAGATGTATTTAATACGTATTATTATTTTATTTGCTGTACTCGTTTATTCAATGTGACCATTGATATACAAGAAAAATGCAACGCACTTACACTAATATCATTTTTGCCACCCGCAATCATTTTGTTTTAATTTAACGTTGAGCAGCGCGTTAGGTCCGATCGACAACTCATCATCCCCAAATAATCTTAGATATGTTAACGCGTTAGGTTAAACCGACAACTCATCATCCCCAAATAATCTTAGATATGTTAACGCGTTAGGTTAAACCGACAACTCATCATCCCCAAATAATCTTAGATATTTTAACGCGTTAGGTTAAACCGACAACTCATCATCCCAAAATAATCTTGGATATTTTAACGCGTTATGTTAAACCGACAACTCATCATCCCAAAATAATCTTAGATATTTTAACGCGTTAGGTTAAACCGACAGCTCATCATCCCAAAATAATCTTAGATATTTTAACGCGTTAGGTTAAACCGACAACTCATCATCCAAAAAATAATCTTAGACATTTTAACGCGTTAGTTCCAACCGACAACTAATCATCCCAAAATAATCTTAGATATTTTAACGCGTTAGGTCCAACCAACAACTCATCATCCCAAAATAATCTTAGATATTTTAACGCGTTAGGTCCAACCGACAACTCATCATCCCCAAATAATCTTAGATATTTTAACGCGTTAGGTCTAACCGACAACTCATCATCCCAAAATAATCTTAAATATTTTAACGCGTTAGGTCCGATCGACAACTCATCATCCCAAAATAATCTTAGATATTTTAACGCGTTAAGTCCAACCGACAACTCATCATCCCAAAATAATCTTAGATAATTTTACGCGTTCAGTGCACATTATTATTAGAAATGTTCAACAATTATTTTACTTGGGGTGACTTAAATACAATTTCTTTTTTATTTAACATATGTTTTAAGGAAATTTAACAGGTACGCAATTAACTTAATATATAAAGTATAAAAAAGCGTAATGCTTCAACTTTCTTTCAATTCCGTATGTTAGAAAATATATATTAACAAAAATAATATGATATACAAACTGTTATTTTTATAAGTTTACTATCCTTCGATGACGCAGAAGATGCTTGCTCTTTCTAAGCACTTTTTATTTTTCAACGGTCACCATTTCTTTTCTAGTTTAATACAGTTTGTGTTTGGATTATAGTTTTGTTGACGTTTCGGAATTCTATTAGTGGTTTTCGTATTGTGGATGGTATTTTGAATCATAAATTATGTACAATAGAAGCTACCATAATATTTGAATTAAAATGATTTAAATCAAGATAAATAATGCAAAATGTAACTTAAAGAAACAAAAGTGACTTTTTATGTGTGCCTTAAAAGTCAGGAAAATATCTAACCTTACTGATGAAATACGAGGTAAGTACATTGAATCAGTAGGACAAAGCCAGATGGACGTGATGTTACTGACAGAGTGTGATAATTATACCTTGAGGAGTATACAATGGCTGATTTGGTTGGTGATTATACATTTGTGAGAATCGGAATCAATGCAAATAAACTGGTTTATGATAACTTCAATACATATCAAAACCAGTAGAAATGTACACGGTTTTCCGAAATAAAGCCTATAATTAATCGATTGTTCTTGTGTGGTCTTTTTTTAATAAACACACTTGACACGTTATTTGTATTTTCAGTTTTAACTTCTCTTAGTGTTGTCCCTGGTTTAATCGAGTTTGAGTTTGGATTATAATTTTGTAAACACTTTGGTATTCTCTTATTTATTTTGAAATTTATGATAAAAAAAACAACAATAAACTGTGGTATAACGTCCCTCTCTGTTTGTTTCACATTAGTTTAGACCAATAGACTATAAGTCATTGAAATAAAAATATCCAAGGGCCAGTAACATAATTAATTTATTCTTCTTTATCATCAAAAGTAAATTGCTGTCGCCTGTGTGTCTTACTTCATCAGTTATTGTTTGGTTCTTATCAAATGTTTGCTTACTCAATACAATGAACTTAATTTAATTCAATTTCCTAATCGGATGCTTTGAAGAAACTTAAAACATATACGATTCGTTAATATGCCTTTGAAAATGTCGAAGTACATGAAAATAATGTTTTATATCGATAATGATTATATAACATAGTTTAACGAAATTAACCTAAAATGATGGAGGTGAAAGGTCATTTGTTAGAGAGAATTACGTCAGAATGCGTCCCCAATAGATGTGCATACAACAACCATAAAATACTTATTACAAAATACTTCTATTGAACGTTTTTCAACACTGCTGTTTTTTGCGATTTCACGGTACGTTTTGTATTCGTTTCATCCAGATTTCACTTCTACTAAACTTAACAATGTGCTCATCCATGCAGTAAAACATGTTTCATGTCAATGAATAAATAAAAATGTAATTCGGACAAGATACTCTTTATAGACCAATCAAGGTACTCAAATAACTAGAGGTCTTACTCGGATATTTATAAATAGGACAGAAACCAATTTTAAAAAAGGCAAACTGTTAAATGCAATTACTTTACGCGTACACTTCCGGAACACCTGTTATTATTCTCTTGTACTTTTACAAAGGTCTCCAAGAAAATCTTTCCTTGTTCACATTTTGCCCCTGTTTTAATCGATTTTGAGCTCGGATTATGATTTTTTTAATGCTTCGTTTTTCTCTAATCTACAAAAGATGCCAACATACAACAGTAGATATACATACATGAACAGTTTCTATTTTTAACCATATTTACTCACCTTTGAAAATTGAAGATTATTTCACGTAAAATAGTCTTCAAATGGTTGACTTAAACTACATTAAGCTTTCCATTTAAATCTAGTTTCCACTTAACTACACAGACGTGTTCATGAATATAAATCAGAGTAAAGAGTAGGTGAAACAAAATCAGTGAATACCAAAGTGTCAACAAAAATATAATCAGAACTCTAAATCGATAAAACGGGCAAAATATGAACAATGAAAATATCTACGGAGATTCTTGAAAAGCACAAAAGAATACGAACAGGTCTTCCGGCATAATTTTCAATCACAACAAACAAGCATACTAAAAGGTCCATCTTCATATCATACAAGAAAATTTCCAAATGAGACCAAAATGGCGACCATTTATCAGAAATGTTTTTTTCCATGTACGTGTACGTAAATCGAGTACTTTTGTTTTAGAAGTTTATATGATATAACAAGAATTGTCGGGATGATATTTAGCTTTAACCATAACTTAGAGATTATGTTGCAACAAAAAATGTCGGATCCAAAATATGACAAAAATGACAAAATACTAGTATATATTTGTCATTCAACCGTCTACCGTCTTTAATTCAAGTTTAAAGTACAACAGAACAAGCTTGAATAGAAAGAGGCGTATTAATAAAACGATGGCACATTACGTCACGTAACCTTGGCATTCCTATGTCATATATTTGTATAAAAAAAACAAATCAAAGAATACCAAAGCGTCAATAAACCGTAATCCGAACTCAAAATCGATTAAATTAGAGGCAAAATTTGAACAAAGGAACGATTTAGATAGAGGCCCCGGTAAAACAACAAGAAAATAAGACCTGGTGTTCCGGAGGATTAACCGTCTTCTGCTTTATCAACGACACCCGCTATGTAAATCTTGGTCACATCCAAGTTAACTTTAATCCTGAACATTAGAACCGAGACATCATTGCCAATTTACATCACTTATAAGCAAACTCAAAAACGTCCATCTTCATATCACACAAAGATACAGAATATTTCTCGATACCATAAAATAAAGTGACCGTCGATGCCATTCTGAATGGTGTTGTTCTTAAACACGCATAACTGCCACTGTTATCTCCCTTCCATCAGTACTGCCACTCTGACTTAGACAGATTGCGGCACGTAAGTTACGATCTCTATTATATCGCAGTTATCTCCCTTCCATCAGTATTTTAAAATAGTTTGTTCAAAACGGATCAAGTGAAACAAAGTTTACGTTAGGTAGTTATTGAAAAGGTCAAAGAACAAAGTTCACAATACTATCAGGTCACTTGGAATCAGAGACAGTCAAAATGCTCAAAATTTCGTTTCCTGATATCTCGCCAGTAACCTTGTCAAGTAATTCACAACGAATACCTAGATCGTTGACGGTTGGTGTAAAGTTTGAGAATAGTGTTGTCTGAAACGTTCACAACATCACCAGGTAACTTGAATAACGAAGTATCTCATACACAATATTTGATCTACTAGTACTCTAGATAAAGCACCGGATACTTAAAAGGTTGTCTACCATATCAATTTACAGTAATTACAACGCCACTTATTCCCACCTTTTGGTCATGTGTATAGGACTTTAGCATCACTGTAGAGTCCTAGGAGGACGAAACAGCTGTATGGTTCAGTTTAATTAATTTTTTCGGCATACTCTATATATTACTAAATTTAAATGGTGCAGCACATGTGTGTGTTACTCCTCTTTATAATCCTTTAATTCTCATAAAATTTTAACTTTCGGGATGTGACAGGCGGCATCGTTCACTACAATCATGCTATTTGTAATACACTACATTCTTACAATATTTCAAGTGTACATCGAAAATCCTTTACTCTTTAAAAGTAATATTGTTCGTCTTTAATTACACAGAAACCTTTTCTATAAAGGAAGCTGGTAGACTATGTTTGATATCTATCTTTACTTAAATTATGATCAACATTAAGAGCTTTCTACTAAACTATATGATAAACGTGACGATTTCAATTTTCCGATCGCGAACTTTCCATTTCATGATAGTAACATCCCTGCTTCTCCAACTTATGGTGTTTACATGTCGCAGTTGATTCGTTATTCTCTAAATGTCTTGTGTTCGATGTCGACTGCTCACAAAAAAATAGCAACACAGAGATCGAGGGAGGCAGGTTGATTAGAATAATAGGCAAGTTTTATGGTCGCCATCTTTGTATCAATGAAAAATATTCTGTATCTTCGTGTGATATGAAGATGGACGTTTTTGAGTATGCTCATGATTATTCTTACCTGATGTGATTGACAATGACTCGATTTTCATTTCGATGACTTAATGTTTACTTGGATTTGACCAAGATTTACATGGTGAGTGTCGCCGATGAAGCAGAATACGCTTACTCCTCTGGAACACATGGTCTTATTCTCTTGTACTTTTACAAGTCAGGCTTTGATTTGTTCATCTGTTTCCCCTAGTAAAATCGATTTTGAGTTCGGATTATGATTTTGTTAGCGCCTCAGTATTCTGTGTCAAACGAAACATGGAATGTCCATGCAGCGTCTCCAAGTCGCAAGTTAAGCTGAGCAATTTATATCGAATAAAAAATAACCCCCCTCCCCCCCCCCCCCCCCCCCCCCCCGATGCTACGCAACCGTGAAAATAAAAACATCAAAATATTAGCCACACTCGTTAAATATATTTCATATTGCCCATAGCAAAAATAAATAAGAAAATACGGAAGCGTCAACATGATAATAATCCAAACTCGAAATAGATTAAACCAGTGGCAACATTTGAACAAAAAAAAGATTCATATGGAGACCTTTACAAACGTACAAGATAATAAGACCAGGTGTTCCGGAAGAGTATGCGTCTTCTGCTTAATCGAAGACACCCGCCATGTAAATCTTTGTCACATCCAAGTAAACATCAAGTTCTCAAAATGAGAACCGAGAATCATTGTCAATCACAACAAGTAAACACACTAATGAGCATACTCAAAAACGTCCATCTTCATATCACTTAAACATACAGAATATTTCTCAATGAGACAAAGATGGCGATCATAAAACTTGCCCATAGTTCTGATCAACCTGCATCTCTCAAATCCTTGTGTTGTTAATTTGTTTGTCAGCAGTCGACATCGATCACGAAAATCCCGATGTTTAGAGCAAGCTCTGGAATACCGAATCAACTGCGACATGTAAACACCATAGGTTGGAGAAGCAGGGATGTTACTATGAAGAAATGGATAGTTAACGATCGGAAAATTGAAATCATCCCGTTTATCATATAGCTTAGTAGTCAGCTGTCCATGTTGGTCGTAGTTTAAGTAGAGATCGAGGTAAGTAAATTCACTCTAAAGATGAAAGAGGCTAGAAGAAAGCTAACTCGTATACCATGTCTCCATCTGAGTATTAACTCATGTTATATCCTCTATTAAATCCTGACAATGGATATTGAGTTGTATACGGTATTCCTAACTCTTCCATCAAGGAAATTCTTGACGGAAATAATATTTCATAATTTGCAGTGTTAGCACTGATACATGTAGCACAGTATAGGTAATAAAGAAGCGTTATTTCACCTGGTCTTATTCTCTTGTGCTTTTACGAGAGTCTCCATGTAAATCTTTCCTTTGTTCCTATTTTGCCCCTAGTTTAATGGATTTTGAGTTCGGAATATGGTTTTGTTGACGCTGTGGTATTCTCTGATTTTTTTTTTTAACCCTAACATATTGTACTTGAAATAGTATTCAGTTTGAACATATGGCCACACCCTCAGATGTCGGACGTCACCGTACTGTAACAAAAGTAATACAGTTAAGGATATCAACTACGGCAGGAAAGACACTTAACCGTACTAACACATACTTAACAGCGGTATAAACATGACGTCACTGTGCTGTAACAGGATAATGAATTACAATATGATAATACAGGAAAGGAACATGATCTTGCGCGGCACATGATCTTACACCTAGGTTATATGGTTATCTGTCAAAATATTGACAAACACGATTGACCTAAGTGGGTGCATTAAACATTTTGCACGGTAATTGAACGTTTGGCGGAAATTACGAGTTTCTTTGTCCTATATGCACCAACGAAAGTTAAAATACCACACCCTTCACACTTGTTAATGTGTTTGATGTTATCATTTCGTACAAAAAATATTTTGCAATTTATTGACATTGACTGTGATAATTGTAAACTTTTACCTGTGATCGCCTCCTGTCGCTGCTTATTGGTTGTGTTTGTTTTGTTTCTTGGTTTTGCTCTTCTGAGCTAATTTAGGATTACTATACATGAAACATTAATGTACTACAAAAGATCATGCTCCATGTTTACACCAGGTTGAAACAGGGGGTACGTGTTATGTTTGACCTACATTCAATGTATATCGAAACAATACCAATGTTTTTTTGTGGAAGTTAATTAAAAACAAATATTTTTTGTTCGTTATTACGATATCATATTTTCATATAATATCGGTTTCATTTACTATCGGCCATTGCGCAAGATCATGTGCCGACATTGTACTAATCCAATAACGGTAGCTTAGTCTTATTTCTGAAATCATGTTGTACTATTTACTACTGTTGTAATGTTTGATGTCGAGAATTCGATATTTGTGAGTATTTAATGATAGTATAATCCTGCTGTGAGTATTTATATATGACACTGTTGAGTATTACTTTTAAACGAATGTTTTTGAAAATGCTATGTTACACTTCTGTTCGCCAGGTCCGACAGCTTGAAATTTGGATAATATTATGTAACCACCAATACCCTATTAAGTATTTGTAATGTGTTTCGTTAGACATCTAGTATATTTTTGTGATGCTGTAAAAAGAAATAAGAGAATACCGAAGCGTAAACAAAATCAATTAAACCAAGGAAAGATTTACATGGAGACCCTTATAAAAGTACAAGAGAATAAGACCATGTGTTCCGGAAGAGTAAGCGTCTTTTGCTTCATCGACGACACCCACCATGTAAATCTTTGTCGCATCCAAGTAAACATCAAAATATTAGCCACACTCGTTAAATATATTTCATATTGCCCATAGCAAAAATAAATAAGAGAATACGGAAGCGTCAACATAATAATAATCCAAACTCAAAATCGATTAAACCAGTGGCAAAATTTGAGTAAACATCAAGTTCTCAAAATGAGAACCGAGAATCATTGTCAATCACAACAAGTAAACACACTAATGAGCATGCCCAAAAACTCACTCTTCATATCACTTAAAGATACAGAATATTTCTCAGTGAGACAAAGATGGCTACCATAAAACTTGCTCATAGTTCTGATCAACCTGCATCTTTCGAATCCTTGTGTTGTTAGTTTGTTCGTCAGCAGTCGACATCGATCACAACAATTTCGATGTTTAGAGCACGCCCTAGAACATCGATTCAACTGCGACATGTTAACACATAATGATTCTGTAACAAAGTTGAATATTGAATAATTTCATCAAATGTCAAAAGACCTATATTTGTAGAATAAAATTGTTTATGTGATTGATTCATACTCTTGGTACATTTATCAATATCAATGATATGTTAACGAACATTTCACAAAAACATTTTAAATATTTTATCTCATTACAGGATGTGTAACAGTTCACGACGAGGCGGACATAAGGTCAACGTCCAATAGCAAGAGATTTTGTCGGTACAGGAAAAAATAAAGGGAAAAAACAATTAAACAAAACCGCTAGCCGGGATTAAATCATGTCTTCCGCGTAGGTACCATTCACGGGATAAAAATCACCCAATGATGTCGGTCAAGATTAGTATGTTTACCTTTGTTTCACGGAATGTTATAAATACTAACCAATAGCTGCAGGGGCAACCAATAAAAAGTAGACGACTATTCTAGACCAAACATTTGTGCAATAGAAGTAGATTTTTCAATGTAAACAGTAAACATTAAACAGACGAAATCGTTTACAATTGCTTAAATACGTGATTAATTGTACAACAGGTTGTATAAAAATATAATAAAAATAATACAACTTCCCTTTAAACGTAACCCTGCATCACGCCGAATGTAAAGTGTAGTAAAGTTTTACGTTTAATGCGTATGTATGGGCGTAACAATGATACTTATTACTATTTGATCTTTCGAGTTGTGTACAACTCTTTGTCAAGAAATAATAAAACAAGAGACTTATACATGCCATCATTAAGGTAGGCATGTCAAAATATAAAAACTTGAGTACATGCATATACACATGACTCGTGTTGTTTCGGTCAAATAAATCGTGTTCGAATGAGTTGAGGAAGTTACGTTAGATTATTAAAATACATCATTATATTTATCACGTTTGTCCTATAAAACAAGGAAATTTAAACGCGATTGTGTATAACGATTGACGCCCCCAATTTCAAATAATTTTAAATTCATGTAACTGAAACGTTTTTGTCTCATACTATTTATAACTGTCTAGATATTTTCAAATATACCGCAAATGTATATTAAAGTTTATTACGGGAAGGAGGGTCATTCCTTTCATGAAATGCAACCAATGTATCATTGTACGCCACCACAAAACAACAAACAAACACAAAAAACCGCCTTATCGACTGACTTACAAACAGACATCCTATACAAATTTAAGTATATTTTTTATTCGTTTACATTTTATAGAATGTGAGACCACACAAATGACATATGATTTTACATGGCCAATAGGTCAGTCACCTCTATCTAAAACATTGTATGTTCAATATCACGGCGACAGTGATAATTGATCAGGTTTGTGTGTAAGGAGGAGACACAAAACTGTCGTTGTAAAAAAAATCATTATCATTTACTAAGCTCCGTAAGCTTCATGTTGCTTTTAATGAAATTTGCAGTCACGTTTTCTTTGTATCCCGAAATGTATGTTATTAACTAGGCGTCCTTTGTCACTATTTTGTGTTTAATAATTCCGATATCCATACTTTGCCCCCTAACAGTATTACAATGTTAACACTCTAGCTTCCAAACTAAAACACGGGGTTAACAGCACCTTTTCAAACAATGAATTATTGTGTAAACGATACTTTTTGATATTCGTCAGTTTCCAAATTAATTGGAAAAATATATCATAGATTTTGAAATAGAATGATTTAAGTGTGTTCAATATTATATTTATTTCATTTTAATTACATCAAAAACGAAGCTTGTAAAAAATATTATTATACAGTTAAAGTATTGAGGGTTGAGGGATATAGCAAGTTTCTTGTTTCCCGAGACCAGGTCTATTTCCCGAGGCGAAGCCGAGGAAAATAGGCATTGTTGATGGAAACCAAACACTTGCTATATCCATCAACCCCAAAGGGGTCGTCTTCAAAATTATAGCGCCCCTATGTAGGTTGGTAGGCCAGACGACTCCTATATCTACCCTCTCAACCCATTCCCCTTGCCTTTCCTCCTACATACTTTATCCCTTCTACTCTCTTTCCTATCTTTTCTCGTCCACCGAAGGTCGCAAGGCCATGTGATGACGTAAAACTCTCAAAATAAAAAATAAAAATAAAAATCAACCCCATATCTTAACCGTTTTAATATACCGATACAAACAAGAAGAGTCCTAAGAGCACTTTCATCAAGTTCAAAGAATCGTGTCAACGCCATTAGTTATGTTCAGTGACAAGTTTCGCCCATCTGTCACGCCGATAGCCAATCAGTGAGCAAGCTCGACAACAAGCTCCGCCCACCTCTCACCTAATTCGCTTGGCGGAAACACACGAGTTCTGGTGTGTTTTAGCTTGGTAGGTGGGTTTAAGTTCTCATACTAAAAGACTGGACTAATACACAGCTAAGCGAAGTCGAGAAAAAAGTGGTGATATAGCCGATTTAACCAGTAACCTTTTATTTGGGGAAATGCAGTAGATGAATATTAAATACATATAAATAAACAAATCGCAAACATTGTAACGCCCGGCACCCTATCCATTACATCAACGTACCGAATACATCCATATTTATGAGATCTTATGAATATTCAGATTCAACCACAGCGTTACATCTTTTTATTTGATAATCATACATTGTTTATAGAAGCTATTTAAACTAATAATACAAATATCAAAACATTGTAAGTACTATTTTCTTTCATTGAAATGCATGTTTGTGATCATAGATATCTCATATTTTGGTTTTTGTTCAACACCAGAGCAGAAGGGGAGGGGAGTATTTCGCAATCAAAATGCTTGTCTATCAGACTGTGATCACATACGCTGCTAAAACTTATGTTTTACCGTTAAAAATAACCGCAAATTTGCATGTCAATACTTAGATATTATCTATAATGAAACAGGTATTCTTTCCCGGATGCCTGTATCACAGCCGATGCTATCGACAAGCCTATTAACTGCCGAGAAAGGGATGATGTAATTAGACCAGCCATCTGCCTGTCTCCTGACGCAAGCTAGTGGCGTTGTATCATTAATCAAGAGGTGTTGTATTCTACACAGTAGGGGCATTCTGCGTGGAACACTAAGTTTACTACACCTATTCGTCGTTACATTTCAGTCATAGAGATCCTTTAATTGATTTAAGCGTACAAAAAGATATTCTTACATAAAAACCACAAACATGGCCGCCATACTTGACAATATCGTGTTTGACAATGAAGACGCGGTTCTCATATTTGTGATTTGATGTTTACTTAGATGTGACCAAGAGTTACAGGGAGGGTGTCGTCGATTAAGCAGAAAACGCTTACCCTTCTGGAACATCTGGTCTTATTATCTTATACTGTAAACGAGGGTATTCATGTTAATCTTTCCCTTATTCTTATTTGCCTCTACTTTAATCGATTTTGAGCTCGGATTATGGTTTTGCTAACGCTGTTTCCCAATACGTACATTGGGACATTGTGACGTCATCATGCTTATGACGTCATAATTGTTTCTTCTGGGAATGCACTGACGAATGTTGTATTAACCCTGACCTAGGGACAAGTTTTGACTAATACTATATCTATATTTCTGTATTAACTCCCCTAGTGTTTGCTAGCAAAACAAACTTAAAATAGAAGTAGTGATTGTCAAATTTGTGACGCGGATTCGTGTTTACCATACGTTGGATTATCGACGTATTGAACATGGCGCAATCGCTATTATCACCATTCAATATGCAGTAATGTCAATAAATGCCGCACAGAATTAATTGTCAAAATTTGACAACCAATCCTAGCAACCACAAATTAAGTTCATATAACTACTGATAAAACCCTCGACGCATTGGGATATGAACCACACTACAAGGAAACTACTTTTTTATTAGGAGTAATTTATCTAATGTCTACCACAGCATTATTTTTTACGGGGGGTAATGTTGATCAACTGCCCATCAATGAAATATTTTTGACATTTCCCAACCCCAATCATCTCTAGGACACCTCTTTCTACTTACTTAGGAAAGTGTAAAGGAATAAAAGTCATTGTAGTATATACGACAGAGATTAAAAATTGGTGAGAAATCAAATTTATGATAATGTTTTGACATACGATTCGTGAAAGTGTTGAGAATTAAATCAATGATAATATTTGAAAATGATATTCATGATATAAATTAGAAAAATAATTATGATAGTATAGAGGAATACATATGATATTAGGAATACGATTCATCAGGTTAGTATGAATTATTTACTCTAAATCTCTTTTATGTCACGAATACTTTATTTGCGAATTTACCTTTTCATACATATTCGCGAATACATGATTTCGCGAATGACTTCGTATTCGCAAATGATCAGCTGTTGGAGACATGATATCTGTGAAATTCCTATTTATTGATAACCGAAAGCTCCGTATTTGACGGCATTATATTCATGAGATTAATTCAACTTTCACGGGATGTGTTGCATGTGAGCGCTATGTTCAGATAAAAGAAACTTACTGATGTGAACGCACGACTAAAAACAACTCAACAATGTGATTAACTATACACTTAGTAACGTGTTTTTACTAATCACTTATAATTCGTATACAGTAATCGTCCCAGCGGTAAGGTCTTTGACGGTTGTCCTACTCTTATTGTGTTGTTACAAACATTTGTTATTGTCAATCCGCCTTGTTATCATGGCACGCATACACGACCCTGATATCTAACCTGTAGACTTACACATCATGAATGTACAGAGTTATAAAGATGTTTAAGTTTAAAGGAAATATATTGGTTAGACAGATATGTTTGTCATTACACGATGTATATGATATGGTATATACACAGTATAATCAACGGAAAAGTCTAAAAGCAAGTTGTGATAACGAAGGAGCAAACATGAATGTCATCCAGAGATTTTAGTTTCTACAAATATTCGCGAGGGATTTGAATTCGCGACCGGCTCCCCTCGCGTATTACTGCGAAAAACAATCCCACGCAAAATATAAGTGATTTACAGTAAAACATCATCAATTTTGGTAGTCCTTTGACAGTTTTAGGCGTCAAATCAGGTTTTTGTGCGTCAGCTAGCTTGCATGTTAGGCAATATTTCCCCCTCATACATACCAAGCTGGACATTACAAATATATAAATTCATGACAATTTTTCGTTTTGAGAAATAAGATTCTTGAGGATCACGTAACACACACATATGCTGCACCAGTTAAATTTAGTAATAGATACAGTATGCCGAAAAAAAAATTAATTAAACTGCATCATACAGCGGTTTCGTCCTCCTAGGACTGAGCTAAGTAGTAAGCTGTCAGTGTTGGCCATAGTTTGAGTAAAGATCGGGGTAAGCAGCTCATAATGCAGAGCTTGGTGTGTCCGTTACTTAACACTTGGTCAATATATCTGAAAGGGATAGTCCAGCCAAATAATGAATGAAACTACATTATATAACGATATAGTCCTTCTAGACTCGTAAGTGATGTTAGTTGATAATTTTCTATCCATGATAAGGATGGCCACGCCGAATTTATGCTTTACGCTCTAATTATTTTCAAAGCGATAAAGAGTTAAATGCATTTATTATCACCGACTCCATTATATTTTACTCATTACTAATCTGAAATCAAACCACACCCAATTCTTGACGCTTACTGTTCCAGAACACCTGGTCCTGTTCTCTTGTACTTTTACAGGGGGCTCATTTCATTTGTTTATATTTTGCCCCTAGTTTAATCGATTTTGCGTTCGGATTATGGTTTTGTTGACGCCTCGGTATTCTCTGACTTAATTTCTTTTTCTATTTTTTTTTTTTGGGGGGGGGGGGGTCCTATAAATAAAAGTCATTTAGCACATTCCATTCTATTTCAATGGTAGATAATTTAAGATTAACACTGTTTTTGAGCTAGCGTCATCAATGTGTCCTAGTAGGACTAGGCAGCCGTTTATTCAGGTTTGGAATGCTGTGCCGGTTACTAAATTATACAGGTGCAATACATACTCAAAGCGTCGATTACATGTGTTTATCTCACGTTTATCGTGTTTAGCCGATCCTATTGTTTCCCTAAATTAGGCCAGGGTTCCTTAAGGGCAAAGAAGATGTCTTTATTTATATTGTTAATGAGAAAAAGAACATTTGACAGTAAGGAACGAAAAAATATATGGCGGCCCATGATCTTAATACTCCCAATACATAAATCAAAGGTAAGATTTTGACGGTTTTGGGATGTTACATTAACCCTAATTTCTCAGGTGGACATGTACAATGTTAAAAGACCACGGCCACCTGTAGATTACAATAGGTGGCTAGTGGCAAAGACCACGGCCACCTGTAGATTACTAGAGGTGGCTTGAAGCAAAGAGTCACGTCCCTTATATATATACATATATCCCTCAGTGTATCAAGTGAGTGTAAAACCATTTGTTTCTTTAAGTCATTCTAAATTACCTACAACATATAGTATGTCAGGTGGGTGTAAAACAATTTGATTTATTCTATATACTAAATTATGTACGACATATAAAGGGACATTAACAGTACGTATGGTGTTATATTAAGCAATGCGTAGTTCTACATTAGAGTAAACCGTGATGCTGTTTATCATTTGTGTGAAACATATTTGCATTTTCTGTTTCTAAATCATTGTCAAAACTTTTACAGCCATCTTTCTTAGCGTATTGTCGTCACAGAAAACGTCAGTGCTATCAGTTAGCTAGACAATAGTTCAATTACCAGGCGTAGAGAAATCATCCAAGTGGCTAAATGTCTGGTTTGCATTTAAGATTCCTTGTATATCATGGACAGGTTTAAATATATATTAATCTACAACCATGTCCAATATTGCAACACCATGCCAGACATGAAATTAAAATGTGTGTTTGCCTTGGCATTGCTTAACATTTTCGAATACGGGCTTCATAAGCACCTCTTGCTAAAAATAGAATTCAACCAACCTACGCCCTGCCATCACGTCCTGTCAACACTCTAGTAACCGTGTGTGTTAATTGATTTTCATGGAACAAGCAAAGGATATTTGCAATAAGATTACGCATTTTTATTACAACAGTTTAATGTCCTAAAAAATAAACGTCAATGCCTGAGTTGGAGCCCTGGATTAAAAAACCTTACAAAAATTCCTAATGCGTCATTCCTCATTAATGCATTACAAACTAATATAAAATTTGAATATATCAAAGAATAATCCCCCGCATTTTTTCTTATATATCCAACCTGACAACCTTAAATCTATTCTTATAGAAATTCTTCTTTTTGCTACATATAATGTCATTATAATCAATTAGTGTGGCTGCAAATATTTCGTTGAGCCAAGTGGTTGAGGTATCTGATGTTCTGCTACAGAAAGTTCACCACTATGTCACAAGTTTTAGGCGTACGCGGGGCAGTTGACATGTATTAGCCGTTGGTCGATTGTTTTATTTCGGAAAATCTGGTTTGCCCCCACCATCAACCCTTAATGACACAACGTAAAACGTAAACAAAGAAAGAAACCGAGTCATGCAGTTAATCTGAAATGTTTCCGTTTTTCTTCTCGTTTTCCTCTCTCTGCCAATACCCATCTACATGAACATTAGTCCGAAGGGTTCTGAATCTTTTTCCCACTACATATTTGGACGGCTGGTTGGAGCGAGAGTCAGAGTTCCACTCTAGTTATAAACTCGAAATGTTACCGACCCGTCTACTGGTAGTTGTTTAAGCTGTGTTTGATACATAGTTGTAGTAAGCAACATTTTCGATCACATGCAAATTAGGTATCAATGGAAAGAACATATATTTTTCTACTTACCTACACATTTAATCAAGTCACAGGAGGTCGATATCTAACTGTCGCCACCCATTTCTAAAAAAAATAACCAGCTTCCTAACATCTGTTTCAACATGCACTATAAAATGCCTTACTAAAATAAGTTATATCCGCCAGCTTTTAATTAATGCAATAATTTCGGCCGGTTCATTTTCATTTTTCAAAAGGTGGATCATACTTAAATAAATGTCCATGCCTTATTATTGTTTCCATTGCAATATTTTGAAGCTTGCACCTTTGTATGTCCCGGGTAGATGTCGTGCTTGATTGACATGAATTGATATTCAAAATATAAATTACAACGGATTTATGTAAAATGTGGCTTCAATAGTTGTATATCTCTTTAAATCAAAATTGAAACAATCAATGTCCACTAAGTATTTGTACAAAAATCACACACGAGAATAACACCTTTATGATTATGAATAAGATACGGTTGAGCCAAATAATTAATTAAATTGCACCATACAGTTGCGTTGTCTTTTGAAGACTTGTCAATGGTGCTGAAGCATTGGATGCGCTTGAGGAACAAAATTGTCCATAAAGAAATGTCCATATACAGGCAAGTTTCAATTTGCGTGATTTTCAAATATTGAATATTTTCAAACGAATATAACGTACATGTGTTTATTGTTAACCTTGCCACTATGTCGTAAACTTACAACAAGATAAGAGGATTATAAAAAAAACGTATATTGAAAAACTAATCCATTTTATTTTTGGCAGCGAAATATCGATAGTAATTCATTCAGTGAAAGTGTTATTTACATGGCGGTTGTCGTAAAATTTGTTATGGTGCAGTTTGAATACGACAGCGACACCGATATAAATTAATTAATATGTTTTCTCTACAGAGTATCCTTACAATCATTGTCAGTTGAAAGAAATCCATGTTACGTCACTTAGGTACAAGTGTATCAAAACAGGATGCGGGGGTCACGGTCTTCGCAACGTTATTCGTGTTCGGACATATGTATTAAACATTCATCTATAAAACCTGACAGTTTCAGACTGGTAAACACGCATCCCGCAATGTTCAGAAATATTCCAAATTCTAACCTTACTTCAAAACAAAGTTTCGACTGGCCGGAGCAGAACTGATGCATGAACATTACATCAAAATAAGATAAATCAACAATAAAAACATGTTGAAATTGTGGTATTTGTGTTGGTGTTGTACAACGCATCTTTGGTCAGATTTAATGTGTAATTTATTGTTCAGAATGTAAACCATTGCCATAAAACTGTTTTGAAAACAGCGACAATGCAATAACACAAATGTATATGCGTCTGTTAGAACCCATGTTTGCACAATCCTCCTTTCTGTAAAAACATTCTTTTAAACATAATTTGCCTTTATTGTTTAAGGAAAGGTTTGATAGAAAATTCACCATAAGACAAACCTTGGAATCCGAATCACCATAACATGTTTTTAGTTTAAGACAAAGAATTCCAACGTGATGAAATGTGCATAACGTAAATACAAAACTTTTCACCAGGGTTGGACTTGTTTACATCATGTAATTGGTCAACTTAATATGAAAATGTCTAATACTTTGTTTTTGTGTTTACTTCGTTGCTACTGTCTATGCTTTACAAGTAGAATAAGACAGGAATCCAAGTTAAAACCTTCTCTTGACTAATTCAAAGACTTATTCGAAGAATATTTGAGTTATCATTGTCTTGAAGATGACTAAGGCCTTGAAAATGAGGTAAATTATTTTTGTTTGATAGTCAACATATCTACTTTAAAACTACGCTACCAAAACCGATCGAAAAAAATATACTCTTTTCCATGTTATGTAACTATTGATTTTAAGCGCCAGGATGACTGCTAACGTTGTTTCCTCATAGAAACACCCCACTAACATGAGATTATTGTAGAATTGATGATGATGAGCATTACATTTTTTTTCATTTGAGTATCATTTAACTGATCATGTGCTGTCCTTCACTATTTATCGTATCTATCGTAACAAAAAAGCAAAACAGGAAATACCGAAGACGTCAATAAAACCATAATCCGAAATAAAACTCGATCAAAACATGAACAAATGAAATATTTGCACGGACAACATTGAAAAAGTAAAAGAGAATATGGCCACATACTAAAGAAGAGTAAGCGTCTTGTGCTCAATCGACGACAATCGCCATATCCTTTAAATCTATGCCACATTAAAAAGTCACGTTTTCAGGATGAACCTTACACACGCATATGTGCTGCACCTTTTATGATTAGTAATACATACATTACGTCGAAAACGAATAATGAAACGGCATCGTCCATTAGGAGATAAAAGATTGGAATCGAAATTGTCTAAACTAGTGTAGAAGTATAATGTGGATACTTACAGTGAGAACCATTACAAGAAGGCTGGCTATTACGTATATTCAGGAACGTCAACCTTCATATCATACAAGGATACACGATATTTTTTATGACACCAAGATTAATAAAATCTATTACCTGTAAGTGATCGAGATCGGGTTATCTCAGTCGAAGGCTAAGATTCTGTAACATAATCCCAACCGAGGCGTTAGCCGAGGTTCGGATGTTACAGAATCTTAGCCCGAGACTGAGATAACCCGATCTCGATCACTTACAGGTAATAGATTTTTTTTCTCGCACCTCTTACATATATCTAGTTGTATAATAACAACCCATCTATATATGCGTTTAGAGTGTAAGAGTATCCCGTCTGGGGCCTCCCGGTTCAAAGCCGATTAACCACTTCATCTGCGCTTCGAATTCAGTCCTTTCGCGTAAAAATATAGTTAGGTTATATCGAAGAAGAAAAACAATGATCAATCGGTACACTTTATTTAGATAATAAACAAAAACCAACCAAACAATACATAATAATTAAATACATGACAAAAACAGTTTGAATGCACATATTTCTAATAATATTGGTTAACTGGAGCGTGTGACGTCACCGATTCGAGAGTATTACGTCACTTGCGCGGATGAATACATGAATGGGTTAAATTTCCGCCAAAACTCACGTAAAGGTACCAGACAGATCGGACGAGATAGAAAAATCTAGCACTGGGTATCACGTGAGATTTCCCTGGCCGAGGTGCGAGAAACTGTTACACTTTGTCCCGATTCACTCATCGTCATGTATCGTGATATAAAGATTGGTTATATAATATCATATATTCCCTTTACATGTATTTTGAGCTCATGAGTTTTTATTGGATCGATATAATGTTAAATATGCGAACTTGTTTGCGTAGTTTATTTACATGATATCAGTTTGCCAGTGCCGTGTGCCAATAATACAAACAGGGTATCTAACAGTGTCTTCATTAATACCAAATATATTTCACGAGTGTGGCTATTTTTTTCATGAGTAGAGGGCACTAGTGAAAAATATCAAAATATGAGCGACGCGGTTGAAATATGTTGGTATTAGTAATATGGTGTTAGCTATTCTGTTTGTTAGATTTACCGGGGAATGTAAGCAGACTTTTGCTTGATTAAATCAGAAAATAAAGTGATATATTGTACTAGTAAAAAAGCCACACTTTTATAAAATGAATAGTTTTCGATATTTCACAGGTAAAAATGTAATAAAATCACTCATTTTTTTTTTTTTTTAATATCTAACTTGTCAGTCGGTGCAGTGATATCTCTTCCCAGTAAGGTTCTAAGCGCTTAGTGATTAATTTCCAAATGTTATGACTAATCTATAAGCGGTCGTTTATTTGACAACACTTCCAAAAACGAGGCCCGGGGAAACAGTCTGCCTAGATTCAGTACTAATGAGTACTCTGACCTGCTCCAAAACATACGTAGTTATGTTTATATGTCTATTTCCAGTACTACAACAACGTACGAAATTTACGTCGTACATTACCGCGCCTTACCGCATTCCCACTGGCGAAAACAACCCATGTTATATGTTATCACGATTTTCTGTATGATAGTAATGCCCTGAAAGGTCTTTGTGATAATTATTAATGTTCTAGCTAGCGATAAAGACATTTCTGTTCCCGCACTAATGGCCTGTCCACTGCAGGATAGGTAAGCCACAATTTGAGTGATAATCAAAATTATAATTTAATACGAATCACAATTTATTTCATCCGTGAAAAACTAATTTGCACAATCATCAATACCGGTTTGAGGACAGCAATGTTTAAACTGAATGAGATAACGAAAACATGAATCAATGGATTAAAACCTAATTTATACACAGTAAACATATGATACAATTTTTAATTTATTTTTTTAAAGAAATCATTCAGTATATGGATGCAACACAAATATTGATACATTGCCATTTGTTAAAATCCGCAGTTAACTCTTTCAGTTATCCAAATATTATTTGTCGACACATATATGGTTTTTTTCTGTTTTACGAGAGAAATCATTGAGTACAGGTTTTTGACAAATATGGATACATGACAAGATTTTAAAATGCACAATTCACCCTTCAGTTATCACGATATTATATATCGGAAAAGAAATATGATGGAGTCTCTTCAATACCGTATGCGTCAATAGGAAAACCAGCGTGAAGTATATAACGTATTCTTTATAGAGCTAGCGCATTGATAATCTCGTAAAGAACTTCACGTTGGTCTAATGCTCTACATGCAGTATTTATTATCACCTTGGACAAGTAAACACTAGAACTCACAGAAGACGATTGCTCTTTGAAGAAGACCCTACTTTTTCAGGGTATCCGTATACATCTTTCGTTTGTTTATAATTTGCTCAATTTAGATCGATTTTGAGTCGGTTTATGGTTTTGTTGACGATTTGTTCCAATCACTTGTTGTGTATTGAATTATCTTAAGAAAACCTCAGCGTTAACCCAACTAGAAACTTACTATTCGTTATATTTAAAAATGCAAGCATTTTGTTTTGACATACTCATTTTCTCATCACATCTAGAAAAACACAGAACTCTTTTTGAGTTTAATCTTTTGCTTAAATGTTGTTGTTTTTTTTAATTCGTCGGCAATTGTTATTTTCTCCTTTTAGCAACATCTCTTGTGTGCTACTTAAAATAAAATAAGAGAATACCGAAGCGTCAACATAATCATAATCCAAACTCAAAATCGAATAAACCAGGAGCAAAATTTGAACAAAGTTAAGATTTACATGGAGACACTTGCAAAAGTACAAGAGAATAAGACCAGGTGTTCCGGAAGAGTAAACGACTTCTGCTTCATCGCCATGTAAATCTTTGTCACATCCAAGCAAACATCAAGTTCTCAAAATGAGAACCGAGTATCATTGTCAATCACAACAAGTAAACACACTAATGAGCATACTCAAAAACGTCCATCTTCATATCACTTGAAGATACAGAATATTTCTCAATGAGACAAAGATGGCGACCATAAAACTTGCCCATAGTACTGATCAACCTGCATCTCTCGAATCCTTGTGTTGTTAGTTTGTTTGTCAGCAGTCGACATCGATCACGAAAATCCCGATATTTAGAGCACGCCCTGGAATACCGAATCAACTGCGACATGTAAACACCATAGGTTGGAGAAGCGGGGATGTTATTATCAAGAAATGGAAAGTTAACGATCGGAAAATTAAAATCATCATGTTTATCGTATAGCTTAGTAGTAAGCTGTCCATGTTGATTCTCATTTGATGTTTTTTTTCTGAGTTTCATTATTAATTATAATTGAATGAATTTTTTGCTATTTCGTTTTAAAATCAAATACGGATTTCCTTCAAAAGTTCCTTACTTTTTAACTAATCAAAACTCTTTCGACTTATATCCTTGAACGCTAGTAAGCAATATTCCACTCAAACAAAAAACGGGAAGACCGTGTATAAAAGAGTTTTAAAGAGATAAAGATGAATCTAGCTATGATTTAATCATCGCCATTTGGTAGCATTTATGTATACTTTATAAGAAATTCATGTTTCATTTTTTGTCTTTTTTTTTGGGGGGGGGGGGGTGCCTTTTTGTTTGTTGTTTGTAAAATATTTTTACCTTTTTCCTTTCATTAACTTGGATTAGGCATAAAAAATAGTTATTTCTTTCTTTGCTTTTTGGTTAATTGTCTATCATTGCAAATAAAATGCAAACATAAAACAAATCGTGTATCAGGGTAACAGGTATTATGTGATATAATTGGATATAAAGGGATGCATACAATAGTCATGATTACAGGTGTCAAAATTAATAAGCACATACAAGTGGATCACTTTACCTGTCGTCTATGTTTTACCTGGGGCAGCACAGGTAAACACGCTGATGTATGTACTACCTGAAACTTACCTGTAAACGCGGTAACATCAAAACCCACAGCAGCTAGGAAAGACAAGGCAGATCTGGAGACAAGTGCTGACGTCATATCGACAAATGTGATTGGTTGTTTTTCTTGTGAACTGCATCTAAGAAATTCTACAGTCATGTGATGTATGCGAAGGTCATTAATATAAAACAGAGTAAAAGAGCTTTCAGTTCTGTAAACTGTTGTGACTGTGAGATACCAGAGGATTACACTGTGTAAAACCCTACTACGTAAGTATTTATATAGCTCTTGTATATAGCGGTTTTTTTCTGTTTCTGTTATACTGGCGTCTTCTATGTTGTCTTGTTTTATGAATTTTGTATAATTTTCAAAACTTAATTTATACCGGAACACCTGCTCTTATTCTATAGTTCTCCGTGTAAATATTTCCTTTGTTTCATATTTTGCCTCTAGTTTAATGATTTTGAGCTCGGATTATGGATTTGAAGACGCTTTGGTATCCTTTGATTTTTTGTCCTTTTTTTTTTTGTTTGTTATTTATTAGTTTATCATTTGGAGTTAATAATTCACCGTTGTTGATTTCGCATTAGGTTATATGGTCCGATAAAATCGAGTTAGACACGGTGAGGAAAATATGTATGCAATTTTGATATATAAAAGCGATATTCTTGCTTCTAAGTCTTGTGATTTGACACTGTGAAACGACGAAAATGTGCTTGTACAGTCCTAAGACAAATGTTAAACAAACAGTTTATTTGTACAGTGAAGGCAATGGGAATGGGTTGTTGTTGATGTACGAAGGAAACAGCTCTGACAGTTGTGCTGAATTGAATGAGTATTAGAAAATCAAATCAGTGGTTTATTCCACTGGAAATCTTTCATGTCAGAAATAAGCGGGAGGTAAATAGAATCTTTTTACAGTCAACATATTATTATTCAAATAGCGCAGTCTAAGAACTCAAAACCAGGTTTTAACAAACGACACCCCCCGTGCCCAATGAACAGTCTATTAGAAAGTGTTTTTATGTTTGGTTCTTTGATATTGATACTGAAACAAACAAAACAATAAAGAATAAAGAGGAAACAGAAACAGGCACCTATTTTATCAACGTTCCCTAACTTAAGTAATTCATTAAATTAAAATTACCCATAGAAAAGCATTACAGAAGTTGGGCGAAGTTTCTTTACAGAAGATACCCTCGTTAATTTCTGTAATGCTTTCCTGTTGTGAATTATAAGTTTAAGGGATTTCCTTTTTATTCTCAATTTAATTTTCAATTATGGATCGTTGATGAATCAGGGGCCAGGTAGTTTTCGAGTGTAAAATCGCTCTTGATTTTACGATGAAATTTTCTACTTTGTTCTACGAATTGATAACTACATCAAAGTAACATTTCATCAATAGTTTTAGATGTATTATAATGACGGCAATATGCAGTTTTAAAATATAGCAGGATACTGTAAAGCGACTGACTTGACCACCTAGCCTCCAGGTAAGTAGAGTGGTCAGTGTCGAACGCTAGGTCAGATAATTAATCCTCGACTATATATACTTCACCTAATGATATTTTCCCCGTGAAGACTAATGACTTAACTACACCAGTCTGACGTATATCAATTAGTGGTATCGTCGTTCTCAGTGTGAAACACAGACCAGGTATAGAAGTAAAATTTCTGTTTTGTGGAACTTTCTATATCCTTGTGCGAAAATCAAGATCCGCCAACGTTTTTGATTTTTGTCACAAAAGAAAAATCGGAAATACGTTTCATAGACGTTAAGGAAAAAGCCAGAAGACTTGGTTCTTGGCTTTTTTATTTGATAATATTTATAATAGTCTTTATTTAAAATTGATGACATATTGAGTCAAGGACTCGTCTTTAACATGGTCAAGTATGATAAAATGTACAGTATATACGACGAAATTACAACGATACAAAGATAATTGTACATATTAATATCAGTTAAATATCAAAATATCATAATAATTAGCTTCAAATATTTCAAAACAATGTAACCAGATCTTTCCAGCGGTGGGGGAGAACCCTACCTGCATGGTAGACTCGGGCCTTATTTCAACAGAAATTAAGAAGATTAGAAGCTGTATGATAATTAAGAAGTTGAAAATGAGAAGATAATGCATTGCTTTATCCCAAAAAATGCTAAAACTTCGTTTTCAAATGAAATTGTTTGTCTTTTTATGGATATATATACTTTGGAAATATGAAGTATACATTTATCACAGCAACCACACAGCAACCATATGTATCGTGTCAGCAGACACTCAAGAGAAATGATTATATTACAGGGCCACACTGGCGAGGTAATTAATGTGTGTGACATTCTACTACCACTAGCCCTCCATCACTAGGTCTCGAGTTCGAGACTTACGTGGAGCAGTTGCCAGATAATGACCGTAGGTCTGTGGTTTTTCTCCTGGAGCTCCGGCTTACCTCCACTACTAAAATATGTCCTTAATTATTGGTAGCTGATGTTAGGACACAATTCAATCTTCCTTGAAAGAGGCATTTATGTTGGCATGTGTGTTATCACCTTATAACGTAAACATTGGCGTCACAATTTGTAACGTCGCTTTTGATTTGCTGATTCAACAGCGTAGTGATTTCTAAGATGAAATAATCCCACAATAAAAGTAGATTTCTACAGGGATTATATAAGATAAGATGTAGATAAGATGAAATTATAAGGATTAGCTTCAATCTATTTTTTTATGTAATTGAGCCATTACACAAAATAATCGGAGTGTACTATGCGGTTGATTAAGAGTATATTCCGATTGTTTGTGTTATGGCTCATCTACATAACAAATACATTGAAGCTAATCCTTAATAAAGACTATAGGCAAGTTTTCTGGTCGCCATCTTGATCGTATCGAGAAATATTATGTATCTTTGTGTGATATGAAGATGGAAGTTTTTGAGTTTGCTTGTTAGTATGATCACTTGTTGTGATTGACAATGATGACTCTGTTCTCATTTTGAGGATTGATTTTTACTTGGATGTGAACAAGATTTACATAATGGGTAGTTTAATCGATTTTGAGATCGGATTATGGTTTTATTCTCTGATCTGTTTCCTTAAATATAATTCAATCAAATCTAATTTAAGATTGTGTAACAAAGTATTTAGTTCCCAGTAGTAAACGTTATGTGAATGTCAGTTACCGTTCTAACCAGATCGTTTTATTTGCTTGTTACTATCGTTAATGTTAGGTTTTGTATGAACATGTAAACGGACAAACATTACCTAACAATCATAATGTGTGCTCACGCTGTTAACCTATCCCAACTGATGTAAGAATTGAAATTAACATAACGATAGCGTCAATTCATAACAAAGACATCAACTACGTAAACCTTTGACGTTCTTGTGATAACATACACTGTAAATGAATTCGTATCATTACTGTAGAGGCTTATGAATATTCATGAGATGTAAGCTATACAAAGTTGACTTCTGGGTCCGGCTTTTGAAGTGTTGTGTTAAGATAGCCCATGTGTAAACAGCGTGCACACGTAACGTTAAAGGTATAAAAACAAATTTTAATATGTTTCTCATTTTTCTTCTGCTACATTAAAGCATTAATCTTGTCAGGTAATAAATAACTAGTTTAAAACGTCCCTCGTGTGTGATAATGCTTATCATTTTTCACTTGGTACAGTAAAATCCGCTGTCTACTGGGTTAAATTCAGCACCTTATTATTTGTATACTTGAACTTAAGGTATAAAACGATATAAATAAGACTCTATTGTAGTCTTTATTGTCTATATTTTTTATATTACAAAAAAAACCTGTGAAACAGTTTTATTTCATTTAGCGTACAATGGTTAAATCATTTATACATCTTAGAAGATAACACTACATGTATTCACTTGTATATAGAGCACAGGAGTGAATCTTCTATAAAACTATCGTTAGCTCTAAGTAAAATCAATTCCGCTAGAAAGTTTTTTAAGGGCAGTTAATTTATCGTCTTTTACACACAGTTTACGCATTGTTTCCGGTGTGGTCCTGGTGATTCATTGATTTTAGAAGCTTCGCAAAAACAAAAAGAATATAAATAAATTCTGTGATTTGTTACGAGATTTGGGGTCAGACACATGACGTCACCACGCTTCTCGATCAAACAAAAACACCACAAAACATATAACAGATCGGTGTACGCCGATCCACGGCCGGAAACAGGTATTATATCGCAATAGAACCGAAGTCGATCGTTTAAAGTAGGTCAAATGACATGAACTGAGAACATAGTATGTGTTGTATGATACGATATAACAAAGATCGAAAGGGGAGGTAAAACTAAGGGAATACGTCATGACAGAGAGTTTAACAACATAGAGTTATAGTCGTATACATTAGTCGTAATACTACGGGTCTAATGATGGTTATAATATATGTATATCCGGGTATTTAATCATCGGATCCTGCTTTGTTGAGAATTATGGAATACTAACAGCAATGAAGCTTGGGACCAATTCATGTTCCAAGACCCATTGAAGTTTATACCCCATAAACCGCAACATAACAGAAGTTACGATAACTGATGACGCCATCCCCAGTGAGACTTCGTCTTAGTAAGATGAATAACTTTCATTGACTTAAAAAATAAAATTAATTCAAATAGGCCGAAATTTCAACAAATCCACAATCAGAAGTCACAATCAAATAAATTCGGACCAAATATGAACGAAGGAAATATTTACACGGAAACCCATTAAAGTATATTAGAATAAGACCAGATGTTTAGCAAAAGTAAGCGTCTTCTGCTTCATCGACGACATCCGAGTAAACGTCAAGTCCTCAAAGTGAGCTTGTAATTCTTCATATACTTAGTTATTATGAAGATATTCTTTTTGAAACTTGTTTTGAATCAACACAGTAATGGTTGTATTATTATTATACCAAAAAATAATATTTCCACTTATTTTTCTATTCTACTCTTCTAGATCAAAGAAAGGATATTTGTATTAACTGGTAAACTTTAAGAAAGCGTCTCACTATTTGTTGGGAGATTGGGCTATTGCTATAACTAATCTCTCACATACTCCTCTGTAATACTAGCATTCAATGACACACTACGCGGTTTTTCTATGAGTTATTTATAATTAACTACCTTGAAATCTAGCGTAGGCGTATATTCCAAAACTGCCAACAAAATACCTGTTTCCATCTACAACTGTGGACAATTACAGGTGATGTTCCTTCGGTGTTCCTTCGGAAACACGATCATATGAAAACGCCCCCTTTAAAATCTGTCGGAAACGTGACTTGGAAATTAGTAGAGCCAGACCATAAGGCTCTAACAAACACGTGACAACACATGTGATCAAAGGACGATATCGCTGTCATTATGTTCGTGATACATGCACTTATTGCAAAGATGTTTGTGGGGCTAAAAGTTCAAAGGTATGCTCGGTGTCTTCAGTGTAGACAGAAAAACACCACGGCAAATTATTCAGTACAGTTTATTTAATTTACTTGCCGAACGATGATCATTTGTAAAACAACTGTCTTCTTTATTAAGAAATATGTAAAGTTCATAGCAATATACTTTAAATTTGTTTCGGTAATTAATAATTCACTTAATGTTAAACTACCCCCTCACACAAGTCAAATATGTTCATACAAACTCAACATTCATCATTCAGAAGTAAATAAAAGACATTCAAAACACAAGTTAAGGCATTTGAATTGGATAATATGGGTTAGGTAGGTAGTCAGCGACCTTTTTGTTTGGTGTATGTTGAGTTTTATATCCAGTTTATATAACAGACAATGGGTGTCCTTTAAGGTATGACGAATACAGAACAAGAATGTCGCTACCTTTCAGTATGCTAACCTACCAAATTCCATTGCATGTATTTCAGTACAGGATTCCTAACATTATTTTACTGACACAGGCTTAGCTAGGCTTACACCAATTACAGAATTATAAAACTAACATTATTTTACTGACACAGGCTTAGCTAGGCTTACACCAATTACAGAATTATAAAACTAACATTATTTTACTGACACAGGCTTAGCTAGGCTTACACCAATTACAGAATTATAAAACTAACATTATTTTACTGACACAGGCTTAGCTAGGCTTACACCAATTACAGAATTATAAAACTAACATTATTTTACTGACACAGGCTTAGCTAGGCTTACACCAATTACAGAATTATAAAACTAACATTATTTTACTGACACAGGCTTAGCTAGGCTTACACCAATTACAGAATTATAAAACTAACATTATTTTACGAAAATGTCTGTTCCATTTGTCAAATGATAAGTATAAACTGTTTTGAAGCGGTTCCAGTCAAGTGTTTTTGTTCAACCAAAGTTAGTCCTTATTAGTTTTGTTTCAGTTTCTTTCAAAAACCCAGAAGTTCATAATCCACAATTCATATAACAGCAAAACCAATTGTTCGACACTACGCAAATATTTCCAGATAAATTTGAAAATATGCATATTCCAACTTCTACAAGCCATTTCAAAACGTTAGTCCTAGACATGCTCTCAACCAAAACGTTACACGTAACTGCGCTATGAAGCAATAGCCATGGTTCTGTGGTACATACCGGATGTTTTTTGGAGATGTAAGGTCTTGTCAATCACGGTTACCTTACATCCTCAGCGACACAATGAATGATTTAGCTTTTGCTTACCTTCATGTAGTGGACATTTATTGATAGACGTACATTTCTTATCAATGAAATGTTATGGGGTAAACCATATGACACAAATACTTGTACATCCTAGTGATATATACAACAATAACCTAGAGTGTGTTCTGTCACCATTTCATTGGCAAATCTGGTATTGGTACAGATCGACACGGGGTAAACATTTCCGCCAATTAGCGCTGGTAATTACAATATACATATACATATTGTGCTGCAGTACTAATGTAAACACATATAAATCACACAGTTCCCTTGCCTATTCCTGTATATTCGGCCTGTCTGACATTAGCTGAACAAAAAATACTTATTAAGCCACTTCCGGTTATGAACGGACCGGTTAGAGACCAATCCTGTCCCTGGACAAGGAGCTCGTGCTCTAATGTCCACTGCTTCCTGTACGTAACATACATTTCTCCGTATGATGTGCACCTAGAGTTCCCAATCAGGTATATATATAAAACCACGTGTAGGTTTCCCTGTAGTTGTGTATAAATCGTGGTCGACTCACTTTACCTTTGGCTTGTTGTGTTTATATCATATTTGTTAAACACATGTTTGGGATATACCACATCGTAAACTTTTTTGTCCTTGAATTTGGAAGTTAGTTTTTTTTCTTTGTCTTCTGTTTTATTCAGTGCAGATTTGAGTAAAGTCTTTTGTAACGCAATGCTATTTCCTTTAGATAAACAGTATGTTCGAGTAATAACGTCTAATAACATGTTTATTATGACAACATTAGCATACACTAAATGGAGCCAAGTACATATTTTGGTTCCTTTTGCTCACTTTATTATTATTCAATGATTACTATATTATGGAAACTCGTCTAACAAACTTCAAATGACATTTATGATACATGTCATTGTTGAATAATCTGGTTCATGAAACACATGCTCAGTTTGTTATTAAAGATCATTTATTTTATTTCAGAATCACAGAGTGTAAAACTTCAAAATGAATAACAACACCCTTGTAACCGACATGGCCACGACAAAAGGACTAGAAGCAGACGAGGTCAAGGACGACGAAAGTGAGGATGGAGAGAGGGAACCACGTGACATCTTCTGTCAGATGGGAATATTACGCCATTATGACGAGGAACTCGTCTGGAAAGAAGTCAGGAGGTATGTTTAAATGTTCAAATTTCAATAGAAAACAGGGTATTTCAGATGGACTATTATAGAATATAACGCGGAGGAATACAGAGGTGTTTCTATTTGTCGCGGAGGATTCCGGGGGGGGGGGGGGAGGGGGTTATATTTTGAAGGCTCGAATCTTTTGATGAGTTACCCATAAATAAATCCATATTTATGTACATTGCCATCAACTAGGAAGAATGTTGGAGTGTCTGAAGATTGATATATTAACCTTTCCTCTAAGACCGTACACTATGACTAACATAATAAGTAAAGCTCGTCACAAAAAGTTGCTTTGAAATGAAGTTCATGTTGCAGTATGGGTAATGCTTATCTAGTAGAGGAGAAAAGGGCAAAAGAAGAAAAGAGTCAGGAGATCAATTTAGACTCTCTTTCACGCCCACGACCCTCTACCCACGACTCTCTGTGGAGCTGTTCACAGTTCCCAACTAGACTGTAGCGTTGTATCACCTTTGAAAAATCACACACACTCTGGCGATATAGCTGGTGTGTAGGAACGGTGGGTGTTCCACTAAGAGCAAAGAACTGATAGATCAACACAAAAGCACAACAAGCAGGCCTTTGTAGATATCGAAAATGAATTAAGATGTAAAAAGTGGGCAACACAATAGAGTTAAATCAACACCATGAAGACGTAAAGACAACGGAATATCAACGGACTTACTGGGTAAAACAATGTTAATTTGAGCATATAGGGAAGGGCGCACAGGAGGGTATTTACACAAAGACACTTTGTAGACAAAGATGACGTAAAACACACATACGTTTAAAATTTAGTAATAGATACAGTATACCAAAAACAATTAACCTGCATCTTACAACTGTTTCGTCCTCATGTGACTCTTTAATGATGCTAGGGGCCAAATGATGGAAATCAAAAATGTCTAAACTAATGTAAAATCAGAACGGTCAGGTGCGTAGAAACCCTTTAATTCATGAATTTAGAAGTAAAATTAAACTATTTCATTATAACTATTGAAGGAAGACATTAACAAAACAAGTCAATTTAATACAAAAACTCAGTGTATATATCGAAACTAAATTAAGACATTGAAATAAAATATTTCACAAACCAAGATGAGAGTGTAAGACTGTCTAAACATCGCACACTTATGACGTACAACGGAACGGTGTTGCGAGTCTGAAACGCCAAATAAGCCTTGCAAATCAGAACGGAAGCAACGCGGCAAGGAGTACTAAGATCTGGGTGATGCTATAGTCATAGATAGTCGACACGTGCACCTTCTCTACAACTACAACAAAAGGACCCCTAGAAGATAGGTTCAAATCATGGCAAATGTACCTTACGCACATGTTCGACAAACAACAGAAAAACGAGTGACTTTGAAGCATTAAAATAATTTAGATTCAATAGCGGTCCAGATTAACTTGACAACACAAACGATTACTATGACACCAGCGATTAAGTGGTCGTTTTTGAACCCGTAGTAGTGCATGGTCATCATTATAAACTTAAACAGGACATCTATCGCACTCCTACCGAATCCCAGACATCATATTAATCGAAAGAGATATTTGTGGTCGGCAATGATGAATAAAGTGAGAAAGCTGTCATCATAAAAAGCCAGTTTGTCGTAATGTCCTTTGAATACATTTACATACATTGTAACGACAAACAAACATAAATTAGGGATATACATATCAACGTGGTATACAAGTCTGCCTTACGACGGGGTCAGACCAAGCAGTATTTGAATGGCCAACAATTTAAGAACCAAATATACGTAGCTTTCGGCAAAACATTCAGCGAAAGCCTAATAACTTTTTATATTTAAAAATTTAGTTAAGATTAACTGATATCAGCAATATTCAAGATGAATTCTTTCATGGGTAACGGTACATCAGCAGTTGAAATTCGGTATTTGTAAACATGCATCCATTTTGAACTTTCTTCTAACTTCGGCTTATTGTTTTAGTAGTCCACACCTAAATTATTTGCAATTATTTATCAAGAGTTTCTTAGTAGATACTGCTCAGGTTTACTTCGTTTTAGCCTTATGTTTGCATGGTTATCAACTGGATTTTTTTCAAATTGTTTGTAGAGTACAATTCTTTGGTCGAAAATGTACCTCGTGATCTCTCACCCATGGTTTCAGCACGTGAACCCCACAGGGACCAGATTAAATTTCTAACTGACCGCCACTTTGACATTATCATCAATACAATCAAAAAGACTTTAATTTGCTTGCCTATATTGAAACAAATGGCACGAACTAATAGTCCTATGCCACCTGACTAATATCTCGTTCTGTTTTTATCTTTACGTGTGTGTTGCAGACCTATTAAACACATGCGTGTGAATATTACATTTTGTGGAAATAACAAATTGTTATAATAATAATAACTAAAAATCCTTACGTTAATACACTTAATTTAAAGCTAGACATTATAATTTATGATGCTACAGCATATCACTTTTAACTGAGTACATATGCACTCTGATAATGAATAACATTAGGTCTTTCCCAGAGGAAAACAACACCAATATAAACAAATAATTTGTCTTTTAACATAACTCACCGGGGGCATCGAAAGGTCATCATAGGGGTCGAAAATTCGGGCCAGCTAATAATGTCTAACGTGAAGGTAAGGGATGATTTATATCATGTGGAACTAAAAAGTATAATAAAATTTCCTTTGGTCAGAAAAGCCTGGCTGATAAGATACGATGATATTTCTTCTACTTTTGATTTATGTATACCTTCTTATGCTAAACCGTGAAATCTGTCACATCCCTTAATTAACTTGACAGATTTAATTGCTTATGTTTTAAGATAAGAAGAACTGTTTTGCGTTTGATCCTTCATTCTGAATTTCGTTAACATATGAATACACAACTGTGATACATTAACAAATTGAGCTCTTAAAGCATGAAGATGAGAGATGCAATGAGATCACAACAATGTGGTTTATAAGTTTAAAAGCTAAGAAAAAAATATGAGCATATTTGAGGAATTATACATGAATACAAGTAATTTGCTGTGCTTGTGATAATACGTAGGAACATTAGTTTAGAAATTTTGGATTCCCACCTTTTGGCCCCTAGCATCATTGAAGCGTCTTAGGAGGACGAAACAGCTGTATGATGCAGTTTAAAATTCATTTTGTCGGTATACTGTATCTATTACTAAATTTAAAATGTGCAGCATATGTGGGTGTTGCGTCATCTTTATATATAATATTATAATAGTGATAGGGCATGTAACCTGCTAATAGATAATGACAATTATCTAATATTGAGTTCAGCATGAGATAACACACACCTATTTGCAGAGGTGTTGATGAATGCTATTTATAAAGATGATTAGTTACACATCAGAATGCCTTGACCTTAACATCACGCGTCTTAAACAAAGAAAACGATTCCGTCGTCTTCCTTAGATAGAACTACTCATCATCTGCATTAAACGTCACTTTGGAATGGGATGATGAATTCATGAGAAATTTACATTAACTGTGTTTGTGCTTTATTTGTCGGTTATTTGAAAAACTCTAATTTGAATAGCAACTTCCTTACGTAACGCACAGCAAAATATTGTATGTATACTTTGTATACAATGTATAGATAAAGAAAGGAGGTTGGTTTATGCATTATATATGTGTACCCATGGACGAAACTTGAGAAGTTAACCAATACTTACATAGCTGGTATTCGTTAGTTAAGTTTCCCTCGCAGTACCATCACATTGCCATTGAATAGCAATGCCGATTAAAAGAAAGTCAATACATATTCATTTGTACAGAGCAAATGAAACCAACAAGCATTATATATTACATTGTAGTTTTCCCCAAGTTACATTCCCCTCACTCTCCTACCTGTTTACCCCTATTTGACACATCTTTTCTATTCTTTCGAACTACGTTTAATGATAAAACAAACCAGAGAATACAAAAGTGTCAACAAAACTATAGTCTGAACTTTAAAACGACTACACTGAAATATGAACAAAGGGACAATTAACAAGAAGACCCCAAAATGTACAAGAGAAAAAGAGAGATGTCCTGGAAAAGCTAGTGTCTTGGCCTCCTCGACGACACCTGATATGTGTTACTGTTACTCAAGTGTTTGAATGAACATACACGTGCATTTATATTTCGTTTCTTGGAATTAATTGCATATGTCATTCTGCATTGATTAATTAAATCTTATAATTCTTTTTTGTTACGCCCCCATTCCTTTGTACTTTGTCTATTTGTAATGAGGTTGGGTTTCTGTTGATACCTATGCATTTCATATTTATTTACATATGCCATCTTCAAATTTTCCACTTTTCAGAACAGTTTCAGAACAGTTTTTACATACATGTGTTTGAAATAATGACCTATCTTTAATGACTTGGAATAGTATAATGATGTATGTGACCGGTAGGACAATGCTATTTGTTGCCGAAATGTTTTTAACGAATTATAGCATAGGATTTCAGGTATTTACCTAAGACATTCGTAATCAAACAAACACATTAATTACACACTTATTAGTTCCGTTTTAATGAACACTGATTCACCTTTAAAAATATTCCATTTCCATTTTTTTAATAAAAGAAAAGATGACATTTAAACAAAAAAGATTCATCGGATAAAAGCGCTGAAATGATATACGTTGTAGCATAAAAATTAAATTAATTTTCGTTTGTCCATTTTTTGAGACCTGCAAACTTTCTAAGCTATTTCTTTTTCTTTAAGCTTTATTATTCTGTTTGAATAGATGGGTCAAGTTTGAGGAGGTTCTAGAAGAGAAAGGCAAGCGGTGGTCAAAGCCCCACGTGTCCTCCCTGTATATGCAGAGTCTCACCGAACTCCAGCTACTCCTGGCCTCAAATCCAATATTTCTGGATCTGGATGCAAACAACATGTTCGAACTGACTGGTAAGTAGTCATGTTAACGTATATTTATCAAACGCCCCCTTCCACATCCCATCCAATACTACTGCTAAAGAAAACAATGTGGACTTCATATCATATCGTTCAGTTGCACAATATGAAAGTATAATTAGATTGGTGTCATATACGTGAAACATGAGGAAAATGTGAGACACAAGTTGAAGTACACATTATCTGTCTTGCAGAAACTTTAGTGGCGCAGTGGACAAAGGATGGCTATCTGGAACCTATTCTGACGAATCACGTGCGTGCACTCCTTTTGAAACGTCACAAACACCACCACGTGCATCTAAAACACATGACACGAAACACCCAGAGTAAGCTGCATCTTATCTTGTACGGCAGCGGTAGCGAAGATGACAGCACCCCGTCTACACCAGACCTCAGAGGCTTAGATAACGGTAAGTTCAAGGGTCACCGATCTCCGTACACCCGACCTTAGTAACAACGATTATGGTAACATAACCAATTCGTTCCATGTAATCGAGTATGTGGTTTCTGGTGCAGAAAACAAGTCAAACCAGCGAACGATGACGTCCACGATCTAGTTAAATGTTTATATCAGTCATTTGTGATAATAAACCGACTGGTTGTGTTTAATCGCAGTGTAATGTTTGCTTAATATATCGGCATGAGCATATACAAATCCTTAAATCGTCTGAGTGTATCGGTATGAATAATGAAAAAAAAAATGAAAAAGTATTTATCCGTTGTTCATTCCTGTTATAAACATACTAAGCTGTACTTTTATTGTTGAAAGTCGATATAAATATAAATTTATCACACGTGGTTTTACAGAGGGCATGAAGTCCAGCCTGCCAGATCTAACACAGGTTGACGATACTCTCCCGAAAAATGAGAATTCGATGTCATGCCCCGACCATCTGTACCAGCAAGCCAACACACCGAAAACCAGTCATCTTCATCATCACCACGCCCACCTCCTACACCATCAGGGTCACGGACCGGTACGTTACATGCTACGTCATTTACTACGTCATAACAAACGTCATTAACTATGTGTGCATTGCGAAATTATTAAAAGTCGCAGTTTGTCAGTCAATTTTATACAGTTATTGCAATTCAGTATATCTTTATAAAAGATAATTGTAGTTAATGATTTAAAAAAAAAATGAAATGAAGAATTGAGTTGTAATGTTAAAATTATGATGGAATATATAACTGAACTACATTTTGTCTCATTCGTTTTTAGCCTAACAGAAAATTCCTTCGAAAGATCCCGGTTGGAGCGGAAGTACTAAACATCCTTGTTGGCGAGGTCGATGCACTTGATTCAAGACTGGCGGCATTCGTCCGATTAAAGAATCCTAAAGACCTAGGTCACATCACGGAGGTGGCCTTACCCACTCGTTTCTTGTTCATTATGCTTGTACCCAAAAACGCCTTTGAATCCTCTTCTGAAATCGGTCGCTGTATGGGGACTCTGATGACTGATCCCGTGAGTATTGATTGTTCGTGATCAGTTAATATTTTTAAGACACCCACAGCATAACATATATACTGCAGGGTCTGTTTTGTATTATAGTGAACACTTTAAACCACATATCTATAAAAATATCAGAGAATACCAAAGCGTCAACAAAACCATAATCCGAACTTAAAATCGATTAAACTATGGGCAAAATAGAAACAAAGGAAAGATTAACATGGAGACTCTCGTAAAAGCACAAGAGAATAAGACCAGGTAATCCGGAAGAATAAGCATCTTCTGCTTCATCGACAACACCCGCCATGTATGATCAATGTATGCCAAACTTAAAAATGTTAAATCTATTAAACTTGGCATGTGGTAAAGCACTTACTTATTATTCCTTCTTGCTCCAGTTCTTCCGAGAGACGGCGTACCTGTGTGATGACCGGGTAGACATTATGACAGCAGTCCAGGAATTTGCCAGTCAGGTGACGGTGCTGCCCCCCGGGTCATGGGACCCGAAAACTCGTATAGAGCCTCCAGACATTATACCTACCAAGGTAAAATTGCTACCGTGGTGTACACATTTAAATGTTTCTGAAAGAAGTTTACTTTTTCAAAAAAATCAAAAATACCAATGCGTCAACAAAACCATAATCCAAAATGTTTTCAAATTGTTTTTGTTGTTTCGGTTTAAATAATTGAAAGCAGCTGCACCGAAGAATCGAATTATTAGTGAATGGAATGGTAATGGCTCTTTTTGTGAAAGAGTTTTTGTATTTTGTGTTTTGTGCTTTTTCAGGAATCAAGGAAAAAAGTGGTTCCCATTGACATGCCCTTCCAACCCGAGGAGGCGCATCACGATGACTCGCTCGATCGTACGGGAAGGTAAATGGCTTGTGTTAACTCTTACTACAAATGTGTCTACATGACTCTACATATAAAAATATCAAAATAAAAAAAAATAAAAAACAAACAAAGGGTACGTTCAAAACTCAATGAAGCCTATGGAATGAAAACATTTTTGCGGCCGTTGACTATGTTGTTTTGTATCTGACAACAGTTCTACCACTGCAAAGTGTAAACTCGATTAGATCAGTGTTTGGTGCCTGTAGAATCCGATGCTTTCAAATTTGTTTACGGTTAGGATAAATTGAAGAGACATTATCTGGAATCTATATATACCCCATACTTCTTTTCTCCTTCCATTGCCTCTCTCAGCTTTGTTTGACATTGGCTGTTCAAACTAAGAACAAACAAACAAACTCATCGACCGGTCGCCATTTCAGAAACACGACAAATTGTTATATGATAAGAAATAGTAAATAAATGGTAGGTTAAAAACATTTTAAAAACAAACCAATAGTTAATATATTTAGTTTGCCTTTTCAGGTTGTTTGGAGGTCTTGTCAATGACATCAAGAGGAAGATAAAGTGGTACAAGAGTGATTTTACTGATGCCTTACACCTCCAATGTGTTGCTTCTTTCTTCTACCTGTTCCTGGCTACGTTGACACCAAACGTAACGTTCGGAGGTCTCCTCGGTGAGGCTACCCACCAGTACATGGTACGTATCACACACCTTCTCACTTTTCTTTATTATTGTTCCATGTTCTCATTGTGTCGTCTTCAAGTTCTGTATAAAATATATAAGAGAATACCGAAACGTCAACATAATCATAATCCAAACTAAAAATCGATTAAACCGGGGGCAAAATTTGAACAAAGGAAATTTTCACATGAAGACCCTTGCAAAAGTACAAGAGAATAAGACCAGGTGTTCCGGAAGAGTAAGCGTCTTCTGCTTCATCGACGACACCCGCCATGTAAATCTTTGTCACTTCCAAGAAAACATCAAGTTCTCAAAATGAGAACCGAGTATCATTGTCAATCACAACAAGTAAACACACTAATGAGCATACTCAAAAACGTCCATCGTCATATCACTTAAAGATGCAGAATATTTCTCAATGAGACAAAGATGGCAACAATAAAACTTGCCCATGGTTCTGAGGGGATGGAACATGCTTGTCTTTTGTGTATGTATTTGATGATTTGATATGATTTGTCGGAGTTTGTTGACACTTTGGTTTGCTATGTTCTCTTGTTTAACACTTCGGTATGTCTTGTGACAGGGAACCATGGAGTGTATCCTTGCGGCGGCAGTTAGTGGAGTGATATTTGCATTGTTCGCGGGCCAGCCCCTCAACATACTGGGAAGCACGGGGCCGATGTTGATCCTCGAGATGATCCTCTACAATCTCTGCAGGTAAAGCCACAGTGGTTAATCTCTAGTATCTTATGAAGTGTTTGAATTATAAACATGAAATTATTGCTTTATCATTTATTCGTTATTGAGCTGATAACGTAGATGACAATACCCCCTAAAGGGATCATATACTCGCATTAAGTCTTTGAAAGATTCCCAAATATATGCTAGACAAAAACAAGTGATAACTGATATATGTATAAGGATTTTCTTCAGTAGATTCACAGCCATTTTGTGTCCTTTTTTCAGTGATAATCGCTGGGATTTCATGCCAGCACGTGTATGGGTAGGACTATGGACTGCATTGTTCCTGATCATCATAGTGGCGTTTGATCTCAGCTCATTGGTGAAGTACATCACTCGTTTTACAGAGGATAGCTTTGCCTGTCTCGTCGCTCTCATTTTCATTTATCAGGCAGTCGCAAAGCTCCTTGAAATACGTCAAGACGATCCAATAGAACTTCATCCGCTTCCAAAAGAGGATTCCGCATGTGTCTGCTTCTTTGGAAACTTTACTTCCGGTTCTTCCTCCAGTTTTCCAGGAAGTGACGCACTTACAAGCGTCACTTCATCTGTTAACTCCATCGCTTCAAATACTGTCTCTGAGGCTGCAGCTGCTTTTTCAAATTCAAGCAATTCTACCGTTAAATCACTGCTTGAAAATGCAACTTCCTGGATAGATCACTGCACGTTACAAGGAGGTGTTCTCCAAGGCAGCGGATGTGACGTCACAAAATATGTACCAGATGTCTTTCTCTTTTCTCTGATGTTATTCCTTGGGACTTCCAGTCTGGCCTTCTGCTTTGTTAGATTTAGGGACAGTCTCTTCTGTCCGACAGTTGTAAGTATGCATCTAAATCTTATTCAAGTTTAAACGTTTGTACATTTTTATCAAGTCAAACATCTAACGTTCCCAGTTTAGTTGCTCTTGTTTACTATGGAACACATTCAGTAAAGAAGCCGTTCCGGGTTGATTTCAAGTCATTCGTGTTCAGAATTCAATCAGGTAACTAAGATACATGTCTAGGAACTTAATTAGAGTTTTAAATAAAACGGGTTTTTCTGGCGAGGAAAATTTAATATTTCTTAATCTGTAGGGCTTGATATCAAAGATATCAAACTTTAAGATCAGTGGATAAACGGTTGTTTGGCATATGTAAAGTGCTAGTAAAACACATGGATTCGAATTTGAACTTGCTACCGGAATGGCCGAACTATTAAATCTTGTTATAGTTAACATTCACGTTACTGTATGAACTTGTTACAGGTGAGACAAACTGTCAGTGATTTCAGTGTCCTCCTCTCAATAGTGATCATGGTCGGCTTGGATTATGGCCTTGGATTACCTACACCCAAACTCACCGTACCTTCAAAGTTTAAGGTAAGTAGTCTTGTAACTATCGTAGCCATGCATGCTATGTGCTTCATAACATTTATGCAACCACTGGGTCAGTTTTGAAACCGTCTAGACCTTAGTTTTATAATATCATTTTTTATTTTCAAAACATTGAAATAAAAAATGAAAACAAAAGGTCAAATTCACTTATAATTATTTTTATTATTTTTTATCGTGTATCAAGTCGCCTACACACAATACGCTCTGCTAAGTGCAGACTTGAATCTAAAATTAATGCGATGTTTCCACAATAAACCAATTTGAACAAATCGAAGCTATAGTACATCCTGCCCAACACAATCTGATGACCCTAACCTAAACACTATTCACTGCTGCAGTTGACTAACTCGGTCTGACACCTGGCCTCTAGGTGAACTGACCACACGCCCTTTTTCACCTGTGCTTGATTAATCATACAGCGAACCCGTCCATTTATCAATCTGCTTTTTTTCAGAAAGATGACCATTATATAAAATTCATTTATTAGGTTGATGTCTTAAATGCATGCATTTTGTTTTTAAATTACGCAATCATCAGATTTACTTATACATTTACAGTTACAACGTATACGTTCTGTTGTAAAGCGCGTTAACCATGAAGTTCATGATAATTTTGGATAGTAACATAGTAACTCCTAATCAGCATGTAAAAAGGCTGTACTATTTGACTTCAACGTTGTGTAGAATACTGCTAACATGATCATCTTTATTTATCTAAATCCTACAACACATTAGCATGGTTTCATCATGATTCCGTGTATTTTACAACACAAACAAATTTATAGATATCTAATGGATTTTATTGATATGTTCTTGTATTTTTTATATATTTTGAACAAGAAATCGAACTTCATCCTGTGGCGTTATAATATTCTATCGGCCTATATATTCTACTCGTATGGCAGATTTTTAACATATTTTCACTCGTGCTAAGCACAAATGAAAATATTAAAAAAGATCTGCATACTCGTGAAATATATGTGATAGTTAACAGGAACCCATTGAAAACTCTATATCTTTTCATAAATGTGGACAATACAACGTATTTTATCATGCTTCTCGTAATGTATTGTAGCCGACACGAGAAGGGCGTGGCTGGTTTATCAACCCCATTAGTGATACAAACCCCTGGTGGCTGATGTTGGCCTCTGCTCTCCCTGCCATTCTTGCCACCATTCTTGTGTTTATGGATCAACAAATTACCTCTGTCATCGTGAACCGGGCCCAGCACAAACTAAAGGTCAGTATAGAACCCAGTGGTTAAAGTAACACTAGGTCATAATTAGTGCAAAGAGTTCTTTTTTCGTTTAGATATGTCAGTAGTATCTGTTACCCCGGACACATGTACGTTGACTAGAGAGGTAGTATTTTCCGGCCCGGTTGATATTCACAGGGATCCATCCGTTGTTCGCAGACGGTAGACGTAACATGAGTATGCGACTTTTTTTTATTATCACACATGTTTTTGTTTCTCTGCTACAGAAAGGAGGAGGGTATCACTTGGATCTTCTCGTAGTCGCAGTCCTCATAGTGACTCTGTCACTGCTGGGGTTGCCATGGTATGTCGCTGCCACCGTCACAGCCATTGCGCATGTCATGAGTTTAAAGAAAACATCCGAATGTACGGCACCGGGAGAAAAACCTACCTTCCTAGGAGTTAGGTAATTTGTTTTTTGATGCATATGATATTTTGGAATAAATAAATACAAATTCACTGACATTACATCGAGAGAAAAGAAAAAACAACTATAAAATATTCGTATCTTTCAGCATGAAAGTCCTTTATTCTGCAATGTGTTATATCTTTGTTTCCGATATAAAAACAAACGCCACTGTGTACACTATGTACATGTTTATTATCCAATCTACTGGCGGGAACTGTCCACACTAAAACAATGCATCTAACTACAATACATGATTATATTTTACAATGTTTCCAGTCCATTATTTGTTCGGTATAGCAGACAAGCGTTTGTAAGAGCGAACTTTTCACTTTAAGATAAAAGAAATGATAAAAATATAAATCAAACTGATACAAAATAGCTCAAAAATATAAATGTGCCTTTATATGTCTATTTAAGCACTAAACTGTTACCAAATGGTAGTATACAGTGAATATGAATACAATTAGGGGAACAGATAAATAGAATGTCGCCCGTTAGAATGTAAATATACATGTATCAATCATTATTGTGATGTATCCATGCTTTGTTACAGAGAACAGAGGGTGACTGGACTCCTAGTCGGCATTTTCAGTGGTTTGGCTGTTCTCATCACTTCGATACTAAAGGTAAGATATTGATGTAGCAACTTTAGAGGAGGAATTTTATGCCGTTAAAGTATTTGTAAAAGAAATTATTAAAACATTTAAACTGCTGTGTAATTAGACTTGAAGATTGGAGTAGAGAATACAGTCATATCAGCATCGGATAGATACATAATCATTGCGAACAGATGCAGGGCTTAAAGGCCCAGTATACGTAACTTTTGGCAAAACGTGAAGCAAAAATCAAGCCTAATAACTTGTATTTATAGATAAACTGATATCAGCAATATTCAAGATGAATATTTACGCGGTTACCGGTACAGCAGCAGTTGGAACTCGGTATTTGTAAACACGCGTCCAATTTGAACTGTCTTCGGCTTGCTGTTGAAGAGGGCCCCACTTGAATTATTTTCAATTCTTTGGATTTCTATGTCAAGAGTTTATTGTTAGTTACCGCTTAGGTTTATTTCGTTTTAGGCTTATTTTTGCATGGTTATCAACTGGATTTTTTCAGAAGTTTTCAGAGTCGCAAAAACATTCCTGAAGTTACGTATATTGGGCCTCTAAACAATATCAAAGTAATACAGCATATGCTTCACACTCAGATTGAACGTTACCTTTATAGATATTCCTTCTGCATATTGTATTAGTATGTTTATATTCTATACTTACAGTATATCCCGATGCCAGTTCTGTATGGGGTATTCTTCTACATGGGGGTGTCGGCTCTGAACGGAATGCAGGTAAGAATATAAGGCGCTTACCATAGAATATAAGGCTCTTATCATAGAATATAAGGCCCTAACCATAGGAAACCAGTGACAAGGCCGATGGTTTTCTATATGACGACTACAATATTGTAAGTCAGATTTATTGTCATGAGTATTTTGGCTTGTCATTGCGTTTTCATAATCGTCACTAATCATTGTATGCCTTTTAGAAACTTTGTTATAATCTCCGCAAATTTACTTTCATCTGCCATTTTATACCTTTTCCTCTTCTGGTCAGTGTATTAATACTAAAACTAAAATAATCCAAAAATATTGCATAAATACAAATTATAAAAAATAGATATTTTTTTAAAATCTTGTGTAAGCTGCTGATAGTTTGAATGTTTTAAGTATATCCAGGACTAGGTGCATCCTAGGTGCATGATGTGATAATAGACGGCATGATGTTTTTATTATTGTAAATGTTCTGTGTTCTTGGTAACGGTTCACAGCGCTTGTATTTCCTCTCCGCATGATGAATTACATATTTATAAATAATTCCTTGCTGTTACATTTGTGTTTAGATAGCAATAACACATATTTTTGCTTTCTTTTCCAGCTGGTAGAGAGAATAATGATTGTATTTATGCCACAAAAGTACCAGCCGGATTACAAATATCTTCGTTACGTACCTCTTCCCCGAGTCCATCTATTTACCTTCATCCAAGTGGTCTGTCTGGCAATTCTCTGGATTGTTAAAAGTGTCAAAGCCGTGGCCATTTCATTTCCGATAATGGTATGTCATCACATTTTCTCCCGTGTCCGAATACAAAACAAATCTAGTTTTTCATTTTGAATCTTAGACTTCAGCTTAAAGAAATTGGTATTTTACATGTCTATTAAAATATACTATAAAGGGCTTCTATTACCCTTTTCTGTAATGAAACAGTGGCTTTAAAGGAAAATTAAGCGAAGTTGTGTTTCGAAAACGCATGATTTCTAATCACGTACAATAACTACCATATTCTAACGTTGCCTGCCTCACTTACAAAAAACTGAACAATATAATTGATAATACAAGATAATGACAATGCTTTAAATAAATCAATGCATAATCTAGAAGTTAAAGTACACTGTAAAAAAACTGTTCAGACAATCGTTTGTTAACTTTAAACAAAAATCGATGAAAAACGAATTAAAAAATGTATTAAATTCTGAAAAAAAATAACTTTGTGTTTTTTGTTACGAACAGGTTGTGGCAATATGCTTCGTCAGGAAGGCGTTGGAATACGTGTTTGATCAATACGAGCTACAATGGCTGGACTCTTTACTCCCGGAAATGTGCAAGTCCGCAAAGGTAGGTATCTGTGCTAGGGACTATGCAACAATATACGTGTAGTACTTATCATATTGTCGTCATATTGTTATATAGTACGGAGTATGAACAGTTGTGTGATAATCATATACTGTTCAAGTGTAGTATAGCTTTTTGTTATTTTTTCACTGTTTTGGGGTCTCAGATCTTCCCCATGATCAAACAGTTTTTATTCCTTTAAATTACAAATTAATTAGAAAAGGAACAAAATATGCCTTTAATTGATGAACGATCCCATGCATTTTGTAATTAATAAATAAAGTAATTTATTCATCAAAATAAATATGATACATTCATGATTGTTTATAGATAGGAGCTCATGGGACTAGTTCGTTTCTTATTCAGTAAAATATTTGTTTGCTTGAGACGTATCGCTTGTATAAAGACACTACCTCAAATATTGGTATACATGCAAGCAAATAACAAACTTCATACACAAGAAGAAAATGAATATTCATTCAAATATAAAGATAATCATACACCATTACATTCAGATTGACACTGTGTAGGAGGGTCAGGCCTAAACATGTTTTATTCGTATTATTCAGAGTCCTGCCGAAGAAACAACACCTACCGTCATAGCCACGAAGATCAAATTCGCGAGGTCCCTGTCAGTTCCGGTTTCCACACCAACCACAAGAAGTACGACCGTAGACATTAACCCAGAAGGCCACATTCATTCGTTCGCCAGCCGGAAGATCTCCACCGGCTCCTCACAAGCCAGCACAGTGTACGGACACCACATCGCACGGAGGAAAATATCAATACTTTCACTTCCTGTGAATCCTACGTTTGTTTTGGACCACGGGGAGCTGCAGCGTGTGAGGGAGGACCGGAGTGTGAACTTTAGTTTGGACAATCTGAAGGAAGTGTAACTAACAATTTTATAATAAACATGTGTATATATCAAATATTGACTGCAGAGTGAGAGTGTAACCTACAATTTTATGTTAAACATGTGTATATATATCAGAGTGAGAGTGTAACCTACAATTTTATGTTAAACATGTGTATATATATCAGAGTGAGAGTGTAACCTACAATTTTATGTTAAACATGTGTATATATATCAGAGTGAGAGTGTAACCTACAAGTTTATGTTAAACATGTGTATATATATCAAATATTGATCGCAGAGTGAGAGTGTAACCTACAATTTTATGTTAAACATGTGTATATATCAAATATTGTTTACAGAGTGAGAGTGTAACCTACAAGTTTATGTTAAACATGTGTATATATATCAAATATTGTTTGCAGAGTGAGAGTGTAACCTACAATTTTATGTTAAACATGTGTATATATCAAATATTGTTTGCAGAGTGAGAGTGTAACCTACAATTTTATGTTAAACATGTGTATATATCAAATATTGTTTGCAGAGTGAGAGTGTAACCTACAATTTTATGTTAAACATGTGTATATATCAAATATTGTTTGCAAAGTGAGAGTGTAACCTACAATTTTATGTTAAACATGTGTATATATCAAATATTGATTGCAGAGTGAGAGTGTAACCTACAATTTTATGTTAAACATGTGTATATATATCAGAGTGAGAGTGTAACCTACAATTTTATGTTAAACATGTGTAGATATCAAATATTGACTGCAGAGTGATTTTTTGATGATTTATTTTGCATACCGACATATAATAAACATTCGGCTGTGTGATATCACGTGTTTTATGACGTCATTAGACTGTCTTTAAAATACGTCATGACGGAAGGACTGTGATGAAGGTCGATCGTCTTGCTGAATAAGCAGTTCAAGAATGACAATTTCGTATTCAATATGTCTTGGTGTCATACTGAATTTTGACGTGACAATGGCGCCTACGTGTAACTTCCAAATTGTCGTCATAATGCTGGAGCTTTATACGAATACACCAACATAAACCAAATGTCTTATATATGCCACTTGTTAAATAAATAGTCTCTGTCTTGTGGAGGGTCGTCTGCGTAATGTTTGTTACGTAGTCAATCGTCCCCCAGACTGAGATTATTGATTGCAACAAGTACCTGTGTTATATACCTGTTATATAGAGTTTATGACGGTGTAAATAAGTATTATTTGCAATGACCAAACCAAGGCAAAAACAGAGACGTATATGCTTCATTGTATATGTCTTACATATAAAAGGAATCAGACAAAGCCTATAAATGTCCTGTTCTGAAACGAGAACATAAGAGAATATGTGTTAATGATCATAAACAATGAACAGGGATTTTCATCCTGTTAAACATAATTACTGTAACGTACATCTTTTCGTGGTAATCTTATTCTAGCGCCTTCGCTTTGAAAGTATTGCGCTTAAATATCATTGCACGAGTAAGAGTTTTTATATGCTGCTTTTATAGAAGTTATCAAGGATGAGAAAATTTGTCATTGCGCTAATATGCCAGAATCTGACAAAGCGCTAAATTTGTATCGCGACAAATTAAGTAGGTTAACAGTATGTTGATAAACCAAATGATAATATTGTACAGGATATAGATGTAAGCCGTCAACATATACAGTACACTAGTAAAAAGTATAAACGGTTTACTGGAAATGAATTCCACGTTTTGACTATAACACATGGGTATCGTTTATATTACTTAGTGTATATAGAAGCATTGCCATAGTCAGAAGACTTCTTAAACCGTGATAATGATGAAATACTTGTGTTCCTATTTGGTAGAATGAATGAATTGACAATAATGTAGAGAGCGAGCACTGGCGTAAGATTGTGTTAAACATTTAAAAAAACCAAATGAGGTTAACAATGGACAGAAATATTGATATATGTAGATATATTTCAAAACTATTGTACCAAACTAACAGGTGTCAATGATATGGCATCGTACACTACTATGTGTAATTTGATTGCACTTTGAATATGTTTGAATGTTATGCATTATAATATTTTTTTTTGTATATAGTAAATATGTTCTGTAATGTTTTTTGTCTAATCTCCATCTCCGGCGGAAATAAAGATAAGATATCCATGTATTATCGTCACCTGGAAATTAGCGAATGTCTAAACATCGACAAGTGTTTGTAATGTCTCAGCTATTGTTTCTGTTATACGGGACACCAGTAAAATTTCTCCTAAATCACAGGGACACGCATAGTCATAATGTGATCATCCTCGATATCGTACCTTCTCTAAACCCTTAGAATATGTCATGGCAAAACTGAAGGCACGCGCATCAGGTAAAAAAAATCCTGACCAATCGCTAGGTTACATGCCTGTCTTTTGAAAAATACAAAGGAGCCAAAGCCGACTTCAAAGCTTATCCATTTTACCGGTATGTGACCACGATATTATTTGATGTACATAAAAGGGTCGAACCGTCTGTCTGCTTGTCCCATCACATGGTGGCGCACACGTAGCCTGTAAGTTTTGCCACGACCTATCCCAGGGGTGTAGAGAGCGTCGATGAGCGTTACCCCTGGATATCGAGGATGTAATATGATAAGCTTAGCGATAAATACCTTATATAGTGCCAGTATATGTAGGAATATATCGCTTATTTTATCATATAAAACTGAACGTGTTCCTGTGACCGAGCTGTCAACGACACCAGAAATATCACGTGATATATAGTTTGTATTAGGTGTAAAAACAATGTCGGCTGAATGGAAGGTGCATATGAACTTTTGTTAAATGTTGATTTAATAAATCCTGAAGAATTTTACATTATGTTGTGATTATATTGTTACTCTATTTACATATTTCAACTCTGTGTGGGAAGGACATTGGTACGTTCTATACGTGCTGAATGTCACTGAGGTCTTTTTATTTCAAAACTGCTTAGACACAACATTAAAGGCCCAATATACGTAACTTTCGGCAAAACTTGAAGCGAAAATCAAGCCTAATAACTTATTATATATATAGATTTAGTTAAGATTACCTGATATCAGCAATATTCTAGATGAATTCTTTCGCGGTTACCGGTAAAGCAACAGTTGAAACACGCTAGTTGTAAACACGCGTCCATATCGAACCGTCCTCTACCTTCGGTTTGTTGTTGAAGTGGGCCCCACCTGAATTATTTTCAAATCTTTGGATTTTTTTTGTCCAGAGTTTCTTGTTAGTTACCGCTCAGGTTTACTTCGTTTTAGGCTTATTTTTGTATGGTTATCAACTGGATTTTTTTTCAGAATTTTTCAGAATCACGAAAATTTCCCTGAAGTTACGTATATTGGGCCTTTAAAGTCATAAAGTAAAAAGAAGTTACACAATAACAAAAAAACTTAAGTAATTTGTAATTTTATTTGACAGTGATGCATTGAAAGTATTCCTCCGATTAAATACTGATACATCAATAAGCTTTAAAGTATTCTCAACTTTTAAACAGAAATTCAAATCAAATATTGCGAGTTTCCTTTGACCCTAACACAAGACTTAGACTATTCAAAAACCGACATTATAAAAACTGTTTATGCCGCATAAATAAACAGGGACATCTCACAATGAGATTATTGAGGTGACCACAGAATGTGTCTATTGTCTTCATCAAGCGGCGTAGGATACAGTTGTTTATAACTTGTATCAAGAGATGTTACACAAATTATATCTAAGATAGCATCGCTACTTTATTCAATATAGGTAATGCACATGCATATGAATACAAAGTTGAGAGAGAAAACCTGTAAATTTCAAGTCAAAAGTAACTTTCGGCAAAACATGAAGCAAAATTCAAGATTACCTGATATCAGCAATATTCAAAATGAATTCTTACGCGGTTACCGGTGCAGCAGCAGATGAAACTCGGTATTTGTAAACACGCGTCCATTTCGAACTGTCTCCTAACTTCGGCTTGTTGTTGAAGTGGGCCCCACCTGAATTATTTTCAATTCTTTGGATTTTTCTGTCAAGAGTTTCTTGTTAATTAACGCTCAGGATTACTTCGTTTTAGACTTATTTTTGCATGGTTATCAACTGGATTTCTTTCAAAATTTTTCAGAATCCTAAAAGAAAATCCAAAGTTACGTATATTAGGCCTGAAAGAGAGAAAAACGTAACGATTGGATTTGTGTCATTTTTCAATCTTTTACATGTGCCTCTTTAGTTTAAAAGTTTTCAAAACCAGAAATCGTACTTTTTTGGTTTTAAAACTCACTATGAAAACCAGCAGCTTAGCTTTTGAGCATGTAAAACATTGGCCTACTTGAAAAAATTAGGAGAATGAAAATCCGAAAATACACCAAAGCCCAAAAAAAGGCCTAATAGACATTCATTCTTTGTCCGCCATTGTTTGTGGGTTGAAATAAGAAAATAGAGAGCCATGATAGATTGTAAGTTACATTGTGTTCAAGCCGTCTGTCAGTGCGCTAGTTTTTATTAAATCATGTGTGTATAACGATGACATTATAAACTCCGGCAGGCATGGCATTATTTCCAACTAAGAGGTCAGTTTTGAGGATTGCTGTTATGTTATCATTACAGATAGGACTGAATCATTTATGAATGCTATAATTTAGCAGGAGGCAGCTCGTTTGATAATCAGGCCAACAAGTGCTAAGACGTTCCGGAAAAAAACCCCTTAATATTTGTTTATTTTGTAACCGTTTTTCTTTATGAAAAAGGCGAGACATCTGCTTTTAATCACAAAAACAAAACAATTCAAGGATTTCCGCCGTTTAGCCCACAGATCCGCTCAACCGTCGAGTCCTAGAATAAGAGCTCGAGGTTAATTGGCCTTAACGGTCGTCTTGGTTTTGGTGTACTAATACTCATAGCTTTTGTTGTTGTGTCCCCACAACGAACTTATCATTAACCCTAACGAAGTTTGATCTAGAAAACCGATAGGTCTGCAATGGGTCCGTTTCAGGTAAGTTATATATGTATATATCTCAATCATCCACACTTGTAGTTTGGACCTATTGTCAAACTCAGCGATTTTGATTTACGGTCAATTGACTTCTCAAAAGTGAAAAGTTACAAACGTTTTCCTTGGCCTTTAAACCAGTTGCCTTGACCTTGACGTTTCGTTAGTTATAACTCCTTGTTAATTCGGACCAACTTGACTTCTTCATGACATAGCCAAAAGTTAATCAGTGAAACTACAAAACTTGACCCTGACCTTTGACCTGGACTTTTGATCAGTAGACTCCTAGCTTGACTCTGATCATCTTTGTTTCATGTCACAACAAAATTGCTCATCAGTCGAAGCTACAAAATTTGACCTTGTCTTTTGATCCGTTGAATCCTTGCTGAATTCTGACTAATTTTGCAGTGAAGCTACCAAACTTGACCTTAACCTTTAACCCAGTGACCTTGACTTTTAGTCAGTTGTGACACCTTGCTTATTCGACAACTTTGCCCCATAATGTCATAACAAAACGTTCATCGGTGAAAAGCTACAAAAATAACCTTAACGTTGACACAGTCACCTTGACTGTGGACCTTAGTATTTTTGTGAAGCCAAACTTTTTGACCAAATTTCATGTTACTCTGATACGGGGGCAAAGGGCTCTAATTTTGCTTCAAAGTGTCATTTTCCTATATAAATTATAGCAGATTTCAACCTGACGTGAAGTCCAGAAGGTTATTAAATTCACAATTTTGATAAAACATTTCCATCAATGAAGATGATTAAAACCAACATAAAATAAGATTCTTGAAATGTTAGCTAATTTGACCCATTTGTCCCCCTCCATACAACTCTGGAGTTATACTGGGGACAAAAACTTCCCGACATCAAAATGTCATCAAGTTTGATTTTCAACTGAAAATGAACAAAACACACCAAAAACTTATTTTCCTATATAACCTATCTTAAATTTCTACCCACTCCCCAGGCGGGAACATGAAGTCTGTGGGCATGGAATTCATAATTCCGATAAAGCACCTTAAGACCTTTTTCATCTATAAAGAGTATTTGAATCCAATTTCCAGTATATCTGGGTCTAAAGAAGATTTTTGAAATTTTAGCCAATTTCACTGCTTTTGTCCCCCCCCCCCCCCCCCTCTGGCCCCAATGGAGCGCGTACCATAAAATTTCCAATTTTGGTGGCTTTGGCTTGGGAAGCTTCCTGTAAAATTACATTCAAAATTTGTTTAGGGCTTTTAAGAAGTTGAAAATGTAAATTGTTTAAGGATGACCGACGACAGATAAAAGATGACTAGAATACTGTAAAAGTGGAATTGTTTGCAGTGTGGAAATTTTTCCCTTATTTCGCTGGCATTAAATCACCACGAATATATCCACACGCGAAGATATTTAACGCGCTCAAACTGTACAGTGTGTAATAGTTTTATATATATACACAGTGCAAAACAGAATGACTTACATTTGTACAGAAAGAACATTTCAACACTGCGAACCATTTGGAGGCTGACTCAGAGGAAAATTCCATGCACGAAAATATTGGCTTTTACAGTAGGTTACTTGAGATTGTTGACCTAAAAAAACAGCAGTCTCTGCATTGTCATTCAATCTTAGCATGCTGTATATATAACAACTGTTTTTTGTTCAATTCCATGTGGTGGCCACATTTACAAATAAAGACGTCAAAATGATTGATATAATTTCAGTTTTATTTCATAAGCTGATAACCCAATACACCACAACAGTACTGGACCACATCTTACTGTTCATTATAACTTGGAACATGTTAAGATCACATTCAATTGAACAGCTGAACATAGCTTAGTATATCAACATTACAACAACTCATTTCTCCATAACAATTAATACATTCATGCTGATTTGTTAACAAACATAATATTTGATTAAATACACAATAATTTATTGAACACAATGAAACGGTCAAACCATTTGTACATTTTAAATATTTATATAATGATTCTTGTTAAACCAGTCAACAGCATTCTACAGTCCGTCTTTTGGGAAACACAATCTTGTAAAGTGTTCATCACCGAACCTGTCAACTACCCTACAGACCTCCTGCATCATTTTTCTTGCACATTTTAATGGAAGGGTGATGGAAACCCCAAGTAAATGGAAATATACTACAGCAGACTTTTGACAAATAAAACTGTCCGGGTGATGGATACCCCATGTAAATGGAAATATACTACAGCAGACTTCTGACAAATAAAACTGTCCATACCACTGCGATGGCTGTATCAACAGACTTTTACCTATCAAAATATCCAACAATGATATATAACAGCAATGCAAATGCATGAGAAATGTTGAGGAAATAATTTGATTTTAATGGCATCTAATGTAAACACTTCTTTTTATCTAACAGCAATCTTAGAAAAGTTGTAAGATCATCTTGCACAATATCACTGGGCCCAGTTGTTCAAAAGATAATAATAGCTTAATCACTATTTAATAACATTTTTCAAACTGAAATAATTCCATTAATATACAAAGTAAATTGCCTCAACCAACTCTGAATGTAAATTGACTAAATCAGATATATGATGTGTGGAAAATTGTAACTGATTCAATGATTTGGTGTTGAAGTTGCAAGAGAATTGAAATTTGCATTAATCAATGATAAAGTTAAACACCTTTTGAACAACTCGTCCCAGATGTTAATCAATAAACATGCACTTTTTATGAAAAAATTTATAAAAGTCATTAGAAAAATGACATATATTAGGCAACGACATCAAAATTCTTTAACAACAATGAAATGTATCTCTATGTCTGAAGCTGAATGTCAAAATGAAACTTCTCATACAAAAAGTAATTCTTGTTAGTGTACATTTTATTTTCAGGTAAATCAATAATAAATGTTTAAAAACCTGATATCAAAGTTCTACTATAGTAACAATCATGACCTTGAGGCTAATTCCTTTTAAATAGAAATGAGGAGTGACAAACTCCAGTAAATTGGGAAAAGGTCAAAAAGGAGAGAAATGAAGTAAAGTTATATATTAACCTAGAACATCATATTTATACCTTACCAAATCTGAGACCGAGAAAGCACATCTAGTTAAATTAAGTTTGGTTTGGTATAATTAGTTTTACGTCCTATTAACAGCCAGGGTCATTTAAGGGCTTGCCAGGTTTTGGAGATGGAGGAAAGCCGGAGTATCCGGAGAAAAACCACCGACCTATGGTCAGTACCAGTCAAATACCCCATGTGGTATTCAAACCTTAACCACTCAGCCATAGCGGCCCTCAAAAAAAGTTTAGTAGAGTATAAATATAACATGTGAACAAGTTAAATAGAAAATGATTGGACTTGGGATGACTGGATCAGCTAAACTTGATGGTTCCGTTATATAAATAATGTACAGTTGAACCAAGTTAAACTTAGTTTAACCAAGTTGGCAGGACCATCAGAAAACTTTGAGTTATCCAGGAATTCGAGTTACATGAGTTTAAATGATAGTGTAAAGGTTGGCCGGGACCTGAGAATATTTCAAATTAAACGGAGTCTTGGAGTTATACAAGTTGGAGATATACAAGGTTCGACTGTTTGTGTGTATATGTCTGTTATCACACTCAGACTGGATGTGTGTATATGTCGGTTATCACACTCAGACTGTTTGTGTGTATATGTCGGTTATCACACTCAGACTGTTTGTGTGTATATGTCGGTTATCACACTCAGACTGTTTGTGTGTATATGTCGGTTATCACACTCAGACTGGATGTGTGTATATGCCGGTTATCACACTCAGACTGGATGTGTGTATATGCCGGTTATCACACTCAGACTGGATGTGTGTATATGCCGGTTATCACACTCAGACTGGATGTGTGTATATGTCGGTTATCACACTCAGACTGGATGTGTGTATATGTCGGTTATCACACTCAGACTGGATGTGTGTATATGTCGGTTATCACACTCAGACTGTTTGTGTGTATATGTTATCACACTCAGACTGTTTGTGTGTATATGTTATCACACTCAGACTGGATGTGTGTATATGTCGGTTATCACATTCAGACTGTTTGTGTGTATATGTCGGTTATCACACTCAGACTGTTTGTGTGTATATGTTATCACACTCAGACTGGATGTGTGTATATGCCGGTTATCACACTCAGACTGTTTGTGTGTATATGTCGGTTATCACACTCAGACTGTTTGTGTGTATATGTTATCACACTCAGACTGGATGTGTGTATATGTCGGTTATCACACTCAGACTGGATGTGTGTATATGCCGGTTATCACACTCAGACTGGATGTGTGTATATGCCGGTTATCACACTCAGACTGGATGTGTGTATATGTCGGTTATCACACTCAGACTGGATGTGTGTATATGTCGGTTATCACACTCAGACTGGATGTGTGTATATGTCGGTTATCACACTCAGACTGGATGTGTGTATATGTCGGTTATCACACTCAGACTGGATGTGTGTATATGTCGGTTATCACACTCAGACTGGATGTGTGTATATGTCGGTTATCACACTCAGACTGGATGTGTGTATATGTCGGTTATCACACTCAGACTGGATGTGTGTATATGTCGGTTATCACACTCAGACTGTTTGTGTGTATATGTCGGTTATCACACTCAGACTGGATGTGTGTATATGTCTGTTATCACACTCAGACTGGATGTGTGTATATGTCGGTTATCACACTCAGACTGTTTGTGTATATGCCGGTTATCACACTCAGACTGGATGTGTGTATATGTCGGTTATCACACTCAGACTGTTTGTGTGTATATGTCGGTTATCACACTCAGACTGGATGTGTGTATATGTCTGTTATCACACTCAGACTGGATGTGTGTATATGTCGGTTATCACACTCAGACTGGATGTGTGTATATGTCGGTTATCACACTCAGACTGGATGTGTGTATATGTCGGTTATCACACTCAGACTGGATGTGTGTATATGTCGGTTATCACACTCAGACTGGATGTGTGTATATGTCGGTTATTACACTCAGACTGGATGTGTGTATATGTCGGTTATCACACTCAGACTGGATGTGTGTATATGTCTGTTATCACACTCAGACTGTTTGTGTGTATATGCCGGTTATCACACTCAGACTGTTTGTGTGTATATGTCGGTTATCACACTCAGACTGGATGTGTGTATATGTCTGTTATCACACTCAGACTGTTTGTGTGTATATGCCGGTTATCACACTCAGACTGTTTGTGTGTATATGTCGGTTATCACACTCAGACTGGATGTGTGTATATGTCGGTTATCACACTCAGACTGGATGTGTGTATATGTCGGTTATCACACTCAGACTGGATGTGTGTATATGTCGGTTATCACACTCAGACTGGATGTGTGTATATGTCGGTTATTACACTCAGACTGGATGTGTGTATATGTCGGTTATCACACTCAGACTGGATGTGTGTATATGTCTGTTATCACACTCAGACTGTTTGTGTGTATATGCCGGTTATCACACTCAGACTGTTTGTGTGTATATGTCGGTTATCACACTCAGACTGGATGTGTGTATATGTCTGTTATCACACTCAGACTGTTTGTGTGTATATGCCGGTTATCACACTCAGACTGTTTGTGTGTATATGTCGGTTATCACACTCAGACTGGATGTGTGTATATGTTATCACACTCAGACTGTTTGTGTGTATATGCCGGTTATCACACTCAGACTGTTTGTGTGTATATGCCGGTTATCACACTCAGACTGTTTGTGTGTATATGTCGGTTATCACACTCAGACTGTTTGTGTGTATATGCCGGTTATCACACTCAGACTGGATGTGTGTATATGTCGGTTATCACACTAAGACTAGATGTGTGTATATGCCGGTTATCACACTCAGACTGTTTGTGTGTATATGCCGGTTATCACACTCAGACTGTTTGTGTGTATATGCCGGTTATCACACTCAGACTGGATGTGTGTATATGCCGGTTATCACACTCAGACTGGATGTGTGTATATGTCGGTTATCACACTCAGACTGTTTGTGTGTATATGCCGGTTATCACACTCAGACTGTTTGTGTGTATATGTCGGTTATCACACTCAGACTGTTTGTGTGTATATGTCGGTTATCACACTCAGACTGTTTGTGTGTATATGTCGGTTATCACACTCAGACTGTTTGTGTGTATATTGCGGTTATCACACTCAGACTGTTTGTGTGTATATGTCGGTTATCACACTCAGACTGTTTGTGTGTATATGCCGGTTATCACACTCAGACTGGATGTGTGTATATGTCGGTTATCACACTCAGACTGGATGTGTGTATATGTCGGTTATCACACTCAGACTGGATGTGTGTATATGTCTGTTATCACACTCAGACTGGATGTGTGTATATGCCGGTTATCACACTCAGACTGGATGTGTGTATATGTCTGTTATCACACTCAGACTGGATGTGTGTATATGTCGGTTATCACACTCAGACTGGATGTGTGTATATGTCGGTTATCACACTCAGACTGGATGTGTGTATATGTCGGTTATCACACTCAGACTGGATGTGTGTATATGTCGGTTATCACACTCAGACTGGATGTGTGTATATGTCTGTTATCACACTCAGACTGGATGTGTGTATATGTCGGTTATCACACTCAGACTGGATGTGTGTATATGCCGGTTATCACACTCAGACTGTTTGTGTGTATATGACGGTTATCACACTCAGACTGGATGTGTGTATATGACGGTTATCACACTCAGACTGTTTGTGTGTATATGACGGTTATCACACTCAGACTGGATGTGTGTATATGCCGGTTATCACACTCAGACTGGATGTGTGTATATGCCGGTTATCACACTCAGACTGGATGTGTGTATATGCCGGTTATCACACTCAGACTGTTTGTGTGTATATGCCGGTTATCACACTCAGACTGTTTGTGTGTATATGCCGGTTATCACACTCAGACTGTTTGTGTGTATATGCCGGTTATCACACTCAGACTGGATGTGTGTATATGTCGGTTATCACACTCAGACTGGATGTGTGTATATGCCGGTTATCACACTCAGACTGGATGTGTGTATATGCCGGTTATCACACTCAGACTGGATGTGTGTATATGCCGGTTATCACACTCAGACTGGATGTGTGTATATGCCGGTTATCACACTCAGACTGTTTGTGTGTATATGCCGGTTATCACACTCAGACTGGATGTGTGTATATGTCGGTTATCAAACTCAGAGTGGATGTGTGTATATGCCGGTTATCACACTCAGACTGGATGTGTGTATATGTCGGTTATCACACTCAGACTGTTTGTGTGTATATGTCGGTTATCACACTCAGACTGGATGTGTGTATATGTCGGTTATCACACTCAGACTGTTTGTGTGTATATGTCGGTTATCACACTCAGACTGGATGTGTGTATATGTCGGTTATCACACTCAGACTGTTTGTGTGTATATGTCGGTTATCACACTCAGACTGGATGTGTGTATATGTCGGTTATCACACTCAGACTGTTTGTGTGTATATGTCGGTTATCACACTCAGACTGGATGTGTGTATATGTCGGTTATCACACTCAGACTGGATGTGTGTATATGTCGGTTATCACACTCAGACTGGATGTGTGTATATGTCGGTTATCACACTCAGACTGGATGTGTGTATATGCCGGTTATCACACTCAGACTGGATGTGTGTATATGCCGGTTATCACACTCAGACTGGATGTGTGTATATGCCGGTTATCACACTCAGACTGGATGTGTGTATATGCCGGTTATCACACTCAGACTGGATGTGTGTATATGTCGGTTATCACACTCAGACTGTTTGTGTGTATATGTCGGTTATCACACTCAGACTGGATGTGTGTATATGCCGGTTATCACACTCAGACTGTTTGTGTGTATATGCCGGTTATCACACTCAGACTGTTTGTGTGTATATGCCGGTTATCACACTCAGACTGGATGTGTGTATATGCCGGTTATCACACTCAGACTGGATGTGTGTATATGCCGGTTATCACACTCAGACTGGATGTGTGTATATGCCGGTTATCACACTCAGACTGGATGTGTGTATATGCCGGTTATCACACTCAGACTGGATGTGTGTATATGCCGGTTATCACACTCAGACTGGATGTGTGTATATGTCGGTTATCACACTCAGACTGGATGTGTGTATATGCCGGTTATCACACTCAGACTGGATGTGTGTATATGCCGGTTATCACACTCAGACTGGATGTGTGTATATGCCGGTTATCACACTCAGACTGGATGTGTGTATATGTCGGTTATCACACTCAGACTGGATGTGTGTATATGTCGGTTATCACACTCAGACTGGATGTGTGTATATGCCGGTTATCACACTCAGACTGTTTGTTTGTATATGCCGGTTATCACACTCAGACTGTTTGTGTGTATATGCCGGTTATCACACTCAGACTGGATGTGTGTATATGCCGGTTATCACACTCAGACTGGATGTGTGTATATGCCGGTTATCACACTCAGACTGGATGTGTGTATATGCCGGTTATCACACTCAGACTGGATGTGTGTATATGCCGGTTATCACACTCAGACTGGATGTGTGTATATGCCGGTTATCACACTCAGACTGGATGTGTGTATATGCCGGTTATCACACTCAGACTGGATGTGTGTATATGCCGGTTATCACACTCAGACTGGATGTGTGTATATGCCGGTTATCACACTCAGACTGGATGTGTGTATATGCCGGTTATCACACTCAGACTGGATGTGTGTATATGCCGGTTATCACACTCAGACTGGATGTGTGTATATGCCGGTTATCACACTCAGACTGGATGTGTGTATATGCCGGTTATCACACTCAGACTGGATGTGTGTATATGCCGGTTATCACACTCAGACTGGATGTGTGTATATGCCGGTTATCACACTCAGACTGGATGTGTGTATATGCCGGTTATCACACTCAGACTGGATGTGTGTATATGCCGGTTATCACACTCAGACTGGATGTGTGTATATGCCGGTTATCACACTCAGACTGGATGTGTGTATATGCCGGTTATCACACTCAGACTGGATGTGTGTATATGCCGGTTATCACACTCAGACTGGATGTGTGTATATGCCGGTTATCACACTCAGACTGGATGTGTGTATATGCCGGTTATCACACTCAGACTGGATGTGTGTATATGCCGGTTATCACACTCAGACTGGATGTGTGTATATGCCGGTTATCACACTCAGACTGGATGTGTGTATATGCCGGTTATCACACTCAGACTGGATGTGTGTATATGCCGGTTATCACACTCAGACTGGATGTGTGTATATGCCGGTTATCACACTCAGACTGGATGTGTGTATATGCCGGTTATCACACTCAGACTGGATGTGTGTATATGCCGGTTATCACACTCAGACTGGATGTGTGTATATGCCGGTTATCACACTCAGACTGTTTGTGTGTATATGCCGGTTATCACACTCAGACTGGATGTGTGTATATGCCGGTTATCACACTCAGACTGTTTGTGTGTATATGCCTGTTATCACACTCAGACTGGATGTGTGTATATGCCGGTTATCACACTCAGACTGTTTGTGTGTATATGCCGGTTATCACACTCAGACTGGATGTGTGTATATGCCGGTTATCACACTCAGACTGTTTGTGTGTATATGTCGGTTATCACACTCAGACTGTTTGTGTGTATATGCCGGTTATCACACTCAGACTGTTTGTGTGTATATGCTGGTTATCACACTCAGACTGGATGTGTGTATATGCCGGTTATCACACTCAGACTGGATGTGTGTATATGTCGGTTATCACACTCAGACTGGATGTGTGTATATGCCGGTTATCACACTCAGACTGGATGTGTGTATATGTCGGTTATCACACTCAGACTGGATGTGTGTATATGCCGGTTATCACACTCAGACTGTTTGTGTGTATATGCCGGTTATCACACTCAGACTGTTTGTGTGTATATGCCGGTTATCACACTCAGACTGTTTGTGTGTATATGTCGGTTATCACACTCAGACTGGATGTGTGTATATGTCGGTTATCACACTCAGACTGGATGTGTGTATATGTCGGTTTTCACACTCAGACTGGATGTGTGTATATGTCGGTTTTCACACTCAGACTGTTTGTGTGTATATGACGGTTATCACACTCAGACTGTTTGTGTGTATATGACAGTTATCACACTCAGACTGTTTGTGTGTATATGACGGTTATCACACTCAGACTGTTTGTGTGTATATGACGGTTATCACACTCAGACTGTTTGTGTGTATATGACGGTTATCACACTCAGACTGGATGTGTGTATATGCCGGTTATCACACTCAGACTGTTTGTTTGTATATGCCGGTTATCACACTCAGACTGTTTGTGTGTATATGCCGGTTATCACACTCAGACTGGATGTGTGTATATGCCGGTTATCACACTCAGACTGGATGTGTGTATATGCCGGTTATCACACTCAGACTGGATGTGTGTATATGCCGGTTATCACACTCAGACTGTTTGTGTGTATATGCCGGTTATCACACTCAGACTGGATGTGTGTATATGCCGGTTATCACACTCAGACTGGATGTGTGTATATGCCGGTTATCACACTCAGACTGGATGTGTGTATATGCCGGTTATCACACTCAGACTGTTTGTGTGTATATGCCGGTTATCACACTCAGACTGTTTGTGTGTATATGCCGGTTATCACACTCAGACTGGATGTGTGTATATGCCGGTTATCACACTCAGACTGGATGTGTGTATATGCCGGTTATCACACTCAGACTGGATGTGTGTATATGCCGGTTATCACACTCAGACTGGATGTGTGTATATGCCGGTTATCACACTCAGACTGGATGTGTGTATATGCCGGTTATCACACTCAGACTGGATGTGTGTATATGCCGGTTATCACACTCAGACTGGATGTGTGTATATGCCGGTTATCACACTCAGACTGGATGTGTGTATATGCCGGTTATCACACTCAGACTGGATGTGTGTATATGCCGGTTATCACACTCAGACTGGATGTGTGTATATGCCGGTTATCACACTCAGACTGGATGTGTGTATATGCCGGTTATCACACTCAGACTGGATGTGTGTATATGCCGGTTATCACACTCAGACTGGATGTGTGTATATGCCGGTTATCACACTCAGACTGGATGTGTGTATATGCCGGTTATCACACTCAGACTGGATGTGTGTATATGCCGGTTATCACACTCAGACTGGATGTGTGTATATGCCGGTTATCACACTCAGACTGGATGTGTGTATATGCCGGTTATCACACTCAGACTGTTTGTGTGTATATGCCGGTTATCACACTCAGACTGGATGTGTGTATATGCCGGTTATCACACTCAGACTGTTTGTGTGTATATGCCTGTTATCACACTCAGACTGGATGTGTGTATATGCCGGTTATCACACTCAGACTGTTTGTGTGTATATGCCGGTTATCACACTCAGACTGGATGTGTGTATATGCCGGTTATCACACTCAGACTGTTTGTGTGTATATGTCGGTTATCACACTCAGACTGTTTGTGTGTATATGCCGGTTATCACACTCAGACTGTTTGTGTGTATATGCTGGTTATCACACTCAGACTGGATGTGTGTATATGCCGGTTATCACACTCAGACTGGATGTGTGTATATGTCGGTTATCACACTCAGACTGGATGTGTGTATATGCCGGTTATCACACTCAGACTGGATGTGTGTATATGTCGGTTATCACACTCAGACTGGATGTGTGTATATGCCGGTTATCACACTCAGACTGTTTGTGTGTATATGCCGGTTATCACACTCAGACTGTTTGTGTGTATATGCCGGTTATCACACTCAGACTGTTTGTGTGTATATGTCGGTTATCACACTCAGACTGGATGTGTGTATATGTCGGTTATCACACTCAGACTGGATGTGTGTATATGTCGGTTTTCACACTCAGACTGGATGTGTGTATATGTCGGTTTTCACACTCAGACTGTTTGTGTGTATATGACGGTTATCACACTCAGACTGTTTGTGTGTATATGACAGTTATCACACTCAGACTGTTTGTGTGTATATGACGGTTATCACACTCAGACTGTTTGTGTGTATATGACGGTTATCACACTCAGACTGTTTGTGTGTATATGACGGTTATCACACTCAGACTGGATGTGTGTATATGCCGGTTATCACACTCAGACTGTTTGTGTGTATATGCCGGTTATCACACTCAGACTGGATGTGTGTATATGCCGGTTATCACACTCAGACTGGATGTGTGTATATGCCGGTTATCACACTCAGACTGGATGTGTGTATATGCCGGTTATCACACTCAGACTGGATGTGTGTATATGCCGGTTATCACACTCAGACTGGATGTGTGTATATGCCGGTTATCACACTCAGACTGGATGTGTGTATATGCCGGTTATCACACTCAGACTGGATGTGTGTATATGCCGGTTATCACACTCAGACTGTTTGTGTGTATATGCCGGTTATCACACTCAGACTGTTTGTGTGTATATGCCGGTTATCACACTCAGACTGTTTGTGTGTATATGTCGGTTATCACACTCAGACTGTTTGTGTGTATATGCCGGTTATCACACTCAGACTGGATGTGTGTATATGTCGGTTATCACACTCAGACTGGATGTGTGTATATGCCGGTTATCACACTCAGACTGTTTGTGTGTATATGCCGGTTATCACACTCAGACTGGATGTGTGTATATGCCGGTTATCACACTCAGACTGTTTGTGTGTATATGCCGGTTATCACACTCAGACTGGATGTGTGTATATGCCGGTTATCACACTCAGACTGGATGTGTGTATATGCCGGTTATCACACTCAGACTGTTTGTGTGTATATGCCGGTTATCACACTCAGACTGTTTGTGTGTATATGCCGGTTATCACACTCAGACTGGATGTGTGTATATGCCGGTTATCACACTCAGACTGTTTGTGTGTATATGCCGGTTATCACACTCAGACTGTTTGTGTGTATATGCCGGTTATCACACTCAGACTGTTTGTGTGTATATGTCGGTTATCACACTCAGACTGTTTGTGTGTATATGCCGGTTATCACACTCAGACTGGATGTGTGTATATGTCGGTTATCACACTCAGACTGGATGTGTGTATATGCCGGTTATCACACTCAGACTGTTTGTGTGTATATGCCGGTTATCACACTCAGACTGGATGTGTGTATATGCCGGTTATCACACTCAGACTGGATGTGTGTATATGCCGGTTATCACACTCAGACTGGATGTGTGTATATGCCGGTTATCACACTCAGACTGTTTGTGTGTATATGCCGGTTATCACACTCAGACTGTTTGTGTGTATATGCCGGTTATCACACTCAGACTGTTTGTGTGTATATGTCGGTTATCACACTCAGACTGTTTGTGTGTATATGTCGGTTATCACACTCAGACTGTTTGTGTGTATACGTCGGTTATCACACTCAGACTGGATGTGTGTATATGTCGGTTATCACACTCAGACTGGATGTGTGTATATGTCGGTTATCACACTCAGACTAGATGTGTGTATATGTCGGTTATCACACTCAGACTGGATGTGTGTATATGCCTGTTATCACACTCAGACTGTTTGTGTGTATATGTCGGTTATCACACTCAGACTGGATGTGTGTATATGTCGGTTATCACACTCAGACTGTTTGTGTGTATATGTCGGTTATCACACTCAGACTGGATGTGTGTATATGTCGGTTATCACACTCAGACTGTTTGTGTGTATATGTCGGTTATCACACTCAGACTGTTTGTGTGTATATGTCGGTTATCACACTCAGACTGGATGTGTGTATATGTCGGTTATCACACTCAGACTGTTTGTGTGTATATGTCGGTTATCACACTCAGACTGTTTGTGTGTATATGTCGGTTATCACACTCAGACTGTTTGTGTGTATATGCAGGTTATCACACTCAGACTGTTTGTGTGTATATGCCGGTTATCACACTCAGACTGTTTGTGTGTATGTGCTGGTTATCACACTCAGACTGTTTGTGTGTATGTGCCGGTTATCACACTCAGACTGTTTGTGTGTATATGTCGGTTATCACACTCAGACTGTTTGTGTGTATATGCCGGTTATCACACTCAGACTGTTTGTGTGTATGTGCTGGTTATCACACTCAGACTGTTTGTGTGTATATGCCGGTTATCACACTCAGACTGTTTGTGTGTATGTGCTGGTTATCACACTCAGACTGTTTGTGTGTATATGCTGGTTATCACACTCAGACTGTTTGTGTGTATATGCTGGTTATCACACTCAGACTGTTTGTGTGTATATGCCGGTTATCACACTCAGACTCTCTATTCATTACCTAGTTGTACAATATATTGTTAAACACAGATTACAGAACTATACTATAAACAGCATGCCACTCTAACAGTTTTATACTAACTCAACAACTGTAGACAACACTTTCCTTTTAAGAGGTACCACACTAACAATCACATGGCCTTTTTATTTCTCTTAATCTTAAGCGTAGCCATACAAAATCAAAGAATATTAGGCCAAAATATATATATATATACAGTTGTGGGATCGCACAACGTTACATGATGTGCGGTGGGCGCACGATGGGCGAACGGTGTATGCACGATGTACGAACGATGCAATCCTGGGCGATAATTTCTAACGCACATGTGGGCGCACGATAAACTAACATTGTGCGATGACAATCGTGGTTGATATAAATTTAGAAATGGTTTAACAATATATACGTTTTCGCGCTAGATGTTTTAAACATATTTCTATATTGTAACTATTTACATGAGCTGATAGTTCTATCTATATATTTCATAAAATCAGTAATAGTCTTTCTGTAGTTTTTGAAGCAAACCAAATAGACACATGTTAACTGTCAACACATATTGACAAGTTCTCATTCAAGTAAATATTGCCAGTTTTTACCAAGTTATACACTGCACCTGTACATGGACAATATATGTAGATGTCTCTGGCGGGGGGCACTTACAACACTCGCCTAGGTGTGAAAACACAGGTAAATTGTTGGGGAGGGGGTTTTCAAATAACTAATTATAAGAGTCCAGTTTGTTTTCATAACGGTCGCTCGGTAATGGCTGTCGGAGCGGATCGCCGCACACGGGACAGGTAAAACTCTGGCATGTTATTTACCTATTCTGTTACCTGTTAGCTAAACCCGCACTTGGCTGTCTCATGGTCACTGTAATACTGTTTACTGTATATTGTTAAATTGACATAATCCCAATAAATATGATGGGAATTTAAATAGTTTTTGGACAAGAGAGTTCCATATGTTTTTCATTCCGTAATATGTATCGACCAATTGTACCAAATGGTGCGTGTGTGCGATTCTATCGCACACATAAACACACGATCTTTAGATCGCCCCGTTGTGCGCACCATGGGCGAACGATGTGTGCACGATGAACGCACGCAGTTTTTGGTGCGTTGTGCGATACCACAACTGTATATAAGTAACAGGGGAGGAAAAAAGCACAGCCAGACCGGAGTCAAAACCCAGGACCTTCCGAGCTTTAGATGGACATTCAACAAATTGAGCTATCTGTTCGCGGATGATCGACCCGGTCTAGATTCGCTACATCCCTCCCTCCTTTAACAAAGTCCTTGACCCTGAAGACATCATTATTTACAACCCAGGTTTGAATATATCCTTACTAAGTATGCACCTGGGCCACTACATGAATAAAGTTTGTTTCAGGAAATATGCTTGAAAAATAGGGTAGGTTGGTAGGCAAATTATTTTATTTTTGTTTTTATTTATATGAATTCAAATTTTGTTCAAATTTACAATGCATTTCCACACATTTCAGTGGCTATTAGGTTGTCCAGAATAAGGTCAGACTCCCAAAAGAGGAAGGGAGCACATTTTATTGAGTTGCTGTGAACTTTGCCTGGCTCATAGCTAGATTAAAATAAACTGACTTGGAGAGAATTTCTGACAATATTGGTAAAACTGTGATTTCCTACACTGTGCCAGCATCTCACCATGTAGCCACACACAGGTCAATGGACCCAGCTGATAATTAAAATGTACGCAAGAAAGACACATTAAATGGTAACACTTTAAACAAACTATATAAATGTATACAGTATTGGTACAGTTTGTAATTAAAACACAAAGTCCTAGATAGTTTTTTGCAAAGTAAAGGTCCTCAAAGTTGTTAAACCACATTGTTTATTTTATTGTGATACATACTTCAGTCAGTCCATGATTTAATTTTGTTCTTCCTTTTCCAGTTTTACTTTTTACATATTTCATTGATACACAAATTTCATGATCTACATGTAAATTTGCACACAAGTCAGGAATCATGCATGCATAACTACTGAAAAATAACAATCTTAATACATACATGGAAAGCAGATGAAATAACATGAAACATGTTTCTCGTTATACATAGTAGCTATAAACAGCATGTAAAAACTTTAAACAAACACTGCAGGAAGAATTTGATAAAATCTCTGTAAATTCATAAGATAGAGAGTCCCAACACTTCTCCATGGTGTTGAGTTACTGAAAAGTTCTTTCCCTGTTAAAATGATTTTAAATATTTGATCCTTAATCCTATAAAGACAATCACAGGCTGCTGGAGAGGACTATTGTCCTTCATATATATAATGCTGGGGACACACTTGATGACTGTCAATATCAAATTCTGGGTGTTAATGAGTTTCGGGATGGGTGGGGGATGGGGAGACAGGCACCGTAATAATACATCATGGATGATAGGGATAAAACCAGATCTTCATACTATTCCTTATATTGAATCTATTTTACTATTTGATAGGTGGTTGGGCCTCTGAAAAAGTGCCTCCTGCCCCTTCCACGTGGTTAATCCTGGAAAAGCCCTAAAATTGTGCCCAGGAACTCTCTATCTTATGAGGTATATATATCTGTGAAAGCCTTATACTACTTCTTCATCTCCTGACTCGGACTTATACAGCTGCTGATTCCTTCGTTTGAACTTCTTGGACTGGGGACTATCCTCACTTTCTGATCCATCTGCACGCTTGCTTGTATTTAAAGCAAGGCTGTTTGTTTTTCTTGTGACCTCCGAGTCGCTTCTTTCATCACTGCTGGCGGGACTCGACTGGGTCAAAGGTCGCAAGGTCACGGCTGGACCCATTAAAGGATCAACAGACAAAGAGTGTTCTTTTTGGGCTACCATTATGGCTTTAAATTCATCATCCTCATCCTCATCATCAGCACTTGGATCTTTTGAAGTTTGTGCTGATGTGTCCTTTTCTTTTTTCTGAGCTTCCATGATAGCTTTGAACTCTGCCTCTTCATCTGATAAAGAAATCTCTGCTGGATTCTCCGCTATACTTGATGTGAGATCCTTCACTGGATCTCGACTGTCCACGGATAGATCACCACCAGTTCCTAGCGACATGAAGCTGTCGTCTGCATTACTGGAGGACAATAAACTATTATTACAGCTCTGGTCACTGTCTATGAACGATACAAAACTCGGCTCACTGTCACATTCTGTTTCATCGTCATCTACATCGTCGTCGTCATCATCGTCAGCATCACAAGCACCCTCCCCTGAGACGTCCAGGAGATTACCGGAGTCTTGTCCTAGAAACACAGCGTTTGGGTCGGTAATATCCAGCATGGCACACATTAGGGTAGTTTGGGGGTTTACCATTGTCACAGGCGGGTTCACTTTACATTTGCCCTGATTAGGATCAAACACCTCAACAGTTTTCTGGAAATTATCCGGGATCACTAGGTCCCCACCAAAGTCTTCTAGAACTTTGTTTTCCTCTTCAATGGTAGGATTGAACTCCCATCTGGAAAAGAAATTATTCAAAAGTTTCAATAAAGGTCGTACATAAAATCACGAATAGAAAATGCCAACTAATGGTACGGATCTACTTGTGTTTAAAACATCTGATTAACAGCTAGTCAAAGTCATTGAAAGTATCAAACCTATTGACAATTGATTGTATAATCAATGGATACTGTGCTCACTCTAGTCTGAAAAATGTTTAAGCAAACGTCAGTAAAGACCACTTTTCTCTTATAGCAAATAAGAACTTCCTTTCGCAGCTTTTACTCATTAGAAGAGTCAAAATTCAAGTGTTAATATTAATATAAGTTCTGATGTATTTAACATACCACTCATTGACTTAGATCAATTCTTATTATATATTTATAGGGAGTTAGTGTTTATGAAAATGGTTTATTCAGCACTAATGGCTAGAGTGAGCACAGGAAAAATGGTGCAACACACTAGGTTTCATTCTTTAAAATAAAAGGTTTTAAAGGCAATTTTTATATAGTTTGATCAATTATATGGTAAAAATCATAGGAGTAATATATACAGGACTATTAATACATATTTTACATCAAAAACTCAAAAACATTAAACACCTTAATTTGATTGTAATAAAGAACCGATTCTATTGATAATGGATTGTGCAATAGATAATCAAAATCAATTATATTCGATCATCATCCAATCACTAATTATCATAGAACTATCCCAAGCGATTCACATAACTTCAGACTATTCCTAATAATAAGACAGTGGAATGTTTAAAACATATTTGACTATAGGCCATTCACAGAGTAAAACTTGAGCATTTTCTGGAAATTGTATTTTACATTTAACACCTACCTGGATTGATTGCCTGTGAGGTGTATTTTACGTACTAGATGTACCGGTCAACACCTACCTAGATTGATTTCCTGTGAGGTGTGTTTTACGTACTAGATGTACCGGTCAACATGTACCTGGATTGACTGTCTGTGTATTTTACATACTAGATGCAGCGGTCAACATTTACCTGGATTGACTGTCTGTATATTTAGCGTACTAGATGTACCGGTCAACATGTACCTGGATTGACTGTCTGTGTATTTTACATACTAGATGTAGCGGTCAACATTTACCTGGATTGACTGTCTGTATATTTAGCGTACTAGATGTACCGGTCAACATGTACCTAAACTTTCTGTGTATTTTACATACTAGATGTAGCGGTCAACACTTACCTGGATTGACTGTCTGTATATTTAGCGTACTAGATGTACCGGTCAACACCCACCTGGATTGACTGTCTGTATATTTAGCGTACTAGATGTACCGGTCAACATGTACCTGGATTGACTGTCAGTATATTTAGCGTACTAGATGTACCGGTCAACATGTACCTGGATTGACTGTCTGTATATTTAGCGTACTAGATGTACCGGTCAACATGTACCTAAACTTTCTGTGTATTTTACATACTAGATGTACCAGTCAACACCTACCTGGATTGACTGTCTGTATATTTAGCGTACTAGATGTACCGGTCAACATTTACCTGGATTGACTGTCTGTGTATTTTACATACTAGATGTACCAGTCAACACCTACCTGGATTGACTGTCAGTATATTTAGCGTACTAGATGTACCGGTCAACACCTACCTGGATTGACTGTCAGTATATTTAGCGTACTAGATGTACCGGTCAACATTTACCTGGATTGACTGTCTGTGTATTTTACATACTAGATGTACCAGTCAAAACCTACCTGGATTGACTGTCAGTATATTTAGCGTACTAGATGTACCGGTCAACACCTACCTGGATTGACTGTCAGTATATTTAGCGTACTAGATGTACCGGTCAACACCTACCTGGATTGATTGTCTGTGTATTTTACATACTAGATGTTCCGGTCAACACATACCTGGATTGACTGTCAGTATATTTAGCGTACTAGATGTACCGTTCAACATTTACCTGGATTGACTGTCTGTGTATTTTACATACTAGATGTACCAGTCAACACCTACCTGGATTGACTGTCTGTGTATTTTACATACTAGATGTACCGGTCAACATGTACCTGGATTGACTGTCTGTATATTTAGCGTACTAGATGTACCGGTCAACATGTACCTAAACTTTCTGTGTATTTTACATACTAGATGTAGCGGTCAACACTTACCTGGATTGACTGTCTGTATATTTAGCGTACTAGATGTACCGGTCAACACCTACCTGGATTGACTGTCAGTATATTTAGCGTACTAGATGTACCAGTCAACATGTACCTGGATTGACTGTCTGTGTATTTTACATACTAGATGTACCAGTCAACATGTACCTGGATTGACTGTCTGTGTATTTTACATACTAGATGTACCAGTCAACACCTACCTGGATTGACTGTCTGTGTATTTTACATACTAGATGTACCGGTCAACATGTACCTGGATTGACTGTCTGTATATTTAGCGTACTAGATGTACCGGTCAACATGTACCTAAACTTTCTGTGTATTTTACATACTAGATGTAGCGGTCAACACTTACCTGGATTGACTGTCTGTATATTTAGCGTACTAGATGTACCAGTCAACACCTACCTGAATTGACTGTCTGTATATTTAGCGTACTAGATGTACCAGTCAACACCTACCTGAATTGACTGTCTATATATTTAGCGTACTAGATGTACCGGTCAACACCTACCTGGAATGACTGTCTGTATATTTAGCGTACTAGATGTACCAGTCAACACCTACCTGAATTGACTGTCTATATATTTAGCGTACTAGATGTACCAGTCAACACCTACCTGGATTGACTGTCTGTATATTTAGCGTACTAGATGTACCGGTCAACATTTACCTGGATTGACTGTCTGTATATTTAGCGTACTAGATGTACCAGTCAACACCTACCTGGATTGACTGTCTGTATATTTAGCGTACTAGATGTACCGGTCAACATTTACCTGGATTGACTGTCTGTATATTTAGCGTACTAGATGTACCGGTCAACACCTACCTGAATTGACTGTCTGTATATTTAGCGTACTAGATGTACCAGTCAACACCTACCTGGATTGACTGTCTGTATATTTAGCGTACTAGATGTACCGGTCAACATGTACCTGGATTGACTGTCTGTGTATTTTACATACTAGATGTAGCGGTCAACATTTACCTGGATTGACTGTCTGTATATTTAGCGTACTAGATGTACCGGTCAACATGTACCTAAACTTTCTGTGTATTTTACATACTAGATGTAGCGGTCAACACTTACCTGGATTGACTGTCTGTATATTTAGCGTACTAGATGTACCGGTCAACACCCACCTGGATTGACTGTCTGTATATTTAGCGTACTAGATGTACCGGTCAACATGTACCTGGATTGACTGTCAGTATATTTAGCGTACTAGATGTACCGGTCAACATGTACCTGGATTGACTGTCTGTATATTTAGCGTACTAGATGTACCGGTCAACATGTACCTAAACTTTCTGTGTATTTTACATACTAGATGTACCAGTCAACACCTACCTGGATTGACTGTCTGTATATTTAGCGTACTAGATGTACCGGTCAACATTTACCTGGATTGACTGTCTGTGTATTTTACATACTAGATGTACCAGTCAACACCTACCTGGATTGACTGTCAGTATATTTAGCGTACTAGATGTACCGGTCAACACCTACCTGGATTGACTGTCAGTATATTTAGCGTACTAGATGTACCGGTCAACATTTACCTGGATTGACTGTCTGTGTATTTTACATACTAGATGTACCAGTCAACACCTACCTGGATTGACTGTCAGTATATTTAGCGTACTAGATGTACCGGTCAACACCTACCTGGATTGACTGTCAGTATATTTAGCGTACTAGATGTACCGGTCAACACCTACCTGGATTGATTGTCTGTGTATTTTACATACTAGATGTTCCGGTCAACACATACCTGGATTGACTGTCAGTATATTTAGCGTACTAGATGTACCGGTCAACATTTACCTGGATTGACTGTCTGTGTATTTTACATACTAGATGTACCAGTCAACACCTACCTGGATTGACTGTCTGTGTATTTTACATACTAGATGTACCGGTCAACATGTACCTGGATTGACTGTCTGTATATTTAGCGTACTAGATGTACCGGTCAACATGTACCTAAACTTTCTGTGTATTTTACATACTAGATGTAGCGGTCAACACTTACCTGGATTGACTGTCTGTATATTTAGCGTACTAGATGTACCGGTCAACACCTACCTGGATTGACTGTCAGTATATTTAGCGTACTAGATGTACCAGTCAACATGTACCTGGATTGACTGTCTGTGTATTTTACATACTAGATGTACCAGTCAACATGTACCTGGATTGACTGTCTGTGTATTTTACATACTAGATGTACCAGTCAACACCTACCTGGATTGACTGTCTGTGTATTTTACATACTAGATGTACCGGTCAACATGTACCTGGATTGACTGTCTGTATATTTAGCGTACTAGATGTACCGGTCAACATGTACCTAAACTTTCTGTGTATTTTACATACTAGATGTAGCGGTCAACACTTACCTGGATTGACTGTCTGTATATTTAGCGTACTAGATGTACCAGTCAACACCTACCTGAATTGACTGTCTGTATATTTAGCGTACTAGATGTACCAGTCAACACCTACCTGAATTGACTGTCTATATATTTAGCGTACTAGATGTACCGGTCAACACCTACCTGGAATGACTGTCTGTATATTTAGCGTACTAGATGTACCAGTCAACACCTACCTGAATTGACTGTCTATATATTTAGCGTACTAGATGTACCAGTCAACACCTACCTGGATTGACTGTCTGTATATTTAGCGTACTAGATGTACCGGTCAACATTTACCTGGATTGACTGTCTGTATATTTAGCGTACTAGATGTACCAGTCAACACCTACCTGGATTGACTGTCTGTATATTTAGCGTACTAGATGTACCGGTCAACATTTACCTGGATTGACTGTCTGTATATTTAGCGTACTAGATGTACCGGTCAACACCTACCTGAATTGACTGTCTGTATATTTAGCGTACTAGATGTACCAGTCAACACCTACCTGGATTGACTGTCTGTATATTTAGCGTACTAGATGTACCGGTCAACATTTACCTGAATTGACTGTCTGTATATTTAACCTACTAGATGTACCAGTCAACACCTACCTGGATTGATTGCCTGTGAGGTGTATTTTACCTACTAGATGTACCGGTCAACATTTACCTGGATTGACTGTCTGTATATTTAGCGTACTAGATGTACCGGTCAACATCTACCTGGATTGACTGTCTGTATATTTAGCGTACTAGATGTACCGGTCAACACCTACCTGGATTGACTGTCAGTATATTTAGCGTACTAGATGTACCGATCAACATGTACCTGGATTGACTGTCTGTATATTTAGCGTACTAGATGTAGCGGTCAACACCTACCTGGATTGATTTCCTGTGAGGTGTATTTTACGTTCTAGATGTACCGGTCAACACCTACCTGGATTGATTTCCTGTGAGGTGTGTTTTACGAACTAGATGTACCGGTCAACATGTACCTGGATTGACTGTCTGTATATTTAGCGTACTAGATGTACTGGTCAACACCCACCTGGATTGACTGTCTGTATATTTAGCGTACTAGATGTACCGGTCAACATGTACCTGGATTGACTGTCTGTATATTTAGCGTACTAGATGTACCAGTCAACACCCACCTGGATTGACTGTCTGTGTATTTAGCATACTAGATGTAGCGGTCAACATCTACCTGGATTGACTGTATGTATATTTAGCGTACTAGATGTACTGGTCAACACCTACCTGGATTAACTGTCTGTATATTCAGCGTACTAGATGTAGCGGTCAACACCTACCTGGATTGATTGCCTATGAGGTGTATTTTACGTTCTAGATGTACCGGTCAACATTTACCTGAATTGACTGTCTGTATATTTAACCTACTAGATGTACCAGTCAACACCTACCTGGATTGATTGCCTGTGAGGTGTATTTTACCTACTAGATGTACCGGTCAACATTTACCTGGATTGACTGTCTGTATATTTAGCGTACTAGATGTACCGGTCAACATCTACCTGGATTGACTGTCTGTATATTTAGCGTACTAGATGTACCGGTCAACACCTACCTGGATTGACTGTCAGTATATTTAGCGTACTAGATGTACCGGTCAACATGTACCTGGATTGACTGTCTGTATATTTAGCGTACTAGATGTAGCGGTCAACACCTACCTGGATTGATTTCCTGTGAGGTGTATTTTACGTTCTAGATGTACCGGTCAACACCTACCTGGATTGATTTCCTGTGAGGTGTGTTTTACGAACTAGATGTACCGGTCAACATGTACCTGGATTGACTGTCTGTATATTTAGCGTACTAGATGTACTGGTCAACACCCACCTGGATTGACTGTCTGTATATTTAGCGTACTAGATGTACCGGTCAACATGTACCTGGATTGACTGTCTGTATATTTAGCGTACTAGATGTACCAGTCAACACCCACCTGGATTGACTGTCTGTGTATTTAGCATACTAGATGTAGCGGTCAACATCTACCTGGATTGACTGTATGTATATTTAGCGTACTAGATGTACTGGTCAACACCTACCTGGATTAACTGTCTGTATATTCAGCGTACTAGATGTAGCGGTCAACACCTACCTGGATTGATTGCCTATGAGGTGTATTTTACGTTTTAGATGTACCGGTCAACACCTACCTGGATTGATTTCCTGTGAGGTGTGTTTTACGAACTAGATGTACCGGTCAACATGTACCTGGATTGACTGTCTGTATATTTAGCGTACTAGATGTACCAGTCAACACCCACCTGGATTGACTGTCTGTGTATTTAGCATACTAGATGTACCAGTCAACACCTACCTGGATTGACTGTCTGTATATTTAGCGTACTAGATGTACCGGTCAATACTTACCTGGATTGACTGTCTGTGTATTTAGCGTACTAGATGTACCAGTCAACACCTACCTGGATTGACTGTCTGTGTATTTAGCATACTAGATGTACCGGTCAATACTTACCTGGATTGACTGTCTGTGTATTTAGCGTACTAGATGTACCAGTCAACACCTACCTGGATTGACTGTCTGTGTATTTAGCGTACTAGATGTACCAGTCAACACCTACCTGGAATGACTGTCTGTGTATTTAGCGTACTAGATGTACCAGTCAACACCTACCTGGATTGACTGTCTGTGTATTTAGCGTACTAGATGTACCAGTCAACACCTACCTGGAATGACTGTCTGTGTATTTAGCGTACTAGATGTACCAGTCAACACCTACCTGGATTGACTGTCTGTATATTTAGCGTACTAGATGTACCAGTCAACACCTACCTGGATTGACTGTCTATATATTTAGCGTACTAGCTGTAGCAGTCAACACCTACCTGGATTGACTGTCTGTATATTTAGCGTACTAGATGTACCAGTCAACACCTACCTGGATTGACTGTCTATATATTTAGCGTACTAGATGTACCAGTCAACACCTACCTGGATTGACTGTCTGTATATTTAGCGTACTAGATGTACCGGTCAACACCTACCTGGATTGACTGTCTGTATATTTAGCGTACTAGATGTACCGGTCAACATGTACCTAAACTTTCTGTGTATTTTACATACTAGATGTAGCGGTCAACACTTACCTGGATTGACTGTCTGTATATTTAGCGTACTAGATGTACCGGTCAACATGTACCTGGATTGACTGTCTGTATACTGTAAACGTACTTAATTTGGCGCAATCAAAATTTAGCGCATTTTTACTGTTTGTCATATTAGCGCAATGATAAATTCGCGCATCAGTGAAAATAACTATATAAGCAGTATATTAAAACTCCAATTAGCGTAATCATATTTTAGCGCAAAACTTTCAACGCGAAAAGCGCTAAAATAAGATTACCGCGAAAATATGTACGTTTACAGTATTTAGCGTACTAGATGTACCAGTCAACACCCACCTGGATTGACTGTCAGTATATTTAGCGTACTAGATGTACCAGTCAACACTTACCTGGATTGACTGTCTGTATATTTAGCGTACTAGATGTACCGGTCAACACCTACCTGAATTGACTGTCTATATATTTAGCGTACTAGATGTAGCGGTCAACATCTACCTGGATTGACTGTCTAAATATTTAGCGTACTAGATGTACCAGTCAACACCTACCTGGATTGACTGTCTATATATTTAGCGTACTAAATGTACCAGTCAACACCTACCTGGATTGACTGTCTGTATATTTAGCGTACTAGATGTACCGGTCAACACCTACCTGGATTGACTGTTTGTATATTTAGCGTACTAGATGTACCGGTCAACATGTACCTAAACTTTCTGTGTATTTTACATACTAGATGTACCAGTCAACATTTACCTGGATTGACTGTCTGTATATTTAGCGTACTAGATGTAGCGGTCAACATCTACCTGGATTGACTGTCTATATATTTAGCGTACTAGATGTACCAGTCAACACCTACCTGGATTGACTGTTTGTATATTTAGCGTACTAGATGTACCGGTCAACATGTACCTAAACTTTCTGTATATTTAGTGTACTAAATGTACCGGTCAACACCTACCTGGATTGACTGTCTGTATATTTAGCGTACTAGATGTACCAGTCAACACCCACCTGGATTGACTGTCTATATATTTAGCGTACTAAATGTACCAGTCAACACCTACCTGGATTGACTGTCTGTATATTTAGCGTACTAGATGTACCAGTCAACACCCACCTGGATTGACTGTCTATATATTTAGCGTACTAAATGTACCAGTCAACACCTACCTGGATTGACTGTCTATATATTTAGCGTACTAGATGTACCAGTCAACACCTACCTGGATTGACTGTCTATATATTTAGCGTACTAAATGTACCAGTCAACACCTACCTGGATTGACTGTCTATATATTTAGCGTACTAGATGTACCAGTCAACACCTACCTGGATTGACTTTCTATATATTTAGCGTACTAGATGTACCAGTCAACACCTACCTGGATTGACTGTCTGTATATTTAGCGTACTAGATGTACCAGTCAACACCTACCTGGATTGACTGTCTGTATATTTAGCGTACTAGATGTACCAGTCAACACCTACCTGGATTGACTGTCTATATATTTAGCGTACTAGATGTACCAGTCAACACCCACCTGGATTGATTGCCTGTGAGGTGTATTTTACATACTAGATGTAGCGGTCAACACCTACCTGGATTGACTGTCTATATATTTAGCGTACTAGATGTAGCGGTCAACACTTACCTGGATTGATTGCCTGTGAGGTGTATTTTACATACTAGATGTAGCGGTCAACACCTACCTGGATTGACTGTCTGTATATTTAGCGTACTAGATGTACCGGTCAACACCTACCTGGATTGACTGTCTATATATTTAGCGTACTAGATGTACCGGTCAACACCCACCTGGATTGACTGTCTGTGTATTTAGCATACTAGATGTACCAGTCAACACCTACCTGGATTGACTGTCTATATATTTAGCGTACTAGATGTACCAGTCAACACCCACCTGGATTGACTGTCTGTATATTTAGCGTACTAGATGTACCGGTCAACATGTACCTGGATTGACTGTCAGTATATTTAGCGTACTAGATGTACCAGTCAACACCTACCTGGATAGACTGTCTGTATATTTAGCGTACTAGATGTACCAGTCAACACCCACCTGGATTGACTGTCTGTATATTTAGTGTACTAGATGTACCAGTCAACACCCACCTGGATTGACTGTCTGTATATTTAGCGTACTAGATGTACCGGTCAACACCTACCTGGATTGCCTGTCTGTATATTTAGCGTACTAGATGAAGCGGCCAACACCTACCTGGATTGACTGTCAGTATATTTAGTGTACTAGATGTACCAGTCAACACCCACCTGGATTGACTGTCTGTATATTTAGCGTACCAGATGTAGCGGTCAACACCTACCTGGATTGCCTGTGAGGTGTATTTACCTACTAGATGTAGTGGTCAACACCCACCTGGATTGCCTGTGAGGTGTATTTACCTACTAGATGTAGTGGTCAACACCTACCTGGATTGCCTGTGAGGTGTATTTACCTACTAGATGTAGCGGTCAACACCTACCTGGATTGCCTGTCTGTATATTTAGCGTACCAGATGTAGCGGTCAACACCTACCTGGATTGCCTGTGAGGTGTATTTACCTACTAGATGTAGCGGTCAACACCCACCTGGATTGACTGTCTGTATATTTAGCGTACCAGATGTAGCGGTCAACACCTACCTGGATTGCCTGTGAGGTGTATTTACCTACTAGATGTAGTGGTCAACACCCACCTGGATTGCCTGTGAGGTGTATTTACCTACTAGATGTAGTGGTCAACACCTACCTGGATTGCCTGTGAGGTGTATTTACCTACTAGATGTAGTGGTCAACACCCACCTGGATTGCCTGTGAGGTGTATTTACCTACTAGATGTAGTGGTCAACACCCACCTGGATTGCCTGTGAGGTGTATTTACCTACTAGATGTAGTGGTCAACACCCACCTGGATTGCCTGTGAGGTGTATTTACCTACTAGATGTAGTGGTCAACACCCACCTGGATTGCCTGTGAGGTGTATTTACCTACTAGATGTAGTGGTCAACACCCACCTGGATTGCCTGTGAGGTGTATTTACCTACTAGATGTAGTGGTCAACACCTACCTGGATTGCCTGTGAGGTGTATTTACCTACTAGATGTAGTGGTCAACACCTACCTGGATTGCCTGTGAGGTGTATTTACCTACTAGATGTAGTGGTCAACACCCACCTGGATTGCCTGTGAGGTGTATTTACCTACTAGATGTAGTGGTCAACACCTACCTGGATTGCCTGTGAGGTGTATTTAACCTACTAGATGTACCAGTCAACACATACCTGGATTGCCTGTGAGGTGTATTTAACCTACTAGATGTACCAGTCAACACATACCTGGATTGATTGCCTGTGAAGTGTATTTTACCTACTAGATGTACCGGTCAACACCCACCTGGATTGACTGTCTGTATATTTAGCGTACTAGATGAAGCGGTCAACACCTACCTGGATTGACTGTCTGTATATTTAGCGTACTAGATGTACCAGTCAACACATACCTGGATTGATTGCCTGTGAAGTGTATTTTACCTACTAGATGTACCAGTCAACACTTACCTGGATTGACTGTCTATATATTTAGCGTACTAGATGTAGCGGTCAACACCCACCTGGATTGACTGTCTGTATATTTAGCGTACTAGATGTACCAGTCAACACTTACCTGGATTGACTGTCTATATATTTAGCGTACTAGATGTAGCGGTCAACACCCACCTGGATTGACTGTCTGTATATTTAGCGTACTAGATGAAGCGGCCAACACCTACTTGAATTGACTGTCTGTATATTTAGCGTACTAGTTGTACCGGTCAACACCTACCTGAATTGACTGTCTGTATATTTAGCGTACTAGATGAAGCGGCCAACACCTACCTGAATTGACTGTCTGTATATTTAGTGTACTAGATGAAGCAGCCAACACCTACATGTACCTGGATTGATTGCCTGTGAGGTGTATTTTACGTACTAGATGTACCTACCTAGATTGACTGCCCGGCCCTGGCATGTAGATGCTGCCCCTCTTCAGACTGAGTAAGTGATTGGTCAGTTTTAGAATACACAGCCACTCCGTGTCCAGCTGTAGCTTGAGAGGTTCCTGGGGGTCATGTGGTACATCAAGTATCTACCAAAATAAACCTTTCCATGTACTTTTCTTGATCGTTAAAAGTTTATTTTATTAGGAATTCCATTACAATGCTTATGCTGAAAATTAATCAGGCAATGCACCTAAATATGAAACATTTTTTTTAACATTTAAAAAAGAAAAAATGGTTTTATTGCCAGTTTTAGATGTTTATTTAAGCATGGTATATGGTTGTTATGGTTGATATAAATGACAGAGCTTTGCAGTGAAACATTGCACAATACGACATGTTTGCCTGCAAAGTTCTGTCATTTATAACGACAATAAAGGCTATATCAAGACACTTCAATACTGACATTCACATTTCCTATCCGTGTTGCTGACTTATGCCGACTTCAGTCTGATTTAAACTATGAAAAATGCTTCATTATCAACATCTAAGTTCATTAAATGGAACTGCCATTTTGACGACGAACTGTCGCCATATTTATGCCAGAGCAATGATGTCATAATCGTCACGCGATGGGTGTCGTTTATCATCTCTTAAATCGCATGTCTCCCTGGTAAGTTAAATAGTGGCTTTGCCATACAAATGTAAATAGAAGTGAAAAGAAAACGTGCTAGCCCTGAATTTCAATTGAGGCCTTTATAGGAAATTGGTAAAAAAAAACATGATAAAGTAATTCAAGAAATTATAACAAGTTATCCCAGAGGGATCTTGGTACCATCCATGTGACAAAAATCTATTACAGATAAATTCCTTATTCCTCAGAACAGAAATATGCATGCTGCAAATGTTAATATATATCATAGTGTGACCATATAGTTTTTTGCTACCAGAGAAATATTCTACAGCTTGCAAATTTCTGCAGTGAGAAAGCTTTCTGCTTTAACATCATTAGTTTTACCTGCAAAAACTTTCTTCGTGGTAGACACTTGTCAAGAGACAAGAACTTGGTGATCTTCTCTTCACCAGGAGGAGCCTAGTATAAAAAAAAACACAAGCATTAATATTTCAACTCAAAACACCAGTATACAAATAGATGTTTTTATGGGTTTCAGCATATAAATAAAATTTTATTTCATTTGGTTCATTGGGAAGTACAATTGTCTTATCTAAGAAATATTGATGTATGATGTACATATGTAACAATTTATTGATATAGTGTCTAAATGTATGGATGGGCATCATATTTCAATGTACATGTTTTAAATGTCATTATCTTAACTGTGATATGTTATTAGGGCTACTCTAGTAAATATTGAGACTCAAAATAAACCACCTCCATCCATGGTTGGGTTTCTTGCCTATGATATTTGTCTGTTTCTTCAATGGAAATTACATTAAAAAAAATATAAACTTTATTTATTTTACAACAATTATGAAACAAGTTATCCAACTTATATAAATCACTCTTGTTGGCCTGGATGTTAGCACATAAGGGGTCTTATTGTGGGAGGAAACCGGAGTCCCCGGAGTAAACCCACGTGGTCTGACAGGTGACCCCAATACCTTTTCACGTCCGGTCGGGGAATTGAACCCCGGCCGCCTTGTTGAAAGGCAAGTGCGCTATCCACTGCACCACCCGACCACCCAATGTAAATTATCAATGAAATTATGTTGTTGGTACCCCAAAACAAAACCTGGAGTCCCGTGATGGGACAGATCTTTTACTGAAATAGCCCTTATGTATTCAGGTCTGTTACCAACAAAATCAACTTTAAGAAAAAGTAAAAGCGTTCTTAAAACAAAGCTCATAGCATAGCTCATACAATGTCCTTTCTACATAGGTTTTTATTAAGAAATGACTACATTTGGTGGTTATCATACACCTAGTTCACCAGTACCTAATTGTTATACCAAAAATTCCAATGAATATCTTTATAAAAGAATATATATCTTTTATGTTTGGTGATAATTAATCTAAAATATAATTCAAACTTGTGATAACACCACAGATATTTATTTAATGTGATAATTATTGTATGAATCTGTGATATATTTTAACCGCATATTAGCTTGTGATAAGTATTTTATATTACATGTAAAATGTTTGTACTTTGTGTTTCATGTTAAGGACCACAGTGGAAATAAGTCTCTGACTTTTCTGTGTTATCCTGGTGAAGCATGTATTGTATTGTATTGTAAATGTACTGAACTTTTATGTATTGATGCAATGTTTTACCAAATAAATCTATCTATCTAAAGATACATGGCAGTAATATAAACCACTGACTGATTTGACCTACCTGGTGTTGGACAATGGCAGCAAACTTGACGTGGAGATGAGCCGAGAACCAGTAACGTGGCTGTAGCTTCATCAACACTTCTTCCGCAGGTGGGCTTCCCAGAGTTCCAGACTCAATCTCGTCTCGTAGGAACTGCTTTGTCTTCAGTAGCTGTGATGTGTTTCCGTAGTCATAGACACCACGTGGCCAGTCATGTGACATGAATATGTCCACAGGTTTTCTCAACTGTAAAAAGATTTGTTTTTATTACATTTTGATCATCTATATTTAAATCACATATTTTAAATAAATTCTGGCAAACCAAAATAAATCATTAACTCATTCACCATTGAAATTTCTTAATGAACTATTTCAACTTTTGCAGTAACAAATTTATTAAACAATAAAACACAGATCATTTATCCTTAGGGCTGTTTCAGAATTATAATGTGGGAGGGATGGGAGGCACTTTTCCAGTTTTCTGTATTTGGTATCAATCTTATAGAGACATGCAGGGGATTATAAATTATGTTAAAACAACTAACAGAGACCAATAAGACCAACACCAGTAATTACTGCCCGTCACACACAACTCAAGTATAATGAAACATCACCTGTTTAAGTCTAAATATTTCCAAATTGCGAATATGATAAGCAGCTCTCTTTGATTCTTCATTGTAGGGTGGGTGTTCAAAATGGCCTGCGAATTGAAAATCAAAATCTTATTTTCCCTAATATTTCTACTTATTTAATCCAAAACAATTAAATTCAACAAGATTTGCCAAAAAATGACTATAACTAGAAATGTTACTTTTTATGGGACACTTAAGTTTTTGTATCATGTAACCCTAACCCTAGGTCAAATTCAAGAACATAATTATGTAAGTCAGTAAGTCATAATCAGCACAAAGCATTATATAATCATGGACATACATCAGCGGAGATGATTGTTCTGTTTATTAGGGCAATCAGCTATTAAACATGTATATTGAATTTTATCTAAATGCTATGCCGGACTAGATTAACATCTGAAATCTGTACCCTTCAGATTAAACCTACCTTTAGTATAACCTGGACCCTTATAATAAGACCTACCTTTGGTGAAATCTGTACCCTGATAATAAGACCTACCTTTGGTGAAATCTGTACCCTTATAATAAGACCTACCTTTGGTGAAATCTGTACCCTTAAAATTAGACCTACCTTTGGTGAAATATGTACTCTTATAATAAGACCTACCTTTGGTGAAATCTGGACCCTGATAATTAGACCTACCTTTGGTGAAATCTTTTCCTTTGTAAATGCCCGATAGTCCTCCGATTCTCACACCCCCAAACTTCAACACATTGGCATACCCTACAAAACAATGACATAACAACATGGTCGTTAATGTGTATGACAAAGTAAAATTGATCAGTTACTTATATTATAAAAGTTATATCGAACAACTACCGTACATGTGCTGTCTCAGATTGAAGGGAATTTCCCTATAGGCTATATGTAAACATCAAAATTCACCAGATAAGCATTATACACCAGGTTTTGAGAACTGTTAATGTATATTACACATACAAATAGGTTCTGACTTGTGTGACTGAGAAATGTATATAAATACAAAATTTTATTTGTTTCCCAACAATAATGAAACAAGCTATAGTGTAATTTACAATAATTATTGTAATGAGTCTTTCTTGTTGGGTATATTTCAGCATTTCAATATTGGAACAAAGGCATTGCAAGCATGAGCATGATACAGCAGTCACACCCTCCTAAATATACACCAGTCACACCCTCCTAAATATACACCAGTCACACCCTCCTAAATATACACCAGTCACACCCTCCTAAATATACACCAGTCACACCCTCCTAAATATACACCAGTCACACCCTCCTAAATATGCAGCAGTATAATTATGCTGAAAACACAGGAAAATTTCAACTCACTGTTTGAATGACCTTAAACTTTCGCTTGGGCATGCAAGAAGCAATGGGTATGATGTTTTAATTATTATGTTTTTTTCAACTTCAAGTCATATTCATAGTTTATGGTCCTATTTGAAAGCTTGTAGTGTGCCATGCTGTGTACTAATTAATTTGATAGTAATTACTAATTTGACATACAATGTAAAACTGCTTTTATAGAATTGTTTCCTAAAGTTCAGTGTAACAAGAAATATTCCTTTACAGCTATAGAGGTAACATTAAGGATCCTATTTCAGTATTCCATTGTATATCCAGGAACTTGTGATTTCTCACCAAGCTATTAGGCACTCGATGTAACTCTGTAAATATGGAGTCACATGAAGAACCCAAATTATACACTAAACATTAACCTATGCTTCTTGTATCAACTTGTCAAATTTGAAAGAAAATAAATAAAGAATTGAATATTTCTTGCATTTGTACACAATGCCCATTTTTGACATTAAACAGACATAACTCGAAATCACATGAAAAACCATAAATACATGTTAAATCCATGTTGCTTCCTGTATCATCACATCAAATTTGAAAAGAATAGAACAGAGACTTGCCTTTTGTACACAATGCCCATATTTGCCAATAAAAGGGGCATAACTCAACTTAAGATATTTGCAAAATTTTGTAACTTACCAGCTTGTTCAAAGGTATGGAAATGTGTAGCAAGTTTTATCAAAATTAATCAATGAAGAAAGGTAACAAGGAAAAGTTAATAGATGAACAGTGCAGAGTATACTGTAATATGACCATTCCTTGACAGTTATTTTAAGAGACTACAGAGAAATCACACATTGTTGGGCAGGTGACCCTGGGATGGTCCTATATATCATTCTATGTCCAATTGAGGAACCAAACCTTGATGAAAGGCAAGTATTTTATCTACAGCGCCAACTTACCTTTTACTAACACTTACCCATGTAAAATATATTTGGAGCCACCCAGCCACCGTATGGGAGTTCCTGTAGATAGTTTGATGCTTCGTGGTTGCCTCCGATAAAGACAGTAAGGACTGGAGCCACTTTCTCTCCCGAGTAATACCTGGTTAACATAAGGGAATAGTTTAACATTTATCTTAGTAATACCTGGTTAACATAAGGAAATAGTTAAACATTTACCCGAGTAATACCTGGTTAACATAAGGGAATAGTTTAACATTTACCAGAGTAACACCTGGTTAACATAAGGAAATAGTTAAACATTTACCCAAGTAATACCTGGTTAACATAAGGGAATAGTTTAACACTTACCTGAGTAATATCTGGTCAACATATAAGGGAATAGTTTAACATTTACCCGAGTAATACCTGGTTAACATAAGGGAATAATTTAACATTTATCTTAGTAATACCTGGTTAACATAAGGAAATAGTTTAACATTTACCCGGGTAATACCTGGTTAACATAAGGGAATAGTTTAACATTTATCTTAGTAATACCTGGTTAACATAAGGGAATAGTTTAACATTTATCTTAGTAATACCTGGTTAACATAAGGGAATAGTTTAACATTTATCTTAGTTTTACCTGGTTAATACCAGGAAATATTATAACATTTCTATCATGATTTTGGTACATGGATGAAGTTCACATGATAATTTGTAAATTATGTCTTCCTTTTTGTTATTCAAATACTTTTAAAATTAAATTAACAGTATTTTTATAACTAACTGTAAATACTGAAAATATCTTGGAAACTGGAAATAGTGTTTGATGGTCCACTGTGCTAAATTACTTGTAAAATGTGTTCATCCGTTGGTATTTCTGAGGTACGGCCATACACTGTAGGTCACTCTTGTTCCTAACGGACTGGAAATCTCCACATATCAGCAGTAAGTCCACTTTGAAATTTTGTTTCTTTTCAATGAATTCTATTGTCTCATAAATCTTGTCCAATTCTCCATGGCAGCAGCCCTCTACAGCAATCTTCATCCTGAAAATAATGAAAGAATGGACATTTTAATCATTATGGAACTTAATCTTTTTAAGTGTACCCTTTGTAAAATGGCAAAATTCAGTACTAATAGCTAGGTGCTACATACTATAGCTACTGTAATCAAAATCAGTACAGAAAAGACGCCCTGTATCCCTTATCAGACTATAGCTATATGTGCATGAAGCTATTGGAACATATGAAAAATACAAGTACTTCTGAAGAATATATATACACTGCATGGTTTTTAAGATGTGTTACTAAGAAAGATAACCCTTACACACACATACATGTGCTACATCTTTCTGCGGTCTTCAATGCAAGCTCCTGCAAACTTCAGGGACTAAAAAATCAACCAGCAGAGTCTACCACCTTGTATCTTGAAAGATGAACCTATTACATACACATATGCTAAACCTTAAGTAAGTCATATCATTTTTGAAAGAAACTCCATATTTCTTTGTCCCAGGAATTCTGGCCAAGAATCTGAACTCTCGGCCTCCTTGTTATTTTGGAATAAGTTGTTTATTGTTAATATTTTAACCAAGGGCTATTACTTTGAATGTAGGTCAAGGTCAATGTACAATGTAGGTCATTGCCAATTTATTTTAAATGTCTCAAAAATTCTCACAAATTCAGAGGAAAAAATCTCACTATTTTTGACCAAATCTCATTAAAAATATCACTAGTCTGAATGTCTCACTATTTTGCTTTGGGAAGTTATGCACGTGACGTCGCATATGTAAGGTGTATGTGTTCACCCATCCAACTAGTGAACGAGCTCACTGTTGTTTAACTATCTTGAGCGGGTAACAATTTGGCCAATAACAGGCTGAATGGCGTAATATTATACAACAAATTGTGTTTTTCCCCGATCCGTCAAAGCACCTTCCCATACGGGGAACTGGCCTTGGCCTTACACAGTCACTACACTGCCACAAAGAGTAACATGCAGGCAGCCATCCATCCAATATGCCATTTCCGATATAACTTTCAGTCGGTTTAGTCATGTGACTTTCATTACCATGTGACTTTATTTAGGGCACTTTGAAAACAAAAAGGATGGCTAAATAAAAGTTATCAATGACAGTAAGCGAGGTAAAGTTTTTTGGTCGAAAGAGGGATCACAGCTTCAAAGAAAACAAAAGGGGTGTCATGCAGTGATCAATCTACGTGCACATCCCGAGTCCTGTATATGAATGCAATCTACAGTGCTCGTAATCGGGGTTTGCCAGATTGTTTCTTTTACGACTGACAGTTTCACATCTAGGTACAACACACCATGACTTAGTTTAAGAGCCTGTATCTTTGTTTCGCCCCCTTTTAACCTAAAGCGACTAAAAAAATTGAATCGAATCTAGCTGCCATTTAAATTTGGTCGTCAATGCGGCCATTGTGAATTAAGTGCCCTAAATTTTTCGCGGTCACTTGATCAAATGACCGATTTCTAACTCCACTTCAAAAGAGTTCTTGGTCAGTAATACACCGTTTCCGAGATGGAAACGGTGTATTACTGACCACGCTCACCGTTGCTTAACTATCTTGAGCGGGTCCAGGGTCATATCACATGACTGGAAAAACTAACTTGCCAGTATGACAGTATTTTCTCCTCATATACCTAGCTGGACATTTCACTTCCAAAAGCAAAATATGGATTTGTTCCTTGCTTATCATACTTCCAATAATTTAAAGAGATGGCTAGCTCGCCAATTTTGTAAATGGAGAAAGAGAAATTCAATATGTAGTGGCATGATCATGACCAGGGCAGGGTTAAATCCGGTACCTTCCAAACTCAAGACGAAAAATGTACCAACTGTGTTTTCTGGTTGCAAATGATAAGCCCAGTCCAGTCCGCTGTATACACTTTTACTATTCTGTATTATACCGAAACTACTCGTATTTTCTAAAATGTCCAGAATTCAGAATGGACCTAGCTACATGTAGTGACAGTGGGCGTAAGTGCGTCTGCATAATGTAAATATGTGTACATTTAATTCGCGTTTAGTAAATACCAAATCTTAAATTAACAATCTTCGTATTACTTACGTGATTTAAATAGAAATAGAGATTATTCTCCACATGGGCTTGCAAATAACCAAGAAATATCCTTCTTCGGCGAATGTTTAAATTTGCCTGGCTTTCTGCCGGAAGTTGACCAATTTTTGGTAAGTTGTGTTTGTAACTTTTATGATTTTTACGATAGCAAACTACTTGAAATGATGGGATTTCAATATTGTGCAATATTATATTTGATTGATGAAATATATTTTCTTCTAGTTTGGAAAAATAACTGTTTATACTTGTCGTAAAAAAAGTTGGATCGATATTCAACACTTCCGGTAAAAGCAAGAAGGAGAAAATGATTCAAACTGCAATGGTAAACAATGATTTTGTCCCTGTTTCACTTTGTAATTTGATTGAAGCATGGCTCAATTTAGCAATAGAACATGCTATCAAAAATCGTAATTACCGAAGATAAAACTGTGGTTGTTGTCAAGCTGTTGTAACCCTGGACCGAAACAACCGAGCAACGAAACTGAGTTAACTGTTCCTGATGATCATCTAATATTAGAACTTCAGCATTGTTAGAAGTTTTACACGGCATTAGACAAGCGTCTGCATAATCAAATCCATTAAAAACACAGGTGCTTTTTAAAGGGCGTCATCCTTTTCACATAATCTGATAAATAATGTGACAAGGTGCATTTGTGCACAAAAAATATAGATTCTATTGTCTACTGTAAATATTTCAAGTGACAAAATGTAATACCTCCATTGCTCTTAATGGTGAAGGGTACTTAAGAGCTATAAATAGAATTTCAGTTTACCTGTGGCATGTGCACTGCATCATATAATATACTTGCCAACTTTTTGAAATTTTCATGGGGGAGATTACGGGTGCTCAGAATTGAAAACATAAATAATATGTTTACATACATATACATTCAGAGGAAAAACAACACTTTTAAATGGCTTCTTTTGAGCTCTTCTTTCAGATGAAATCATCAGATCTTTATAGATAGGACCAGTTAAGCAAATTCTAATGTTGAAAATGCAACATTTTAGGGTCCAAAATCGGGAGTCTCCCTCGAGCTCCTTAATAGGGAGGGTTGGCAAGTAAACTGCATGCTTCCAATGGCTATACACTATAGTCAATGGAGAACCAAGTCAGTGAATCTTATATACATGTACATGTAGTTTGTCAATTTTATAAAAAGATTGACAATACAATTCATATTTTCTGGTACACAAATGCACATTGTAAGTTGTTGTATTCTTAATCAGACTATGTAAAAAGGATGATGCCTTTTAATTTTTCGCTCCAAGAGTTTAAAATTAAAGGACTTAATGTGTTTCTATATCACATTATTACCACTATCAGTAACAAAATTGTTACTGAAATAGGTAACTGTTACCCAAATGCAGGAATATTAATTACCCATATACGCCATTGTGCCCAACCTGTTCAGGGTGTTTTTTCTAATGGATTGAAGATGACCTGGTTTAACACATTCACTTTTCTCTATCAGGAAGTGGATGACACAGTGGGATGTGTGGAGTGCCTGCTGAGTGGAGAACAGGAGAAATGGATGAGCTCAATAGTGTAAGTATTATCACACCAGTAATAATGGTTTTATCAATGGATCATCAAAAATAAATAAATCAATTAAGGATTTATGGATGAGCTCCATACAGTATGTAACATAGCAAGGATCGATTTAGACCTGTTCTACTACCGTTTATGGGTAGTTTCCCCTCAGACTAGCTGTTTCTGGGGATTTGATCATGTGACCGCAAAAAATTTAAGGCACTTCACAATAGCAGCATTGACGACCGAATGACAGCTAGATTCGATTGGATTTTTTAGTCACTTTAGGTTAAAAATGGACGAAACAAAGATACAGGCTCTAAAACCAAATCATGATGTGTTGTACCAAGATGACTTGTGTAACTGTCAGTCGTAAAAGCAACAATCTGACAAAATGCAACGTTCAGATCCTTTCCAACAGCAAAGAGAATCCCCGATTACGAGCACTGTGGGTTGCATTCATATTCTCAATACAAGATAAATTCAGTTCATTAGTGATCTCAGCTAATTTTATTTGTTTTATTTGAAGTTGTGGTCCCTTTTTTGACTAAAAAAACTTTACCTCGCTTACCGTCATTGATAACTTCTATTTAGCTGCCATTTTGTTCTCAGTGCCCTAAATAAAGTCACGTGGTGAGGAAAATCACATGACTAAACTGACTGAAAGTTGTATCCCGGACATGGCGTATTGTGTTATATTTACTTAAATATTGTACATATTTTCTCTCACTTTTTATTTCTACCCAAAATCCTTCAGATTTGTTTTTCTGTTTACCCTTTGTTGTTTTTACTTGAAGAAGGTGCTTTCAAGTTTAAATAATGTACCTTTTCAAGAGCTTAATCCCCCCTGCCAAAAAAGAGTAGTTTCCTCTTAATCCTAGATTAATCCCTGCATTGTTTTATCAATGAATCATTGAAAATAAAGAACTGTGAAGGGTTTATGGAGATTGAATGTCTTTAGATATATAGATATCACTAAATGGTGTAACAATGTTTAACAACTATCAATTCCCAAATATTCTTTTGCATTAGAATATAATGGTAGGCAATAGTTATATAAGTTGAAGGAAATTCTTAAAGGCATTTTTATAAAAAAAATGTGAAAATGGACAATGATGTCTATCTTTGTCAAAATCATTGAAAATGTACATTTATTTTCAGATGCTTGAAGAATGGTGTAATTGGGAACAATAAGCAGAAATGTACTGTGATCAATCAAGGTGTCATTCCAAGGTAAAGTTGTGGGAAGATTAATCCTGGAACGATGATAAAAAAAGTCACTTTCTGGTTGTTTATACATGGGGGGGGGGGGGGGGGGTGCAAGATACATGTCGCCTACCCTTGTACATGTGTTGATATATGTAAAGATCTGAGTCCATGTACCATAATTCATAAAAAACCTTCATCAGGATCAACACTCTGACAATCAGAAAATGTAATTTTAACTTACATCAAAATTGATATTGATTGTATGTGTATAGATTCACAATACCGGTATATAATTAGATATTGTAATTCAGAAAGTATGAACTTGATAAAAGGCAGAAGGGATTTTGGTTCCTTGTCAAATGAATCTAAAACATGCTGATAAATGATATGCTTTTAAAGTACATGTATGAATTAGTTTAATAAAATATTTATCTGTTTGGAAATTGCTATTACATTTAACAAAGTTAACTCATTTACCCCCTGCAATATTATAATGAACTACTCTAGTCTTTGATTTGGAAAAGTTCAAATGTGTCTTCAGGGGTGAATGAGTTAATAGTCATTGCTTGACCAAGGGACAAGTTAATCTTGAAATATTGAGATGTCGACTTATTTAATCTATACTTTGTTTAATTTGTACCTGGTATATGAAGTTATAAGCTTTGATATATATACATATATGATTTATATTGTTGTTGCGGTTATGCAGACTTCTTCAGTGGATGATTGATGACGATGCTGAAGTGAGTCTGAGAACGGAGGCGGCCATTGTGCTGGGTAGTCTGGCTAAAGGTACAGAGGAAAACATCCAGCATCTGGTGGACTCCGGCTGTGTCACAGTCCTCCTCAAAGGTCACTGTACAGTATATTTCTTCTATCTTTGGAATAATTCTCAGTTCTGAGAAAAGTGTGAATGTTTGTTTCTTTGGACTGTTGTAAATAATTATATTCGTTAATAGTTGACTCATATGAAGATAACACTTTGATACATAATTTGGACTTTTGTGAATAATTTTATTCATTAATAGTTGACTCATATGCAGGTATAATTTTGATACATAATTTTGACTATTGTGAATAATTGTATTCGTTAATAGTTGCCTCATATGCAGGTAAAACTTTGATTCATTATTTGGACTATTGTTAATTATTTTATTCATTAATAGTTGAATCATATGCAGTAAAACTAACTTGTTTATATGGAGGACACATTTTCAGTTTTTTGAGATCTATTGGTATTCATTAATTTGATAGACTGATCAGGAGAAATACATACAATTATATTTACGATGTAGAAATATGAAAAATATTTTCTGATGCCATGGATATGTTGATTCCATGAAAAAACATAGCTGCACAATCTTTTGTTGAAACTTACAAGAAAAATAGTATAATACTTTGCTTCCTTTGTTGATAACATATTTTGTAATAGACTTCCACACTGTTAAGAACTATTGATCATATGTGTTGATTCCTGCCTTGTTTTTTATTATGACAGGACTGTCAAACAATAACCTGAAGTTTGTGGAGGCCTGCTTGAGATGTCTTCGTACAATATTCCTATCCAACAACCCACCAGTACATCATGTATACCAGGTAATCAATGTCTCTAAATAGTTCTATATTTATACATCTATCTATCAGTTTTATGACTGTACATCATGCGTACCAGCTAGGTAGTCAAGGTCTCTAAATAGTTGTATATTTATATATCTATCTATCAGTTTTATGACTGTACATCATGTGTACCAGGTAATCAAGTATAATGTCTCTAAATAGTTCTATATACGGTACATCTTGCAATCAATTTAATGGCTGAAATATAACCTTTGTATTTCGGCATTTGATATATCAGCTTTACATCAACGCAATATAAAGGCCAATGTTTCCTTTTAATACATAAGCTAGAAAGTTTTGTGAAAATGGGCTCTGGACATTTTTGGCTTGGTTTGGTTTGATTGTTTTTACATCCTATTAACAGCTAGGGTCATTAAAGGACGACCTCAAGCTCCAAGTGTATAGGTGTGTTGAGTGTGTGTGTATTGTGGTAACTATGTTTGTGTAAGCCTCCTTATGATAGTCTGGATTCTTATGCTGATTTAAAGTGCTACCACACTGAAGTATACTGTCGAAAGCACCCAGCAGAACACCCCACCGGCTACATTATACTGACCATGGATGAACCCGTCGTTTCACTCCCATAAAGTAGGGAGTAGTGACTACCATTGTTAGAGACTCTGGTATGTCTCGATTTGGGGGACAGAACCCATAGCCTTCCTTAAAGGGCAAACGCTCAACTAAAGGACAAAAGTGATGTTGTGTCAAGGGAGATAGGAAATTGTTTAGAAAGAATGGTAAAGATAAGATCCCAAATTTTGTCGCCTATTACGATCATACAATGGGGGCAGCAGGTACAACTCTTACACCCTGCCTGCAGGGCCTCCTTCTTAATTTTATCAAAAATAAATAAATCAAAAACACAACAAGGACCCCATTCCTCAAGAACAGAATATCAATTAGATCTGATAATAAAACACCTATTGTCTTATAGTATAGTATAACTTACCTAAACCGGCCCATGTTTACTCCAAATTCCTTTCTATTCCAGCCTTATCGTTTGGTCTTGGCATATGTCCCTTTGAAGTTAAATCATACCTCTACAAACCTGTGTAAACTGGTCAAAACGTTTAGTCCCTGTGACTTCCGGTTTAGACAGATTGCACTGTTCTTTATATATTGGTATTACAGTACATGCCATTGAAACAAATACAAATGAAACTTTGATTATTTGTGTTAATTTCTGTGTTTCTTTGTGGACTGCAGGACGCCACAGTAGTACCACATCTCATCAACATCATGTCCAAGTCCGTGTGTACCCAGGAGTGTATCACGACTATATTTGCCAACTGCTGTCGAGTAAGTTCAGATACAAACACTGGGGGGGGGTAACATCTGATACATGTATTCCAATACAAACGAATATGGGGTAACAAAGTAATTCTTACCGTTAAAGACAATATGATGTCAAATATTTGGAGCAATCCATCTGTTATCCAGACAAAAAAAGCAGAACAATTATGGTACATTTTACAAAAAAAGGTATTGCAAATATTATAGGAAAACATTTGTCGCAAACAATAAATCTCTTGGCTAGTATTAGCTTAATGCAAGTTCTCAGTAATTTGCAATTGTGCATCCTACAAACATATTAAGGAAACTTCTGTTAAAATGTTACTTCTTTCACCCGTACATACTGATCTAGATATAAATTTCAGATAGCCATGTCATGTATAAAACATCCATATTTTGAATGCAGATTATTTTTTTCAATTTGCTGTTTATTTTCATTGGACATAATTATATGAATTGCCATAGTATCATTTTACACAAATTAATTATTTTCTTATATTTATCTTGAATTGCTAGCCATTTGTTGATTTGATGTTTTCCTAATGTCTACACTGTTGACATTTTAGACAGTAGAACATCAGAACGCACTGTGTAGGAATGGTGCTATACCGGCCATGGCGCCTCTGCTGACTTCTAATGTGTACAAGGTAGGCCATTACATGGAGTTCCCAGAGTATTAGTTGATCTGCCATACTTCATTCATGAGCTGTTTATTAAAACTGATAACAAGTGCTTGTCTAAGATAGTAATTGGCATATTAAACAGCATATTTGTTATTTCCAATGCACAACAACGTTGAATAAAATTTATTTTATCTAATCCTGTTGGAACTCTATTCACATACTTAACTGAAATCTGCATTATAATTTGTTAAAAAGTATTTTCAAATATATAGTTAAGTAAAATATTTAATTATCAACAACAAAATAGTTCTTTTTATAATGATTAAAATATTTATTATCTTGTCATAATACATGTACCAGATACTGATGTAAAAATAATGACTCTATTGTTGAGAAATGTTTGATAGTTTTAGTGTATTGCGTAAAATGCTGTATATAAGTTGATCAACCCATCTCTTCCGTCAGGTTTTCTGATTTGGTGGGGGAAGCGGGATACCTTGGGAGACCAGACATTTTTCTCACTAGCAGATGACTTGTTACAAGTCTTCATGATTATTATGTCTGTGTACATGGTTCTATGTGTATATACTGTTCATGTAAATTATGTATCTTTTTATATCATATTCTGTTAAAATGGCAAACCTGACATCTGGAGAACTTAAGATACAATTGTGTATGCATGTTAAGAAATATTCATGGGTGATAGTTTTCCGTTTTGTGACGGAACATGGATGGTCAATAAATTTATTTCTGGTTTTTCAGCTTTTTCTTGCTAAATTCATTTCCAGTTTTTCACTTTCTTTTTTACTTTCACCCATGAATAATAAGACTTGTTTTACTGTCTTAACCAGGTACAGATGCCCACACTGAAGTGTTTTGCAGTTCTGTGCTTTCAGAATGAAGAAGCAGCAAAAGCCACAGCAGCAGGTAATGAAAGAGGCATCAGACTTGTGTATATATAATGTTCTGTTCCAGTTTAGTAATTGTAACACTTATTCAAAAGAAAAAAACAACTTTTAGAGTATTTAAGGATTGGTAATGTACAATCATGTTAAATAGAATCTGAAATTGTTCGGAAGTGTTTAACATCAAGGAAATTGTAACCAACTTTTGATTTGGTTTTGCTCAATATGATGAATATAATGTACTGTATTATACATATATTTCAGTAAACTGTTATATATTGCAGAAAGTCTGGCAGCTAACACTCTTTAGTGTATAATCTTTTGAGAAAAATCTGCGAAGGTTTGATCATATTTAATAGGCTTGGGTTTGTTGCCAGATATATAAAGAAAATACAGGATAAGTTTAGTATTCAATAGGATGAATTCCATCTTTCTTGTGTATATTTTACTTAAAGACTATATCCCCAGATGATATATAAGAAACACGGAAACACAAATGACGAAGGAAGATGATTTTTTTACTCATGCCCTATCCTGGCCTCGAACTCACGATCTCCGGCACCAAATTGCCTAGCCAGAAATACCTGCTGCCGTTACCACTGCGCCAACTCGACATCCCCAAAAAAGGATGTTTTGAAGTCGCAGTGATAGACGGTCCGGTATTCTGACATGATCATAGTGGAAATCGTCTATTATAGTAATGTGAACACCTGGATCGCAATGCATATACATACATGGATACAAATTGTACAAGATTACATATATTAAGCACGGGTACAATTACGACAGGAAATTCACATTTTAACCTTCGGATCAACAACACTAAGTGTATCTGATACATTGTGTTTAATATATTATAAGAAACACGGAAACACAAATGACGAAGGAAGACAATTTTTTGACTTGTGCCCTTTCCGGGCCTTGAACTCATGATCTCCGGCACCAAATCGCCTAGCCAGAAATACCTGCGGCCGTTACCACTGTGCCAACTCGACATCACCAAAAAAGGATGTTTTGAAGTCGCAGTGATAGACGGTCCGGTATTCTGACATGATCACAGTGGAAATTATATTATAGTGATGTGAACACCTGGATCACAATGCATATACATACATGGATACGAATTGTACAAGATAACATATATTAAGCACGGGTACAATTACGACAATTAACCCAGATGATATATATATATAAATAGGAATGATTTTCTTATTCTCTGTAGCCTCATACAATGGAGACTCCATATCCTCCCTGCTGGTCAAGCTACTGACCCGTGACAAGACGTCCGAGATGCAGATGGCCGCAGCCAAGTGTTTGACCTATCTGTGTAGAGGCGGTGCCATAACACCCCAGAACCCTATCATAATGTTAAAGGTATGTACTTCTGTACCCCAGAACCCTATCATAATGTTAAAGGTATGTACTTCTGTACCCCAGAACCCTATCATAATGTTAAAGGTATGTACTTCTGTACCCCAGAACCCTATCATAATGTTAAAGGTATGTACTTCTGTACCCCAGAACCCTATCATAATGTTAAAGGTATGTACTTCTGTAGGTATTAAATGTTTCTACCATAACCCCCCAGAACCCTATCATAATGTTAAAGGTTTGTTCTTATGTAGGTATTAAATTTTTCTACCACAGAACCCTATCATTATGTTAAAGGTATGTACTTCTGTACCCCAGAACCCTATCATAATGTTAAAAGTATGTACTTCTGTAGTTATTAAATGTTTCTACCATAACACACCAGAACCCTATCATAATGTTAAAGGTTTGTTCTTATGTAGGTATTAAATGTTAAATGTTTCTACCAAAATACCCTCTGTTGTTCCACGCTCAGACCATTGTATAAACATGCTGACTGTTGGATAAATTTATGTTATATACCTCTAGTGGAATATGACCTTCCAGACTTTTGATCGGTTGAAATTTGAACTTTGACCGGAAATCACATGGTTCAATGTCACATGCGGATTGTCGACGTTGTCAACGATTGTTGACATCGTCACAACTTGGAGATGCAAATAGTCCGCGGTTCAATTCAGAAAACACTGGCACTGCCGACTTATATTATATTGTTGTGGTAGAAACATGTCACTAACTCGTTGTTATTGGATATGGAACTTATGTTACTCTCGTTAATTTTTTTTTTTAAAGTTACAAAAGACACTCGCTACAGCTCGTGCCTTTTGTTACTTTTAAAGAATAAATAACTGGTGTGAAATAAATTCCATATCCAACAACCACTCGTTGTGTAACCTCTATATATACATCTTCAGATGTTATATATGGTCTAGTAAGTAATATTGACGGTATGATCCACTATATGTACTGGATCCTAACAAACAAATGTTCGTAGGATGCATATTACAGTGTACTCCTCTTTATATCATGTTGCATTTGTCGGACAAAAACATGATATTAACAGGAATGTGACATTAAAAGAAACATGTTTTTTACACTAAATTTAGTGCATTTTCAATCTCCATAACTAAAAGTAAGCTATTCAATGTACCTATGAAAACGTTTCAATATATATAGATAACATTATTTCAAATAAAAAACATATTTGGGGTTATTTTTTTATTTTCTATACAATATTTTGAACAAGTTGTATCTGAAATCAATGGAAATGACATCATTTTCTGGATATTTTATGTGATTGGTAAAAAAAACATGATATTAAAGAGGAATTCACTTCAAAATACACGACATTAACCAAATGAAATGACATAGATTATATAGAGAGAAAAATGGTGCTTGGGAAAAACATGATATAAAGAGGAATGTGATATTAACAGGGGTGATATTACGTGGAGTCCACTGTACTAGAAATAGATATATGATCCAGATATTATAGGTATAGACAATTGGGTTAGTGGTTTTATAATACCATCTAGACACTTGTCTCAAGACTACATTTATTTTCTAAACCAAATATCATCTTCACTTATAACCAGAAAATGTTTAGAAGTGTATGGCAGATCAACCTTCTTAGATTCAGAATTGTAGATTAGTTGTTGCATCTTTTCGAGTGTTTTAGATATGTTTACGTTTTCGGTAGTTCTTCTGATCTATGATGCAAACATGTCTCTGTTCTCCTATTACAGACTATGCCTACCCTGATCCGTATGTGTAAGAAAGATCGCACATTGGAGGAAAACGTTGAGGGGGCAGAGACTCTGGCCTTCCTTATTGAGGGCGACGCCCAACTCCAGCAGGTAGCGTCAGTTTCAGATCACATAATCAAGACGCTGGCCGAATATATCCGCTACACCGATGTTCAACAGATCAACACCCGCGCCATGCACCGGAAGGTAGCTTAAAATTGTCTGTGGTTTAAGATTGCCTGTGGTATAAAATTGCCTGTGGTGTAAAATTGCCTGTGGTGTAAAATTGTCTGTGGTGTAAAATTGTCTGTGGTGTAAAATTGCCTGTGGTATAAAATTGCCTGTGGTGTAAAATTGTGAAAAATTGTCTTTGGTATAAAATTGTCTGTGGTGTAAAATTGTCTGTGTTGTAAAATTGTCTGTGGTATAAAATTGTCTGTGGTGTAAAATTGTCTGTGATGTAAAATTGTCTGTGGTATAAAATTGTCTGTGGTATAAAATTGCCTGTGGTGTAAAATTGTGAAAAATTGTCTGTGGTATAAAATTGTGGTGTAAAATTGCCTGTGGTGTAAAATTGCCTTTGGTGTAAAATTGCCTGTGGTATAAAATTGCCTGTGGTGTAAAATTGTCTGTGGTGTAAAATTGTCTGTGGTTTAAGATTGCCTGTGGTTTAAGATTGCCTGTGGTATAAAATTGCCTGTGGTGTAAAATTTTCTGTTGTTTAAGATTGCCTGTGGTATAAAATTGTCTGTGATGTAAAATTGTGAAAAAATGTCTGTGTTGTGGTATAAATTTGTCTGGTGTAAAATTGTCTGTGGTGTAAAATTGTCTGTGGTATAAAATTGTCTGTGGTGTAAAATTGTCTGTGGTGTAAAATTGTCTATGGTTTAAGATTGCCTGTGGTATAAAATTGCCTGTGGTGTAAAATTGTCTGTGGTGTAAAATTGCCTGTGGTATAAAATTCTCTGTGGTATAAAATTGTTGTGGTATAAAATTTCTGCCAATGATTTGTTATGTCTGAAAAATAAATCAAAGCTAACTACAGTGTACCGCCACCTAAATCTCTAGAATGGATTTCTCTCCTATATAATTCCGTCGTTAAGTTCGCCAACCTTGCATACCGCCATCCGCCACGCCCTTTAAAATATGAATGTCCTGAGTAGCTATATATTTCCTTCGATGATAACGCCATATTGTTCTGTTTTTGGAGATGGAGGAACTCTTGAGTGTTCCATTTGGAATGGCATGCAGCAAAAGCAGATTAATAACTATTTTCAGATATAAATTTGTGCCAATGTAGATCTATATGACAATATAATACTTAGCTTGTTTTTTTTATTAAAATGTTGAAAATGCAATCTTTTATGCAATTTAATTCATGGTTATACTTTTCATGATTCGATACTATCGTCACCCTCGTTATACAACCATAATTGCTGTGGACGAAAGGTGGCGGTATAACGAGCGTACACTGTATGTGATATTATGTTGTGTAACTAATGTATAATGCAGATCATATAGGTTCTTCAACTACCTGGATTGCCAGGAGGGGAAATTACTGTATATAGTAAACCTTTCTCCACTCCCTTTAAGCCTTTGGTAGCTAGGTTCCTGAAAATTGGGTTGTTATTTCAGTTATAGACCTGGTACGCAGTAGTAGATAAGCACTAAGTAAAAGTGCCACACAACTTCATGTACTTGTGCTAAATTATAAATATAATTTGATTAAAACACGTTTTCATAATTTGTGTAACCTTGTTTTTCCTAAGAAACCTTGTTTTCATCCTGGTAGCCAGCAATTTAAATTGAAACTGTTATAATGGATACTTTAAAAAAAAATTTAGACATTTATTACAATAATGAAATCTGTCTCTTCAGGCTCAGGATACGAACTGGAGTAATGAATTAAAACAAGCTGCTTTCAAGGCCTTCGCTTCATTAGGAGCAAATGATGAGGAAATCAGGAAAAAGGTAAAATATATATTTTCAATAACTAATTGATAGAAATCCAAAGGTTAAACAGGTATATGTGATGTGAGATTATTGAGAGGAATCTACTGTTCTGCTATACAGTAATTAAGTGACGTATGTTAGCAGGGAACTTTTGTATTGATTAAGCTATTTATTTTATGGATTTATGATTTTCAGCTTTATTGCCAAAAACAATTCTGGGTCCCAATATGTGAAATTAAAGCATTTCCAGAAATTATGCATCTCCTATTGAAATTTATTGAGTAAAATACTATGAAATCCTATATGATATTTTTCAGTGACTATTTATCTTTGTAGCAGATCAATGAGAAGTTCAAACTGAGGAGCTGCTTATTTGTAATCAAATATACATGTTATAGATAGTGTGACTTGACACTTTAGATCATTGAGACGGAGAACCTTATTGATCACACTATTGTGGGCGTTAGTAGCGATTAATCAGATATATAATTATGTTATCTTTTAGATTGTGTGACTTTACACTTTAGATCATTGAGACAGAGAACCTGATGGACCACATTATCGTGGGTGTGAGTAGCGAGGAATCAGATTTATGATTATGTTATCTATTAGATTGTGTGACTTGACACTTTAGATCATTGAGACGGAGAACCTGATGGACCACATTATTGTGGGTGTTAGTAGCGAGGATATGAAGGTGAAGGGTGCGGCTATCCGTTGTCTACACAGCATGTCACGGTCAGTCCAGCAGCTTCGCACCACCTTCCAGGACCACTCTGTGTGGAAACCTCTCATGTCGGTACGTCTTTACATCTTCTAGGGTTTCCCCTGACACACAAAAACCTGCATTTTGACTCCTAAAATTGTCAAAGCTAGGACTCCCAAAATTGATGAATTTTTACTATATATTATTTGTATTGGGAGTCCCAGAACTCCTAAATTTATCAAATCTGAGGGAAAACCCTGATTTTTTTGTGTGGACATTCTTTTATTCGGTATATGTGTTCATAGTATATCACACGGTCAAGTATATGTCCATCCTCAGGACTGGATTGATCGAGAGTAGCTGTGTGATTCGTAGCTTCTAGGTCAGGTCTTTTAATTTTTTGTAAATTTTTTATCATCTTTAACAAAAATTCAGAAAAAGTAAACAAATCTAACAAAGAAGCTACTGATTCCCAAGCTAGATAAAAGTCACTGGATACAAAACAGTTGATTTTATTTCATGGATAAATTGATTACCTGATCTCGTGTAAATAACATCTCTCCTTGTGCCTGTCGGCAGGTTCCACATCTTCTGCTGTCAGTGGATGTAGTACATTTGTGTTTTACTGATATAACAGTCTGATTGTCTCTGTAGATCATGCAGCTCTGTCCAGAACACCTGGTGGGCGTGGCCTCCTCTACCAAACACCTGGTGGGCGTGGCCTCCTCTACCATTTGTATAACAGTAATTATAAATGTCTGTCTCTGTAGATCATACAGCACTGTCCAGAACACCTGGTGGGTGTGGCCTCCTTTACCCTACACCTGGTGGGCGTGGCCTCCTCTACCATGTGTATAACAGTAATATTATACCTGTCTGTCTCTGTAGATCATGCAGCACTGTCCAGAACACCTGGTGGGCGTGGCCTCCTCTACCAAACACCTGGTGGGCGTGGCCTCCTCTACCATGTGTATAACATTTATTATACCTGTCTGTCTCTGTAGATCATGCAGCACTGTCCAGAACACTTGGTGGGCGTGGCCTCCTCTACCATGTGTAACCTACTGCTAGAGTTCTCGCCTGGCAAGGAAGTAAGTAATACAAATGATGATTAGAGCTTCTTATATACCACTATATTACAACTTAGTTGATAGGTAATCTCAAAAAGTGGTTAACAAATTATTATCCATGATTATAAGGCCTTTCATTAGCAATCAGGCAATATCGTTTTCAACTTCCTGGGAGCACACAACCGGTGCTGCCATTTCGGCACTCACAGCTAGCTTTTTAGCTCACCTGGTCCGTCCGTCCTGCGTCCGTCAACTTTTTCCTTAAAACGACTTCTTCTCAAATACTGAAAGGCCTAGTGACATGAAATTTGGCTGGTAGCTTTCTTGGAAGGAGCTGAACAAAGTTTGCGAAAAAAAATCACTTTGACCTAATTTCAAGGTCACAGGGGTCAAAAATGTCCTGCGTCCTGCGTCCGTCAACTTTTTCCTTCAAACAACTTCTTCTAAAATACCGTCAGGCATAGAGACCTCATATTTGACCAGTAGCTTCCTTGGATGAAGCTGAATAAAGTTTGCGAAAAGAAATGACCTTGACCCATATTCAAGGTCACAGTGAGGTTAAATCTATTTTAACCTTTAAACGACTTCTTCTAATAAACCAAAATCCCTAGAAGTATGATATTTGGCTGAAATGTTCCTTGGATAAAGCCGGACAAAGTTTGCGAAAAGAAATGACCTTGACCTATATTCAAGGTCACAAGGGTCAAATCTGTTAAAACCTATAAACGACTTCTCCTGAAATACCAAAATTCCTAGAAGCATGATATTTGGCTGAAAGGTTCATTGGACGAAGCCCGACAAAGTTTGCGAAAAGAAATGACCTTGACTCATATTCAAGGTCACAGGGGTCAAATCTGTTAAAACCTTTAAACAACTTCTTCTGAAATACCAAGAGCCCTAGAAGTATGATATTTGGCTGAAAGGTTCCTTGCATGAAGCCCGACAAAGTTTGCGAAAAGAAATGACCTCGACCTATATTCAAGGTCACAGGGGTCAAATCTGTTAAAACCTTTAAACGACTTCTTCTAGCTGAAATACCAAAACCCCAAGAAACATGGTATTTGGCTGAAAGGTTCCTTGGATGAAGCCCGACAAAGTTTGCGAAAAGAAATGACCTTTACCTATATTCAAGGTCACAGGGGTCAAATATGTTAAAACATTGAAATGACTTCTTCTGAAGTACCAAAACTCCTAGAAGCATGATATATGGCTAAAACGTTCCTTGGATGAAGCCAAGCAAAGTTTGCGAAAAGAAATGACCTGGACCTATATTCAAGGTCACAGATGTCAAATCTGTTAAAACCTTTAAACGACTTCTTCTGAAATACCAAAAGCCCAAGAAACATAGTATTTGGTTGAAAGGTTCCTTGGATGAAGCCCGACAAAGTTTGCGAAAAGAAATGACCTCGACTTATATTCAAGGTCACAGGGGTCAAATCTGTTAAAACCTTTAAACGACTTCTTCTGAAATATCAAAAGCCCTAGAAGCATGATATTTGGCTGAAAGGTTCCTTGGATGAAGACCACCAAAGTTTGCAAAAGAAATGACCTGGACCTATATTCAAGGTCACAGGGGTCAAATCTGTTAAAACCTTTAAACGACTTCTTCTGAAATACCAAAAGCCCAAGAAACATGGTATTTGGCTGAAATGTTCCTTGGATGAAGCCGGACAAAGTTTGCGAAAAGAAATGACCTTTACCTATATTCAAGGTCACAGGGGTCAAATCTGTTAAAACATTTAAACGACTTCTTCTGAAATACCAAAAGCCCAAGAAGCATGATATTTGGCTGAAAGGTTCCTTGGATGAAGCTTGACAAACTTTGGGAAGGAAAATGAGCTTGACCCATGTAAAGGTCACAGTGGTCAAATCGGTTAAAAGCTTTCAGCGACTTCTTCTGATAAACCCAAATGCCTAGAGACATGATATTTGGCTAGTAGCATCCTGGGATGAAGCAAAACAAAATTTGAAAATGAAAATGATGTTGTCTTATAAGGTCACAGGGGTAAAATATGTTTAAATCTTAACATGTTCATCTAAATGTCTTACAGTAAAAATTTTGGGGGACTTTAGGGTTACACTATAATATAAGTCAGAGATTGATACCAGGTGAGCGATGCAGGCCCATTGGGCCTCTTGTTACAATTTCTAGCACTGCTCAATCACATACTATTTACAGCTGAGTACACTGAACCAAGTGTAGTAAAGTATCTTGCTCAAAGATACAACATGGTGCTGTGACTCTGACTCTAACTCCTAACACTTTAGTCTGGTGTCCTATGGTCCCCCACCTCCCCAGATTTTATTACAGGGCATAAAATGGTAGCGATAAATAATTGTTGATAACACATGCTCAGCACACCACTACAGGATGATGTTACCAAATCACATATAATTAAGATATGTATCTGACTGATAATAAACTGATATGATTTTTCAGTCCATACTGGAGTCTGGGGCTATAGACATCCTAGTGGGACTAACTACCCGAGTGGAGCCGGAGCTACGTCTCAACGGAATCTGGGGACTCATGGTAAACTATGTTATCTTTGAGTATCTTTACAAATAATAGATGTAGTTTTATGTTTTGTTATTTCAGTATGTATGGCTATTTCATACAAATCTCTTATTCTTACATATATACTTTGTTAATCACAATAACAAATATTTGATACATGGATCTGTTAATTCTTGTAGCCAACCTTTTATATTTTAGGGCTATTCCATAATAAATCATTACGGGGAGGTGAGAGGCAGCTGTATTAATTTATCATGGGTTTGCATACTATTCCTTATATTAAATCTCTTAATATTTGACAACAGAACATGGCGTTCCAGGCTGAACACAAGGTGAAGACCCAGATAATTGAGACGGTGGGGATAGAACAGCTGTTCAGACTTCTGTCCGACCAGGATCCTAACATATTAATGAAGACTCTGGGACTGATACGCAACCTTCTCTCCAATAAACCTGTAAGTTTGACAACATGGGGCCCATATCTGATCTAAAAAATCACCCGTTTCTACAAGTGCAACCTTCTTTCCAATAAACCTAATTAACTTTCAAGGCCACAGTGGTCAAATATGTTAAAATCTTTCAGCAACTTCTTCTCAATAACTGAATGGCCCAGGGTTCTGATATTTGGCCTGTAGCATGCTGAGATGATGGGCTACCAAGTTTGTTCAAGTAAATGACCTTGACATACTTTAAAGGTCACATGGGTCAAATATGTTCAAATCTTCAAGAAACTTCTTCTCAATAACAAAAAGGCCTAGTAGGGAACTGATATTTGGGCTGTAGTATGCTGGGATGAAAGGCTACCAAGTTTGTTGATATGAATGACCTTGACCCACTTTCAAGGTGACAGGGATCAAATGTTATAAAAATATTCAAGAAACTTCTTCTCAATACCCAAAATGTCCAGGGTACTGATATTTGGCCTTCAGCAATATGCTTAAATGAAGTGATACCAAGTTTGTGAAAATGAATGATCTGGACCTACTCTCAAGGTCATAGGGTCAAATATGTTAATATCATAACCAACTAAAATTATACATAGTCAGATGACAGTTAAGGCCTGTTGGGCCTCTTGTTACACTACATTATAATGAATGTGTACGGTAATTTATACTTCCAGCACATAGACAGTATAATGAGTGTGTATGGTAACCAGATCATGCAGGCAGCTGTCTTTATACTAGAAGGAGACCACACGGCCGATATCAAAGAACAGGTCAGTTGTGTATGATAAAACAAGATAATTTTGTTTATCTTTTGGCTATTTCTTTTACTTTTTATTTTGCTAATTTTGACCAGTCAGAAACAATTACAGATGGTGTCAGTAGATAAGATTGAACTACAATCGATAGTGATTATGTAATATCAATTTAGTATGATTTAAATCATCCCCGATATCCAGGGATAACACTCACCAGCGCTCTCTACACCCTTACGATGTACACATTTTATGCGACTCTAATATGATATCGTGAAACAGTTAATGTAGAAACTTCATGTATACTTACGATGTACATGTTCTGCTTAACAATATGCTTTAAATAAAGATTGTTTATTATTCAATGTCATAGTGGTCACTCATCACAAGGTGAACAATATTCACGGGTATTTAATTTCGCGGACGTTACCTTGACCGCCAATATAAAGAAATTAAATCCCCCCTGAATAAAAGCAACTATACAGTAGAAAGCATTGTATTGAAATGTTTATCCGTGTATTCCAGACCCTGTGTATACTTACAAATGTTGCTGATGGCGACCAAGCCAGGGACTACATCATTGGGAATGAAGATGTCCTTAAGAAACTTACTACCTACATGGTAAACATACTCGATAATGGATACAAATATGCTTAATCCAGAAATCTTTAAAAATCATTGTTTGATTCCAGAATATACATTGATATATGATTTTGTAAGACAGATTTTAAATCGGTTACAGTTACTGTTAACAGTAGTTCTATGCTTTACATTTGGAAAATATATGATGTTCCGACAAAAACCAAGAAATGAACTGCAAACATATGAATTGTTATAGATATTTTCAATTTTATGCCTTTATGAACGCATTATTAATTATGGTTTCATAATCAATATGTATGCAACAGGTTTTCGTTCAAAATGGCATGATCATTGCAAAATCTCATTCAGTGCTTATATTTACATTCAAAATATATTATATACAACCATGTACCCGGTAGTTAATATTTACCTGCATGATATTCTTGATATTGTATTCTCTGCTGTTTGTGCAATCATGACTCGAGGAACAGTATAACTGCACCAAAATGTTTGATTCTAACAGTTGTCTCATGTAAATTGATGTCAGAGGAGAAGCTTCAAAATAACTCTGATCAAATTGTATTTATAGCTCTGTGACTACATTTTCTGATAAATTGTATTGAGGAACTTGCAGTATAATCAATAATCATAGCTTGATGCTTTTCGAAGGTTAAATATCTTGTCTGTCATTCCTCCATGTATTTTAAGATGTTATTAAATTAAAAGGTGGTCAGTTTTATATTGTTATCTACAGCATTTTAATAATCTGCTGGTCAATATGATATTCTACCAGACTATTTGATTTCTTTTTGAGAATGCTTTTGTGGTATTTCAACCTTATGAATTGATGTGTAATTATAATTTCAGCTTTTCTATTCTGTGATGACTTAATTTTTGTTTCTAGGTCCATACCAATGTGAAACTCCAAATAGCAGCGACCACCTGTATATCTAACCTAGTGTGGAATGAGGAGGAAGGTAGGCATAGGGGTGAATAACATGTTAAATATTGTTTCTCAAACCATTCCATTCTACCAATATTGGTAATTTCATCATTAAATATAAGGAATACATGATTTTTTTACCAATATCAAAGTTGTCTGTTATCAACTTGGATAATTCAAACTCCTATAATTTCGTGAAATTTAAACATAGGATTGACAACATTTATTTCATTTTGTTTTAACTGACCAAAGGTTTACAGTCTATAGTAGTTAAATTTAACCATTATCATGTAAAATATCAGGCTTTTCCTGCCATGTTCATCAAAGAGATATGAAACAGTTAATTTATGATATACTAGGTGAAGATATTGTCTGTGTTTTCTTTTGAGGGTGATCATATATTTTTTCTGAATTGGCAGAACCTAACCTTCTCACTGTTTTCTCTTTTGCTTTTGAATTAGTGTGTACTTCAAATTCAGGTGCTTACAAGCGACAACAGAAGCTTAGAGATCTTGGTGTTCTGAAATTATTACAACAACTGCTTAATACACCCGACGCAACCCTTTTTGAAAAGTATGTATAACTGAAACATCAATTTTTAGATAGAAATCTCATTACTGTAATAATCGCCCCTCCCTTTATAAGTGCTCTTCCCCTCTTATAGAATTATTAAAATTGTATAAGTGCCACGCATCTAGGATACTGATAATGGTTATCATATACTGTAAAAGTGGGATTTTTTGCGGTGTGGAAATTTTCACTAATTTCGCTGGGATTAAATTTCAGCGAATATATCAACACATGGACATATTCAACAATACTCAAACTCTAAAGTGTGTTATATTATTGTAGGTACATAGTGCAAAACAGCATGACTGCAGAGCGAAAATTTCCACATTGCGAACAGTTTGGAGGCTGACTAAACAAAAAATTCCACACGCAAAAATATTGACTTTTACAGATCTATTTCAAATCCTGACCAGATAACACTATCAGAAGGCACTAATATAGTCAATTACAACTGGATAAATTGTAGCAATATACAAAACTGTATTGTTCTCACTGTGATTTGAGTGATACAGAATAAGTTGAAATATCATACCTAGCTAACATATTTCTTTATCCTATAAGACCATACTACTTTATGTTATCATTCCAGAGTAAAAACAACGCTTCACCAGTTCACATGACTAGGGCTGAGCGTGTACGAGGAGGTCTACATCTGAGCAGATACAGCGGAGATACAGCAATTCACCAGAAAGTTTAATTGTGCTGCACGCAACAACCTAGCTCAGATTACATCGTACACAGAAGCAACAGCTTTTTGAATGAATTCAAAGTGCTAATTTATTTGTACAACTTGCTGCCGGAAAATTGAATTTTCAGATAAAAACCATGGTCCAGTCGACTTTGATATAATGAAGTAATTCGACTGTATAAACTTTAAATAGAATTTTGCAGAATTTAATGTTATAATGCACTTTAAATACAAATTAATACAGCATTGTCATCAATTAATTCACTGCCCTTTCCTTACAATATCTTTTCACTCGTGATTTAGGCTTTTCAAAGCCTTTCAAATTGTATGTAGTACATGCATAATTGATGATCACATCTGTGGAATCTGCTTGTCATCGATTTTGCAGTAAATTTAAAATGTGCAAATGTGTTTCATTGATAGTTTATCATTTTAAAACCTAATTGATTGAAAGAATTATCATATTAATTGCATATGAAACCGTCAGTCTTTAATAGAAATTGTGAACATAAAAGTGCTTTGACCATTATTTATTTTCCAAATTAAGCCCCTGATGAGGAAATGTGTATTATTTTAAGGAGGCTGTACATGCCATGACCTTTTATTATGTTTATAGCCTAAAAGGTTTACATAACAAAGTGCTGCATGATTATTGTTCATGAATTTCCATTATTTGATATTGATATTGTAAAATGATAATCAAGTCTATATCTGTTGCATTGAATTTTGTGGAGTACTTATCCATAGATTAATTGATCAATAATCAATAAGTTTAGCGCACTTGGAAAAAAGTACCTGTTGAGAGCATTTTATTGGTAACATTAGTTGTTCGTCATTGAAGTTATTTCTTTCAATGGCATGATGTTATATAGCTTAGAGGGAATCAAATTTGTCTTTCTTATCTTCTTAGTTATAGGCGTCACATTTGTTTGAAACTAAAATTTGTGCAAGTTACAGTTTGACCTGAAGCTTGAGAATTGTTAAATTTATTCAACCTATATTTTATAGGGTAACACATTGAGTAAGTCAGATTTGTTTGGATAAAGGATTTTAGTGTGTATTCAAGTTGTAGAGGTTAAGTGTGTTCATATCTGCAAATTTTTTTTGTTCAATTACATCATACCTGTCAAGTCTCCCGCTTTCGACGGGAGACTTCCGATTATTTAAGACAAAAATCAAAATCTCCAGTTTAAAATTAATGACCAGCGCAGGTCCCGCATTTTTTTGAATTCTCCCGTTTTCTCCCGCTTTGCTGAAGCCTAAGCCACCGCCATTACTCTGTATAAAGATTTGGAACTCTTCAAGCTTGAAACAACAAAAACACACACTGTCCCAGTCAGACGCTTGTAGAGCATGGGTTAATTGACCGTGATCAAAATTGAGTGCACTTTCGCGTCACTCGTTACCAATACCAGACTCGATGTTTGTGACAGTTTCTTACATTAATACTCCTCATATTTTAATAACTGAACAGAATTTGAGGTAATTAATCTATATCACACCTTCTATCATAGTCATTCTGAGAGCAATTATGGAAAGAGGCAGCCCGTACGGGAGGAAATGAAACTTTCCTGGACCTGCAATTTTTCAAGGAGGGACGTCGACACAAAAAAACAAAACGACGAATATATTATCGTGTTTTAAGAAAGAATGACAGTCAATTTTTCCTGAATTATCCCTAGGGATCACACTAAAAGTTCTGCATATTAATATGTACATAATACATATTCATACTTTGTATTGTCCAATAATTTAGAGGCTTTACACGGGGAGATAATTTGGACAGTCGGCAAAATCATATCCGATAGACAAATGGACGACCAGTGGCCTCTTATGTTATAGCAGTGACTTTTTGTATTTGGTCTGTCGTAACCACAATGATGAGCCAAAACTTTTCAAATAGAGAACTTAGCTTGACTAATTACAATGTTTTAGTCACTGGTCTGACTTATCATTTGCAAATTGTAAATTCTTCTCGGAACATCATTACCTGGACTTTGATTTTCAATGTAGTCTAGAGGTGAAGGGCTTTCAAGTCGGTTAGATAGGGCTGGGCGGTTTTACCGGTATACCGTGGTGTAAAGTGTTGATGATACGTACCGTGGTACATTAGTCCTGTACCGGTTTTTTGGGGACTTTCATTTAACTTATCAATTTGAAAAAAACTATTTGTTACATAGATCAATTAAAATTCCAATATGGTTTAATAATAATTTCGTATATTAGTTTGCTGATCGACTAGGACAGACATAGCTTCACTCAAACAATATTAGAGGATAACACAGCGAGAAACTTATGACAGGCCTCTTGTTGATTGGCTTCAGAACAAAAACAGCCTGAGACCCTTAGCTAGCTCAAACAATCAACCAAGGTGGTATACCTTGGTACGTAACGCAGTATTTACCTGAATACCGTGGTATACCATGGTACGTTTTATTTGTGGTACCCAGCTCTACGGTTAGATTCAAGATCTAAGGGTAACATACCGTAATACAATTATCATAATTGTGAGCCAAAAACAAACATTTTTGATAGTTCAATGTTATCTATAAATTTGAATTATGTACATGTGAAACAAATTCAAAAAGATGGAATAAGTGTTATTTCATGTTCTATACCCATTTCTGGGGCCTGAATAGAATGTACAATTTGTACTTTGTCAAATATTGCCACAAATCTTAAAGATCTGACGTTTGTAAGCATTGTGAGTTTGCGTTTTGTTACGAAAGTTTAAATTAACTAAATTAAATATAATGGAAGGTAACAATGTTATTTTGTTAGAATACTCTTCAAAATTCCATCTTGATGAGGTTAAAGATGACCAGGTATGAACTTCCAAACATGGGATGAATCAAATCTGATAGTTCATACTTTTATAATGTTACCTCACTCTAAGACAAAAACTTTTGAAAATTTTGAGAATATTATCGTTTGACTGTACACTGTCAGTTAGATTTGATAACTTGGGCCAGAATACTGCTGAAAGAATTTCTCTAAATGACGACTGTACTATTAAATTATAGGGTACCTCCTACAGCAAGTACTGTGAGTGCACCAATTCATCATTTTTTTTTTTATTATTTGTTTATGCCTCAAAATTTGAGTGCACCACAGTATATGAGACTCTTTCATATGCGTGTATGTAGGATATAGGGATATTCCACCCGAGGGTGGAATATCCCTATCCTACATACACACATAATGAAAGAGTCTTTTTCTCTCATATCAACTACCGGGATAAGCTCAAAAACCATGAAAATATGTTTAAACAGGCTACCATTTTGAAATTTCAACTTTTTCCTTGAGCTTTTTTGACGAAAACGAATTAGACAGCGAGTTTAAGCATACCCTATATTTGCAAACAACGTTTGCGCAGAAAAATTAATCTCCTCTTCCTGGTGTTTATGGTTAAAATTTTGTGAAAGGTTTTAATTTTATCACACCGTCGTTTTCTCTTTCTGGCATCAGAGTTTACCGTATTCGTGACGTCACGTAATTGTTGAGCCATTGTGACGTCACGACGCGTGAAATGCTATGTAAGATAGATTTTTCTTACATAGCTTTCTTACATGGGCAAACTCTATCCAACATGGCGAGATATGAGAGAAAGTACATTTACAGTATCGCAAAACTGTCTTTACTATTGTTATGTTTTTGTGTTGTCTTATATATTGATCCTGAATAAAATGTTCTGAATGGAAAATGGGATGTGTTGACATGATTTATATTTCGATCATCTGACCCAAAGGGTCGGGATGACCTATAGCCATTGTGCTTCGTCCGTCGTCATCCACCATCCGATGTGTGTAAACTTCAAATGACTTCTTCTCAATAACCATAAGGCCTAGGGTGCTGATATTTGGCCTGTAGCATGCTGGGATAACATTCTAACCAATTTGTACAAATAAATTACCTTGACCTACTTTCACGGTCACAGGGATCAAATTTGTTAAAAATCTTTCAAACAACTCCTCAGTAACTAAAAGACCCAGGGTACTGATAACTGGCTGGTAGCTAGCATGCATGGAAGAAGGGCTACCAAGTTTGTCTAAATAATAACCTTGCCCTACTTTCAAGGTTGCAGGGGTCAAATGTCGTAAAATCTTCAAGAAACTTCTTCTCAATAACCAAAAGGTCCAGGGTACTGATATTTAGCATGTAACATGCAAGGATGAAGGGCTACACATTTTGTTCACAACTTTGACCTACTTTCAAGGTCACAGGTCAAATGTATTAAATTCTTCAAGAAACTTCTTCTCAATAACTGAAAGGCCTGAGTTACTGATATTTAGCATGCTGGGACATATGGTAATTGTGCGGGAGGCAGATGGTATGATTACAGTTTAAACATTGTAAAACAAGTGAACAGAATTTGATTTAAATATGTAATATGATAGGTCCTAGGGTTGGATCTTGTGCTCATATTCTTATCAGTATGGAACCAATATCCAATAGATATGGCACATGTTTAAGAGTTGCAGTATACAGGACACTGGACACTGAGGTTATTGGAGGACATGCATATAACCAGCTGGATCAGTAGGGAGATAATTTTAATCCTGACCCCGCATTACTTCCATATTTCTCTCAGCAATAAGCTCTCACACACACTTTTGACTTGATTTAATGCACCGACCCCTTGGCTTATTGCAGTAAAAATCAGTTAGATGCATGCTTTTTCTATGAATTGGGATCACAACTACAGATGGGGGAAATGTTCAAATTGAAATAAGACCATCTACACTCCAGACAGTCTTGTGAATTATAGATGTACATGCATAATGTGAGAGGGAACAGAGGGACCATTATACATATGCTACATCTGCTCATAGATAATGGTAGATATCTGAAATGGCCAACCCCTTCTATGCTTTGTAAACCTACATGTTTAATATGTCATATATTAGAATTTAATTCAAAAATCAAACACATTTTATAGGGATAATTTTTTAATAGAAAATAAATCTCACTTTCTTTCACCATATTGTACAGTATATCAAAAATACATTATGAATATGAACAAAAAGTTAAAAAGAAATGTTAAAATTACAAAGAAAAATAACAAAGGACAAAGGGCCTGCAATTTGCTCAACTGTTTCTTTAATTATGTTAATCTCAGCTCCTTATATCAGCAACTCTTCAATTATACATAGAGGTTACACAACAAGTGGTTGTTGGATATAGAATTTATTTCACTCTCGTTAATTATTTTTTAAAAGTTACAAAAGACACAAGCTTTAGCAAGTGTCTTTGGTAACTTTTACAAAATAATTAACGAGAGTGAAACAAATTCCATACCCAATAACCACGAGTCGTGTGACCTTTTTCTACCACAATGATTTTTAGTCAGCAGTTGCAGTGTTGTTTTCTGGGGTGAATCGCAGATTTGCGGGAAATCACATCATCTCGAATACATTCCCGCCAAGTTGTGACGACGTCAACAATCAATGACGTCGTCAACAATCCACATTTCTGGTCAAAGTTCAACTTCTCAACCAATCAAAAATCCGGAAGGTCATATTCCACTAGTGGTATATAACATATATTTATTCAACAGTCAGTACGTTTATACAATGGTCTGAGAGTGGAATAACACAGGATATTGTGGTAGAAAAAGGTTTATTCCAAGGTTCAAAGGACCACCATGACTTATTACATAATCTGGGTGACATCCATTTACATTATATATTTCAGTTATTATTGGGTGTGGATATCAATACTTGCAATGTGTCCATCATCAGATTAAGGTCACAGGGTGCATGGGCAGGACAATGAAGGCATTGTCTAGGAAGCATGATTGTGATTTTATTCTTCTTTTCATACTCAGCAATTATGCTAGTGAGATAAGAAATTTTAATAATTCAATAATAATTGACATGAACACCAAATATTACTCAAAATATATCTTCTTTAAGGTCATGAAGCTACTACAGAAAATACAGGTTTCTCTTCTAGACATCTTATAGGGAATTATAATTATACACTGTATTGATTCCTTACAAATACAAGCCCATTATATGCTGCTTAGTCAGTTATAAACATATTATGCACAATGTAAAAAACCAATACCGGGACAGAATTCAATCATATTCATTGTATATATCTTTCATTATTTTAAGATTCTGATTAACTGCTTATTTTCAGCCTAGTGTATAAAACATGTAAACATGAATAAATCATAAACATATATTCAATGATCATCTTTAAAAAAAGACTGTGTTATGGCATATGATAAACAAACTGACAAAACATTTAACGTAAATAATTAATGTACATTTATGTACAAAAACAGGAGACAATCAAAAGTGAGTTGTGTTAATTACGTTTGACACTATTTACACAACCATAGTAATAATTACTTATGAGTTAACATAGAACACAAAACACGACTATTTATAAATGCTGCCTCAACCACAATTGTGTTAATAAATAATGACATCAATTAATGTAAGAAATGTAACAGTTTATGGGACAAAGTAGTTCAAAGTATGTGGCAACTAACTAGGTTACTTATAAGTATCTTAGTGTGCCAATACATACACGAGACACACTGGTCTGTTCCCAATGGAAGATCGAATTATCAAAAAGTATAGAATCTAAACTCCAGTTAATATTAGTACAGTGTACCCGCCTTATACCGCCACCTTTCGTCCACAGCAATTATGGCGATATAATGAGGGTGGCAATAGCATCGAATAATGAAAGTTATTACCAAGAATTAAATTGCATAATAAATTGCATTTCCAACATTTTATCAAAAACAAGCTTAGTATAATATCGTCATATAGATCTACATTGGCACAAATTTATATATGAAAATAGTTATTGATCTGCGTTTGCCTCATGCCCTTCCAAATGGAACACTAAAGCTTTCCTCGATCTCCAAAAACAGAACAATATGGCGTTACCGTCGAGGGAAATATATAGCAATTCAGGATGTTTGTATTTTAAAGGGTGTGGCAGATGGCGATATGCGAGGGTGGCGAACTTAACGAGGGAATTATATAGAAGGGAAATCCGTTCTAGAGGTTTAGGTGGCGGTATGCGAGGGTAGCGGTAGATTCGGGTGGCGATAGGTCGAGGGCATACTGTACTGTTGAACAGTATAGGTAATTTAAACTATATAGGGGACCATCTAATATTTAGTTACATTATATGTAAATCTTATCAAAATAATTATTCAAGTATGAATATAACAATGTCAACATATTTAATAACGGATTTCATATACATGTACTACAAAATCTTAAGAACATTAGATTGGAAGTCTTGCATGGCTATTTGTAAAAGCTTTATATAAATATACAACGAAAAATCTCACTTGCTCGATCGTTGTAAAATGTTCATTTTTAGATAACAAGTACAATATACAACTTCCATATAACTAAAAAAAAAATGATGTACTTCCTATTAAAGAATTAGCTATTTTAAAGTATCAATCTTTTTGACTGGAGCCAAACAAAAATATGTTTTATAATAAGGAATCTCTCCAATAAAAAATTAGTGACAAAACTTGACAAGGAGTTAAAGTTAATATATTGTCTCTTGAATTCTTCAGTGAAGTGAAAGTGAATTCAAACAGGGTTAATATTTTTGGAGAGATGTATAATTATGAAGTTTGCAGTGTTATTACATTTAGCCCTGTAATATAATGTATACATGTAGCTCTGCTGTTAAAAAATGTCAAAATTACAAATCAAAATTGGGAAGGAATATACTCAAACTAATGCAACATTTATAATCTTCACAAAAAATTCTATACAAGTATCCATTAATTGATTTCTGTACTCAATAATCAAGAATTCACACCATGATAATTCATATCTGCAGATCACATAATTTATGTGTAATAAACAACATCATTTTTTAATCATAAGTAAAACACAACAGCACTGAAAAATGGAAAAACAAGAATATTATGCTTTCTATATATCAAACAGAATATATATATTGTTAAACTATGAAAAAATATATCTTTTAACATCAATATAGTATTTCATACCATATATCAATATAATTGCGCAGTACAGTACTGATAAATGAAATATTATGGCGAGAAAATAACATCACATAATACATGAGGATTAAAAAACAATTAACAATGTAAAATGGTTAAACATTATGACACAATAAAAAGATGTTTAAGTAAACTGTTAAGCCATAATGTATGGACCATGAAAAACCAAGAATCTTCATGGCCACAAAATCCTTGACAAAGCCATGAAACATTTACCCCTTGAAAGTTAAAATTCATGGCCATGACCAATTATATCATGGCACTATATATATAATGGACTGTCCTTTTCATGGCCACGATTTTGAGACATATAACTCATGGCCATGAAAACAGGAAATTTAATGGCCATGATACTTTAATATGTTAACTTTTCAAGTGTCAGTATTTTTGAATCTAAAGAATTCCCGTGGTTTTTTACAGCATGTCATGGCCATGGTATGATTTTTATCATGACAATGAAAAACAAAATAAAAATTATTCATGACCATCAAAACCTAAACCTAAACGGCTAATTTAAAAACAATCTTCTAGTTTATCGCCTTGAAACACCACAATTTTGAAATTTTTGGCCATGAAAATGTTTTTGACACTTTTCAGCACTATTAGACTGAAATTGTTTAATGAACTTTCATGACATTATTTTTTCATGGTCATGAATATGAAAAGTTTCATGATCATGAATTATAATATTATGCAAAATCATGGTCATTGATGCATGTGTTTTTCAAAGTACCACGAAAAATATTTAAACAAAAATTCATGGCATTGTTTTCATGGTTTCATGCATTTTTCATAATTGTACTTATGGTAGTGTTAAGTAAATAAAATACTTAGTAAGCTGTTAAATACTATGGATAAGGTAAGTGATAATAGCCACGCACATAAAAATTAAATCATGAGAAATAAAATATTCAGTGAAAGAGTTCACACCATTTACGACATAAGGACACAGAAATCATGGCACATGTACTGGTCTCATATGGCAAGGGGTAACCGACCAATTCTCAGAGACATCTTGTTTTATTAAATTATCATACACAGCAATTCAAACTAATCCCTGAGGTGGCACAGAAATCTTAATTTCCATCACATCAAACAAACAAAAGAAAATTCTCATACAACTGCAATGCAAGTACAAAAAGAGCAAAGGCATAATATTAAAGTATGTACTTTGTAGTTAAGTGAACCTCTTATATCAAAATTTGATTTTTTTAATAGAAAATGTGCTATCCTCCAAAAAATGAGATAATAGATACCTATGGAGCTATATTTACTTATAATAAGTATATATTTGATTTACCTTTTGTTTGTTTAACTTTGTGTCAACACCATGGAGAGACTGACCAGCCTACTGATTTTGTATAGAGACATATAAACTATGGCAAACTAACATGTATTTTGATAGAGAAAAACTCACCAATAAATTTGAAAAGAAGATAACAGGAAATACATGATCACAGAAAACAGGTCAAAACTATATAGTTTCACTAAATAAACTGTGTGTCGTATAAAAACAATTTTGGAAGACACTGACCTATACTGACAGCAGTCAGGCATATCTCAGGCCATCATCATACCTCACCTTGGTATCTTTATTAATGAAAAAGTTTGATTAAAAGAACTCAATATGAAAAAATATGAATAATATAGGTCCATTCTTTAACGAGATATGTTGACCTTGTCAAATGTGATGTGTAAATTGTGCCAAGCACGTCACTCTCACCCGTAAATGGCAATCTGGAATACATGTATCAGTTTGTAAATAAATTGGAAGAGGTTTCTGTCTTTGTACTAAATCATAGTTTCTGACATAGAGTCCCCATCATACGCTAAGATTCATGTATCTGTTACTGCTGTCATGGCCGCTGTGGCTAGCGTGATGGCCGCCGTGGCTAGCGGGGGGTTGCTCATGGCTATTTGGTTGCCGGGGTGAGTTACCCAACAGATTTTCTGTGCTGAATGACTGTCCATAGTGATTCGGGATTTTCTCGTAACTAATTGTCTGCTCTTGGCCACCAGGTGCATATCTATGGCGGACATGTTCAGGTTCCTCATATGGATTTTCATGGTAATAATAGGAATGTGCGGTGCTTTCATAGTCTGTATCCGAGGATCTATGACTTATTGGCTTAAAGTATTGCCCATCATCTACAATATTTAGCGGCTCCTGAACATGCATGCCATTATTTGTATGGTACATTGGCTGAGCAGCCGGTTTAAAAGTCAATGGCAGTCTGTTTGATAACGGGTAACCTGTATGTGTCGATGGGTTGTTATCAGGGGTATAATCATGTAGGTTACTTGGTTTCTGTTCAGTGTTATAACTGAGACCTCTTGAAGGAAGCGGTAACGTACTAGCCTTGTTATTATAATTCCCTGTGTCGTAGCCTTGGTAACTATCCACAGGTCGCCTAACACTATAGGGCAGTGTATTGACCCCTCGTCCTAATTCAAGATGGGAGGGATACTTCCGTGGTTGTGATACTGTGCCCCCGTCGTAGTTCTGACGAAACCCATCTGTCCTGTATCGCAGGTCCGACAGATTGTCTACTGATAGCTGTTGTAGCTTATGGTCCCTGGTCGGGTTCTGATCGGAGGCGTCTCTGCTGTACCCTCCCGGGCCAGACAGATGGTTCTGACTGGAGACAGCGTCTCGCTTATACCCGCGCTGATCTGACAAATTGTCTACTGTTAGTGGTATCTTACGGTCGTACCCTCCTGGTTTCCAACTCTGTTGCAGTGTACTTACTTTGTGATAGTCAGTGTATAAAGATTGACTCTCTGTAAAGAAAATAAAAAGATATTTAAACTTGGTCCTACATGTTTAGCTTATAGCTTCAAACATAAAAAAGTATATAATGTTAAATGAGGATTTAAGTCATTTACCCCTGAAGATCCATTTAAACTCTTCCAATTCAAAAGTTGGATTAGTTCATTACAAAGTTTCAGAGGTGATCATGAGTATCACTTTTATAGAAGACCAATGAAATGAATTATCTAAAATAATGAAGCTTAGATACATACAACACAAAGTACGGAATATATAGGATAACGATGGAATGATGTATACTTGCAAAAGGAAATCTTTAGATATTAATGGTTGCAATTTTAATTTTGTTGGAAATTGAACAATCAAATTATTGTTGTTTTTATGAGTGGAACTTTCCAAGAATCAACCTGGCACTTTAAAAGGAGGGAAATTTACTGGAACAAAATAATTTATTCTGATGGCTTTTAAATCAGCTGGAAACAAATACTTTCTTTGAATGCATCAATTCTCTACTTGAACTAAATATTCCTAATCTGTGTAAATGTTTTGAAGTGCTTTAAAAAACTTGAATCCAGTTGACATGCCACTCATGTACAGTAATCTTAAGTGGAATGAAAACCGATTGCAATTTTCAAATGATGCAGAAAAGAATACAAACATACCTGATTTAACAATCTTTGCGGAATGTCCGGCATACTGTGGTGCAGTGAATGTTCTGTGAAACGTGTCGTTCGAGTCAGGAGGACGAGATTCTCTGGACACAGAGATACTGCCAACATGTAAGATTGAGGACGATGTTTCTCCCTCTGGTACAATGTCCACCTTCTCTCTCTGTACAGACAGGAATAGGTCATGTGTATGGAAAGGTTTTGGGCTGCGTCAGATAAAAACGGTTATGTTGAAGGGGCGTGAGGCACATTTTCAGAGACCTCACCAGGCATCAAATTTTAAAAGTGATTCAACATAAGAAATATTAGGCAGATCTGGTTTTAACCTTACCGCCCATTAAATATTAATACAGGTGCCAGTCTCACTTCTCCCACACGATTAATTATGGCATATCCCTAAGACACTATTGCATGCTTTCACGTTTATTGAACATATATATTGATCATATACACTTGAAAAAAAATCCTCATCCCGCATCCTTCGTATTTCACTTTAAGTACGTTTATATTACTTTGAATTTCTATAAATGAAGAGAACAAAATAAATATAGTGTACATTGATTCAATTTCCTAATATTTTTCAAATCTATCTTTATCTCAAATGTGGAGAATTTTACATTTTACACTTGATAATCACAAACCATTGTCTGGACATATGGCTATAAAGCCATCGCAAAGACAATTTTAAAACTCAAATTAACAGAAGACAGAACCCAAATCATACACTCAGTTAATATTTATAAGAAGTGTATAGATAAAAAATGATTATTTATCAATTATGGACCTTTGGTGCACACAGGTCAATATGGTGTTCTACCAACCTGGGAGAATCTGGTATTGACAGAGTATAAATTTGTTTAATGAATTTAATATTACATGACACTCGTGTTAGATCCTCTATATACCAAATGCTCTAATACCTTACCATTTGTTTATTTACTTGTCTTTGGATCAACTTGTCATCTTCTCTCGTCTTCTTCTTTTCCTGAAATGAGAAATCTAACAATATTAATCTGATCCTGATACATAAGTTGGTATAAATCAGTTTACCCCCGGTACGTAACAGAAATGAAGTAAAGTCATTCGTTCCATGTATACTACCTCAAAATATTTACATATTTTAGTTTTTCTACATTGAAACACAAACTGCTATAAGTTGCAGTATAATTTCAGTATGTCTATTTTTTTCTCTCCATACTAATCAAAGTTACACTGAATAGGTCATTTTATGGAATATGAAAAAGAATAGAGCAATTGTTTAATACTTCTGAAATTCAAAAAGATAACATATCATATATAAGATGATCAGTTATAAATTTAGACTTTTAGAGAGACTTGAATACATGTAAGACTTGAATATGTAATAAAAAGTATATCGTACTTACAAAATACTCTAAAATCAACACTGAAGGCAGCCACAGGATCAATGAAAACAAGGTGATGAAGAATACAATGTTGTCCCTCATAAACACTCCTGTATAAAAAATAACAATATAAGCTATACTGTATGTTTGTCCATTGTTAAGACAATTATTAGAGTTGTCTAATTGACTTGGAGAGGTGAAGGGGTTAAAATGTTGTATTATTTCTTACAGTAACTGTTGAAGATTTTAAGAAATGATAATGTAGATGTGCAGGCTTATGATTATTCCCACATTTCTCCCCAATCTCATTTTTGCTGCCTTCATTTTTATATAATTATCTTTTTTATCAATATTCCAAAGGAGAGAGAGGTGTAGTTTGGTTTCAACATGATGAAATTCCAAGGGACTTTCCACACAAGGCGGGCCTTCGCTACTAAACTTGTTACACCTCTACCATATTACCTGGTACAGTGGACTCCACATAATATCACTCCTGTTAATATAACATTCCTCTTTATATCATGTTTTTCCCCAAGCATCATTTTTCTCTCTATATAATCAATGTAATTTTATTTGGTTAATATCATGTATTTTGAGGTGAATTCCTATTAATATCATGTTTTTTTAACCAATCACATAAAATATCTAGAAAATGATGTAATTTCCATTGATTTCAGATACAACTTGTACAAAATGTTGCATTGAAAATAAAAAATAACCCCAAAAATGATTTCTAGTTGAAATAATGTTATCTATATATTGAAACATTGTGTACATTGAAAAGCTTACTTTAATTTATAGTTATGGAGTTTGGAAATGCACTAGATATAGTGGAAAAACATGTTTCTCTTAATGTCACATTCCTGTTAATATCATGATTTTGTCTGACAAATGCAACATGATATAAAGAGGAGTGCACTGTAATTGTATATGATCTGAGGCCCCAGGATACCAAAGTTATAAACTATCTATCACTTTACATATCAAATGCTGCCTTGAACATTAAACTTGTTAGAAAATACTGACAAGACGTGTATTGAATGTCCAGTAAAGAAAAGTCATTGTATACATACCGAAGGAATCAGCGACCTGACTACCTAACGCTAAAGAACAGTCATTGTGTACTTACCGAAGGACTCAATGACCTGGCTACCTAACGCTAAAGAATAGTCATTGTATACTTACCGAAGGACTCAACGACCTGGCTACCTAACGCTAAAGAACAGTCATTGTATACTTACCGAAGGACTCAATGACCTGGCTACCTAGCACTAAAGAACAGTCATTGTATACTTACCGAAGGACTCAATGACCTGGCTACCTAGCACTAAAGAACAGTCATTGTATACTTACCGAAGGAATCAACGACCTGGCTACCTAACACTAAAGAACAGTCATTGTGTACTTACCGAAGGAATCAATGACCTGACTACCTAACACTAAAGAATAGTCATTATATACTTACCGAAGGACTCAACAACCTGACTACCTAACACTAAAGAATAGTCATTATATACTTACCGAAGGAATCAACGACCTGACTACCTAACGCTAAAGAATAGTCATTATATACTTACCGAAGGAATCAACGACCTGACTACCTAACGCTAAAGAACAGTCATTGTATACTTACCGAAGGAATCAACGACCTGGCTACCTAACACTAAAGAATAGTCATTATATACTTACCGAAGGACTCAACAACCTGACTACCTAACACTAAAGAATAGTCATTATATACTTACCGAAGGAATCAACGACCTGACTACCTAACGCTAAAGAATAGTCATTATATACTTACCGAAGGAATCAACGACCTGACTACCTAACGCTAAAGAACAGTCATTATATACTTACCGAAGGACTCAATGACCTGACTACCTAACACTAAAGAATAGTCATTATATACTTACCGAAGGAATCAACGACCTGACTACCTTACACTAAAGAACAGTCATTGTATACTTACCGAAGGAATCAACGACCTGACTACCTAACACTAAAGAATAGTCATTGTGTACTTACCGAAGGAATTAATGACCTGACTACCTAACACTAAAGAATAGTCATTGTATACTTACCGAAGGAATCAATGACCTGACTACCTAACACTAAAGAACAGTCATTGTATACTTACCGAAGGAATCAACGACCTGACTACCTTACACTAAAGAACAGTCATTGTATACTTACCGAAGGAATCAACGACCTGACTACCTAACACTAAAGAATAGTCATTGTATACTTACCGAAGGAATTAATGACCTGACTACCTAACACTAAAGAATAGTCATTGTATACTTACCAAAGGAATCAACGACCTGACTACCTAACACTAAAGAACAGTCATTGTATACTTACCGAAGGAATCAACGACCTGACTACCTAACACTAAAGAATAGTCATTGTATACATACCGAAGGAATCAACGACCTGACTACCTAACACTAAAGAACAGTCATTGTGTACTTACCGAAGGAATTAATGACCTGGCTACCTAACGCTAAAGAATAGTCATTGTATACTTACCGAAGGAATCAACGACCTGACTACCTAACACTAAAGAATAGTCATTGTATACTTACCGAAGGAATTAATGACCTGACTACCTAACACTAAAGAATAGTCATTGTATACTTACCAAAGGAATCAACGACCTGACTACCTAACGCTAAAGAATAGTCATTGTATACTTACCGAAGGAATCAACGACCTGACTACCTAACACTAAAGAACAGTCATTGTATACTTACCGAAGGAATTAATGACCTGACTACCTAACGCTAAAGAATAGTCATTGTGTACTTACTGAAGGAATTAATGACCTGGCTACCTAACGCTAAAGAACAGTCATTGTGTACTTACCGAAGGAATCAACGACCTGACTACCTAACACTAAAGAATAGTCATTGTATACTTACTGAAGGAATTAATGACCTGACTACCTAACACTAAAGAATAGTCATTGTGTACTTACCGAAGGAATCAACGACCTGACTACCTAACACTAAAGAACAGTCATTGTATACTTACCGAAGGAATCAACGACCTGACTACCTAACACTAAAGAACAGTCATTGTATACTTACCGAAGGAATCAACAACCTGACTACCTAACACTAAAGAACAGTCATTGTGTACTTACTGAAGGAATCAACGACCTGACTACCTAACACTAAAGAACAGTCATTGTATACTTACTGAAGGAATCAATGACCTGACTACCTAACACTAAAGAATAGTCATTGTGTACTTACCGAAGGAATTAATGACCTGACTACCTAACACTAAAGACTAGTCATTGTATACTTACCGAAGGAATCAACGACCTGACTACCTAACACTAAAGAACAGTCATTGTATACTTACCGAAGGAATCAACGACCTGACTGCCTAACACTAAAGAACAGTCATTGTATACTTACCGAAGGAATTAATGACCTGACTACCTAACACTAAAGAACAGTCATTGTATACTTACCGAAGGAATCAACAACCTGACTACCTAACACTAAAGACTAGTCATTGTATACTTACCAAAGGATTCAACGACCTGGCTACCTAACACTAAAGACTAGTCATTGTATACTTACCAAAGGATTCAACGACCTGGCTACCTAACACTAAAGACTAGTCATTGTATACTTACCGAAGGAATCAACGACCTGACTACCTAACACTAAAGAATAGTCATTGTATACTTACTGAAGGAATTAATGACCTGACTACCTAACACTAAAGAATAGTCATTGTGTACTTACCGAAGGAATCAACGACCTGACTACCTAACACTAAAGAACAGTCATTGTATACTTACTGAAGGAATTAATGACCTGACTACCTAACACTAAAGAACAGTCATTGTATACATACCGAAGGAATTAATGACCTGACTACCTAACGCTAAAGAATAGTCATTGTATACTTACCGAAGGAATCAACGACCTGACTACCTAACACTAAAGAATAGTCATTGTGTACTACCCGAAGGAATTAATGACCTGGCTACCTAACGCTAAAGAATAGTCATTGTGTACTTACTGAAGGAATTACTGACCTGGCTACCTAACGCTAAAGAATAGTCATTGTGTACTTACTAAAGGAATCAACGACCTGACTACCTAACGCTAAAGAATAGTCATTGTATACATACTGAAGGAATCTACGACCTGACTACCTAACACTAAAGAACAGTCATTGTATACTTACCGAAGGAATCAACAACCTGGCTACCTAACACTAAAGAATAGTCATTGTATACTTACCGAATGAATCAACGACCTGACTACCTAACACTAAAGAATAGTCATTGTGTACTTACTGAAGGACTCAACGACCTGACTACCTAACGCTAAAGAATAGTCATTGTATACTTACCAAAGGAATCAACGACCTGACTACCTAACACTAAAGGATAGTCATTGTATACTTACCGAATGAATCAACGACCTGACTACCTAACACTAAAGAACAGTCATTGTATACTTACCGAAGGAATCAACAACCTGACTACCTGATGCTAAAGAACAGTCATTGTATACTTACCGAAGGAATTAATGACCTGACTACCTAACACTAAAGAACAGTCATTGTATACTTACCGAAGGAATTAATGACCTGACTACCTAACACTAAAGAACAGTCATTGTATACTTACCGAAGGACTCAATGACCTGACTACCTAACGCTAAAGAATAGTCATTGTATACTTACCGAAGGAATCAACGACCTGACTACCTAACACTAAAGAACAGTCATTGTGTACTTACTGAAGGAATTAATGACCTGACTACCTAACACTAAAGAATAGTCATTGTATACTTACCAAAGGAATCAACAACCTGACTACCTAACGCTAAAGAACAGTCATTGTATACTTACCGAAGGAATTAACGACCTGACTACCCAACACTAAAGAACAGTCATTGTATACTTACCGAAGGAATTAATGACCTGGCTACCTAACACTAAAGAATAGTCATTGTATACTTACCAAAGGACTCAATGACCTGACTACCTAACACTAAAGAATAGTCATTGTATACTTACCAAAGGAATCAACGACCTGACTACCTAACGCTAAAGACTAGTCATTGTATACTTACCGAAGGAATCAACAACCTGACTACCTAACGCTAAAGAACAGTCATTGTATACTTACCGAAGGAATCAACGACCTGATTACCTAACACTAAAGAACAGTCATTGTATACTTACCGAAGGAATCAACAACCTGACTACCTAACGCTAAAGAACAGTCATTGTATACTTACCAAAGGAATCAACGACCTGATTACCTAACACTAAAGAACAGTCATTGTATACTTACCAAAGGAATCAACGACCTGACTACCTAACGCTAAAGACTAGTCATTGTATACTTACCGAAGGAATCAACAACCTGACTACCTAACGCTAAAGAACAGTCATTGTATACTTACCGAAGGAATTAATGACCTGGCTACCTAACGCTAAAGAACAGTCATTGTATACTTACCGAAGGAATCAACAACCTGACTACCTAACACTAAAGAATAGTCATTGTATACTTACCGAAGGAATCAACGACCTGACTACCTAACACTAAAGAACAGTCATTGTATACTTACCGAAGGAATCAACAACCTGACTACCTAACACTAAAGGATAGTCATTGTATACTTACCGAAGGAATCCACGACCTGACTACCTAACGCTAAAGAACAGTCATTGTATACTTACCGAAGGAATCAACGACCTGACTACCTACCGCTAAAGAACAGTAATTGTATACTTACCGAAGGAATCAACAACCTGACTACCTAACACTAAAGGATAGTCATTGTATACTTACCTAAGGAATCCACGACCTGACTACCTAACACTAAAGAACAGTCATTGTATACTTACCTAAGGAATCCACGACCTGACTACCTAACACTAAAGAACAGTCATTGTATACTTACCGAAGGAATCAACGACCTGACTACCTAACACTAAAGAATAGTCATTGTATACTTACCGAAGGAATCAACGACCTGACTATCTAACGCTAAAGAATAGTCATTGTATACTTACCGAAGGAATCAACGACCTGACTACCTAACACTAAAGAACAGTCATTGTATACTTACTGAAGGAATCAACGACCTGACTACCTAACACTAAAGAACAGTCATTGTGTACTTACCAAAGGAATCAACCACCTGGCTTCCTAAGGAATTCCAGAACTTATTCATTTTTGAAGGACTTTTTATGCAAACACCCTAAAAACAAAAACAAAACAAAAAGAAATCTTCTCAAGTTAATTGTGTTCATAATTATGTACAAATCGTTCACTTTTATACAGCGTCTATGTCTATACTGATATGAAATTGCTTGTATTATACAACATACTACAAATTGTTCTCTAAGCAAGATATCTGTCTTTCACAGGAAACATTCATTTCAGCCTCAAGGTAAATGTTGCCTTTTAAATCTATTAATTGTTAAGGAAATTATTTATTAAGGAATATTGATTAAGGAAATGTCGCATAAACTTTAATTTCTACAACTATTGTATCTAAATATTTCATGATAAAAATGGGGTTTTGTTTTTATGATTTTAGTAGTTACCGCCTGGCAGTATCCTTGGTAACATGTTCGGCCATTGTCGAGCAGTTCTGAGAAGCTGACACACTTAGAATCAGTGGTAGATTTACAACATCTATAGCATGCCAGTCCACTCTCTGTAAGGACAGAAAAATGGAAGTATAAAGTTTAATATCTAGTGACACACCTAGAATCAGTGGTAGATTAATTTACAACATCTGTAGCATGCAAGTCCAATCTCTGTAGGAACAGAAAAATGGAAGTATAAAGTTTAATTTCTAGTGACACACCTAGAATCACTGCCTGGTAGATTAATTTACAACATCTGTAGCATGCAAGCCCACTCTCTGTAAGAACAGACAAAAGGAAGCAAAGTTTAATTTCTAGTGACACACCTAGACTCACTGGTAGATTAATTTACAACATCTGTAGCATCCAAGTCCACTCTCTGTAAGGAAAGACAAAAGGAAGTATAAAGTTAATTTCTATAGCTTTAATCTGAATTTCCAGCCCATTTAAGATATAAGTATATAATGATCAGCGTCTAAATAGAACCTTTTGTAACAAGGATATCTGATATAAATAAATGCATCTTCTGTAAAACATCAAATTTTCAAGGTGTACTAATAAACACCATATAATTTTATTATTTAAAAGTATCTGTCCAAATTTAAATTTAAAAAATAATGTTTTAAAATCGTTTTTGTATAAGTATGTGTCATCATTGAAATGCTTCAAACAAAAACAACAATGATCTTAATAATTTGACATATACCAAATTGAATGTACACATTGTATATTCAAACTAGAGCGAGTATAGAATTGGCATAACTTACCTGGGGAACACACACAGGGAGTATAGAATTGACATGTCTTACCTGGGGAACACACACAGGGAGTCAGGCCCATTTGTTGACAGAATCCTACACAGTTTCCATCAACACATTTGCCGCTGAAAAGAAATGGAGAAATGTCTATAATTAATGATTATAAAGATAAACAAATTATAAAATTTGTCAGGTCTTCTGTAACATGCGTATGTGTATACATTTTGTACTTACCTTAATATTCTAACACTGACTAGAGTTTTTTGTGCTACAATTATTTTGCTTATTCATGAGCAGCACTAAAATTTCTCCTTCCTATAGTGTGTATTACAAAATTGTATTGCCATTAATTAAAAAAAATATTGTTGTGTTTTATGAATTTAAGACTATGCTTATAAAGTCAAACACATCTCGGAGCACTAAAATCATAGTATGGTTATTTAAATACACATCAAAGAATCAATTTCATCATTCATGATCAAAACGATTCTAAAATTATTAAACTAAAGTACTTCAGACTCAAGATTACCAAGGCTAAATGGAAGTTGTCACAGCTATAAATACAGACATGAGTAAGGAACAGCTGTGAGTAGATACAGGAGACAGTAAAACATACTCACGCGTCTTGGCACGACGTATTGTCAGGCTTCTTACTCGGGAGGGGACAGTCGTACTGGAACCCACTGAGAAACTCTAAGGAAAACTTATAACCAACACATGCAACTTAAACAAGACATATTTTGGTGCAACATGAATGCCCCCACAACCCGCTTTATTCACATTCTCCACATTTTTATGAAATCAAAGTATAGTTTTCAACTAGCAATAACCATGTCTCGGAAAGTCCTTATCGACTATGGTACCGCCACTGCACAAAGAATATATACCATGAACTCATGGAAACAATATAATGCTGTCACATCAACAATTCCGTCAGATCAAATCAACATTGTCTTACATTGATGCAACGTAAATATTAGATTCATTAGAGAGTAAACAAGGTAAAAGAAAATAATTCTTCACCCCCCTTGAGAGAGTAACCAGGGAACCTCCAACCCTCAGAGTGAGATCCTTGAGCTGCCAAACACTTGTCAAGCCTTGTGATTCTCAGCTTACATATATACCACCCCTTGGTTCAGATCCCCCTGTCTCACGACCTTCAAGGGTGTGTAATATTCTGTTACGTAAACTCTCCCTTTGTTACAACTGTATCTTAATTCCAAAACTGATCAAAATCTAAGTCTGTCTGTTTTGGGTTGTGTGTAGAGATGTAAACAAGGATACTTGCACTGGGCATTACCCTGGCAGTCAAAGTTGTCATCGACGGTCTGTAGACACACCGTGCCAGCCTGGGCCAGCTTACACTGGGAACAGCAGGCCTTGTTGTACGGGCTATGGGATATCAAAAAAAAATATCATTATTAATCTATTTATTTCAAAATGATTACATTCTACTAATTACTAATTACATTTTACTAATCAAACAATGAATTAATTATAATAATTTAATTTTGCCTATTCCCGCAATGTTAAATTTTTTCATGTTATATTGTATAACCTCCAAAATCAGACAATGCAAAAACTAATGACTTCATATACGCCATTTTTGACGCAGTATTTTGTAATCAAACTTCTCATTGGTTGAAGTTGTTTGGCGGTGAAATTTATGCACATGTTTGTGTGTTTTGCAAAACCATTCAAAGGGCCTGTTTCCAAAATGGCCCTTTCTCTGATTCAAATTTCCTGTTGGTGGTGCATTGCCCATGCCGTTGTGGTCACAAATCTATAAAGTATAACGATTTAGGTCACTTGGTTTGTTTTTTATGGCTCCTCAAAGTTGTACTTTTCAGAAGCTGTCTAAGTGTTGATAAAATGTACATGTTATGTAAAATATTAATGAAAATCTAATCAAATGATAGTCACCGTAAAGAACACATTCATGGGATGATTGTGACAAAAAATCATGTTTCCATCTCGCCATTTGGCTGTTTTATGGAAGAAACAATCTCAAAAATGCCATTTTCGATGATAACATTTTAGACACAAAAACTGTGTTTTTTAGAGAATACACCCTTTTATAGGCGTTGGATGCAAACCAATTTTTATCCTATTAAACAGTACGTAATATGCTATTGACGAGAGGAAAAATCATCAAAATGTAAGTGGTGGAACATTTTCAAATCTTGGGTTGAATTAGCCTATGGTTGAATTGCCGATTTTCGACTTTCTTTAGATAATTAACAAAAACACGAGAGTATTTGCTCAGTATGTTGAGAATATGTACACAGATATGAAAAAAAGTGAGAGAAACACTTTTTCATGAAAGAAATCCAACATGGCTACTTCACAAGTCCCTGTGGTTGAAGACATTGGCTGACAAATAGACAGAACAACACACAAAACGTGTTCCTTATGATTTTGGTTGGTTTTTGCATTTACGAGTGTGTTCATAGCTACGGGCGATTGTATAATACCTATATTTATAAGTTTGGTTAGTCGCATGGTAACGGGGATCTTTCATATCGAGCCCCAAACATACTTTCGACATATGCACTATGTTGCCGCATGGAAAACTATTTCAAGTTTTGTCGGAATTTCTTTACCTGTGGTTGTAATGGTCGAGGGTTTTCCAGCGCTCTGTAATACCCAAGGTACAATTGTAGTACAAGATACTGGAGATGTGCGCACACATTCCCATCGTTCTCTCTCCAACTGGGCACTGGCAGTAGTAGTCTTTTATTAGGGCCTCATCATCGGGTGAAACAGTGAACCGTACCCAAACGTTATATTTCGTTTGGCTTTTGTATCGCGAATGTATTTGACATCGGAGAAGGTCTGGGAGTGCTGGTAAAGTCACACCTCATAGTCTCCGTCATCACTTAAATGTTCGGCGATGTAACCAGGAGCCAGAGATATCTGATACGTTCCACACGTAATGGTTCTCAAGTAATCGAAATCGAGACGGGGAAACAGTACGGAAGATGCATCCATGTTGACGAACTCGGACCTTGCCCGTCTAGATAGATCCGGATCTGTCTTGACTCTCTCAGCTAAACCATTCGGTGTTGTCAAACGGTCTTTCATACGTTCAGCCATTAGCCTATCTTTGGCATCTCTCTCTGGAGATCTCTGGTAGATCGGTCCTCTATAACCATCCAGACAGGCTGTGACGGTTCGAAGCAAAGCCTCGATGACATTGATAAAGCTGTTAGACACCAATTGCGTTCGGAAGAACGTCCAGTGTTTCAGACGACCATGATAGGATTCCACAATCCACCTCGATTTGGTGATAGTTCTGTCAAGATTTGCTTGGACGTCAGAATGTTGACTTTGACCGTGTTTCAGGTATGACGGCATGCTAGCATTGAGGCCAGAGAGGCTTCGAGAACTGGTAGGACATCTCTAAAACCTCGGCCAACGACAACATTGTCATCTGGTTGTAGCCAAGTAACAGCTTGTCCATGACATCTTTTGTAATTGTAGCATCATTTTCGCTGCCAGTGAATGGTCCTACTGTGTCCAGAATGTAGCCATCTGGTAAGGCGATGCTCATGAATTTGAGATAGTTTCTCTTCTTCTAGCTACAGGACATTCTCTGGAGCTTGTGGTTGGAGCTTTTCTTGATATAAATATAGGTGCCATCTAATATGGCAGTGGCTTTATCTCCAAAAATTCCTCCTGAAAAGACAGTATTGTGCCCGAGCAACTGTTCTCTTGTCAAGTGATCCGGACCTAGAAATTGTGGGTCTATCGATGTGTCTAATGCCTGTACTATGGAGTGGACAGTTTTGGACACACTTGACTTGGAAATTCCAAAAGGAGAAGAACACTGACTCCAGGAAATGTCGGTTTTCAGTTTTACCCAGAACAGTAGTAGAGCATCGTGTGTAGTCTTGGTATATATACCAGATGAAAGATATGGGGAACAGTGCGACTGGATTTCGAGGAACTGATCTTTGGACCAACCTGTCCAGGCCATGCATGCCGAGTCATCAAGAGAAGAAAAGCTTATTGCAAACGCAGACTGGTTCTGTGAAAGGACGTGTGACACTTCTACGAGGTCATTAATGATTTCGGACGATTTTGATGGTAACTGAGATTCCAAGGAACCTCTACCATCAAGGACTACCTCTGTAGACGGATCTAAGTCGTTACCAATAAGGTGAATGGAGCAGACGCGGAATGAGGTGGGACACCACAGATTGTGTGAATAGATCAGGTGATGTCTTTGATTTTGTTCCATTTATTGCAAAGGTAACAAGACAGAGACAGCATTTTTTGTGTGAAGATGATCCATTCAAAAGATCATGAAGGGTCAGCAACGGCAGGATATGGGACGGGGAGTCGTCTTCTTCCTCTATTTCCTGGTTCTCCTCGGTTTCAGGTTCAGGTTGATTTATGTTCCGAAGATACTTCATGTAGCACTTCTGGCAAATGAGTGCTTGTTCCTTTGCTGACATCAATCCTTGTTGCACCAGCGTATCTAGGAGCCATTTATATTGTGGACTATTTACATTGCGTGCACTTCTGTTTTTTTGCCACTACGTTTCTTGAAGTATAGTTGACAGCCTTCTCCAACACATTTACTTGAAACAATAACGATTGGTTTATGAAGCGTCGATAAAGTAACAAAATAGCAAACCACCGATGATTGCTGTAAACAGTTAATACTTAGTAGTGTGGAACAATTATGCAAAAATGTGTGATAATAACGAATTGATTAATTACTTAGAACAAAATAAAGTATTTCATATGGATAATCTATCTAATCGATGTGGCGTGATCGGCAGGCACAAAGAAAGTGAAACAAGTCAGGGTCCCAACCCTGACAGAGCCACAACGCTTTGGAGATGGGACAATAAAACAAGGAAAGTGAGACAAGAATAGCTAGCGTCGAGTCAATGATTCCGTAAACGTATAGACAAAGACAAGAAGATACGGATAAATGTTTAAGGTCACACGGTCAGAAAATTCAGAAGAGGACAACTTGAGATAGAAAAGTATTCATGTATCAGGGTGTCCTCAGTGTAAATCTTTATATCGATACTGTTTATTTAGTCGTTAGATATCATAAAACTGTCATGAAAATATTCGCTCTGATATTCAATATAAAATTTTGTATGTAATAAGCTATATAATAGGGTTTCAGGCAAGATTGTTACTCATTTCCCCTTTTCTTTCAATTTACAACCACATTCAGGCGGCGATATGAGAACGTTCCACCACATGGAATTAGCTGATTTTTGGTACAAATATGAAACAAGTTAAGCTCTATCCGATTTTGTGATGGAAATTTGCATCCAAAACTATATAACGAGAGAAAATTGCAATTTTATGGCATTTTTTCCGCTATTTGTGTCTCTGCAAGTGCATTTTCATCCGAGAATTATTTTTTTTTATGTTTTATGAATAAACACGATGTTTTGCAAATATTTATCAAAAAAAAATTATGCTATGTTGCTAATTACAATTTCGAGATAACCTTCTTTTATTTACGACCTTATGTCTTTAAAGCTCAAAATGACAACTTTATAAAAATGCATTTTCACTGAAATTATGAAATCTGGAAGTCGGAAAGGTGTAAAATTATTCTTCGGAAAAGAAAAAAACTGTAGTTGAGCTAGATAAGAAATTATACGGGGGCAGGCTCCTATGGAGAATTAACATTACTGGAAACAGGCCCTTTTGTTATTATAAATACCTAACCATTGTAAAAGACTAATGTCTTATATATGTATCTTTAGAAATGAAATTATAAGGAATTACCATGATTTTTTTTAGGGTTATACCGTATATACCGAAAAAAACTGTATGCACTTTTTTGCAAAAGCCATTTCGCAGATTTATATAAAGTGCACACATTTTTTTGGTATATTCCGTATAATCCTAAAAAAATTGTGGTCATTCCTTAAAAAATCAAAATAAATAATAATACACAGAAGTTCTGATAAACCAAATAATACCATATTCAATTTACACTGTACACATTCCAAAACATCAAAGGTACAGGTGTGGTTCCATTTTTTGCAAGTTTTATCAAATTAAACAAAATGCCTGGGGTTGTGATATCATAAAAGCGAAGTCCATGCATTTTCTTGAGATAAATGCCATAAGACTGATTGATCTTTTATGAGGAAGTAAAGGGAATGACCTTGAAATAATCAAGAGCACAGTTGTCAATAATTTTCCAAGAAACATTTACAATAAAATTTCACATTTTTAAGTACACAATGCATATTTAAGAGAAAGGAACTATGAGGTCCCCACTTCAGCCAAACAGAATTGTCTACCCTTTACATCTCAACAAACTGACCAAAACATACAGAGAAATACAAATTCAATGTAAGTCGAGATGTTACAACTTCAAGTTCAGAGGTGACAAACTTTAAGTTTATCCAAACAAATTACCATCCTAGATTACCTAGTAAGTTAGATATTGGCACCCATAAATGATGACTGACCTTTACTCAACCTTGCACTTAACATACCTGTAGTCTGACCCCGCGGTTAACCTACCTATAGTCTGACCCTGCGGTTAACCTACCTACAGTCTGATCCCATGGTTAACCTACCTACAGTCTGACCCCGCGGTTAACATACCTACAGTCTGACCCTGCGGTAAACATACCTGTAGTCTGACCCTGCGGTTAACATACCTGTAGATTGACCGTACGATTAACATACCTGCAGTCTGACCCCGCAGTTAACATACCTACAGTCTGACCCTGCGGTTAACAAACCTACAGTCTGACCCCGTGGTTAACATACCTACAGTCTGATCCAGCTGTTAACCTACCTACAGTCTGACCCCGCGGTTAACCTATCCGGAGTTTGACCCTGCGTTAACCTACCTACAGTCTGACCCCGCGGTTAACATACCTACAGTCTGACCCCGCAGTAAACATACCTACAGTCTGACCCTGCAGTTAACCTACCTACAGTTTGACAGCGCGGTTAACAAACCTACAGTCTGACCCCGTGGTTAACATACCTACAGTCTGACCCGGGGGTAAACAAACCTACAGTCTGACCCCGCGGTTAACAAACCTACAGACTGACCTGGCGGTTAACATACCTACAGTTTGACCACGCAGTTTTCATACCTACAGTCTGACCCGGCGGTAAACAAACCTACAGTCTGACCCGGCGGTACACAAACCTACAGTCTGACCCCGCAGTTAACAAACCTACAGTCTGACCCCGGGGTTAACAAACCTACAGTCTGACCCGGCGGTTAACAAACCAACAGTCTGACCCTGCGGTTAACAAACCTACAGTCTGACCCGGCAGTAAACATACATACAGTCTGACCCTGCGGTTAACCTACCTACAGTCTGACCCGGCGGTTAACCTACCTACAGTCTGACCCTGCGGTTAACCTACCTACAGTCTGACCCGGCGGTTAACAAACCTACAGTCTGACCCTGAGGTTAACAAACCTACAGTCTGACCCGGCGGTAAACATACCTACAGTCTGACCCTGTGGTTAACCTACCTGCAGTCCGACCCCGCATTTAACCTTCCTGTTCTCTGACATTGCGGTTAACATACCTGTAGTTTGACACCGCGGTTAACAAACCTACAGTCTGACCCCGCGGTTAACATACCTACAGTCTGACCCTGCGGTACACAAACCTACAGTCTGACCCTGCGGTTAACAAACCTACAGTCTGACCCTGCCGTTAACAAACCTAAAGTCTGACCCGGCGGTAAACATACCTACAGTCTGACCCCGCGGTTAACATACCTACAGTCTGACCCCGCGGTAAACATACCTACAGTCTGACCCTGCGGTAAACAAACCTACATTCTGACCCGGTGGTTAACATACCTGTTGCCTGACCCCGCAGTTAACCTTCCTGTTCTCTGACCCTGCGGTTAACATACCTGTAGTCTGACCCTGCGGTTAACATACCTGTAGATTGACCGTACGGTTAACCTACCTACAGTCTGACCCCGCGGTTAACCTACCTACAGTCTGACCCTGTGGTTAGGACACAATTGTCGGTACAGCAGTCGTCTGGCCTTGTCCCCGAGTCGCACTCCTCTCCGCTGTCTAAACGGCCATTACCACAGAACGCCAAGTAAGGATTCTTCTCTGTGTCAATAAATCAACAAATCAATGCAGAACTGAGTAAGATACTTGGTACCATAAACTGATTGATAGATGTCAGTTGTAATAGCCACAATCATAAACTGATCGATAGTTGTCGGTTGTAAAAGCCGCGATCATAAACTGATCGATAGTTGTCGGTTGTAATAGCCGCGATCATAAACTGATCGATAGTTGTCGGTTGTAATAGCCGCGATCATAAACTGATCGATAGTTGTCGGTTGTAATAGCCGCGATCATAAACTGATCGATAGTTGTCGGTTGTAATAGCCGCGATCATAAACTGATCGATAGTTGTCGGTTGTAATAGCCACAATCATAAACTGATCGATAGTTGTCGGTTGTAATAGCCGCGATAATAAACTGATCGATAGTTGTAGGTTGTAATAGCCGCGATCATAAACTGATCGATAGTTGTCAGTTGTAATAGCCGCGATCATAAACTGATCGATAGTTGTCGGTTGTAATAGCCGCGATCATAAACTGATCGATAGTTGTCGGTTGTAATAGCCGCGATCATAAATGATACAAAATTCTTATTTTGACAGGTGTACAAGCTGTCGGAAAGTTCTCAAACTACTATATTACTGTTGCTTTTCACAGCTGTTAACGTCCCACCTGCTTAAGGACAGTTAAAGTTTAAATTAAACAGATGCAAAGTGCACACAGTTTTTTATGTATCACATGTCTATGGCAGAACCTGACTGATATTTAACCTCACCTTTTAAACAATCCCTGCCTTTGGATTCCAACACCTTGTATATAGATCGTCTGCTGCATGGGGAAAAAAGCTGTAAAGAAAAAATAATGATGAACGGTCTGTTATAAAATGTACATTTACCTTACATACTGTTAAGGGCTGTTCCAGAATTAACCATGTGGGAAGGGCAG